>CM069553.1:38067500-38667500 GCA_035773235.1 Eospalax fontanierii | reverse complement strand
AGACCTAGCAATGAAGTATTCAATTTAAAGACTGTATTCAGGGGTGATAGCACATGCCTGTAATCCCACCTTTTGGGAGGAGATGTTCCTGGCCGGCCTTAGCTATACATCTAGACCCAATCTCTAAATAAATAAATTAAATAAGCCAGATATGTTAGTATACTCCTCCCAGCACTTGGGAGGTGGAGGCAGAAGGATGAGAAGTTTAAGGCCAGTCTGAACCACATAGTGAATTTAAGGTCAACCTAGGTTACATGAGACCCTGTCTCAAAAAAATAGAAAGAAAGAAAGAAAAGAAAACTGGTTGCCGTTCTCCTATCCTGTGTGAACAAATGTCTAAGAGTAGAACTGTTAGATCACATGGCTGCTTTTTATTCTTTTTTTTCTATTGGTTTGAGACAATGTTTCCCTGTATTCCCAGGCTGGCCTAGAACTTGTTATATAGACCAGGCTGGCCTTGATCTCACAGAGATCCATCTGCCTCTGACTCCTCCTCGCTGGGATTAAAAGCTTATACCGCCACACCTGGCTGCCTTTTTATTTCTTACTCATACTGTATTTTGTTTCGGCTTTTAAAACTATTTTTGACTCTTTGAGAATTTCATATAAAGTATTTTGACCATATTCGGATCCCCTCTCCTACCTCCATGCACACGTCACCACCCTGATAAAAGTGAATGAACTTCTAATGACAAGATATGACAGGCCTAGCTTTCATTTTCAAAAGAAGCCTGGGTTTTAATGGATCAGCAACAAGCAGACAAGCAAGCTAGAAGGCTGTTTAACAGTCCATATGGGAGGTGATGAAAGTCTTGAACTAATATGACTACAGTTGAGATGAAAAGAAGAGAGTGGGCCTTGGAAATGCTTTACAGGTAGAATCAGGACTTAACAGAGTGAAGGAAGGATAGCGAGATGGCAGAATTAAGTCTGACACGTAGGGTTTTATCGTGAGCACCTGAGTAATGCAAAGGGAATCAATTTGGTGTAGAGATGATAAACTAGGAACTACGTTGTCCATTTACATTTAAATGCCTATTTAGACCTCAAAGTGGAAATACCACATAACACTGGATATGCAGGTCAGGAGAGAAGCCAGAGTTGAAGATGACATAGAGAGATTATCCAAAGTCATAGAACTAGATGAGACAAGCCAGGAGTGCTTATTGACACACACTATGGCTGTGCCCTTCACAGAACCAAAAACATCTGAGAAGAAAGGAGCGCAGACAGGAGCGCAGACAGGAGCGCGCCGAGCCAAGGAAATGCAAGTTTTAAGCATTAGAGGAGGCATCAGTCCGCTCTACTGAAGATCTGTAATTGAAGCAGATGAGGACTGAAAAATGATTTTCTTTTAATTTGACAAGATGGAGGTCATTGATGACCTTCATGAAATTTTGGTGCAATGACAGGTTGCAAGGCTCATCCTTGAGATGTGAGGACATGGAGAAAAGTGTCAATGTCTCTTTCAAGAAGAGTGGGTGTGGGGGCGTAGAAACTGGTAAAGAGGACTGGAGGAGTATATAGAATTTTATTACTTTTCACCCCTGTGACCAAAACACCTGACAAAAAACACTTAAGGGAGGAAAGATTTACTTTGGCTCATGGCTTCAGTTCATCACAGTGAGGGAGATGGGGCCACCTTCAGGGCAGCAGGAGGAGCCGAGGAGCCTCAAATCACTGTGGACCAGAAAGTCACCGAGTTCCACCTCCAGAAGGTTCCACAGCCTCCCAGACTGCACCACCAGGGCTCAACACACGAGCTTGCTGGGGGCGTTTTTGATTCAAACCAAAGCAATAGTCAAAGGAGAGATCTTTTTTCTTGTAAAACTAGACGGCGTGCCTGATGACTCCCTCACTTTCCCACCTCTACTAGATTTGAACTATCACGAAGTTCGGTTTATTTTCCCTTATAAATCACATCATTTTATTCCATTAACCACTATTGCCACATCATCCAAATTTTCAGTCTCCTACATAGACATAAAGGCTCTACGGTTACTTTAATATTCATTTAATCTCTTCTCTATACTTCGGCCACACATTTTCCAAATGTAAATCTGATTAGGTCACCTATCCTCCTCTTCCACACCGGCTGTATTTCAGGCACTTCCCATCAATTTTAGGATAAACCAAAAATGGCATGCCTTTCAAGGCCCTGTGCGATCAGCCCATTCACACGCCTCAATTTCGTGCCCTCCTCTCCCTCTCAATTACTGTGTTTCTTCTCCGTTGTGGAAATCTGAGAGCCTGAGACAGGGTGTCCCTGTAGCCCCAGCTGGCCTGGAACTCACTATGTAGACCAGGCTGGCTTGGAGCTCACAGAGATCCACCTGCCTCTGCCTCCCAAGTGCTGGCATTAAAGGGGTGCACCATGATGCCTGACTAGGTCTTTGTATTTCTTAATCTACCCACCTTCCATATCTCCTCTCTTCAACCAACTTTACCTATTTTTCCTGTTTCTTCAGCAGCCCAGTTCAATCACCCCTTCATCAAGAAAGCCCTCACGGATCTCTCCAGCCAGGTTAATTCCCATTGTTGCAAATTCACACAGGCCCTGATAGCTGTCCTCAGCAGCACTATCTTTGGTGATAGTTTTTCATCTGTCTTCTTTGCAAGAAGCTCTATGAGAACAATGACAGGCTCATGAGGGCAATAGTAATAACCCTAACACACCATTAAATATATAGTCTGACATGTAGGTACTCAATAAATATATGCTCAGTTAATTGAGTGCAGTGACTGCATGAATCATAACTGTTAATACAAGGTAATATATCAATCTCTTGTATTGAGTTGGAAATATTCTAGTAGCTCTGAAGAAAGAAATGGCAATCATTATTTGGACACTTTGAGCTGAAAACTTGAGTCATACATTGCTACCATTCAGTCACATTCGGCCCCACGCTCTCTCAGTGTACATTCTGTGCTTTGCACAAATGTGCGGCATGTATATGCAATTTTAGTTTCCCCAGAGCAGTGTCAGTGTCCTGAAAGTGTGCTTCGCCTGCTCAGCCTCCCACCCTCCCTGTAACCTCAGGCAACCACTGACCTTTCCACCCTCTCAGTGCTTCTGCCCTTTTCAGAATGCTGTCATAGAGCTGAGATCAGACATCAAATAGCATATAGTTGAAATCATATACCATGTAGCCTTTTTAGATTTTGGGGGGGGAAGCAGGGACAGGGTCTCACTTCGTAGCCTAGCTGACCTAAAACTCTATGTGGCACTGGCTAGCCTCAGCCTCATAGCGATCTTCCTGCCTTGGCCTCCCAGGCACTGGATTGCAGAGGTCAGTCACTGCACCCAGCTCGCTTCCATGTCTTTTCCTGGCTTGAGAGATAACTTCTTTTTAACACTGAATAGTGTTCTATTGTCTGGCATCATTCTTTGAATATTTAACTTTATAATGAAACTTCATCCTTTTATACTTAACTCTGCCTGTGATCAACTGATGTTTAACTTAGCACTCCGTGGTAGCTGAGCCTCTCTTGCTGCTTGCCATTGTGTGGATCATAAAAGATGACAGGTCCTCTTCCATTTTAAGTCATTAGTTTCAATTCAGTTTCCTTCCTCTTTGTTGCAGAGATATTACTAAATACCAAAAGGGACCAATGAGTTTCATTTTATTTCATTAAAGACAAATAATGTAAAGACTAATTAACACAGAAGTTGATTAATTCTTTCACAACCCCAAAAAGTATGAGAGCAGTGCTGGTTGATGTTCAAACTGTAAATATTGGCCTGTGTGAGCAGGTTAGTTTACAGTTTATCAAAAAATAGATGTAACAAGTCAAACATATACAAAGGGAGTATATAAGCTGATTTCTACTTTTAAAGTACTATAACACATTCTGATTTTTAAAATCTTAGCTATAAGCATTAGAAACTATTTTAACTGTCATACAATCTGAATCATGCTTAATAACATTTTCTGTATGCTTTTCAGGGAAATATTTCCCAATTCCCAAAATAAATCAACAGATGAAAAGCTGAAGCAAAGACCATTCAAAGAGAAGGTTAAACCTGAATCTCAGAGTGTGTTCATTTCTCGAAACTTTCATGCTGGCCAATATCAACAACAGGTAGAGTGAAATGTACAGCAATCTCGAAGGTTTCCACACCATTCACTGGCATGCTAGCCTCTTTGAATCTGAAAAACATGTGCACTGTTACTTTGTAGTTTAAACCACAAAAACATGGTGCTGACACCACTGCAGAAAAGCAGCAGATCTCTGTCATTCCAGCTGTCCTGCCATCATTCTCTTGTGGATTTCTGAAATACTCGCTCTTTATCTCCCTCCCTCTCTCTCTCTCTCTCTCTCTGAAATACAGTCTGTATTTTTGTATCACAGCTCTTTACCAGATCACATGGAGGCAGCTTCTGGTCCTCCCTCTAATCCAGAAGCCATGCCAAAGTGATCTCTTGAGATGGGATTTACTCCTGATTAAGATGCTATGAACATTGTTATACCAACAAAGAATTTAGAGCAGTATATAAATCTAGCTGACAGAATCACAAGGTTTGAGGTTGACTCCAATCTTGAAAAATGTTCTGCTACGGGGGCTGGAGAGATGGTTCAGCAGTTAAGAGCACTATCTGCTCCTGCAGGAAAAACCTGGGTTCAGCACCCAGCATTCACGTACAGGGAGGCTAACAACCATCCATAATTCCAGTTGCGAGGGATCCTACAGCCTCTTTTGGTTTCTGTAGACATTGCATGCATGTGGTGCTCTTACATACACGCAGGCCAAACATCCATACCCATAAAATAAAATAATTTTTTAAAAAGTCTTACTGTGAAGAAATGCTATTAAACAGCATCACCTGCTGCAGAGGAATATTTTGTGAAGAGTCATCTATGGTGGCCAATTTCAGTATCTTCTCCGTGTGTGCTTGTATGTATATGTGTGCATGTGTGTGGGCATGTGTATGTGTGTTTGTGTATGTGTGTATGTGGTTTGTTTGTGTATATGTGTTAAGTGTATATGTGTGTTGCATGTGGTATATGTGTGCATGCATGTATGTGTATGTGAGCATGTGTGTGTGTGTGTGTGTGTATTTGTTTTCAGTGCTGTATTCAGGGGTGTAATACTAGGGCCTTATGCCTGCTAGGTAAGCACTGTCCCAGGCCTTTCCTCATCTTATTTAGGAATGTGAAGCCCGTGAGATGGTTCAGTGGGTGGGTAAAGGTGCCTGCTGCCAGGCCTGATGATCTGAGTTCTATTGTGAGATTCACATGGTGGAAGGAGAGTATGGACTCCTGCACAAATTGTCTTCTGACCTCCACAGGCATGCCATGGCACACAAATGCACACACACACACACACACACACACACAGAAATAAATGTAAGTTTAAAAAATTGTAAAGGAAGATTTCCACAGCCACCCAACTTCAGCAGCTGCCACCCTGTTGGGTCAGGAGCTATCAACACCAAGGCAAGATTCATGTTCTCAACATAGAACACTAGCACTGTTTTTAAGTTCAGCCATTCTAAAGTATTGTATGTAGCAGCTTTAATTTTTATTTTCCTAATGAGTGGTTTTGGATATCATTTCATATTTTATTTACCATGTATACTGTCTTAGTAAAGTGTCTTTTAAAATCTTTTGAACATTTTCTAGTTGGATTACTAAGTTCTCACCACTGAATTTGGAACTCTTTATATGTTGTGGGCACAAGTTCTATGTTGGTTATATGTTCTTCAATTTAAAAAATACATATTTTATTATTTTTATGTGTATGTGTATGTGTATATTGTCAGCATGTGTGTGAGTGCACCCAGGTAGAATAATGCTGGGAAGGCCAGAAGATGGCATCGAATCCTCTGGAACTGGAGTTAAGAATGGTTCCCATGTGGGTTCTGGCAATCAAACCCAGGTCCTCTGCAAGAGCAGTTAGTGCTCTTAACTGCCGAGGCATCTCTCCAGCCCTGTGTTTTTCAATTTTTAAATCTCATTTGGTGACTTTTGTTTTCAATCTCTTAACAGAATTTCACAGACATTTTCAACACTGACTAAGTCTAATGTTTCTATTTTTCCTTTTTGGATTATACTTTTGGTAAAATGTTCAAGAACCCGTAGCCTACCAACAGATCACAAAGAAACCATAGTCTACAAATGCATGACATTGATCTGCTTTTGTTTCTTTTTAAAAAGTTTTATTTTTAGAATGCTTTTTGGTTTGTATATAACAACTATATTCACATGCACTCCACATGAAGCTAACATTTGGATGTTGGTTTATCCCCAAAGGTTATAGGCTGTAAGGTTGGTCCCCAGGGGAATAATGGTGAGGTGGCAGAACCTTTAAGAGGTGGGCTTAAGAGGAGGGAGCATGCCTCGTGACCAAGTCGATGTGGTCTCACTGCGTGGTGAGGAGTCACAGCAGTGACAGAGCCTCACCACGGAGTCATTTCTCCAGCCCTCAGATTCTTTTCAAATAACTCATTTTTCTTTTTTTGTTCAAAAAGATTGATATTGTAGGAAAAAAAAAACATTTTCACCAAAAACTTGTAATGGTAACATTTATTAGTCATATAAATGCATAGAGTAAATATATTATATCATTTTTTAAAATGCAAATTTTTATGTAGGTGGAGAGAAGAGAGATGGAAGCAGTGCAGATAAAAGGTACTTTGAACAACCTGCTGGAGGTCTCAACGTGTAACAAACGTTTTCTTTACATCTTAAAGAATCAGCAGGTTATCCTACATACTATCGATTTTAAATGCCATGAAAATTCTAGATAAATGTTAACTAACTAGTATGTGAACTGGCAGTCACTTTTTTAGAAAAATGAAAATTGCAATTTCATGTCTTAACATGTGAAATTTGTTAATAAGAGACTTCTTGTCTCTTATTGGAACTCGAAGGTATCATGATGAAAGCCATGCAGCAACTTGAAACAAATGCAAGGCACAAAAGCAAAAAACTTGAGGTTTTCAAATTTTCTTTTTTAAGTATTTATTTATTTACTTTTATTTTGTGTGTATGAGTGTTTTGCCTGCATGTATGTAGGTGCACCATGTGTGTTCAATGGCCCTGGAGCCCAGAAGAGGGCATCAGATTCCCTGGAACTGGAGTTACAGACAGTTAATTGCCATATGGGTCCTGGGAACTGAACCTGGGTCCTCTGTAAAGCAGCCAGTGCTCTTAACTGTTAAGCCAGACTCTCCAGTCCCAACACTTGAATTTTTTGCAACCATTTAAATGTCATAACCTATGTCATATCTTAATATCTCAAAGCATTATGTTTTAGAGATAATTTAGAAATACATAATATAAAATATATTTTAATGAATATTTTCTTGAGTTTTGTGCTTTTCATACAATAAATCTCAGTCAAGGTTAGACCCTCTCCCCCATCACACCCCATACAGCCCCTTCAATTGGATTTCACGCATTCTGTCATATTTGTTAAGGCCTATCAGGTCAAGATTTTGTACCCAGACATACCTCAGTGCAAGTTCATCCACTGGAGTCTAGTCAGCCTATCTAGAGTCACTCACACAGAAGGCCAGAACTGGTCAAGGTGTAGAGAATAAGAGACTGCAGAGAGCATGTCCCTGGATAGGACTCCTGTATTAAATCTCACCCACCCGTGGCTCAGGGACCAGTTGCAGAAGACGGGTGGAAAGATTGTAAGAGCCGGGATTGGTGCGTGAACGTAAGGAGGCCTCTGGGAACCTGCTCATATGAACGTGCCGCAATGGTGACAGCACGCACGAGACCCACGCTGACTCAATCAGACACACGCTCAGTGTAGAGCAGGGGAAATGGGCAGCAGGCTCCAACCTTGGTTGAAGAACTGATTATTACTGAGTGAGAGAGAGTTGATTAAATACCAAAATTAAATATCAAAAATTAATAAAGTGTAAAGAAGTATAAATATATTTTAGGAGATTCTGTGATATTTTCTAAACATTTTTTAAAGAAAGTATCTCCCTAGTTAACCCAGATTGGCCTAGAACACATGGCCTCAAACTGAGTTCTGTCTTAGCCTCCCAAAGGGCAGGGATTTCAGGTGTGCGCCTGCACTACCTGGCCTAAAACAGCATTTGTTTTGCTTTTGTTTTTTGACAGGGCCTCACTATGTAGCCCTAGCTGGCCTCGAACTCACAGAGATCCACCTGCCTCTGTCTCCTGAGTGCTGTGATTAAAGATGTGCACCACAACACCCAGTTTAAAACACAATTTTTAAATATCCAAGGTGTAGCCTAAATACTGTGCTGGGGAAGGCGTGAGATTTAAGGACTGGGTTGGAACGCGTCTTGTGTCTACTCTGTGCAGTTGCTTCTCTGAGTCTTGGTTTCCACTTTGGTGAAGTGGTGACAACAATAACGACCCTGAAGAATTGCTGGGAGGATACAGGAGCCCTGGAAGCGTAACTAAGGGCTCTGTACATTGAAAGGCCTTAGAAGCAGGCCTGCTCCTGTACTGGCTGAGGGCCAACACACAGGCCCTTACCATGTGGGTCAAACATTCTGTAATCTTCCTGCTTGTTGATTATTCAAAAAGTAAGACAATATTTATCTATCAATCATTAAGAAAATATTTTAGGGAGTTGGAGAGATATCTTAGCAGTTAAGAGCACTTGCTGTTCTTGCAGAAGACCCAGATTCGGGTCCCAGCACCCACATGACAATTTACAATTGTCTGTAACTCTAATTCTAGTGAATCTGACATCCTTTTCTGACCTCCAAGGGCATTACACACATGTAGGCAAAACACCCACACACTTTAAATAAAATACAAATAAGTAAAAAAAAATTTAAACGTTTTTCAGCTTATTAGTTTTTAAAAATTATGCGTGTGTGAGTGAGAGAGAGAGAGAGAGAGAGAGAGAGAGAGAGAGAGGGTTTGTGCACATGAGTGCAGAGCTTTCTGAGATCAGAAGAGGGTGTTGGATCCTCTGGAGCTGGAATTTCAGGCAGCTGCGAGCCTTCCAACACAAATCAAACTCAGGCCCTTTGCCAGAAGAGTATATTCTCTTAACAGCTGGACCATCTTTCCAGCCCCAAGAAAATTTTAAAGGCACATTCCAGAACTGAGGTTTCCAACCTATTTAGAATAGTTTCCTGTTAAAACAGTTGATCTTATTCAGTGTAGACTTTTCTACTCTTGATTATCATAAAAATATTGCTAGTTCTCAATTATATATTTAATATTGGTTGTGCGATAGCAGCTTGGCATTTTCCAGTCTGTACCATTACCCTGTCCTTGATAACTCTAAAGGGAGTCTTACTTAAGATTTGGCTCATCAATATGTAATATTCATAGTAGGCTAACTCTTTACAGAAGTTGATCACTCTAAAGATGAATTCTGCCTTTCGACAAAACCCGTCAACCCTGACCCTCCGGAGACAACCTCAACAGTAAATGGCAGTAGTGTGTCACTAAGCTTCACGACCTCGCCCTCGCCCTCGCCCTCGCCCTCACCCTCGCCCTCACTCTCGCCCTCGCCCTCCAATTCCTGCTGCAGCCGAACCATAGAAGCAACCGAAGACTGGTTTTCTGATGATTCTCAAGCAGAGCAGAATTCCCCAAAGCCTTTGCTCAGGGAACCTCTGGAGGAAAAAGTGATCTCATACTTGTCAACCATTTCATTAGAAGAGTGGCCTGGAAATATGGTGACACTTCACGGTGATCAGAGAGATGAAGGCATTAAGGGGATGTTTTCACAAAGAGACACAAGACCTTCACTGTAACACTGATTGGCTTTCTTCTTTTGAAACCATGTACTCAGGTAAAGTTTACTCTGAATTACAAGTCTCTGAGTCTCTTATGTCATGCTAATGTTACCTTTCTTGTTCTTTATCATAAAGTGATCACTTTACTTGTTCTTATTTCTAGAAAATCAAAAAGGTGGGAAGAATTCCGGTCGCATCATGAACATCAGGCTTGTACTCTGGTAACCCAACAACTGGTAACGGGAACGAATTGTCAGCATACAAGAGAAAAACTTACATTTTATCATGCATATATTTTTGAATAAAGCATTCATAGCATTTCTTTATACTTTATGCATCTTCCTTTTTAGTTCAGTGTGAGTGGCACTGGGTGGAAACCTGTCTAGGCTTCTCAGGATCGAAAACATGTAAATCAGCTCCCCCTCAAATTTTATTATGTCCCCTCAAACAATGTTGGCTTGTTCTTGTAGGGGAGCCTGGAATACTACAAAGAATCCAGGAAATAATTCTCTTCCTTTTCCTAGCTGTTTCTCAGGTCCCTCAGCCACACCCTGCAGTCATTACAGTGGTCTATGAGAGCCTGACTCAGCCAGCTCGAGCTCCTCTCCAGTCAAATTTGTATTTATGATTCTTAGGGACTTTTGACATGAACTATGTAACTTTTTCTTTATTTATCTTTCTGAAACAGGATCTCTCTGTAACCCTAGCTGGCCTAGAACTTGCTATGTATACCAGACTGGCCTCCATCTTACAGAGATATGTCTACCTCTGCCTCCTGAGTGCTGAAATTAAAGGCGTGCACCACCACACCCAGAAAACTATGTAATTTTAAAACTTCTTTCTAATCACTTTCCATGTAATTGATTCAATTTTTCTTTCTCTTGAGAAAAATTGTTAACAAATTACAATTTGTAATATCCTCAGAGAAAATCTACACAGTGGCAGTGGAGGGGGCTAATGCCCAAATGAACTCTCAACCCTGAGGGGAGGCAGGGTGCAGTTTATAAAGCCTAAAACCACAATTACATCTTGCCAGAGGCAGAGCCAATACCAGATTTACGACACACCAGGGGCAGGTCAGTTAACAAAGAAGAGTTTAGTTAACAAAATGTTTTGGTTAGGAATATCAAGCTTCTTGGACCTACAGAGACAGTGCGCCCCATGGAGGTGCAGGTACAGCTGCGTAAGTGTGCCCTGAAGCTATGGATGCAGCCCGCAGGGGAAGCAGAAGTCAGCTAGAACAACACCTCCCGAGAGTGCGCCCATTGTAGTGAAGACAAGGAACTTGCCTCTAGTAGGTGACAGCCTTTTCTCTAAGCCTATCACTTATGACCTAGGAACATGTTTTCCTTTCCGTTGTTTTGTGGTTTTTAAGATTTTTAAAATAAATTCTTTCAAAATTTCATACATGTGTATAATGTTTCTTGATGTATCTACCCCTAACTCCTTCCTCCAACATCCCCAGCACGTTTTCCTCCCAATTTCATGCCTCCCTTTTGTTATTTATTTATTTATTTATTTATTTATAACCTACTGAACAGTTTTAATCTGTAGCCTAAGTGGGCCAAGGTTAGCCGTGAATTCTTAATCCTTTGCCTCTGTCTTCAAAGTGCTGGTGTGACAGGCATGTGTCATTATACCCAGCTCTGACTCAGATGTTAAAAGGAGTTGAAATGCCTCTCCATTTTTAAGTATCTAGCCTTTTCTGCAACTATGCTGTGAGTTCTGAGTACATCTCTATATATATCCTTAAATCTAAATAAACTATTTCAGTTTTAGGTCCATATGGAACAGAAAAACCAAAAATGTCAATTGGCCTCTGTCTCTTGGTGTTCTGAAGTGTCCACCTTACTGTTCATCCGAGGGAAGTAAGTTGTCTCTAACTTTGGTCAGGTCTTAAGACTTCTTTAGGAGCTGCAGTTAGAGAAAGGAGAGTCTAGCCTCGTTCTGACTGGTCTCTGGGAGTGGGGAGCTGTGGTTGGCTGTGTCCTGCCGCATACCTTCAGAAGGAAAAGAGCAAACCTACAGTGAGGGAGTGAAGACACATTTACGAACTGGAAAGCAGAGATGAGCAGTCAGGAACCCCTGATGTCCCAACCTTCGAAAGACACAGTCCTGCTCTCCCTGAATAGGGCTGTAACCCCTGCCCTTTCTTTGAAACTCAGGCCTTGTAATTGGCCAAGTACGCCCTCTATGAGCTGTATATATCCCCAGTTCTTGGCAAGGTATCTTTGTGTCTTAATTGAAAACTCTCTGTTTGCTTAAGAAAGCATCCCTAAGGTTAGGCTATAACTTATTCCTGGCTTTTTAATTTACTGTAGTGATTTTATAACAATTTCTCCTTTTTTATATAAACTGGAGTGTATTAGTCACTTTGCTGTTGCTGTGACAGAAACACTAACCAAGGGAACTTATAAAAAGAGTTTGTTTAGGTCATGGCTCCAAAGGGGCAAGAATCTATCATAGTGAGGAGGCGTGTCGGCAGAGATGGCGTAGACACGGGAGCCAGGGCTCCTAACTGCTGAACCATCTCTCCGGCCCCTAGAAACCAAATATTTTATAATAGTAAAACATACTTGCTTTTTTTAAGCCTGAGGGAACAGCTGGTCATGATTGTCCAAGGTTGTTTGCTACATGAATAAATATCCATCAGCAACTCATTTGGAAACCTATGTTTCTGTTAATACACATGCAGCCATAACCATTATACAATAAACTATATTATAGAGTATAATAATTATAATGTATAATTAATAGCCCTAAAAAGCACAGTGCCAATTGGTACTAGTTTGGGGCTATAAGGAAACACTGTCTCAAAACAAAAAATTTATCATGAGCGTGCGTGTGTGTGTGTATGTGTGTGTGTGTGTGTATGTGAAAAGAGCATGATATGCTTGGGTCAGAGGGAAGCTTTCAGCAGTTGATTCTTTGCTTCCACTATAGGTTCTCAGAAAGAAACTTAGGTCATCAAGCTGGTGCAGCAAGCCCTGGCCCTAGTTCTAGTTCTTTGTATCTGAAAACCAAAACTAAGTAGAGAGCTTGGTGAAAAAATTACTTGTGTCATAAGCAAAATGCAAGAAGTGGCTGAACAACTAAATATAGGAAAAAGGGTGAAAAAAGTGAACCAGAACTTTTCCTCTTTCTATCAGTCAAGGTTCAGTGAAAGGAGATCCACTATCAGGTTCAGGATAAAGAAATTTCTTTTAGGATTTCCAGCTCCAGGGTATCCAATACCTCCTTCTCTCCTTCCTCCTCAGGCATTGGGCACATGCGTTTGCATATATATGCAAACAAACACACACACAAAATAAAAACCTTAAAAAGAAAACATACTACTGTGAAATCAACGAGAGAGCACACTAGATCACTCTCCCATAGCCCACTCCCCAACACAGAAAAAATTTTGTAGCCATCTTTGGACAGAATGCCTTTATGGGATCTAGACAAGAGGTGTGAAAACACAGTACCCAGGACCTAGGAGTGTCACACTACACCCAGGTGGCAGACATTGTCCTGGGTCCAGATCTCTAAATGGCCTGACTCCTCCCACTCCTCCACACACACATAATTACAGTCCTGCTTGGACTTATTCTTGCTCTAGAACAATCTTCCCAGAGACTTAAGTGGAGCCACACCTACTCGTGCCTTGGGTGATGTTGGTCCTGGCAGTACACAGACACCACTCTGAAACTTGACTCTAGCCCCATTTTGCAGTAGCCAGACATTAGTTCTGCAAATCATGTAAGATCCCAAAGACAGACCTGCCTACTTGAATCCCCAGGGCAGGGTTGCCAACTTTAATCGCATAGCAACCCTGGAAAGACTCAAAGACTTGGCTCCAGCCTCTCCTAGCACTAATCAGAGATCAGTCTTACTGGCAACATAGGAACCCACATCTGATCCCTGTGGCTAGTTTCAGTTCTGGCTATGGATCCTAAAATAACCCTATGACTTGGCTTCATTCTCTCTGAACCATGGACCAGGCATGGATGTATGTCCCAAGACCCAACCCATCAGGAACTTTTCTAGTGACCCAGAAGTCAAAACCTCAATATACACCTAATAATAGGCCTACTACGTGTAGGCACTTAAGTTGACCTTCACATTAGCACTAGTCCCATGGAACAGACTCCCAAAGACAGCTCAGGCTACTCAGAGACAAAATCTGTGCTACGAGGGTGCTTAGTAACAGGCTATCAAAGGCAGAACCGCTGAAGACACAGACGCAGCTATGTGACCCGGCTCCAGTCCATTCACTTATAATCTCAGAGGCCATCTCATCAACCCAGAACACAAAAGGAAGTCTTGAGCCTGTTGAAAACAACATGAGGCTGGAAGTAGTGTTTCACCCTTCAAATTCAGACACCAACACAAACATATACATGATGTAGAATTGGGCAAACATGACACCACCAAAGAAAGCCAATAAAGCTTCAGCAATTGAACCCAAAGCATCGGCAATCTAAGAGTTACCTGAAAAAGAATTCAGAATAATTATACGAGGGTCAATGAGATACAAGAAAACGCACAAAGACAGCTAAATAAAATCAAAGGGGAAAATGCACGAATAGAATGAAAAGTTTAATTTTTTAAATGTGAAAAAGAACCAGATAAATCCTAGAACAATTAGGCATGGTGGCATGTACTTATAACACTAGCACTTGGGAGATTGAGGCAAGAGTTCTACCACAAGTTCAAGGTCAGATTTAACTACATAGTTTAAGACCAGCCTGGACCACTAGTGAGACCTTGTCTCACAATCAATCCTAGAATTAGAGAATATAACAAAAGATCTGAAAATTTAAACAGAGTTTCAATCATGCAGAAGAATTAACAAATTCAAAGTCAGTAAGATGATCCAGCATGTGAAGGGCACTTTCTGCCGACCATATGACCTGAGTTTGATGCTGGAACCCACATGTTTCCAGTAACTCTCAAGTTGTCCTCAAACCTCTGTATGTGCAGTATAACAGACACACACACACACACACACACACACACACACACACACGATGGACAGGAGAGATGGCTCAGCAGTTAAGGCACTGGCTGCTCTTTCAGAAGGTCTGGATTCGAATCCCAGCACCCACATGGCAGCTACAACTCTCTGTAACTCAAGTTCCAGGGGATCTACTGCCCCTTTCTGTCCTCCGCATGAATGCACTTATATACATGCAGGCATAGCATTAGTAAACATAAAAAAAGTAAATATAATAAAGGATTAAGTTCAAAACCAAGTCACTCAAAATTAGTCAATTAAGTGATTAAAAAGAAGAAAGAGCTGGGCACGGCCACATACACACCTTTAACCCCAGTATCCGGGAGGCAGAAGCAGGCAAGTTGTTGTGAGATTGAGGTCAGCCTGGTCTACACAGCAAGTTCCAGGCCACTTGGAGCTATGGGGAAACGCTGTCTCAAAAAAAAAAAAAAAAAAAAAATAGAAGGAGAAGAAACAAAGAAAGAGTAAGATGCCTAAGAACACCATCAAGCATTAAAAATATGAATTACAGGAAGCGGAGAAGAGACTGAAATAGAAAACATTTAAAAACTACTGTCTAGGGGAGCCAGTGAACTGGTTCAGCAGGTAAAGGCACTTGCCCCCAAGCCTGACAATAAACCTTAGTTCAATCCCCAGGACCCATATGGTGGAAGGAGAGAAGTGATGACCAAAATTTACCCTTTGATCTCCACAAGTGTGCATGTGTGCATGTGTGCTGGTATGTGTGCATGTGTGCCCGTGTGCTGGTATGTGTGCATGTGTGCCTGTGTGCTGGTATGTGTGCATGTGTGCTGGTATATGTGCATGTGTGCTGGTATGTGTGCATGTGTGCTGGTATGTGTGCATGTGTGCGTGTGTGCCTGTGTGCTGGTATGTGTGCATGTGTGCATGTATGCTGGTATGTGTGCATGTGTGCTGGTATGTGTGCATGTGTGTATGTGTGCTGGTTTGTGTGCATGTGTGCTGGTATGTGTGCATGTGTGCTGGTTTGTGTGCATGTGTGCTGGTATGTGTGCATGTGTGCTGGTTTGTGTGCCTGTGTGCTGGTATGTGTGCATGTGTGCCTGTGTGCTGGTATGTGTGCATGTGTGCCTGTGTGCTGGTATGTGTGCATGTGTGCATGTGTGCTGGTATGTGTGCCTGTGTGCTGGTATGTGTGCCTGTGTGCATGTGTGCTGGTTTGTGTGCATGTGTGCTGGTATGTGTGCATGTGTGCATGTGTGCTGGTTTGTGTGCATGTGTGCTGGTTTGTGTGCCTGTGTGCTGGTATGTGTGCATGTGTGCCTGTGTGCTGGTATGTGTGCATGTGTGCATGTGTGCTGGTTTGTGTGCATGTGTGCTGGTATGTGTGCATGTGTGCTGGTTTGTGTGCCTGTGTGCTGGCATGTGTGCATGTGTGCATGTGTGCTGGTATGTGTGTATGTGTGCATGTGTGCATGTGTGCCTGTGTGCTGGTATGTGTGCATGTGTGCTGGTATGTGTGCATGTGTGCATGTGTGCTGGTTTGTGTGCATGTGTGCTGGTATGTGTGCATGTGTGCTGGTTTGTGTGCATGTGTGCTGGTATGTGTGCATGTGTGCATGTGTGCTGGTTTGTGTGCATGTGTGCTGGTTTGTGTGCCTGTGTGCTGGTATGTGTGCATGTGTGCCTGTGTGCTGGTATGTGTGCATGTGTGCATGTGTGCTGGTTTGTGTGCATGTGTGCTGGTTTGTGTGCATGTGTGCTGGTTTGTGTGCCTGTGTGCTGGCATGTGTGCATGTGTGCATGTGTGCTGGTATGTGTGTATGTGTGCATGTGTGCATGTGTGCCTGTGTGCTGGTATGTGTGCATGTGTGCTGGTATGTGTGCATGTGTGTATGTGTGCTGGTTTGTGTGCATGTGTGCTGGTATGTGTGCATGTGTGTATGTGTGCTGGTTTGTGTGCATGTGTGCTGGTATGTGTGCATGTGTGCATGTGTGCTGGTTTGTGTGCATGTGTGCTGGTATGTGTGCATGTGTGCTGGCATGTGTGCATATGTGCATGTGTGCTGGTATGTATGCATGTGTGCCTGTGTGCTGGTATGTGTGCATGTGTGCATGTATGTGTGTCTGTGTGCTGGTATGTGTGCATGTGTGCTGGTATGTGTGCATGTGTGCATGTGTGCTGGTATGTGTGCCTGTGTGCCTGTGTGCTGGTATGTGTGCATGTGTGCATGTGTGCTGGTATGTGTGCATGTGTGCTGGTTTGTGTGCATGTGTGCTGGTATGTGTGCATGTGTGCTGGTATGTGTGCATGTGTGCTGGCATGTGTGCATGTGTGCATGTGTGCTGGTATGTATGCATGTGTGCCTGTGTGCTGGTGTGTGTGCATGTGTGCATGTATGTGTGTGTGTGCTGGTATGTGTGTGTGTGTGCATGTGTGCTGGTTTGTGTGCATGTGTGCTGGTATGTGTGCATGTGTGCGGGTTTGTGTGCATGTGTGCTGGTATGTGTGCATGTGTGCATGTGTGCGGGTTTGTGTGCATGTGTGCTGGTTTGTGTGCATGTGTGCTGGTATGTGTGCATGTGTGCGTGTGTGCTGGTATGTGTGCATGTGTGCATGTGTGCTGGTATGTGTGCATGTGTGCTGGTATGTGTGCTGGTATGTGTGCATGTGTGCATGTGTGCTGGTATGTGTGCATGTGTGCATGTGTGCTGGTATGTGTGCCTACACACACACAATTTTTTAAAGTAATAAAAATGTTTTAAACACTGTCAAGAGCTGGGGAGACAGCTCAATGAAAAGTACTTGCTGCACACAGCTGAGGACCAGAGCTGGAATTCCCAGCGCCCCTGTAAGTGTGGGGCAGGTATAGCAGATGCCGGCAACACCGTCACTCAGAAGGCAGAGACAGATCCCTGGCATAACCAAATCATCCAGAATTGGTGAGCTCTGGATTCAACAGAGACTCTATTTCAATAAAGCAGAAAGTGATCAAGGAAGACACCTGGCATCAACTCTGAGCCTGCACACACACACACACATACATGCCCATCCAGGGACACCTACACATATGCCCACACATGTGAACACACAAATATGTGCACATATACATACAAAAACCTTGTAATTAAAAAATACTGTCTAAACCAGGTATGGTGACATACGTCTTTAATCCCAGAAATCTGGAGTCAGAGACAGGAGGATTTTTGTGAAATCAATACCAGTCTTGTCTTGAGTTTCAGGCCAGCCAGGACAGTACAGTAAGACCCATTCTCAGAAAACAAAACAACAACAAACAGGGATTGGAGAGATGGCTCAATGTTAAAAAGCACTTACTGCTCTTCCAGAGAACTCAGCACCCACATGCAGCTAACAAGCATTCATTACTCCAGTTCCAGGGGGTCCCATGCCTTCTTCTGGCCTTCCAGGATACCAGACATGCATGCATGCACTTACATACATGCAGTCAAACAAATCACACACATAAAATGAAATAAATAAAGACTTTTTTAAAAAAAAGAACACCAAAACATGCCGTCTAGATGGGCACAGGGGCTCGTGCCTGTAATCCCTGCACTTGGGAGGCTGAAGCAAGAGGATCAGGAATTCAATGCTACATAAGACCTTGTCTCAAAAAAACTAAAGAAGATGGGCCATAAGAAATAAGTCAGAGTTTGATGGCACCTAAAGAAAGTGAAATTAACCTCCCAGAATCTTAGGTCTAGCCAAGAAACAAAAACCTACTATGCTAATAAGGTGAAATGTACTATGATAATAAGGTGAAATGTACTATGCTAATAAGGTGACATGTACTATGCTAATAAGGTGAAATGTATTATGCTAATGAGATGAAATGTAGAGGTGTTTACTATTGGAGCAGTGTGTTACTACCTCATATAGAAGGCTACCCCTCCCTTGTATGCTAATCGGGTGTAGTCTGAGAAGGAATGTAATAGGAGAAAAGGATACTTCCTCTTGTATGGTGATTGGTAGAGATTTCACGCCATATGCTAATACCTGTGACTCTGAGCCTTTATAATGTGCCTGCTGAGTTCAATAAATGGCTTCCCGCTGTACTACTGAAAGAGCTGGCTGGCTGTACACTTCTTCGGTCTAACGGGAACCCTGACTGCATCTGATTGTCTCCTGGAACGGGCCTGGAGGCTGGGAACAGGTAAGCTGCGCACCCAATCTCCCCTTGATCCACTCTTAGAGCTCTCACCAACCGTGGGGTGGGAGCTAGGGTAATCCAAGAGAAGAAGACACTGGCCAGTGTCTGCCACGACCACCACGAGAGGGAGCGACACTAGGAGATGACTCCATGGGTAAGAACACTTGCTGCACAAGCATGAAGACCAGAGTTCAGATCCTTAGAACATACATACATATAGTCATGTACCTGTAACCCTAATGTTGAGGGGGCACAGATAAGCAGATCCTTGATGCTTGCTGGCCAGCCAACCTAACTGAAAACCAGCAAGATCCAGGTTCATTGAGATCCTACCACAAGGGGACAAGGTAGAGAATGACAGAACAAGACATCTGATGACCTTCTCTTACCACAACACATATGCACACAGTTGTGTAAACAAATGCCTATAACATACATACACACACACTGAAATAAAATAATGAAGAAAAAACCATCTAAAGACTTCCCGTCTTGGGAGGGAGCTACACACCCAATCTCATGAAGCTCAAAAATTCCCAAATAAGGGTATTCCCTCCCTTGGAATCTCTCCTAACCTTAGAGCTCATTCTCATTTTCCCTTAATAAATCTACATTTGCTCTCCTCAAAAAAAAAAAAAATCAGAAGCAAGCTGACCTACATAAGTTTAACTGTGAAATTGACACAGAATCTAGAGTCAGCTGGGAAGGGAGTCTCAGTTGAAGGATTTCCCACATCAGATCAGCCTCTGAACATGTCTTTGGGAGCTTGTCCTGATTGCTAATTGATGTAGGAGGACTCCAGACTACTGTGGGCAGCACCATCCCCTGGTGCTGAACTATATAGAAACCTAGCTAAGCGTGAGCCCATCTGCAAGCTAGCTAGTAAGCAGCACCTCCACGGTTCCTGCTGTACTTTTTGGGTGTGAACTGAGTTCTTCGGTCAGAGGTAATGCTATGGGGAATAGCAAGCCTACCTTGAGTTTCTGCTTGAGTTACTTCCTTGTGTTCCCTCAGTGATGGACTATAACCTGAAAGCGTGGAACAAATTCTTTCCTCCCAAAGCTGCTTTTGGTCATGGTGTTTGTCATAACATCAGAAAGGAAGCTAGAACACAAACTCAACTCAAAGAGGAATACTCCAAGGCAAACTGTAGTCAAATTTTCAAAAGTCAAAGAATCTTGAAAATATCAAGATACAAGAAACAATTCTGAGAGATGGCTCAGTGATTAAGAGCACTATCTGCTTTTACAGAGGATTCAGGTTCCGTTCCCAGCACCCACATGGTGACTAACAACTGTCTGCAACTTCAGTTCCATGGGATCCGATGCCCCTCTTCTGACCTCTGTGGGCATTGTATGACACAGGTACACTTACATACATGCAGGTAGCACACTCATACACATAAAATAGAAATAATGAATAAACTATTTTTAAAAGAAGACATAAAAGTCACCAGTATGATGACACACCAGTAATCCAGCACTCAAGAGGTAGGGATGATGAGATGGCTCAGTGGGTAAAAGTGCTTGCTGCCAAATGTAATGGCCTGGAATCAATTTCCTGGCCTCACATGGTAGAAGGAGAGAATGGATTTCTGAAAATTGTCCTCTAACTCCACGTACACCTTGGCATGCATATGTATACACACACACACACACACACACACACACATACACACAAATAAATAAATAATAAATAAGCAAATAACTAAATATAATATTTAGAAAAACTTTAAAGAGGTTTAGGTAAGAGAGTTGTGAACTTGAGCCCATCCTAGACTACATAGAAAGACCCTGTCTCCTAAATAAACAAATGCCAACATGTATACAAAAAGATCCATGCACAACACCACGGATTAGTAAAACCAAGTCAAAACAGCAGTGCAGACATCAGGACTGTCAGGGAAAAGTAGCAAGTTTGGCAAGTGCGCATGGAAAAACTTTTGACTACTGTTAGTGAGACTGTAGCTTGATGCAACCTTTGTGGAAACTCTGGAGTTTCCTGAAAAGTTAAAAACAGAACTACTAGAAAGCCCAGAAATCCCTTTTCTGAGTATAGACCCAAAAGAAATGAAATTATCTCTTCATTTGGATAACTCCCGTGTTCATTGCAGATTATTCTCAATAGCAAAGACAGGAAAACAACCAGCTCTGTCACCCAATGAATGTGTAGAGCAGAGCGTGTGTGAAAGAGCCTTGCTGCTTCAGGAAGAGGGCTCCCCACTCGCCGCATAGGCCTGCACACCTGCATTTGATCTCTGAGACCTGCATCAAGGTAGAAGAAATGAACCAGCTCCAGAAAGCTGTTCTCTGATCTGCACAAGCACACATACACGCACACACAAAATAATACCAAATGAACAACTTTAAAAGCAGAATAGAAAAAGAGACTTATTTTGACATTCATGTAATGGATCATTGTGTCCATCTGAGTAGTGGATCCAAACTGCCAGCAACCTAATTACCCACTGCCAACAAATCATAGCAAGTCTCTAAGCATTTATTCCTTCAGGCCATTCAACCAGGTGTACCATGAAAGTTATGCTTACGAAGAAGATTTTCCTTCACCATTGTCCATACTTTAGTGAGGCTACACCTGCAGCTGCAGGTGATGCAGGTAGATCATGCAGAACTATGTATAAAGTGAAGGAGGATCAACTGATGAGGGCGGCATGTCCTGAATACAGGCAGCACTATCCAGCGGCAGTCCAGGAAAAGACGCTGCCGAGCTGTGGCTCACTCGTCTGGGACGACGGACCCACAGTTACCACTGCCATCCTCTGCTAGCATCGGACTCCAGCTTCTTAGCTTTCCAACCCAGGCTGATCTCCGGAGGTGGAAAGGATGAATTTTTCAAATTCTTGAAAAAATAAAAAAAGAATAATCCAAGTCTTCTAAATACTATTGGTATACTTTTATTTTGCTTTGTTTTTGAAACAAGGTCTCCCTATGTAGCCTTGGCTGGTCTGGAGCTTACTTTGTAGTTCAAGTTACCCTCAAACTTGTGGTAATCCTTCTGCCTCAGCCTCCTAAGTGCCAGGATCCTAGGTATTCACCGCTATGTCTGACTTAGACTTTTTTTTGAAACTTTGAGACAAGAGTCACTAAGTTGGCCTTAAACTTGCTCTGTAGGACAGTCAGTCTTTGAATTTTGTAGTTCTCCTGTCTTGGCTTCCTGAGTACCTGAGATCACAGGCCACATATTGCTTTCTTTTAAAACAGGATTTCATTTGTAGTGCATGCTGGCATTCAATTCAATAGATAGTCAAGGCTGGCCTTGAACTGGAGAGTTCTGTCTTGGCCTCCTAAGTGTTAGGATTACAGATGCATGCCACCAGGCCCAGCTTTACTTTATTTTTAATGCAAATGGTAATTTTTTTCAATGATGGGGCCTAGATAGATGGCTCAGAGGTTAAGAGCACTTGCTGTTCTTCCAGAGGACCTGGGTTCAATTCCCAGCACCAAATGGGACAACAACTGCCTATAACTCCAGCTCCAGGGGATCTACTGCCCTCTCCTGGTCTCCAAGGGCACTCATGCAAACATGATATGCACAGGCCACACACACACACACACACACACACACACACACACACACACACACAAATAATGAATAAATAAAATAATAAAATAAAATTTAAAATTGTAAAAAGAATAGTGGACCAGTGATATGATTCAGTGGTTAAAGACACTTGCTGGGCAAGCCTGATGACCTGAGTTCAATTCCAAGAACCCACATTAAGGTGTAAGGAGAGAACAAGACCACAGTGTTGTTCTCTGACCTCCACATATGTGCCATGGTCCACACACTCACACACCTTCGTCATGTACACAAACAATAACAAACAAAAATTAGAAATTTTATATTTACCCAACATTTGTCATTTTTAATACATGAAACTTAACTTAGCTCCTAATTTCCATCTTATATTGTTTCTGTTTGGAAAACTTCCTTTAACACCCTTATGTCTGTGGACATTGATAATAAATTCTTCCCACTTTTGCTTCCTTGAAAAGTTATCTTCAGCGTTTAACTTTTGGAACATGACTTCCCTGGGTGCAGAGTTCATTCATTGATAGATTTTGTCCCTGTCAGTACTTTAGACATGTTGCTCCATCGGCCTCTGGCTTGCCTCCTACGATGAGGTGCATACTGTTTCTTATCTTTGGTACTTGAATAGCAGGCACAAAGCCCTGGATTCTATCCCCAGTACCAAATAAAGCCAATTAGGTGTGGTGGCACGCCCCTGCAATCCCACCACACAGGAGGTAAAAGCAGGAAGTTCAGTTCAAGGTCACTCTCAGCTACATAGTAAATTTGAGGTCGGCCTGAGGCTATAGGAGACTGTCAGAAATTTTTTTCCAATTTAATATTTCTCTTGGATCTTTTATTCCTCTGTCTAGAAGTTCACCATCCTTTTATTCCCTGTACTCAACTAGGTGCAGAATAATCCCATTCAGTATACATATTTTAGCTTTTTGTTGGGTGTTTTTTGCTTTTTAAGAAATTGTGTGTATGTGTGGTACTATAAACAGCCAAATACACATGACTGAGAGGTCATAGATCTTAGAGGAAAACTGCAAGTCTGTCATATCTGTAGACAAATTTCTTACTACATGCAAAATATGGATCCTTATATTTACAGACAAGTGTCTCAGTCACCACTCATCAAAGAAGCTTCTTTTGCAATAGACAGTGGTTATTACAGAGTACCGCAACTGGTCATACACAGAGATTGTCTGTGAATTGGCCAAGCCTAAGTAGCACATATGTGATGCAACCTCTACACCTGAGGCTCACAAAACATAGAAAACACTAATGCATCTCTCATTTCTCACCAATGAAGCTCCCTCATGTAACAGAGGGCCAGGAACACAAAAGGTCACAAATGGCCAAAGCATAGAAAATAAGAGCTTGCAGAGTGTGGGTCCTTGGACAGGACTCCTCTATTAAACTTCACCTACTCACCCAGGGCTCAGGGATCATTGCAGAACAGACGACAAGATTGCAAGAGCCAGGGAGAGAATGCAGGACCATATGGAAATAGAGTCCTACAAGCTTCTGGTTCCTTGCTCATATGAACCTACAATACTGTCAGCATGCACAAGACCCAAGCAAACTCAAGCAGACAAAAACCCAGCACAGAACTGTGGAAATGGGCAACCAAGCCCAACTTTAGTTCAAGAATTATTGACAGCTAATTACTGCTGGGTGAAGAAGAGCTAATCTTCTTAAGTGGAGGGACTCTGGATGGGCTGACTAGATCCCTGTGTAGGAACTTGCTCTGAGGTACATCTGGGGATACTAACTTGACACGATGGGCCTTGCCACAGACCACAAGGGGGTGTTGTGGGAGGCTGGCAATGGAGGAAGGGGCGATAGAGATTATTAAGATATTCTGCGTGAAATACACAAAAATTCAATTAAAAAAAGAAAGTTGAGTGTGTGTGTGAGTGTGTGTGTGTGTGTGTAGATAGGTATTCCAGGCGTGAATGCAGATGCATGCAGAGTCCAGAAGAGGGTACAGATCCCCTGAAACTAGAGTTACAGGTAGTTGTGAGACATCATGTGCATGCTGGGAACCAAACTCAGGTCCTCTGCAAGAGGTATCTTTCTAGGCCCCTTGATTTTGTTTTTTGAGAGAGGGTCTCAAGTAAAACCCAGGCTACACTCTGACTCATTACGTAACCTTAAACTACAGACGCTCCATCTCCACAGTCTGACTGCTGGAATTAAAGGCATGCACTATCACACCTGCCTTCTGGTATATGTTATACAATTTTTATACTCTATAAATTTTTATGCTCTTATATAGCTATTCCTACACAGCATTTTTGGAGACAGGGTGTCATGTGACCCAGGCTGGTCTTGAACTCATTATCTAGCCAAAGATGACTTTGAATTTCTGTTACTCGGCCTCCCAAGTCCTAGGACTGCAGGTGTGGGCCATCACACTTGGTTTATGTGGTGCTGGGAATTAAATCCAGAGCTCCTCACATGCTAAACAAGTTACTCTACTAACGAAGCTACATCCCCACCACGTCCTCTGTGGTATACATTATACATATACATATATGTTTTTTTATTTTGTATTTATTTATATTTTGATCTTTTTGAGACTAAATCTCTCTAGTCCAATCCAAGCTGGCCTGGAACTCACTATGTAGACCAGGCTGGCCTTGAACTCACAGGGATTTACCTGCCTCTGCCTCCCAAGTGCTGGGATTAAAGGCAAGTGCCACCACACCCCAATTTTTTTTTATATACATATGAGTGCATTGCCTGCATGTATGTAAGTATGCACAAATTGTACAGTGCCCAAAGACAACAGAAGAGGGATAGGATCGCCTGGAGCTGGAGTTATAGATGGTTGTTAGCCACCATGTTGGAATGGAACCCATGTCTTATGCAAGAACAGTCAGTGCTCTTAACTGCTGAGCCATCTTTCCAGCCTCTAAATCATTTAGATTTATGCCAGAGCCCACCAGCAGAAATCGAACAGTACCTGAAGGGAGGAGTGAGGATTGAGAAACATAGAGAATGGGAAAGGATAGATTCAGGAGGGCTGTCGGTCAATACCAAGGCCCTGACTTTAGTTTGCTCAGTGTATTTATACCTTTACATCTGCATGAGGAGCAAAACAACAAGATCAAGAGCTCCAAGCAAAAACAAGCGTGCATTTACATAGGTAAAGCCCTTCAAGCCACGCACATCTTCTTACAATGGTCCTCAGCCTTGTGCCCAAGGTAAGCTTCTACTCAGAAGCCATAACGTACTTGCATAGCAAAGCACCCTGTTCCCATAGCACTTCTGTGACTCACTTCTGCTCAGCCCTAAACTAGGGCATAGTTCAAGGCAGGCAAATGGCTCCCCAACAGATTTAGGTCATTTTTATATCGTCCTCATCTCTCTGCCTACACCTCCCCGGGCTGGACTTACAGGTCTGTATGGGGCTTTGTGTCTGATCTGCTGACTGGTTTTTCTCTTGACTCAAGGTCATGTTTTTCTTGCCTCTTCACTTACCTGGTAATTTCATTTTGACATTGTAATTTTTACATTTTTTAACCATTTATTTTTATTTTTAGTTACACGTATGTGCTTTATCCATTGAGTCATTTTCCCAGTCCCAAATTGATAGGCTTTTTTAAAAATTGAATAAATAGAATTAAATTATACCGGACTTTGTCATACACTGAAGTGACATAGTTTGCTCTTTTTGAGTCTTGCTTTTAAGACTGTTAGACTAGGGTCAGGGATGGCAGTACATTCCTTTAATCCTGCCTCAGAAATAAAAACAAATAAGGAAGGTTTATATCTTTTCTTAATGGTTCTATTTCCAGGGTTGAGTACAATGCACAGCACGTAGTAGGTATAAACGTTCAGGTTTCACTTATTCACTAATTCACAGAATTAGTCCCTCTACTTTATATTTTTTCTTCTCTTTTTGTCATCTAAGTCATTATTTCATCTTGCCTAGATTATTGCTGGCCTTACCACCACCGCCTTCATTTTTCTTTAACAATTCATTCTCCATAGAGTGGCCAAAGTAACCTTTTAAAACATAGAACAGCTGACTTTAATTTCTTTCTTAAAACCTTCTCACGTCTTCCTGTTTTGTTAAAATAATTCCAGACTCCTCCATCCCATCCTATATAGTTGCACACACAACTCTTTCTTGCGGACTGATTTCACTTCAAACTGTCCTCCGCAGTGACTTGGTAGAGTCCGGCCACACTGGCTAGTTGGTGTCTCAAACATACCATGTTTATTTCTGCCTCAGGCCCTTGTACTTGCTGTTCCTTCTGACTGTCAACTTTTGTTTCTAGATTTTTGCATGACTGATTTTTAAACATTATTTCCATTTCATTTCAAATATCAGTTCCTGAAGGAGGTTTTGGCTGACCATCACATAAAGTAGAATCCCAAAATGACTCTAGGTGGTATAGTATTGAATTGAAATTAGAAGTATCAATATGTATGTGTATTTATTATATATGTTCATTCATTATTTTCATTACTATCTCTAAAGCTATATATTTATACTATATTTGTCACACTGATAACTTATTTCAATGACCATGAACTCAACTAATGCTCAGATTGCAGTAAAAATTATTCTCCACAAAGAAACAATACTTCTTGGAGGAATGGCTGGCAGCAATTCTAAAGCATTTCCTTGTGGCAAAAGTGTTTATAAATTGTTGGGACAAAGCCAAAAGGACACCTGAACCATTTTGAAAAGATTTCCTTTTCAAATTAGGGGATATATGAAATAAAAATTAAAATGGTTGTATTTATTATATAATGATAGCAGTTTATAATATAATGATGTAATGAATTATGAAGAATTCATGAGGTGCTGGAGAGATGACTCACTGGTCAAGTGTTCTGGATGCACTTGCAGAGGACCTGAGTTTGCTCCCAGCACCCGTGTTAGGTGACTCATAACTGTTACTCCAGCTCCAGGAGATCTAATGCCCTCTTCTGGCCTCTGCAGGTGCCTGCACTCACATCACATGTACAGATACACACACACACACACACACACACACACACACGCACACTCATAATTAAAATAAAATATTTTTTAAAAGAAGAATCCATGACTCAATATTGGCATTAAATTTTTTTAATGATTTTTTTAAAGATTTTATGTCTGTGAGTGTTTTACCTTCGTGTATATGGATGCATCCTTTATGTGCAGTGCTCACAGAGGCTAAAAGAGGAAGTTGAATCCTTTGGAACTGGAGCTGTCAGCCACCATGTGAGTGCTGAGAACCAAACCTTAGGTCCGATGGAAGAACAGGAAATGCTCCTAACCACTGAGTCATCTGCCTAGCCCCCATTTAAAATATTTTAAAGAGATTGTATTAGTTCATTCAGGTTTCTATAACAAAATAACATAGACTAAGTGGTTTATAAACAAGAGAAATTTCTAGAGGTTGGAAATCCAAAATCAAGACACTGGCAGAGGATGCTAGCAAGGGTGTACTTCCTGGTTCAAAGGGGCTGTCTTCTCAGGGTTAGGGTGTAATTCAGTATAGAGTATACGTTTAGCGCATGTGACACCTTGGATTCAAACCTTAGTACCACCAAGAAGAGAAAAGGAAAGAAAAACAGAAAAAGAAAAAAAGCAAGCTGTCTTCTTACTGCTTCTGAATGTGGCATTGGATCCCCTGAAACTGGAGATACAGATGGTTGTCAGCCACCATGTGGTGCTGGGAGTAGAGCCCCAGTCCTCCACAAGAGGAGCCAGTGCCTTAACCATTGAGCCATCTCTCCAGCCCCTCAACATACAAACTTTAAAAGTCATAAACGCAGCCGGTGGCATTACTGTAGCTCCCTTAAATCCATGTCCTTCTCACACACAAAGTATATTCACTGTATCACCAATGCCCTAAAAGTCTGAGCTCATTCCAGTAACAACACTAAAGTCCAAGATTCAGGAGCTGAAGATGCAGCTCAGAACAGAACACTCCCATATCATGTGAGAAATCCTGGGTTCAATCTCTAGTATTCCAAAGAGGAGGAAGAATATAAGGAGGATGAGGAGGAAGAAAGAAAGGGAGGGAAATGAGAAAGAAGGAAGGAAGGACAAAAAAGGAAGGAAGGAAGAAATTAAGAAAGACTAGAATCCAAAGTCTCATGTAAAGTCTTCGAAACCCAATGTCACCAGGCATGGTGGCATATACCTGTAATCTCAGCACTAGGAAGGCTGGAGCAGGAGACCTGCTGGAAGCTCAAGACTAAGCTGAACTACTTGAGGAGGACCAGACCCAACTGTTATGACCATGTGAGTCACAGAGCAATGCCACACAATGATGGTCGAATTAAGAGTCCTTGATTTCCAGCTGTTGAGAGCAGGCTTATGCCTGAAAGAACGCTCAAGCCTGAGGAGAGACAGGGTAGAGTTTACAAAGCAGAAACCACAATTACGTCATACCAGGGGCCAGATAACAAAATGTTTCAGTTAGACAAAGACAAGTTTTCTTTTTTCCTTCTTTCTTTCTGTCTTTCTGTCTGTCTTTTTTTGAGACAGGGTTTCCCTGTAGCCCCAGCTGACCTGGAACTGCTGCTTCCATTCATGAATAAGTTGGCATCTGCCTCAGTAAGAGGGCATCCTAGAGGTCTGGGCGACTGGCCTAGGAGATGTCCAGCAGATTTCACAGCTGCGTGTGGGCACCTCTGGTCATCATCAGGCAGCAGTATTGCCGGGTTGAGGCTCTGACTGGCTGAGAAAGTGAGGAGGGGCTGCCTGAGAAACAGCCTCTGCTATTGAGTGGTGTGGGCATTTGACATGCATTGGCCATCTGCTCCCCGGGGGAGGGTCTCTACCGCCTGGGTGGGGGCATAAGGGTTGAGTCTTGGCCCAAAGAACGTTTTTCAGCTTCTTTTACCAGCAGAGTGGTAGCCACTATGGTACACAGGCAGGATGGCCATCCTGAGGCCGCTGGGTCTAGACACTTGGATAAGTATGTAATGGGCCTCCACCAAGGTCCCAGAGTTTGAGTACGTATACCCTAAGCAGTCCCCCAAGCCTCATGAATGAAAAGATGGCACAGTTTTGTGTCATCAGGCAAAACAAGAACTCTGATTGGGTTAGGGCTTTCTTTAAGTCTTGGAAGGCCTGTTCCTCTATTTCTGCCCATTTTAAGGGCTGGTCTCCTGTACTGGCCAAATAGGGGGGCCTTGCTTTCTCACTCAAACCCCAGGATCCTGCCACTCCCAGGAACCTGGAGGATGGCTCCCTTCCAGACCATAGTGAGGGTTCTCTTATCCCAGGAGAGTTTGTATCTGAAGTAGAAGACTTCTGTCTGGCAAAGTTGAACCTTCTTTGCAGGAACAGGGTACCCAAGGGTCTGAAACGACTGGAGCAGGTCTTGGGTGTCTCCTAGGCAGGTGGCTGAGTCAGCAGCAGCTAACAGGAGGTCTTCCACATATTGAAGCAAAGTTGATTCAGGATGAGAGGCCTTAAAGTTTGTTGAGTCCTTTTGATGGGCTTCCCCAAACAGCATGGGAAAATTTTCGAACCCTGGGCACAGGTCCGGGTTAGTTGATTGGTTTCACTGAGCTTCAGGTCAGTCCACTTGAAGCAAAGCCAGCAAAGATGAGCAGGCTAACAGGCTACAAGGGAAGATAGAAGAACACAGCTAAGAGTAGACTTATGGACAGGCCAGGGAAGACTGAGTAAAGGAATTTAGGACTCTGGGATGAATGGTCTCAGTTTGTTGACCTCTCAGATCTTGAACTGGACAGTAGTCTGAGGTTCCCTGTCTATGGACTGGTAAGAAAGAAAAGTGTTGTTCCAGGCAACACTGTTTACTGTTTACTTTTAATAGTCTCTTAATATGTGGAGCAATTCCCAGTATGGCCTTTTAGCTCATAGGATATTGTCAGACCCATATGGATGTGCCTATGGCCAGCAGGCTTACCACAACCAGTAGAGGGTGAACCACAAAGCCAGGGGCATTAGTCTCTGCCCGCACCTGGAGAAATTGTTGTAAGTCTCCAGGGAAGTCCTCAGAGTTGGGGATTTTAGCTACAGAAAATACTTTTCTTAGAGTAGAAGTTATTCTTCAGATAGGGGAGTGGCTAAGTAAAGCTGGTATGCAGGTGAGAAAGAGATGTCAGGCTTCTGAGATGAAAAAGTGAAAGTGGCCCCCAGTTTGTGGGAAGGTCAAAGCCCAAGAGAGGAAGGGGAAGTCCAGAACCACCAAAAAGAATGGATCACCCACTGTGACCCAAGTTGACAAAACATTTAGTTGTGAGGTAGTGACCCTTAACTGCGCCAGTGGCCCCTGGATAGGAATTTTTCTTTGGGATAGTGGTTCCAATGGGGTTTTTAGAACAGATATTTCTGCCCTGGTGTCCATCAGAAATTTGACTGGATGGCCTCCTGCAGGCACTGTGATCATGGGCTCCTGGAGGCCTAAGAGGGTGGAGTCCTGGCCCCTTCAGTCTGATTCATCATCTGACCTCTGATGGTGGGGAGGGTCAAAACCTTTTTGATGGATGGGGCACTTGTTTTTCCAATGGCCTTTTGTTTACGGTAGACACATCTTTTTCTGGTGGGGCCGACTCTACTTTCCCACTTTTCTTGTTGGAGCTCTCTTTCTCTCTGGGCTGGGCTGGCTTGTGGTCTGGGATGGGCCAATTGGAAGGCAGCAACCATGATTTTAACTTGCCTGCATGCCACCCAATCTGCAATCTGGGTTGCCAGTTTTTGTCCTTCAGCATCTCGGTTGGACCACCTCTTGGGCCACCTGTAGAAGTTGAGATGTGTTCATGCTCACAAAACCTTCAAGTTTGGGGAATCTTCCTCATGTTCAGAATATACTGGGAAACAAGGGTCACATTTAAAGCTCAGGCATTTTCTGAGACCAGAATATCAAAAGGAGTTTATGTATGGAAGGCTTCCCATAAGTGGTCAAGGAAAACTCCAGGGGACTCTTTGGGCCCTTGAGGAACTTTAGTGATTTGGGAATAGATTTGTGGGTTTGGGGGCTGCCCCTGATTCCTGCTAGAAGAGTCCAGTGTAAAGTGTAAAGTGTCCTCAACCCTGAGGGAGGATTCTGAACCTAGACCAACCATCCATCAATGTAGGAAAATTGGTTCAGGATCCCTGTGACCCTGAGCCAGGTAGCCTGAGTGATAGAAAGGACCAAAGACTCAGCTGAGGGCCAGCCCATATCAAAAGAAAGCAAACTGAGTTCACAGAAGGTACAGAGTTTTCCGTTGGGGAAACTGACTCCATAGTCATTACTGAACCCCTGCAGGAGTCTGCCGGCAGAAATCGAACCGTACCTGAATTGGGGAGTGGGGAGTGGGGAGTGGGGAGTGAGGAGTGAGGAGTGAGGAGTGAGGAGTGAGAGGACAGACTCCAGAGGGCTCTCAGTCAATATTAAGGCCCTCGACTTTATTTTTGCTCAGTGTATTTATAGGAACAATACAACCATCATTTACATATGCGGGATTATTCAAAATACCTACATTTACTTAACAAAAGGTGCTAAGCCTAGGATTTAAGATAAGCTTTCCTCCAGGTGATTAAATCAGATCTTCCTATAAGGATTTACAAGATCTTCAGCCTTGGGTTTACAGGATCTTCAGCCTTGGGTTTACAGATAATCTCTCCTTCAGGTGAATAAATCATTTACATAGCAAAATGCCCAAATCCCACAGCACTTCTAGGAACAGCAAGACTGATCCTTGCTTGCTCCTAAACTAGGGCAAAGTTCAAGGCGGGCAAATGGCCCCTGACAAATATAGCCCAAGATAAGTTGTCATTTAGGCTCTAGACCTGCAACATTCCAACCTCCCACCATCGCTGAGGTTCTAATCAACCTTTGCTGCTTTTTTCCTGGCACTTTAGTTCACATTTGTAATCCTAGAATTCGGGAGCTGAAGCAGGAAGATCAAAGTTCCAGGCCATCTGGGGCCTACAGAAAATAGACATTGGCTACGAAAATACTCACCAGTGCAGTAGTCCTGAGTGCGCTTTCCTACATCCCCACTGTCATCATTCCTAGTGCAGGCCTCCCCATCAGACCATCAAAGCTGAACCCTAAACTCATCTCAGCCTCCAGACACTTCTATCAGTCCGCTTCCCCTTGCTACCAGATGCCGCTTTGTAACACTTCCACCCAGTCATGTCACTCTCCTGATTAAAAGTGCAGTGCAAAGGAAAAACAAAACAAAACTCTACAGCTCCCCAGAGCCACCTGGATCAAGTCCAAACTTTGGGAACATTCAAGGCCCCCATTACCTGGTCCCAGAGTACATCTCTAGGACCCCACACCAATCATCTTTGCTCATTCTCTTGCCCCCACTTCCCAGCACAGACACAGACACAGACACACACACACTCACACACTCACACACACACACAGACACACACTCACATACGATGTGCTCTAACTCCAGCTTCTCTGAATGTTATTCTTTGCATTTGACCCACAAATCTTCCTTAAAGAACTTGTTTAAATGTCTCTGATTGTGGTTAAAAACATAATATCTGGCCCAACAGGGTCTAATTCAGGCTTATTAATTTACCATCTTGGGCAAATTACACAAACTTTTTATTTCCTTGTTTGGGATTCGGTTTGGTTATGTTTGTTGTTGTCTGATTTTTTTTTTTTTTTTTTTTTGAGACAGTCTCTGGTAGCCCAGTCTGGCCTTGAACTTGCTATGTAGTTGAGCATGACTTTAAGGTTCTAATCCTCTTGCCTCACCTCACAGAGTGCTAGAAATACAGACATGCATCATCCAGCTCTTCGTTTATGTGGAAAAATAATTTCTCAGCCTTTGGCCTAATCAAGTATGGTATCTGTTCTTATCAGTTTAATAAAATGTGGAAAAAACTGTGCCTACTATATAGAATTTTTGAGACATAAAATAACAAATAAAACACTCAGAACAATGTCACGCAACTAATAAGAGCTCAGTGGATGTCAGCTCTGATTTAAAATAGCAATAATGGAATAATGAGGAAACAGATAATGCTTCTTCTGGTTTCTGAGAAGTAGTTCCAAAAAGGAAGTAATCATTCCTACCACATGCATTCATATTGCTATATTATTTATGGATTTTACTTTCCTATCTCTTTACATATTTTCTGGCAGAATGTGTTCAAAAATGATTTTTTAGGGGTTAGAGAGATGGCTCAGTTAAGAGCAATTACTGCTCTTGTAAAGGACCCAAGTTTGGTTCCCAGCACCCACATGGTAGTTCATAACTGCCTGTAACTCCAGTTCCAGGGAATCCTGTATCTTCTGGTCTCAGTGGGCTCAGGCGTGCACATGCTACACATAAATTCATGTAAGTATGTATACATACACATAAAAAATTTTTAATTAAGTCAGAGTTATTCTTGAAGACTTTCAAAATATAGTTTCAGAGGTACTAGAATGGATTTAATCCCATATCAAGCCAGATGTGGTGGCATCTTAAACCAATAACATTTTGTTGTTTCCCACAATCTTTTGGGTGGTAATCCCAGTACTTTGGAAATAGAGTAAAGAGGGCCAAGAGTTCAAGGTCATCCTTTGCTCCTTGGTGAGTTCAAGATCAGCCTGAGCTAAAAGAGACTCTATCTCAAATAAATAAATAAACAAATAAACAAACAAACAAATAAATAAATACAAGGCAAAACAAAACCATCCTTTATGGGCTACCTGTACGTCCAGTACTCAAGAGACAGAGGCAGGCAGATCTCTGTGAGTTTGAGGCCAGTCTGCTCTGTCATAGCAAGTTCCAGGCCAGCTAGGGATACAACAACAAACAAACAAACTATATTGCAGATGGACCTGGAGGCATATAGCTTTAATTTCAGGACTCTGGAGACCAAGGTAGAGGATTACTGAGTTGGCAGCCAGTCTGGGCTACAGAATATTATGATCATCCAACACAAGTCCAAATACCATTGGAACCACAAATCAGAACTACAGAGTCCATCAGAAACTGGGCATTGGGGCTTACTCTGGAGACTGAAGCAGAAAGATTGCTGTAAGTAAGCTACACTGTGATAGCTTCTTTCAAAAAACAAAATAGATGACCCTCCCTTGGAGCTGTTACACGCTAGGAGGTTAGCGTCTTAGGGAAGGTAGTAGATAGGACATGAGGAATGGCTGGTCGCCTCCATAGGGGCCTCTGTGATCAGTAAATGCTCTTGTTCAAGAGCATGATGGCAGGAAGCAAGAGCACATTAACAGGGTCGGAGAGATGACTCAGGTCATGGATATGTCTATCTACTGCCAAGTAACAAAGATTAGTGGCTTAGACCAATAACCATTTCATTGTTTCACACAATCGTGTGGGTCAGGAATTCAGTGAGAGCTAGTCAAGTCACTTCTACTCACATGAAGTCAACTAGGGAGACAGACATGAAGTCAACTAGGGAGACAGACAGCACTCTGTAACAGTTACTGACCAGTCCTCTGTTCTCTTGCCACGCTCTCAATAAACTGTTCTTGGGAGAAAAAAAAATCAAGAAGTCAACTGGGTCACACAGCAGCATTCATCTGACTGTATTCCTGTCCTCTGAGGCGTGACAGAAATAACCAGAAGCTGTGTTTGGTTCGTACCTCTACATAGTTTCCATGTGACCTCCAGCAGAGTGCACCAGTGTCTCAGGGCTCCAAGGGACAGTGTTCCCTAAGACACAAGATGTAGACGTTATCATGCTCTACATTACTTGGGCTTGGATTGTTGGTCAAAACACTCAGAGCCCCAGAATAAAAAAGAAACAATCCCAATGTAGTAGCCCAAACCTATAATCTCAGCACTTGGGAGGTGGAGGCAATCCAGAGTTCAAGGCCGGCCTTAGCTACATAGCAAGTTAGAGGCTGATCTGGGTTCATGAGACTGTCTCAAAAAAGAAAAAAGAGGAAGAAGGGACATAGTCCTCACTTGTCTAGGTATCTTTCACCTGTCACCTTCTACCCTCTGCATACAAATCGTCTATATGCCTCTCACATGCGAAAGTATATTCAGCTTCAGAGGAGCTCTCAAGCAAAACTCAGCCAGTTACAGTATCAGACTCAGGATCAAGGTCTCTACCTCATGTTAATAAGAGCCAAGTATGGTTCTAGGCTCCAAACACAGTTCCTAAGATGGAACTTGGTGAGTATTGTCCCTTTCAGCATGAAGACTTGTGAGCTACAAACAAAAATTATTTGTCTTTACAGACTAAACTATAATTCTGAGATAGCTAGTAAGGTGACATCAGTAAATGCTCTTGTTCAAGAGCATGATGGCAGGAAGCAAGAGCACATTAACAGGGTCGGAGAGATGACTCAGCTGTTCAGAACTCTGGCTGCTTTTCCTAGCACCCACGTGCAATGGCTCACAACCTCCTACAACTCCAGGTCTAGGGGGTCCTGACACTCTTCTGATCTTTTTGGGCACCTGAAAACATACATACATACACAGACACACACATAATAAAAGCTAAAAATAAAGTACATTAACAGTCACCAGGATTTTTGAAATCTAGAGCCAGAAGGGGTGGCTCACACCTGTAGTCCCAGCACTAAGGAGACCGAGGCAGGACTGCAGCAAATTAAAGGACAGCCTGATCTACATAGCAAATTCCAGACCAACAAGGTCTACATAGTGAGACCCTGCCTAAACCCTCCCCCATGACCCCAAAAGAAAAGGAGTTCTGAATTCTAGACAGTTACAGGGCTAAAGTTCTAGTCGTTCAGGAGGCAGAAGCAGGTGGCTCACTTGAGCCAGGACTGTAAGACCAATGCTGGGCAATACAGTGAGACCCTGTCTCAACAAAAGAAATTAGTACCCTGGGTATGGTGGTGCATGCCTGCAAGCCTATCACGTGGGTGACTGAGGCAGAAGAATTGCAGCAAGTTCAAGGCCAGCCTGGTCTTCATAGCAAGTTCCCTAATGAGACCCTGTTTCAAAAATAAATTTAGGAGGCCAGCAAGATACTTCGCAGGTAAGAGCGCCTGCTACCAAGCCTGATGACCTGAATTTGATCCCTAGAACTTACATGGTAGAAAGAACCAATTCCAGCAAGTTGTCTGACCACACATATGTCATGATACACACACACACACACACGCGCGCGCTTGAAAAAAAACTCGAAATTTTTTTAATTAAAAGAAAAGTACAGATTGGGGAATTAGCTCAGTAATAGAGCCATCCTGGTAAATGAAAAGTCCTGGGTTTAGTCCTTAGCAATAAAAATAATTAAACAACACAAAAAGAAATTCTGAAATCCAGCCAGGAATGTTGCCAGTCCTTTAAGTTAAGCCTCGTTTTGCTCTCTAAGGATAACCCTTTGTGACTTGCTTCTTCTCTGAGTCATTGACCATTCCCTTAAGAAACAGCCCATTTTGATAGCTGAGTACTTTTCTCAGTCTACTTTTTGTCCATAGAGGGTGGGGATTCTGAAACCTCTCTTTATTTTGTATTGTCTGTGGGAATTTGAGATGGAGCTCATGTATTCTTTTTAAAATTTGGGGGGTATCACTCCATTAGTTTAAAAAAACACACCTATAAATCTCTTTCAGAGAGTCTTACATACGTGTCCCCGAGAAGTGGATGTGGAGCCACACCCGCCAGCCTTCCCATCGCTTCGAAGGAGGGGCTCTGCAGCGCATAAAATCCTTACATTCTTTTCCTCAGAAATGATTTTGAAAGGATCTATAAGACGATGCCTTAAATAACTGCCATTGTTGTTGTTTTGAGACTGGATCAGTTTTCACAGTTGCACACTGGACTTATCATTACACTGAGATCTCATTTTCCTGGCAACATGACAGGTTTGATGTTTACCATTTCTTCCTTTGAGATCTTTGTGCTGACCAGAAATAATACCTAGGCCTTTTTCTCTTGTTTTTTTTTTTTCATAGACAGCTAGAAAAAGTCAACTGATACTTTGCATAGAAATTCTGCTTGGAAACTCCTCAGCCATATTCACAAATTCATTCGGTACCTCTCTGCTTTCTGTGCACCACAAGCGACAGTTTTGTCAAACTCCTCCAATTTTGCATAATGAGTCCTTGGCAGGGAACCCTTCAACAACCCCCAGGCTTCCTCGGCTGTCACTCATGATCTCCTCAAGATCCTTCAAACCTCACCCTTGATCCAAGCACTCGGGAGACCGACAAGCGGGGGAATCACCCATGAACTCAAGACCAGCCTGGGCTATATAGTGAGTCCTAGGCCTGGGCTACATAGTGGGTTCCAGGCTAGACTGAGCTACAGAATGAGTACCTCTTCCAACTAACAAAAAACCCTTCAGGTCTATGTGCATTGTTCAGAGCAATAGCAAATGTAATATTTTGGGCCTTTTGCTACATAAACATCCCATTTCCAAATGTCAAATTCCATATGGTTATTGATAATTGTATAAATAATCTAAACCACAGTGACTTTAAAATTTCACTATTCTCTTAATTGTATGGGTCAATATTTAGGGTGAAGCTTAGATGACAGATTCTTTTGCTCCAGGAGGCATAATAGGAGATCAGCTGACGGTATTCAATTGGCAGCAGGCTGGGCTATAGAGATCTAAGACAGCTCAGTCACTCACCGGAACCAGAGGCTAGGTCCAGCCCCTTGTCCCTGCATACACATGTGTGTGTGCACCCATGCCTGTGTGCAGCGCATTTGTGAAGGTCGGAGAAAAACTTGTGTGAACTGGTTCCCTCTTCCCACCATGTAGGCCCTGGGAATGGAACTCACGTTGCTGGGCTTGGTAACAGTGCTTTTACTCACTAAGCCCATAATCCATTTCTTTATTAAATCATGACTATATGATTAGAGGCAGATAAGGTCATTTAGTGTTCTATATTTACGTGCACAAAAAACTTTTATCTTTCAACAAGGTGAGAAAATCTAGAAAATGAACTGTGTATGATAAATATTTTTATGCAAATTATGCTTCTTTAAGATTTATTTTTATTTCTTATTCATGTGTATGTGTATATCTGTGTGGCTATATGTCATATGTATGCAGATGCCTACGGAGATGAGTAGGTCCGATCTCCTGGAGTTACAAGGAGTTGTGAGCTGCCGCACGGGGTACTGGAACTCTAAGTCGGGTCCCCCAGAAGAAAATAAGTATTCTTAGCTGCTGAGCCATCTCTCTAGCCCTACGTATGACAAATAACGATCATGTCTTTTCATATGGTTCTGTGAACACATGTTGCACCTGACCTAGTGCCACTGGAGTAAAACTGACATGGGCAGCTAAGGGGCTGCCTGCTACCCAGGTGGCCTACTCTCCCCCATAGAAGGACCCCTGCCATATTGCGTACCGCCTTTGTGAAAATTAAACAGGATGTATCACGTGGGCAGATTCTGCCCTCTGGGAGATTTCGGGGGAGTTGAAGAGTAAAGTCTGAATTGCAGATGTCACTTGTTTCCTGAGTTGGGCACTTCTGCAGCACACATACACTGCCCAGCTCTGTGCTCTGGCCTTGCCTGATTGCTAGTGTTCCATTAATAAGTTTAGAACAGAGCCTGGACACAGACAAGAGAGCCTGTTTTCCATTTCTCCCCCCCACAGCCCCACTTCTAATGTGTTTTGCTACTTACTGTTCCAACAGTAAGCAAATCACTCTGCTTCTTTATGCTTATTTTTCTCTCTCAGAAAGCCCTAAGGACTGTTTCTCCCCACCTCGGAATTTAGAGGCCCACTTGTGAGGAATAAGCTTGGCAAGCATGTATAATATTTTATCCACACCTTGATTATGCTTTTCAATGTTTTTTTTTCTCTTTTTATTATACAAACAAACCATTTTGATGCTGGGAAAGAGGGTGGGAGAGAGCACACGTTACTAACAATTCTGCTCCTATCAAATAAAGAGTTTTCATTTCTCTCCATCATTTTGGTGACTTCTATCTGCAAGTTCCTAATTCCATTCTCTGTGAACATCTCTGTGTGTGTGTGTGTGTGTGTGTGTGTGTGTGTGTCCCTTTCTCTTAACACTTTTGTAAGAGAACACATCATTTTAGTTTATTTTTTTCAAATAAATACATCCCCAAATAGTCTCACTTCATTAATGCATGTATTAAAACATCTATAGTTCTTATAATGCTAAACATTATTTTAGATGCTGAAATAATGAATAAAGTCAAAGCCCTTTGGTCTTATGTTCTGTGAGGGAGCCACACAAGGAATAATTTACATGCAGTAAAATGTCAAAAGTTGTAAAGAAAAGGAGCCAGGCATGGTGGTGCACGTCTTTAATCCCAGCACTTGGTAGGCAGAGGCAGGTGGATCCCTAGGAGATCGAGGCCAGCCTGGTCTCCATAGTGAGTTCCAGGACAGGAAGACTTTGTCTCGAAAGAAAGAAAGAAAAGAAAGAAAGAAAGAAAGAAAGAAAGAAAGAAAGAAAGAAAGAAAGAAAGAAAGAAAGAAAAGAAAAGAAACACAGGCCACCACGGTAGCACACAGCTGTGATCCCAGCTCTTGGAATCATGAGTTCCAGGAAAGTCTGAGCTACAGAGTACCACTCTGTCTCAAAAACAAGGGGGAGAAGCGTGAGGGAGATAATGCACCGAGATCATTCCTCTCTTTTTTTGCCAGTATGAATATAGCTTTATTAAGGGAAAGTGAGGAAAACTCCTGAGAGTTATTTAGTTTATTTAGTTAGCTTATTTGTTATGGGTGGTTAGGAGACAATGCCTCATGTAGCACTCCAGGTGTGGCTGAGGATGACCTTGGACCTTCTGATTCTCATTCATCTGCCTCCTGAATGTTGGAATTACAGGTGTAGACCACCATGCCCAGTTTGTTCAGTTCTAGGTATCTACCTCATGGCTCCTCCTTGCTAGCAAGCACTTTATCAACTGAGCTATAAACACAGCCCTATTTTTATTTTGAGGATAGGATCTTGGCTCTGTGGATCAGTCAGGCCGGAACTCAAAATCCTCCTGCGTCCAACTGGAATGCTGGGATTACAGGTGTGTGTCTCTTCAGTAAGGAGGAGTCCTTCAGTGTTGGGGTCCATGCTTGCTTTTGTTGTTATTGCCATGCTGGAAATAGAACCCAGCACCTTGAGCCTGCCAGGCAAGCATTCTACCACCAAGCTCCCTCCAACGTCTTTGTTTTCAATCTTTTTGACAAGTTTGTTGAAGTCTTACAAAGCTTCCTCTAAACTCTCCTCTGAATTTTCTTGGGGCTCATATTTTTGTTCCTCAGTTTACTTTTCTATTTCCGATCTTCAGTTGTGTGTTCCTGTTCCAGTTTCAATGACTCCCATTAGTTAGTTGCTCAGGAACCTCTTGTGGGAGCTGCTCAGTGTCATTTGAATCCATACCTAGCCTTAACTGTTTGCCATCTCCAGCAGTCTTACTGATATTTACAACCTCCTTACCCTTGGTAAATCCTTTGTAGTCACAGATATTATACATTCATACCATAGTGACGTCACCCCAACCACAAACAAGGTTCCTGATACAGTCAGAGATGCCATGCTGTCGGAATGGCATCAGTATCTTCTTGCCGTCTTCCTCAGTTGCAGCAATAGCCGGGACAAAGGTCCTCCTCAGGTCACAGTCCTTAAAGACTACTGTAATTCCTTAACTAATGGTTAGATCAAAGAGGTGGGTTTGATGGAGAAATGACAGTTTGATAATGGAATGAAGATTGTCAACAGGAAGAGAAAGTATTATTCTCAATAAAAAGCCAAAAACTTGTGTGTGTGCGTTACTGCTGTTTAAACCCAGGGTCTCACTTGATAAGTCAACACAGCTATATCTCAAGCTCCCATTTTGCTTTTTTGTGGTTTCTTTTTTTTAGACAGGGTCTCGTGCAGCCCGGCTGTGTAGCTGAATATGACCTTGAACTCCTGATCTTCCTATCTCCACCTTTCAAGCACAGGAATTACATTTTTTTAAGGGTAGGCAAGCAGAGTTTATTGAGGTGGAGAAGCCAGGAAGTACGGTAGGAGAGAACCCAAAAGTGGGTTGCCCCTCGCTTACTTTTTGAGACAAGAGTCTCACTATACTGACCAAGCTATCCTTGAATTCATTCTTATATCCCAGACAGGCCTTAAATTTGTGATCCTCCTGCTTCAGCCAGCTGAGCAACTAGAATTGTAGGGATTGCTACAACAGGACTGGCTAACAAGTAAACCTGAAATGTGTATTATTAACAGTATTTCTCTTGCTGGCACAGCAGTTCAAAGGGCATCTTGGAAGAACTGGGTCTTACTGTTCTTGTAGTATACTAGCAATGTGCACTTATTGATATGCTCAAAGACCTGGGCTTTTCTCTGAGCCAGATTACAAAGACCTTTTCAATATCCTGTCCCTGGAGTCATTGAAACTGGGCACTGACTTGGCCTCCTAATGGGTGGAAGTCTTTCACTGTTTCCAGAATAGGAATGTTTCTCTGTATTGAAGATTTGTTCTGACAAGTGATTTCCATCCATAATTAGCTCACGTAAAACTCTGCAAAAATGTTCAAGCTACGTTTATATCAGTTCTTTAAGACTCACCTCTTGTTTTGTTTTGTTGTTTTTGTTGCTGTTCTGTTTGGGGAAGGATAGAAGCTCACACTGTATCCCAGGTTTGCCTGGAACTCATTATATAGCCTAGACTAGGCTTGAATTTGTAACAGTTCTCATTTAGGCATGAACCATACTACCTTATCTGGATGGTTTTGTTTTGAGAAGGGTATCAGTAGCCCATACTGACCTTAAAATCACTGTGTAGCTGAGGATGACCTTGACACCTCCCAAGGGCCACACCTAGGATTTGTCTTTCAACACAGGGTCCTCTTTGTGCTCTCTGGCAGCTAACAGCTCCCAAGTTCAAGTGATTCCCCTCACTTCAGCCTCCTGACTGGAGAAATTCACGGTATCAGGAATATTTCCTAGCTGGATCAGACAGCACAAGCCTGTAATCCAAGCTACATGAGAGGATGAGCTAAGAGGATTCAAAGGTCAAGGCTTACCCTGGCTACACAGTAAGTTCAAGGCCAACCTGGGTAGTCATTTTGAGAACCTGTCTCAAATAAATATAATTTTTTGGGAGGCAGAGGCAGGTGGTTAAAGGCCAGCTTGGTCTACATAGTGAGTTCCAAGCCAGCTGGGGCTACAGGGAGATCCTGTCTCAAAAAGACAAATAGATACGTAAGTAAGTAAATAAAAATTTAAAAGTTTGGGGGACCCGGCGTGATGGTGCACACCTTTAATCCCAGTATTCCGGAGGCAGAGTTCCAAAAGTTCAAGGCTAGCCTGATCTATATAGTGAGTTCTAGGCTAGACAGGGCTACCCTAGGGAAAACAAGTCTCAAAAACAAAAGTCTGGGAATGTATGTAGTTTGGTGTTGGCATGCTTGCCTAGTATGCATAAGACCTTGGGTTCAGTCCCTAGCATTGCAAAGAAAAATAAGTTTTTACATAGTTGATATAGGCCCTTAAATTTTCTTTTGTTAAGTCTTGTTGCCTTCAGTGAAAAAGTCAACTTCTTCGCTCCTGTTCTCCAAGTCATTTTTTCTACCTCTGTGGCCCTTGTTCTCATTTTTTAAATTTTAATATGTATATTTTTTTAATTTTATGCGTATGAATGTGCTGCCTACATGTGTGTAAATGCACTCATGCAGTGCCCACAGAGGCCAGAAGAGGGAATTGGATCACCTGGAACTGGAATTTCTGATGGCTGTTAGCTGTCATGTGGGTGCTAGGAATGGAATCCTGGTCCTCTGTAAGAGCAGCCAGAGCTCTTAACTGCTTAGCCATCTCTCCAGCACCTCCTTAATTTTTTGTTTTGTTTTGTTTTGTTTCTTGTTTTATTGAGTCAGGGTCTGCCTGTGGCCTGAAACTCACTATGTAGACCAGGCTGGCCTTGAACTCACAGAAATTCACCTATCTCTGCCTCCCAAGTGCTGGGATTAAAGGCGTGTGCCATGACGCCTGACCTTTTTTTTTTTTTTTGTGATAGTCTTGCTATGTTCCCTAGGCTGGCTGTATTTCCTGAGCCCAAGCAATCTCCTACGTCAGTCAGAAGTGTGCCATTTGTGCATGCCTAGCTTCTTAATAATTTTTGTCTCATTTCTAGGTCAGTCACATGATGTAGTCTTATATTGGCAATATTAGCAATGATTTTTGTGTGATTAGGGATCATAATGAACCAAAATAATGGGAAATTAAGAATGACAAGAAATTATGTAATCAAAAAATGTGGTAAGCATGAGGTTATGAGATGTATTAGGTTTAGGTAGAAAAACACAGCAAACTGTTTTGATGTTGTTGGTTTTTGAGACAGGGTGTTCCAGTAGCCCTAGCTGGCCTAGAATAAACCAAGCTGGCCTAGACTTCACAGACCACCTGCCTCTGCCTCCCCAATACTAGGATTAAAGACTTGTTTTTCTTCTCTCTCTCTCTCTCTCTCTCTCTCTCTCTCTCTCTCTCTCATGTGTATGTATGGTATGTGTGTGGGTTTGTGTGTCATGTCTACAGGTCAGACAACAACTTTTGGGAGTCCAGTCTCTCTTTCTACCAGCATTTGAACTCAGGTTGTCAGGCTTAGCAGCAGACTCCTTACCAGCTGGGTCATCTCACCAGCCCACCTGTTTTGAATTATAAAATCTTTTCCAAGTTTGGTAGAGAGGTGCACTTAGATGGACTTCAGGTGACCAAGCCATTTAATAACTCATACACTCACAGCAGGGAGCTGGGATAGGAGACCCAATAGCAGCCCACAGGACAAGGGAAGTCTTTGCATTTATAGACTTTAGAGGATAGCAGTCTTCAAGTTCAGAGTGGAAGGGTCTCTGAGCTTAGGTTAGCAAAGGTACCAGTTAGGTTAAAAAGCAGTAATTTAGGGAGATAATCTTATTGCCCCACCCTCCCTTGAGGAGGGAATTTAGCATTTTAGGGAAGATCCTGGGTAGGATTTTATCGTGTGGCAGCTTCTGTGATCTAACACTGTGCCCACGTAAACTTTTTAAAAACTTATTTATTTTTTTGAGACAGGTTCTTACTATGTAGTCCTGACTGTCCTGGAACACACGTGTTTATTATCAAGGGTTATGCAGTGTACAACCCAGCCATGCTATACCATACTACACAAATGGCAGCACAGAAGGTATGTTTACATTAGTATTATCACAGGTACTTGCTTTATGTGTTATGCTATGACTTTATAATGGATATGACATCAGAGGGTAATAGGAATTTCTCAACTCCTTCACAGGATTCTCATACTAAATGTGGTTTATCATTGACCGAAATGTCATGTATATGATGTCATAGTGCTACAGCTTCACTCATTATTACCACTAAAACCATTTATATCTTTTAGACTTTTTGAGACAAGTCCTCACAAGGTCCTAGGCTGGCCTGGGACTTAAAGCAATCCTTCTGTTCCATTCTCCCAAGTGTTGAGATTGCAGGCACAAGCCAGCATGTCTGGTTCTATATCTTTTTTTTTCTTTTTTTAATGTGTGTGAATGTTTTGTCTGCATGTGTTGCACCCTCGTTGTGCGATGCTGGTGGAGACTGGAAAAGGGTGCATTTTAAAACCATGCCAAAGTAGTAGTTGGTACTTTATTCACCTCTTAGGAAGCAATTCTGTGACCAGAGGTGTAGCTCAATGGTAAAGTGCTTGCCTAGTATGTACAAGGCCTCAAGGAGGAACAAAAGGTTGATTCAAAGGAAATGATTATCAATAACCACCTTCGCTTTTCTAAAATAAATGTTTCCACGCTCCCCTCCCCACTGTGGGTTCGAACTTAATATGTAAACTTTACAGCAGTTCTTCTGTGTCCTGTGTGCTTGGATTACAGGCATGAACTTCTACATCAGGTCACAAGTCCCTTTTAACATGTTTGATTTACATGTTTCTTTCCTTCCTCTATGTTAAACTGTGCGCATGCATGTGTGTTGACTTGAGCATGGCATTGGCACACATGTGGAGGAGTCACAACAACTCTCAGGAACCATTTCTTGCTCTCTACCTTGCTGAGGCGGGATCTCATTTCTGCTGCTTTGTTACATACTCTAGGCAAGCTAGTCCCCAAAGTTCCCTTGAGCTTGGCCCTCCGCCTCCCATCTCACCGCAGGAGTTTGGGGTTACAGATGCCCATCCCTGTACCCAGCTTTTTATGTGGGTTCTAGAGATCCAACTTGGGTTGTAAAGTTTGTGCAACTAGCACTTTTACCCAATGAGCCATCTTTCTTGTCCTTGATTCCTTCTTTTTTTTTTTTTCTTAAGACAGGATGCGGTTATGTAGGCCAGACTTGCCTTGAATTTACAGCAATTCTTAGTGTCAGGGTTATAGTTGTACACCATCACACCCAATTTATGTTATTTCCTTATGATGTTCTTGTAGGTACTGTTACAAAATCATACTTTTGTGGGGACTTAAAAAATAACTAACAACTGGAGCTCGAGAGATGACTCAGCAGTCGAGATCCGTGCCTGCTCTTGCAGAGAACCTGGGTTCAGTTCCCAGCACCTATCTTGCAGCTAACAACTATATACATTCAGGCAAAACATTCAAACGCATAAAATAAATAATTTTTTAAAGTAACTAACAACTGACATGAATTTCTGCCAAACGGGAAGGGAACTGAGATTTCAGTGTTGCTCTCTGGTTGAGGTAGTAGCACTAGACTCAGGGGACTTGTTCTCTCACCAAATGCAGAGTCTAAAGTTGTGCCTTTGTGAAAAAGTAAAGATATTCATACACCATATATATGGTATATATGATACAGACATAAGCATGTAGGAACAAAAGTAAGAGAAATGCAGAATAAAGACAAAAGATGCTGGGCGTAAGGGCATGGACCTGTAATCCCAGTAGTAGGGAAGCTAAAGGCAGGGTAATCTGGAATTCCAGGCCAGCATAGGCTATATAATCAGAGTCTTTCATTTGAGGGGGAGGGTGTTTTTTGAGACAGTATCTCTTGCAGCCCAGGATGACCTGCAACTCACTAGGTAGCAGAGAATGACCTCCTGATCATCCTGTTTCTACCTCACAAGTAGTAGATTATAGGCATATTCCCAGCTTGAGATTCTGTCTTTTAAAAAATTGGTACCAGGTTGGTAGCAGACAACTAATGCCAGCACTTGGGACGCAGAGGCAGGCAGATCTCTGTGAGTTGAAGGCTAGTCTAGTCTACTAGTAAATTCCAAGCCAGCCAAAAAAAAAAAAAAGGTCTGGGGATATAGAGTTCAATGTTGGCATGCTTGCCTAGTATGCACAAGGCTTTGGGTTTAGTCTCCAGTACTGGAAAAAACAAGCTTTTCTATACTTGATATATTGATATAGGCCCTTTCAAATTGTTAGTCTTATTGCCTTCAGTGAGGCACAGTCCACTTCTTTGCTCTCGTTCACCACGATCGTGGCATGGGACACACTTGACTGAACAGCAACTGTCATTGACTTTTCTACCTTTGCAGTTCTTCATCATTGTTTTTAATTTCGTGTGTATGCATGTATTGCCTGCATGTATATAAGTACACCCGTGTTGTGCAATGCCCATGGAAGAAAGAAGAAGGCATCAGATCCCCTGGAACTGGAGTTATGGACAGTTGTTAGCTGCCATGTGGGTGTGGGGTTCGAACCCAGGTCTTCTGCAAGAACAGCCAGTGCTCTTAAATTCTGAGCCATCTTTCCAGCCCCCATTGTTTTAAATGAAAGTCTTGCTATGTTCCCTAGGCTGGCCATGATTTCCTGAGCACTGTCTCCAAAATAAAGGTTAGATTGACTATAGTTTTTTTTTTTTTTTTTATGTGTATGAGTGTATTGACTGCATGTATGTAAGTGAACCCTTGTCGTGTAATGTCTGAAGAAGTTGGATCCCCTGGAACTGGAATTACAGACAGTTGTTAGCCAAGATATATGTGCTGAGAATCCAACCCAGATCCTCTGCAAGAACAGCCAGTGCTCTCAACCACTGAGACATTCCTCCAGTCCTCCAGATTTTTTTTTAAGAGACAGGGTTTTCTTGTCAAGTAGAACAAGCTACCTTGACCTTGACATCTTCTTACCTCAGTCTTCTGAGGATTGGAATTACAGGCATTCAATACAACCAACTTTAACAAAGAATTACGTTTTGGGATAGTGATGATCCTAAAGTAAAAGTGCTTTGGCCTTAACTGATTAGACATAGGACTATCTCTCAAAAATCCTTTCTGTTCCTCACCTGAATGATATAATCACTCTCCTAACTTCCCCTGTTTACTTGTCCCAGGATGGACCCTGGGCTTCATCAAGAACAAGCCAGGTTTCATAAATCAGTTTTCGTTTCACTAGCAAAGGGCCTTACACTACTAGTAGTAGTGATAATAATTATTATAAATCAGTAAATGGTGAATAAAAGGCAGAGATCAGGTCCATAGCTCATCTTCTTGCTGAAATGATGACTATGGAGAACTTTATATATGTTGCTTGACCATTTGTTTATTCGACCAAGTAGAGGGTCTTCTAAAGCAAACATACATGCCAAACCTTACTGAAAAGCTCAGGGTCTGACAGCACACAGAAGTGACTAACTCAGCCTGAAGAGTCAGAAAAATCTTCCCAAGGGAAATGAAACTGAATCCAGGAAGGATATATGGGAATAATGATTAGGTTGATCAGAGGTAGAAAGCTGAGGATAGGGAGAGGCGCGTTTCAGTTCCTGGAAATCCCAGCCAAAGGGAATTGTCCTTGAGATTAAAAGTACTTCGGCCATTTCAGAGTTTAAAAACCTGTGAAGGGGCAGCGTTGTTAATTAAGGAGATAATCCCATTTCTCAACTATTTAAAGATTACTGAGGACAGAAGTGGGAAGTTACTGGAGGTATGACCATATTTCCTTTCTTTTTCTCTTCTGACAGGGTCTCACGGTGTAGCCCTAGCGGGCCTGGAATGGGCCTTGCCGGGATTAAAGGCGTGCGTCACCACACCCGGCTTCTATCTACTTTCTGTCAGCCCTTTAAACAGCGGAGCGGGGGCCAGGACGAATGCAGGGAGACTGGGAGTCGCAGCAGACGTTAGCTTGAGATGGTGGTGGGAATGGAAAAACATGGAACTGAGAATCTGGCTTTGGTGTGGACAGGAAAGGAGATGGGAGAGCTAGGGAGCGTGGGCTTTATTCTGAAGGGATAAAGAGGCTATTTTTCACTTCAGAGTCAGACTGGTCCATTCAGACCTGGGCTTCTAAAAATCACCTGGCCGAGAGAGCGGTGAACGAACTGAGCACCCAGCGAAGGTAAGAGACGAGCCTCACACCGAAGGCTGGCTCGCTGCAGTGGCTCGCTGGGAGGTGCGAAAGACCAGAAACGTTTCAGAGACAGGTACCGAGCCACACGCTCCCCAAGACACGCTGAGAGCCACGAAGCACTCCGCCAGCAGACGGGCGGGGTGCTGGCCGCCCGGCGCCGGAGGCGGGGCCGGAGCACGCACAGCGTGTGACGCAGGCCCGGCCGGCCTCGTTCTGGCCGCCGCCGCCGCGCTGAGGCGGTGTAGGATGAGGCCCGAGGCCGCGGCTCCGGCGTCGGCGGGGGCAGCAGCAGCTGAGGCAGCAGCTGAGGCAGCGGCGACGGCCGCGCCCCCTCCTCCTGACCTGGATTAGGCCCAGCAGCCCCGTGGCCTCCGCCGCCCCGCGGGGGGCGGGGTGGGGAAGCGCTCGGTCTCCCCGCCCCCGCCCCCCGCCGCCTCCCCGAAGGCTCAGGCGCGACCCCGGCGCAGCCCGCGGCCTAGCCTCGCGCCCCCTGCCCTGGGGCCTGGCATGAGTGGCCCCTCGGCGGCGCCGGGGCGCGGGGGAGCCGCCGCCTGAGCCCCGGGCCTGTCGCCGCCGACCCCGCGTCGCTCCGGCGAGGCTGACCGCGGAGCGTGCGAGCGACCCCGTCACGGCTTTCTTCTTCCCTCAGATCGCACACGCATCCCAGCCCCGGAAGATGGGGAACTGCCTCAAGTCCCCGACCTCGGATGACATCTCCTTGCTCCACGAGTCTCAGTCCGACCGGGCGAGCTTTGGCGAGGGGACGGAGCCAGATCAGGAGCCGCCGCCGCCATATCAGGTAGGGGAGGTGGTGTGTCCGGCCGCCCGAGGGGCGCGAGCCGCCTAACCTTGGCCTCCACACGGCCTGGCCTCGGGGGGCGTTGACCCAGCAAGCTTTCATTCCCCTCGGCTCCGTCTCGGGAGGGTGTTCGGTCCTCGGGGTCAGGAGTCGGAGTGTGATCCAGTCCCCGCGGCCGCTGTCTAGCAGTTCGCGTGTGCTGTTAGAGAATGACATTATTTTCCTGCCTTTATGTCTGAATTGTGTGGATTTCCTCGTCGTTCTGCCCACAGGATTATGGGATCTGGATAGGTTGTCACCTGCCCTCCCCTCGTATTTTCACGTGCGATCCTCCCCACTTCCATCCTATCTTTGTTCATTGGTTCTTCCAGATCTTCATTTCTTCCTCTACTTGGGAGATAGAACTCTTAAGGGGTGGTTTTAGCCTCAGCGCCATCAAGAGTTACTTGTTTATACATACATACGTGTTAATTTTTAAACTCCTCCCCCTTTTGGCTCCACCTCTGTGACACACTTTTTAAACACGTTAACTTAATAAAAACTTGATTATCTTGAACTTTGGAAACCTTTCAGTTGGACTTGGAAAATGCCATCTGTTACTTGTGTTTCTCTTTTTAATCAGACTTCTAAACGGGTTTCCTTGCTTTTTGTCCAGCAGTCGGTATCCCCCAGATATGTTACAGAATTAACTAAAATCACTTGAAAATTTTAGATGGGCACTTGTTATAATCCATGTATGTGTCAGTCTTTCCTCTGCTTTCTTAGTTTTAAATGATACTGAATAAACTTCCCAGGATGGCTTGAATTAAGATTCTTTTAATATTTTCCCAAAGAGAAATATTGTTTTATATGGTGACATCATTATCTAGTATTAGTGTTTTCTTTTCTCATTCCTGTAAGCCAGTTTCTCATCATAGAACCTGATCACATACTTATTTTCTATTCCTTTTCAGAGTTATATATCCAAGGAAAATGTAGTCTTTATTTTAGGCAGAAGCCCCTCTCACAGTCTGTATTTCAGGCCTACCAACTGAGGCTGTTGATACCTCTATCTTTACTGCAGGTATTTTTCAGCTTGGAGGTTTTCCCCCCAAGGTTGCCCAGGTAACCATGTAATCCTCTTTAAGGACTCAGCTCTTGTATATGAGTCCTGACATCCCTCCCTCCCATCCTGAATTCCTGGATATGTCCCCTACTGAACCATCTACATTTACATAAGCAGTATGATGCCTATAATAATTTAGTGTTATATCATTATTTAGGTAGGTAGATGTATATCTCTTTTTTGAAATATTCTGTTCCCCTCCCCTTATAAAAGCTTCATGAATTTAGGGACACAGTTTCCAGGAGCTTTTCTACCCCAACATCTGACTTACTCGTAAGTACTCACTAACTGTGGAATAAATGAAGAATAGAAGCCCTGTTCTAAATGCTTCATGCAATTTCTGGCACATTAAAAAAACAGTACTTACTATATTTACACACACATTTCTCCCAAAGTATATAAATTAGTAAGGAATAGTCTTTTTAATTCTAAATTGAATCTTGATGTGTTTAGTATAGGAATTGAACCTAGGTCCCTTGTACATGCTAGGCAAGCACGTTACTACAGAGCTTTTACTTAGTATGAGACATACTTAGTATGTCTCCCTAAGTAGCCCAGGCTGGCCTTGAGTTTGTTTTCCTCCTGCCTCAACCTCCAAAGTAGCTGCAATCAAAGACCAGCGCTCCCAGGCCTGTCTTTTGAGTGAAGAACTGTATATTTCTCCTATCTTATATTGCTATTCAGCAGATTTTTGGATGTCATAGACAAACTATCAAAATCTATGCTCTTTATCCTCTTTCTAGGAAATTTGAATTTCTCTGAGTTACTGCTCTCTGTTATCCTTACCATGATTTTAGAATTTATGGAAACTGTGTTTACCCTTTCTAAGAAGAAATAGATCATAATATGGGTTGTTATTTGTTTTATGAACACTTCTTTGGATTTCCTTCCGTTTTTTTCTTTCTTTTTTTTTGGTCTTTTTGAGACAGGGTCTCCCTGTAGCCACAGCTGGCCTAGAACTCAGAGAGATTTGCCTGCCTCTGCCTCCCTAGTTCTAAGATTAAAGGTGTGTACCACTATGCCCAGCTTGAATGTTATTTTTGACAGTAGAAATTGTATTGTGGTTGCCTGTTCTTGACATGAATGACCCAGATACTGATATACAACGTTAGTATGAACTGCAAGAAAATAGTTACTTTAAATGGTGAGACCAGGGCTAGAGAGATGGCTCAATGGTTAAGAGCACTGACTGCTCTCGATTCGCAGCGCCCACATGGCAGCCCACAACAATCCTAACTCTAGATCCAAGGGATCCAACGCCTTCTTCTGACCTCCTCAGGCATAACATGACACAGTGCACTTAAATACATGCAGGCAATATACTAATAACACATAAAATTAAAAATAAGATTTTTAAAAAGATGAAACCATAGAAAGAAACTTTTACCAGGCATGATGGTTCATACTTGTAGTCCTAGCACTTAGAAGTCTGAGATAAGAAGATTGTTGCCCATTTGAGGTCTAAGCTGCATAATGAGTTCCATACCAGCCTGGAGAATCAGTTGCTATCTCAAAAACCATGGTTTTTTGGTTTTTTGGTTTTCCCCAAAATGTAATGTTTTATATGTAAGTGCACCTGTGTTGTGCAGTACCCATGGAGGTCAGAAGAGGCCTTCAAATTATCTTGGAACTGGAGTTATAGATAGTTGTTAGCCAACATGTGGGTGTTGGGAACTGAACTGGGTCCCCTTCAAGAGCAGTCAGTGCTCTTAACCGTTGAGCTCTCTCTCCAGCCCCAATATTTTCTTTTTTCCAAGAAGTAGTATATAATTAACATAATAGCTATAGTAATATATTGACTTATTTAAAGAATAGACTTAGTTGCTATGGGACCTTAAATAGAAAATATCTTATTATAAAAGTGAAGGAATATGTGTTTCCTCTTCTGTTGTACTTAAAACATAGCTTTTATATTTATGTTGTATAGTGTATGTGTAGACTAAGCAAAGTTCCAATTATTTATAGTAGTAGCAGTATCCTAACAGATTTTTTTTTGGTCTTTTTGAACTAGTATCTTCCTGTATCACAACTGGCCTGGAACTTGCTGTGTAGCCTCACTCTCACAAAGATCCATATGTCTCTGCCTTCTGAGTGCTGGAAATAAAGGTGTGCACCACCACCCCAGCTCCAAATTTGTTTTTGAGTCTGAAAGTAAGTGCTGGGCTAGAAGGATAGCTTAGTCTTAGAGTACATCCTGAGTGTGATGCCTTGGGTTTAATCTGCATCAAACAAAACACAGCCAAAAATGAACAAAATATGTGCCAGTATGACTAACATTGGCATGAAGTGCTTATTTCTTCCTAGGTATTTGTTTCTATCTCTTTCTCCCTTTGTTCACTTCTTTTTTTGTATTTTTTCCTCATTTCTCTTGTTTTCTTGTGACAAGGTCTCATTCTGTATCCATAGCTAATCTCAAACTTAAGCTCCTGACTTGGCCTCCTGAGTCCTGAGATTGCAGATGTGAGCATAGTACCAGGTTTGGGGGTTAGTAGTCTCCTGTCTGGTCTCCTTGATTTTCCCTTGTCTTCCTTATGCCCTATTTATTCAGCATAGTGACCATAGTGAAAATAGGGTCACAGTAGTCGACTCGACTCATTGTGGATCCTTGTTTAAGGAAAGAAAACAAATTCATTCTTACAGTGTCACATAAATCCTACATAATTTATACTGGGTCTTCTCATAACTCTGTTCTCCTCTTTGCTGACTTCCCTCTTCGCTGACTTCCCTCTCACCTCCCTGGCCTCCTAGCTGTTTTAAGATAGCCTAGTCTAGGACCTTTGCCCTGCTTGTTCCTGTATCTTTTCTTAGACTTGTGATTTATGATACTCTCAGGGGCTGTTTTGTTTTTTGGGTTCTAAGACAGTGTCTCTATATACCTTCAAGTCTGTCCATAACAAGCTATATAGCCCAGACCTGCCTCAGTTTCCCAAATGGTGGTATTACAGGCTTTGTAGCACCACACCCTGCATTGTTATGATACTCCCTTGTGATGAGAGTCCTCACCTCTTAATCAGCCATGAGATCATAAAGATAAACAACTGATAAAACTCTTCAAGGTACTGTGTTGCTGGACTGTTGTGTTGGTAGGGAAGATACACTAAATGCTTTTTCAACTTAATGTTGATTTTCAGTTTACAGTGGTTTTATTGGGATTAAGCCCACTATAAATCAAGGAACATCTGTAGTTTAAAATTATTGTTTTGTTTTGTTTGGAGACAGATTTTATACTCTATAGTATACATTGGCCTTGAACACAGGGAAATCCTGCCTCAGCCTCCCAAGTGCTAGGATTACAGGTGTGTGCTATTATGCCCAGCTAAGTTTGAGATTTACCAGTCATCTGCCCTATACCTTTTTTCTTTAATTCTTTTGGGGGGGATCAGGGATGGGGTCTAATACTGTGGCTCATGCTAGTCTTAAATTCACAATGTTCCTGTTTGCTATAGGTATAGCTCTGGTTTTATTTTGGAGATGTGTAGGGGTAGGTATGTGGGTATGCATACATGGGTATATGGGTGTGCATGTATGTGAGAAAGCCAAAGGACAACCTTGACTATCATCACTCAGAACCTTGTGGGATTTTTTTGAGATAGGGTCTCTCGTGGCCTTGGTGCTCTTGGTCAAGGCAGACTGACCAGAGAACTCCAAGGATCCATCTGTCTCCAGCTTTGAGATTATAAACAGCATATGCCACCATGCGCAGCATACGTTTTGGAGATCAAACTCAGATCATCTTGCTTATGTGGCAAGTACTTGATTGCCTTCTAGTTTTTTGTTTAAGACTGTTAAGGCTGTTTGAGACAGTCTCCCTGTAGCTTCAACTGGCCTGGAACTCACAGAGATTTGCTTGCCTCTGCCACCTGAGTGCTGGGTGTGTACCAATACACCCAGCACCTTCTAGTTTTTGTCAGGTGGACCTGTGTTAGTATTACAGTTCAGCTATGTACATGTAAAATATGAAGAATTTATGAGTTTTTTTCATAGGCAAGAAGATACAACATTTTGGGTATTTTAAATTGTGATTGAATAAGGCTGTTCTGTTTGTGTGTGTGTGTTTATGTGTCCATTTGTGTGTGTGCACACATAAGGAGGCCAGGGGTAGGTACAAAATGTCCTTCACTCACTTTCCACTTTATTTTCTTGAGATAAGATTTCTCACTGAACCTGGAGCTCATCAATTTGACTGGGTTGGTTGACCAATGAGCTCCTTACCAGTCCCTGCCTTCCAAAATCTCAGATTACAAATGTGTACTGCTTACCCAGCCATTTTACATAGGTGTTAGTGATCCAAGCCCAGGTTCTCATGCTTCCATGGTAAGTACTTTACCGAGTAAGCTATTTCTCTAATCCTGATAATGCTGTTTTGTTCTTGTGTTGTGTTGTTTTGAGACACAATCTCACTGTGTAGCTCTGGTTGTCCTAGAACTCGCAGAGATCTGCCTGCCTCTGCTTCCCAAGAATGAGATTAAAGTTGTACACCACCTCAGTGGCTTTTCTTCTTTTTCTTTTAAGGCTTTCTTTATAAAATATATTTTTCGTTGTTAAAGGACTTAGTCTAGGGATTGGAGAGATGGCTTGGCTGTGAAGAGTACTGACTGCTCTTGCAGAGGCCTTACATTGGGTTCCCTGCACCCACATGGCAACTCACAACTACCTGTAACTCCAGTACCAGGAGACCCAACACCCTTTTCTGCCCTTTGCTGGCTTTTGCATGAAAATGGTGCACATAAATTCAGACAGGCACACACACACATACACATAAGTAAAAATAAATCTTAAAAAATTTTAAAGATTGTTTAAAATTATTTTTATTTATTTTAATTGCATAAATATGGAGCCATCACTCTAGCCTCAAATAGATCGTTTTAAAGGCTTAGTCTGTCTTATAGAACTTACTAAAAATAACATTGAAAATCTAGAATTTAATTTTTAAGCACTTGAAGTTGTATATTAATATTTCATTTTGACTGGCGAGATGGCTCATGGTTAAGAGCACTGACTGCTCTTGCAGAAGACTGGGTTTGGTTCCAGGGGATCATGATGCCTTCTTCTAGCCTCCATAGGCATTGTATGATATGGACACTTTACATACATGTAGGCAATACACTGATAAACATAAAAAGAAAATATTTTTAGTACATTTTTCTGATAACCTGTACAGTTAAATTCAGGTAACTAAAGAAATTTTATACATACTAGCATTATGTCTGCCATCATAGTATTATCCACAAATTTATTTCATTTGTCTTGTTTTTTTGTTGTTGTTTTTTTTTTTTTTTTTTCTTAATACTGAGGATGGAAACCTAGAGACTTGGACATTCTAGGCAAGCACTCTCATACTGAACTACATCTCCAGTCTTCATGAATCTTGGTCTTATTTGATAAATTAACTTTCAGGATCCCTTTGAGCCAGGCTTGTTGGAGCATGCCTGTAATCCTAGCACTTCACTTGGGAAGTAGAGGCAGGATGATCAGAAATTCAAGGCCAGTCTCAGCTACATAGTGAGCTCAAGGCTAGCCTAGGCTATATGAGACTATCTTTTAAAAAAAAAAGTTTCTCTAGGGCTGAGGAATATAGCTCAGTGGTAGAGTGTTTGGCTAGGATGAGAGAATCCCTGGATTAAAACCCCAGCACTCCAGAAACATAAATTTCCCCTTGTAAAGTTTTAATCCTTCTTAATATCATGAAGTTCTTTTCTGTACCTTTTCATTGAGGTACAGATCAGATTTGTTTCTTCGACTTTTTCATACCCCAGTTTGTCAAGCATTGGTTTGTTTGTTTGTCTTTTGTTGTTTGGCTTTCTGAGATGGGCTCTCAGTCTGCAGCAAGGCTGGCCTTTAATTTGCACCAATCCTCTTGCCTCAACTTTCTTAAAGTGCTGGGATTACATGTCTGGCTCAGTTTTTTGTTCTTGTTCCCAGTTCACTCTCTCACTTAAGTACCTAGGATTTCTTTCATTTTTTGGTCTTCTTGAGATGGGGTCTCCCTGTAGCCCCAGCTGGCCTGGAACTCACTATGTAGACCAGGCTGGAACTCAAAGAGATCCTCCTGCTTCTGCCTCCTGAGCGCTGGGACTGAAGGTGTTCAACCACCATGTCTGGCTTGGATTTCTTTCTTTTTTTTTTTTTTTTTTTTAAGTAGAGGTTGCTGTGTAGCCCTAGCTTGTCTGGAACTACCTATGTAGACCAGATTGACTTCTGTCCTGCAGAAGGTCTCCTGCTTTTGCCTTCTCACTTAAGGATTACAGGTACACACCACCATACTTAGTTTAGCTGTTAGCATTTTTATTTCAATTTCCTCAAAAATAAGAGTGATATATTAAGCTTTTCAAAAATTTTCAGTGAAGTTATATGGTATTATACATATTGTAGGCATTTAGGAGATGAAGACAGAAGTTCAAGGCCAGCCTGGGTGATATCAGACCTTGTTTTTCCAAACAATAAATAAATGTTGACACCCAGTAAATATGATGAGCTAGCATAGAAACATGCCTTTTCCTCTTGTCTTGTCAGCTTAATTGAGGTCCTCATTAATTCCTAAGATAATAACTTAATTGATGTCTCCTCCTCTTTCCATTCCACAGTGCTACATAGCTCCTGTCCCAGTACAGTCCTTTACCTCTTAATCCTTAATGACTAGTCATTGATGATCTCCAAGCATTCAGAGTTGTGACTTGACAAGTCACTTTGTGACTTCATGATATTCCTTTTTGCCCTTTCAGGTCCTGTATTTGCTCTTGTGTCCTTTATCCTTCAGTTAGATGGAACAGTTTGCTTGTTTCACTGCCTTCTCTTCTGCTTGTTCATTCCATTCCCTTTGTCTAGAATATTTACTAGAAACAATTAGAAACAATTTTTAATTTATTTTATGTGTGTGAGAGAGAGATTGTGTGGTTGCATGTGCAGATGCACATGTATCATGGCTTACATATAGAGCTCAAAGCTCAAACATTTTTCTCCTTCTAGTTTTATGTGGGTTCCAGGGATCAAACTTAGGTTTATATTGTGTGACTACAAGAATCTTTACCTACTGAGCCATCCTGTAAATGATTTAGCAGTCTAAATTCTGATGTTCAAGGTCCAGACTTTCTTCTACAAGTCACACCCAGGGCTGCACACATACTAGGCAAATGGTAAAACAGTGATACATCCTAGCCTTAAACTTGCTTTGCTCTGAATTCTATAGCAGTTTTTTTAACCATGCTTAAGACACTTTACCCTTCCTTCTCTAATTATTTATGGCAATGTCTCATTCTGCTGGAATCCAAGTCTGGTTCATTTTTGCATTGCTCCAGCTTTACTTTTCACATAGCAGGCAGTCATACTTCAGTGGATGAGAAAATCACATACTGCATTTTGCTGTAAGAATATGCAATTCTATGGTTGTTAGTGTCTATATAAAATGTTCCCAGAATCCTGTGTTTTGATGTTTAACCTATCAATTCTAATTTATAAAACCTATGAACTTTGAGACAGTTAATCATTTTATATTTTTTGTTTGAATTTGATTTTGTGTTCTCTGAATGAAGTTCATCTTGTCTGGATGCTATAAAAGAGCAAACAAAAAAGTAACTAATTTTCCTGTTGGTTGGTTGGTTGGTTTGGTTGTTTGTCTTGTTTTTGAGACATGGTCTCACTGTGAGGTCCTGGCTGGCCTGGAACTTGGCAGAACTTGTCATGTAGATCAGGCTAACCTCACAAACAGCTACCTGCCTCTGCCTCCTGAGACTGCTGGAATTAAAGGACCACCATGCCCATAGTATTTTTAATGTGTTCAGAATTTGGCTTTTTTTGTAATTCTGATCTAGATAAAAGAAACAGTCAAGTGGTAATAAAAGGCTCAGTAGAAATAATAAAAGAGGAAGAGTTTACTTATGGAGCTTGGTGTGATGGTACTTGCCTGTAATGGCAGCGCCTGGGAGGTAGAGACAAAAGGATCAAGAGTTAAGTGTTTTATTTTATGTGTATGAGTGTATTGCCTGCATGTATCTAAGTGCACCTATATTGTACAGTTCCCTCGGAGGTCAGGAGACGATGTTGGATCTCTTGGAACTAGAGTTATGGATGGTTATTACCACTGTGTAGGTGCTGGGAACCAAACCATGGTCCTTTGCAAGAGAAGCCAGTGCTCTTAACTGCTGAGCCATCTCTCCAGCCCAAGAGTTGACTTAATAGATAACCAAAAGTATGAATTTACAGGGAGAAGAGTTGCTATTTTAGATTGAAAGGTAAAATGGTAAGAGAAATATTTTCTCTGGAAATCCCTCTGACATTCCTTTTTAATATTTGACTTTATAGTATCATTTTGAAGTCTTAGAGCCACCTCCAGGACCCATTGTGTCTTTTATCATCAGTTAGTATGTCTTAGGCACCAAGGGGAAAGGAAATGAGACCTTACCCTAAAGGAGCTGATACTTTATTAGTTAAATAAGTAATATTAATGTGAAATAATTATTAATAATAAATTGTTTAATATAGACTTTTGAAGTCAATAAACTTGTGATAGTGTGGTGAATCATGAATCTTTAGCAGCTGAAGCCTTCCTTTGAAGTCTTTTTTTGGTTTTTATTTTATTTTTGAGACAGGGTTTCCCTGTAGCCTCAGCTGGCCTGAGACTCACTATGTAGACCAGGGTGGCTGTGAACTCAGAGACCACCTGCCTCCTCCTCCTGAGTGTGGGATCAAAGGTGTGCACCATGTCACCCAACTTCTTCCTTTGAAATCTTACATGAAACTGTAGTATAAAAATGAATAAAAACAATAGTGAAACTCTGTTTAAATTTTGGAGAGTGTAGAGCTGAAGGAATTATTGGTAAGTGGTAGGCATGAATTGGAGTTCAGATAGTTGTGTAATCATGTACAGTTAAAATATAATAGATATGTGCATGTAGACTTTTAAAAATTGATATATGGGGCTGGAGAGATGACTCAGCAGTTAAAGAGTACTGGCTGCTCTTGTGGAGGACTTGAATTCAGTTCCCAATACCCCCACATGGCGGGTAACAACTGTAAGTCCAGTTCCAGGAGTTCTGGCCTTTGCAGGCATTGCATAACATAGGTGCACTTACATATATGCAGGCAAAACATAGACATAAAATAAAAGTAAGTAATAGATAACAAATTGAAATATAGCTAGAATACAATAAAAGTATCTTCAGCATAACTGGAAATGTAGTTCAGTTGGCTGAGTTCTTGCCCAGCAGGCACTATCCCCAGCATCACATAAGCTGAGCATGATAGTACATGTCTACAATCCCAACACTAGAGGTAGAGGCAGAATGATCAGAAGGTCAAGATCATTCTTGGCTACACGGCAAGTTTAAGGCCAGGCTGGCCTACATGAAACCTTGTTTCAAAATTTCAAAAATTTAAACCAATCTTTTATATTATAACGGCTTCTACGACATCAGTTCCTCCCTCCCCGCAAAAGAACTGTCTCCTACCCACTCCAATAGTTAGTGCACTGTAACTCCAGTTCAGGCATTGAATGACATAGGTGCACTTACATACATGCAGGCAAACATAGACATAAAATAAAAGTAAATCATTACCCCCCAGGTAACCTTTGTTCTGACCTCTAAACCACCCATTTGTTTGTCTTTGCTGGATGGTGAGTTTGAGGCCAGCCTGGGCTACATGGGACCTCATCTCAAAAAAAAAAAAAACAAAACTTATTTGTAGGAGTTTGAAACATTATATTTTGCTAATAAAGACAATAGTAATTGTTCTATATAGTATTTAGAAAATAAGGAAAAACTGAGATCACATTAGTATATAAAGATAATTGTTTTCTTAGTATACTTGGAGAAGTATGGTCAGTACTCATTATTTTTACCCTTTTACTATTTTAAATAACATTGTATATTTAGTGATCAAATATTTGTTGTTGACTTGTTATTTTGTGGTTCTTGAGGTTGAATTTAGGGCTCTGTGAATGCTAGGCAGACATTTTAACCACTAAACTACCAGCCCAGCCCCGTCAAATATTTAAGATGTGATTTTTAAAATTTTATGTGTATGAGTGTTTCACCTGTAACATGTTGCGGTCAGAGGACAACTTTCCACCATGTATGTCCTGGAGACAAGTTCAGGTAGTTGGACTTGGCAACAAGCACCTTTACCTGCTAGGCCATTTACTGGCTGGGAACTTTGAAATGTAAGGAGTTTTAAAATACATGATAGTTGGATAATTTTAAATAATTTCTTTAAACTATGGGAAAGTGTATCCCTGAACAACAAACGTACATCTTTTTTGAGACAGAATCTCACTGTTGCTCAGGGTGGGGGTAGAACTCAGGTGATCCTCTTACTTTAATCTCCCAAGTCCTGGGATTGCAAGGGTGTACCAACATGTCTGGCAAGCATAACTCTTTAAAAGTGGCATTGCTAAATGGTTGGTACATTGGTACTTCTGTTAATTAAATGATAAAAAGCTTAAGTCATGGAATGAATCTGTGTTAATTAGAGTTATATATCCCTTACTAGCTCTTTGAATTAGTTCGTTTTTCAAATGAGTATTGCACTGGTATATGTTGATTCTAATTTAACGTTTGAGTATAAATACATCTCTGATTATCATTCTTTTCACTGTGGCCTCTTTCTTGAATACTTACAATGGACCAGTATACTATTTAATACTTAACAGATTATTTCATGGAACCTAAAAAGAATATAAAGTTGGACATAGTGGTGCATGCCCATTACCACAGCACTTGGGAGAAGGATCAGGAGTTTGAGACCAACTTAAGCCATATAGTGAGACCAATCTTAAATTTTTATTTTATTTTATTTTGTCTTTTTGAGACGGGGTCTCTGTAGCCCCAGCTGGCCTGGAACTCACTAAGTAGACCAGGCTGGCCTTGAACTCAAGAGATTGGCTTCCCTCTGCCTCCAGAGTACTGGGATTAAAAGCATGCACCACTACACCAGGCTAATTAAAAATTTTAAAGGAACTATGTATTTTATAAAGTGTTTATGTATACTATATGTTGTATGTATTCTATTGTTTATATATTTGTAACTGAGGTTTATAGAGTTTAACCAACTTGTACTTCATATGTATTTGTTGCCATATATATAGTTTGTTTTTTTTTTACATTTATTATTTGTGTAGAATGGGGACATGTGTTCATGTTCAAGAGATCAAACTTAGGTTATCAAGGTTTGGCAAGTGCCTTTACTTACTGAGCCATCTCACCAGGCCTGTCACATTTAGTTTTTAAAAGCTTTATACCATATAGTTTATCAGTTTTGTCCATAATTCAATACCATTTAGTTTTAGGATATTTTCATCACCTAAAAACAAACAAACAAACCACCCTTATTGCCAATCTTTTATTTATTGATAGTTAGGCAACCTCAAGCCCCCATTTTTCTTAGATGAGCTTGTTCTAGATATTTCATACAGATTGGCTCATTCTAATGTGGGCCTTTCTGAATTGTTCTTTGTTTGCTGTTTTCTTACACTGAGCTTCTCTCATTTCATCAGTAACAATTTAGGTTTTCATACCTTGGTATTGGGTCTCTGTGGCTTTTACTTAAGTACATTCTGATTATCTGTATTCAGCCATCTGTTTCTCTAATTGTGAAAGCAAATGTTTATCTTGTGACATCATTTCTGACAGATTAAAGACTTGCTGATTTAACTTTTAAAAAATATTTTATGGTGACGAGAGGGTTCACTTGGGTGCCTAGGTGTTCACAGAGTCCAGAAGAGGTGGTCAGAACCCCTAAGGGCTAGAATTACAAGTAAAGTGAGTGGTTCCAAACTTGGATCCTCTGCATGAGCAGTATATGCTCTCAACCTCTGAGCCATCTCTCCAGACCCTTCTCTAGCTTTTTACTTGTTGAGCAATAAAGCATGTTTATATATATGTGTGTGTGTGTGTGTGCCACTCAGAAGCCAGCAATTCTTAAATTTTATGAAAATGAATAGGTCTGCTTATTCTTTATTTATATTTTGTTTTGTTTTGAGATAGGGTCTTCCAGTGTAGCCCTGGCCTCAGTACCGTACCAGATGCTAGAATTGTAAGCTGTGTACCACCATGATTGGCTAGATTCACTTTATCTTAAACATGGAGAAGCAGGGATGGGCGTGGTGGTGCAGGCCTTTAAGCAAAGCACTCAGGAAACAGAGGTGGGTAGGTCTCTGAGTTCAAGCCCATCATGGTCTACATAGAGAACTGTCACACACACACAAAGATGAAGAAGCAGACTTCAAAAGTTGGCTAGAATTTAGGTTTAGGCAGTAGGAAAACTGCACATTATAACAGAGAAATAGAAGAATGAAAATAGATTTGATATACTCAAAGGCAGTCATGAGAATTGCTGTGTTCATTTCCAATAGAGAGTGCAACAGAGGATGGTCTGTAAATAGGATAAAGATACACAGTTTCATGTGATACAAGTATTCTATTAAATTGAAAGAAATACTGCTGCTAAGATGGCTCAGCAGGTAAAGGCATTTGTCACCAAGCCTGACGACTTGAGTTCAGTCCTTGTGACCCACGTGGTGTAAAGAGAGAACATTAAATAAAAATAAATGTAATAATTTTTTCAATTTAAATATCCTTATGTATAACATGAACTTTGTTTTGTACATGTGTGTATGTGTATGCACGCACATTTGCCATAGCTTGATGTCTTGTGAAGTCAGAAGACAACTTAAGGAGTTAGTTTATTCCTTCCCTTATGTGGGTTTGGGGGATTGAACTCGGGTCATCAGGCTTGGCAGCTAAGTGCTTTTATGCACTGAGATTTCTCACTAGTCCAGCTAAAGTGTTTTTGCTATCCTTGTGTCCTCTTTTTTATCCTCACTTAGTGATTCTCTTTGATTTGTCTTTTGTCTTTTAGGCAATCAAGGCTGTCTGTTTAACTTTTCTCTGATGTATTTATTTGGGTAGAGAGGGATAGTTGTTTGGGACAAGGTCTCTTGCAGCCCTGGTGGGCTTCAAACTTCCCAAGTGCCTGGAATTACAGGCATGGCCTCTCGCACCTGGCCTGTGATGATGTACTTGTCAGTTGACAGTAAGTTACTAATTTCTATTAAGGTCATTTGAGAAAAATGTAGACCTGTTTTATTTGATATAGGCTGTGAGATACCCTTAAAAATGTTTTAATTGATTGGTTTTTATTTTATGTATATGAGCATTATGCCTGTGTGTGTATAAGTGCACCCACGTTGTCCAGTTCCCACGAAGGACAGAAGAGGGTGCCAGATCCCCTGGGACTGGAGTTACTGACATTTGTTAGCTGCCAGGTGAGTGCTGGGATGCAAACCCAAGTCTTCTGCAAGAACAGCCAGTGGTCTTAACTGCTAAGCCATCTCTCCAACCTTAAATACCCTTTTTACCACCCATTCTCACTCTCCCTTTTCAAGAAACTACTGAAAAGGCATGTGTCCCATATTTGAGGTTTATTTCATGAAAGATCAGGAACTCTCCAATACTTTGTTGTCCTATTTACTTCAGTAATTCTGCGCCAAGGTGAATTTTCACTCCAGGAGACATTTGGTAATGTCTGGAGACACATGTATAGGTAGAGGGTGTGTGTGTGTGTGTGTGTGTGTGTGTGTGTTGCTGAGAATCCCACCAAGGAATCTCATGACTAAGGTGAATTTTCACTCCAGGAGACATTTGGTAATGTCTGGAGACACATGTATAGGTAGAGGGTGTGTGTGTGTGTGTGTGTGTGTGTGTGTGTGTGTGTGTGTGTGTTGCTGAGAATCCCACCAAGGAATCTCATGACTAAGGTGAATTTTCACTCCAGGAGACATTTGGTAATGTCTGGAGACACATGTATAGGTAGAGGGTGTGTGTGTGTGTGTGTGTGTGTGTGTGTGTGTGTGTGTGTGTGTGTGTGTGTGTGTGTGTGTGTGTGTCTGGAGACACATGTATAGGTAGAGGGTGTGTGTGTGTGTGTGTGTGTGTGTGTGTGTGTGTGTGTGTTGCTGAGAATCCCACCAAGGAATCTCATGACTAAGGTGAATTTTCACTCCAGGAGACATTTGGTAATGTCTGGAGACACATGTATAGGTAGAGGGTGTGTGTGTGTGTATGTGTGTGTGTGTGTGTGTGTGTGTGTGTGTTGCTGATAGGTAGAGGGTGTGTGTGTGTGTGTGTGTGTGTGTGTGTGTGTGTGTTGCTGAGAATCCCACCAAGGAATCTCATGACTAAGGTGAATTTTCACTCCAGGAGACATTTGGTAATGTCTGGAGACACATGTATAGGTAGAGGGTGTGTGTGTGTGTGTGTGTGTGTGTGTGTGTGTGTGTGTGTGTGTGTGTGTTGCTGAGAATCCCACCAAGGAATCTCATGACTACTCTGTCACTGAGCTATCCCTCAGCCCTGGAGACATTTTAGACTATCACAACTTGTGCTGGGGAAGGAGGGTCCATTTAGTGCATAGAAGGATGCTCCTAAGCTTTCTATGATACATAAGATATCGTTTTATTACAAAAAATAATCAGACAGGAATTGCCAGTCATCCCAGGTTGAGTTCCTTCAGTAAGCAACTCTGTTCTTTTTGGACCTCAGTTTGGTACTAAGATTCTTTTTTACTTCAACTGGGTTTATTGCACCTCTTCAAGATTTTGCCAAAATTATGTTAAGTGTAAATACGTATAGAACTGGATCTATACGTATTCTATGATGTACTTAATTTCTTAGGAATATTCATTCTAAATTTTTTAGAAAAATTCCCATGTCAAATGCTTTGATCTGCAGTCTATAAGACACATGTTATGGAAATTTCTGTTTCTTAGACTGTCTTAAAGTTGTATTTGATTTTTTTGGTAATTAAAATGGTTATCATACCTTTGGAATAAAAGTATGCCTAGGTGCATACTGATGTAGGTGGGCTTGATTTGCTAGATAATAAATCCAGAACTTCTATTTTTTTAATGTGATAGCTGTATTACCTGCATGTGTATGAGGACACCCGTGTCATGCAGTGTCCTCAGTGTCCTCAGAGGTCAGTTCCCCTGGAACTGGAGTTGCAGACAGTTGTTAGCCACCATATGGGTGCCAGGAATCGAACCTAGGTCCTCTGCAAGAGCAATCAGTGCTCTTAACCACTGAGCCATCTCTCCAGCCCCCAGAATTTCATGCATACTAAGTAAGCCCCTTTTACCAAGCTGTATCCCCAGTCCAGAATATTTAAGTAAGAAATACCTTTCCTGTTTTTTTTCACAAAACATTTAAGTAAATTGAGGATTGGTAAGGAATATAGGTCAAACCCTTAAGTCAGTCAACCATCGAATATTTCTTTTCGTCAAAAAGCATTTGCAGAGTCTGGTAATTCATTCCTGCAATCTCAGCACTAGGGAGACTGAGGTAGGAGGATCACCCAGCTTTCATAGAAAGCCTGAACTATATAATGAGTTTCAAGTCATTCTGGGTTTACATTTATGATCAAATAGCATGTGTAGTTGCTAGAAGAAAAATTGGAGAAACACTGAATTGTATCCTTTTTGTACTTTTAATTTTATGTAGCAGTTATTACAAGACTATTGTTAAATGTTGTCTAGAAGCCTTTAAAAACTGAAATGATGATATTAGTGTCTAGAAAGAATAAACTAAACAAAACAAAAAATACAACAAAAGAAACAGTAATCAGTACATGATACAATTTCAGGATTTGAGAGCTGGAGCGATGGTTCAGCATCTATAGCTCCAATTCCAGGGGAAACCAGTGCCCACTTCTGACCTTGGAGAGCATTGCTCACATTCAGGCAATACACTCATACACATAAAATAAAAATTAAAAAAATTTTTAAACAATTTCAGAATTTTAAAATTTTTTGATTTTTAAGATTTTATATGTGAGTTTTGCCTGCATGTATGTAAGTACACCCATGTCATACAGTACCCACAGAGGCCAGAAGAGGAAGTTGGATCCCTTGGAACTGGAATTACAAAGAGTTGTTAGCTGCCATGTATATGCTAGGAACCAAATCCAGATCCTCAGCAAGAACAGCCAGTGTACTTAACCACTAAGCCATCTCTGCAACCCCAGATTTCAGGATTTTTGAGGCTTTGTTGTTGTTGTTGTTTTTATTGAGTTTCAGAAGCAGCCATGTTATTTATTTAGTCTAGACTGGCCTTGATCCCAACAATTCTTTCTAGGTCTCCTGAGTATTGGGGTTACAGATGTGCAGTGTCTGGCATGTTAGATTTTTATGATGTGCCACTGTTATCAGGTTGGCATTAGGTACTATAAATTTTTTTTAGGCTGAGACCCATTAGTGTGTAAATTGTGAATTCATTTTCAGCACACAGATTATGTATAAATTAAATTTATTCCTTTACATATTCCAACTTTGGGGTTTTTTAAAATTTATAAGTGTTGTGACACGTACATTTAACTTAATCCCAACATTCAGGTGGCGGAGGAGGGAGAGCTCTGAGTTTGATGCCAGCCAGGGCTACATAGTGGAGCTGGAAAGATGACTCCGTAGTTAATAGCACTGGCTGTTCTTACAGAAGACCTGGGTTTGAATCCCAGCATGTAGATGGGGGCTAACAACCATCTGTAACTTCAGTTCCAGAGACTCTGAATCCCTCTTCTGACCACCTTCTTAGACACTGTATGACTGGGTACATTGACCTATATTCAGGCAATACATTGATACAAAGAAAATAAAAATAATATTAAAAATATAGTTTTAAGATTTGTTGTTGTTTAAACTATATGGTATGGAATGTTGAGACAGAGTCTCATGTAGCCCAGGCTGACTTGAATGCCTGTATAACTGAAAATGACATTGGACGCCTAATCCAAGTGCTGGGGCTACAGGCCTGTACCACCATGCCCAGCTGAAGTAGAAAATTAAATCCAAAGTATAAATTTATTTGCAGAGTGACATAGAAGAACTGTCAAGATTAGAATTTTTCAGCTTTGGGCCTATGGTTTCATTAACAACAATTAAGATGCTGTGTGCTAACTGTAAGGTAACAACAGGACTCAGTTCAAAGGCATAGGAATGACAGGAGCTAGAGAAGGGTTGAGACGGGGGACATGTATATATGTCTGTTTACAGGTGTGCGCAGGTGCACTCACCTGTGTGTGCAAGTGGAAGCCAGAGACCAACATTGGGTGTTTTCCTCTACCTTTGTCACCTTCACATTGATAGAGATCTCCTCATTTTTTGAGACAGCATCTCTCACCTGAGCTCATCAATTTGGCTAGGCTGGCAGGCGGCCAGTGAGCTCCTGGGATCTTTTTGTCTTCACCTCCCAGTGCTGCCAACCCCAACTTTCATTAAGTGCTGGAGATTTGAACTCAGGTCCTTGCAGCAAGCACTTTATCACTGAGCCATCCCTCAGTCCCAAAGAAGAACTTTTTTAAAAATTGTAGTTGTTTCTTAAAGAGCTAGGCATTTTAAAAATCAGCACTAAAGGAAAAATAATCAAGACCTCTTTTATCTCCTTGAGTTTAGTCATGCCTCAAATCCTGTGTAATTTTCTCTTTATTTTTTTCTGTTCCTGTGGCAACCATCTAAGTTTAAGTCAGTTTCTTTCTTTTTTTGAGAGGCTGCTGTATTCTGGCTGGCCTGGTACTTACTGTGTAGTCCATGTTGGCCTTGAATTTGGAACAGTCTTCCTGTCTGCTTCCTGAGTACTGGGATTACAGGCATGCACTTCCGTGCCCACCTTCTTAACCCTTTTTCTGGTTAACACAATATTCTGAGAAGTTGAAAGCTATAAATCTCTTCCCAGAATGACTCAGCAGTTTGTATACAGTGTCTAGGAATTTATGTGCCTCCTTAATCCTGAACCCCAGATTAACAACTCATTTACCTCAGCCTTATGTTTCTACCTGAGTCTGCTTCTCTCATCTTGTCTACTACTGCCAAGCAGCCTGATAAAATAGATCCTTTATGTCACACCTCTTCAGTGATCCCTCAATACTCTCTGTTTAATATAAAGATCAAAAATTTAAGTCCGTTCCATGACCTCTGTATTGTAACTCTGGATTTATGTCTGAACCAGTGTGACAGGGTCGCATAGCATAGTTTTTTGTGATACCAGGTCATACTGAATTGTCCTGGCTTTTATGCACAGTTCTGTTGTTGGATTTTTTTTTTCATAATTCAAAAATGAAAGCGATTTGTGTACTTCCAAAGGTAGCTTAAAATTTGTTGAATGACTTGTTTGTCCTGTTATTTTGAAGGATTTTTAGTTTTTGTTTGTTTGTTTTTAATCTTTGAGACAGGGTCTCCCTATAGCCCAAGCTAGCCTGGGATTCACTATGTAGACCAGGCTGGCTTGAACTCACAGAGATCCACCTGCGCTGGATTTAAGGATGTATGCCACCACTCCTGGCTGATTTGTGGGGGTTTTTTGTTGTTTTTTAAATCTATTGTGTGTATATATGTATGTAGAGGTCAAAAGGACAGCTTGCACAGGTTGGTTCTCTCCTTCGTATGGCAGGTACCATTACTTGCTGAGCCATCTTACTGGCCCTTTATTTTGTAGTATCTTAAAAGTGTAGCAAGGTTGATACACACTGACTTTTACCTGCTTTTGTGTTGACAGCTGTATTGTTAGTCAGGCATGGTGACACTATTGTGGAGAGTATCTTATTGATAGCGAATTCACAAAATAAATTCACTATTTTTTTTTTTAACTTTGAATGTTTTTTGGTTTTGATTCCCCCCCCCCCCAGAGGGGGTAGTTTTCTTCCTCTTTTTTTTAAATATATACATAAGTATACCAGTGGTTGTTAGCTGCCATGTGGGTACTCGATTGAACCTGGGTCTTCTTCAAGAGGACTGCTGCGCCTTCTCTCCATCCTGTTTGTTTGTTTGTTTTTGTTTTTGTTTTTGTTTTTGTTTTTGTTTTTGTTTTTGTTTTGAGACAAGGTCTCATGTAATGTAGACTGGTCTTTAACTTGATTTGTAGATGAGAATGACATTGAACTTTATTTGTACAAGTATTTTGCCTAGCTGGTCATGGTGGTGCCTGCCTTTGATTCCAGCTATTGGGAGGTAGAGGCGGCAGCAGGCAGATCTCTGTGAGTTCAAGACCAGCCTCGTCTGTATAGTGAATTACAGTTACAGACAGTTGTTAGCTTCCATGTGGGTTCTGGGAACTGAACCCGGATCCTCTGCAAGAAGAGCCAGTGCTCTCAACCTCGAAACCATCTCCTCAGCCTCCTAAACTTTTGATCTTCTGCTTCCACTTCCCAAGTGTGAAGCAGGCACTTTACTGACTGAGCTGTCTCCCAGCCCAAACATTTTTAAGTACTTTTCTCATGTTGTCTCATAGTCCAGGGCTGTAATTTTTTAAAGCCATGAAATAGTCCAGTACATTGATAATGTTATTTTGCAAGTTTAGGTTAGTTGAAAGTGACTTTTTAAAAATTTCTGATGTTGGAACTGTTGGTTATAAATGTAGATAGGATGGGGAGGGGTGAGTTTTTTTCTAGGAGTTGTGCCAGGGGAGCATTTTATAAAGCATGCAGGCAGTTCCCATTTGAAATAATCAGCACAGTGTAGAGGTATATATCTGTAATCCAGGACTATCAATAGGTGGACAGAAAGGGTCAGGAGTTCAACACCAGACTGTGACCACTCTGGACTATATATGAGACATTGTCTCAAAAAGCAAACAGCCAGAAGTGGTAGTGAGTGCCTATGATGCCAGCACTTGGAAGGCAGAGACAGGCAGATCTCTGTGAGATCCAGTCCAGCCTAGTCTATATACCATGTTCCAGATCAGCTATGGCTAGAGGAAGACCCTGTCTTAAAAAACGAAACACATACACCCAAAAGAGGGGGGATGGCATGAACACTTAAGTGGCTAGTGGCTAATGGGCAGATATCCTTGTGTTAAATAGCTTCACATTTGGGTTCAAAGTTAACTTTAATAATGCTGTAATGAACATCTAATGAACTTCAGTTTTTCTGAGATTAGATTGAGAATCTTTGGGGGTGGGCAGTGCTGTGGGATTCTACCGACGACTTCAAGTGTCAAAACCACTGAGCCACATGCCTCTGAAAACACAGGTTTCTAATTTTTATGATGACCAACGTGTCTTTTGGTCAGTTAAGCTTTTGGAATCTTATCTAAGAGAGTTTTGACTAACCCAATGTAATAGGGGGATGTTCTTATATCTTCTAAGAGTTTTATATGTTGTTTTGTTTGACATAGAGTCTCACTGTAACCCAGGCTATTCTGAAACTCACTTGTAGAGATCTACCATCAAGCTATACCCTCAATCCCCTGAGGAAAAATCTTAAAGCAAGACAAACCATTTTAGGACTTGTAGAACCCTAACACATGAATCTTCTACAGAAAAATATTGCATTATATTGTTTTGTGCAATTTCAACATTGAGATCTAATGCATTCTTGATGTCTTTGAATAGTGCATTAGAAAACAGGAACCACCTGTGTAGAAGATATAGCAGCTGCTCTAGCTAGAGGGTGTAAAAAAATCTACCTAGTTGGGCTAATTTTAGGTGTCCTCGAGATACCCAGGTTGTTTCAGATGATCAGTATTCTAAGGTCCCTGCTCTTTTAACCTCAATCTAAAATATTTCTCTGGACTTCAGGAAAAATATCTTAACATTTTTATAGGAATTTTTTGTCTTTTTTTTTTTACCAAACATTTTATAGCAAGAGTAGTAGGATATTTTCATATCCACATTAAGAAGTAAACCTAGGCTTCTTTCTCTACTACATAAAAATATCAATAGGCCTACACCAAAATGTAAGAGTTAATATACTAAAAAACTCTGAGCCATGCATGGTAACTCACACCTGTAATCTCAGCACTCAGGAAGATTGAAGTGAGTTTCTAGACAGCCAACACTGCAAAGTGAGAACCTGCCTTGAGACTGCCCACCTCCAGGGGTTTCAGTGCTCTTTTTCAGATGTGCAGGCCACTCTGGTTTATAATTACTCATTAAATATAAAGTGAGTGTTTCCATATCATAGATGATGTGCTAGGTTTTATTTCTCTGTGTATAATCATTCAGGAACTATATATAAAGGCTAATCTTGTTTTGTTGGGGTTCTTTTTTCTCCTTTTGTCTTTATGGTCAAGATTAATGAGTCATCAGAGCTAAAGTATACATTGAGACAACTATTCCAAATCTTCCTTTTTATGGCCTTAAGTGTAAGTCTGGCAAAATTTAGAGAAAACATTCCCGGTAAGATCCAGGTAGGTGGGGTGGTTGCCAACAGCAGCTTGTCAGGCATAAGGAGAAAAATCTAGAGCAAGCGAGCTCTTATTTCTTCCTAGCTGAAAAAATACAGCTTTTGGTGACAAGCTGCATTCTTTAGTAGTGACTTTATTTTTCCTTCACCACAAGCCAGACTTGTACGTTTCCAGCTTTAGACATTTAGGCATCCCCCTACTGCATTGCTTTAGTTTCTAAAATTGTATCATATCCCCTAACTTGAATTTAAAAAAAAAAAAAAAATTTTAAGGCAGGGTCTCGTGATCTGAGCTGTTTTCAAATTTCCTCTGTAGCCAAAGGTGAACTTAAACTTCTGATCCCCCTGCCTCTACTTTCTGTGAGGTACTGGAATTACACATGTATGATGCCTTGTACAGTTTTGATTCAAACTATAATGCAGTGCCTTTGTGATGTAAACATTTTACATTTTCGTCTGTTTCTGTCTTTCTTGGCCTATAAATTCATTGGCTTAGGATCTAACATATTCTTGAATTTGTCATTTTATGAGTGTTTCAATACAAGGAGCTGGTCCTGTAGTTCGGTGGTAGAATGCTGGCCTACCATGTACAAACAAGACTGGGATTATTACTAGCATAGTGACAAATGTTGTATTATAACAATTAGACTGTTTTAGAGAAATTTCTCATGGGATTAGGATTTACTCTTTTTCGGGGGGCCCAGGGGAGGAGTCATGGATGGACACTATTGTTTCCCTGTGCCCTACCTCAGCTTGCTTTGTCAGCCTATTTTACAATCTTGTGTTCCTTTCTATTTTCTTCCATGACCCTTTAGGAAAAATGCTTTTAGGTTTATTTGCTTCTCTAGTTGTGAAATCCAGGTTGTCTCAATTTGGATTCACTAGACAAACATTTCTGGATTTCAAATGAATGATGAAAACATGGTTAGATAAGAATGCCTATAATCCCGTGCTTGAAAGGCTGAGGCAGGAGGCAAACATGGCAACAAGTCTCACAAAACAAATACTTCTTGAGTAGATGTTGAATAAAGAATAAAGGGAAAGGAGGAATCAGAGGAAACAGGAAGGATGACTTGTCTGCTTTGGATGACTACTGATGGCATCATAAAGAGGTCAGGTGCCGAGTGCCTGTTATATGTGTTATATTTCTTACAGTATTCTTTTTGTTTGTTTGTTTATCAGCTTACTTGTTTGCTTGAAATAACTTCTCACTATGTATCCCTGGCTAAAGCAATCCTTCTGCCTCTCCCACCCGTGTGTTAGGATTGCGAATCTGTACTACAAGACCTAGCAGTATAACATTCAATAAAAAAGAAAATAGGTCTTTTGTTTGGCTGTAGAACTTTTAAGGCTCAGAGGTATTAAGTATATGGAAATGCCAGGCATGAAATGCATGTGCTTTCTCTGTTATAATTCTCTGTTATTAACTTACATAAAAACTGAGTTAGAAGATTATAGGAGAAATAAATGTAGTTTAGTTATTAGATCTTACGGGATGAGAAGGTAAATATTCAGAAAAAAGGCAATAATAAGCCAAGTATTGTCACTTAATAAATACTGGTGACAAGTTTTCCCTTTTGATTTTATTGTGGCTTAGTCTAAATTATTTTAGCAATTTTATTAACATGTCCTAAAATTCTGATGTTTTGTGACATAGATTACAGAAATGTCAGTGCTTTGATTTTTAAATTATTCAATAAACATGTCCAGTAATGTTTGAGTCTGAACTATGTGCCAGATATGCTGAGTAGATAGTATACATTGATAAGCAGAGCTCTGTCTCGTCAAATTTAGTCTAGTGGTTGGAAAGAGAGATTTATTAGAGATCATACATATGAGTGTGTGTAGTGGTAAACTCAGGACTCCAAAGGCACAAGCAGGAAGATCACAAGAAGTTTAAAGCCAATCTTAGCTTTATGAATGAGTTTGGTGCTAGGGTGGGTACACAGCAAGACCCTGTTTCAAAATAAACAAAACTAGGATGTAGCTCACATGGTAGAGTGCTTACCCAACATACACAAAGCCATTGGTTCAAGCTCCACTATGGCATAAAACTGGGAATGGTGCCAAAAGTCTGTAATACTCATTAGGTGGAACAGGAGGATCAGAAGAAGTTCAAGATCATTTTAGCTTACACATTGAGTTGGGAGCCAGCTTGGGCTATAAGAGACTGTCTCAAAACAATTTGGAAGCTGAGGATGTACTTAATTCCAGTGATAGTATTCGCCTACCATGCTTGGAATCTAGGGTTTGATCATCAGTGCTACTACAAAAAAGAAAAGGAAAAAACGGGGGCGGGGGGAATAACCACTGGGTTTTTATTATTGCTTTGGGGGGTTTTGTTTGTTCATTTATTTAAGTCAAGGTCTCCCTGTAGCTTGGAAGTCACTGTGTGGACCAAACTAGCTTTGATCTCACAAAGATCTGCCTGCATCTGCCTCCTGAGTGCTGGGATTAAAGGCCTATGCCACCATGCCTGGCTGTTAATCACTGTTTTAACCCAAGCAGGAAATAAAGCTTTATGTCTTTGAATTCATAGATAGAGATGAGCATAGCCAGTGGAGAGAATTATAAGTCATTCTTGCTGACATAGATACCGAAGACCTTTCCATTCATGAATAGCTAGTCCCCAAGTATGTTTTGGCCCCTTTCCCTGCTAGTGATCTATGTTTTAATCAAATACCACTTGAAGGCCAACATTTATATTAAACAGCAATTCCGATTTTCATGAGCAATTTATAATTATCCTTTTTGTTCTGTTTCCTTGTACATGGGAAATGATTAGGTTTATATTGTGGTGGCAGAAGTGAGCATCATTATTATCAGTCACTCCTGATAATATACTTCCAAAACAAAACAAAAATCTCAGTGTTATGGCATGTACTCACACTTTAATTGGATATGTAACAATGGGCTAAGGATTCCAGAAAATGTTTGATAGAATAAAATGAAAAACCCTGGAGTAAGTTAATGAGTCACTATACTTTCAGCTATGACTGAATAACATTTAGTAGATTTTTTCCCTCTATCTTGTTCTGTATCAGACGGTGCTACACAGAGGAGCAGAGGGTAGAGACACAGTGCTTGTCGTAGATGATCTTCAAAGCTTTTTTTAAAAAGTTTACTTTGACCATAATCCAATTCATTTCTTATTTTGTTTGCAGTTTTTTGAGTCAGAGTCTCACTGTATAACCCAGGTTGGCCTCTCCTACCTCTGCCTCCACAGTGCCAGGATTATAGGTGTGGAAACCACATCTCATTTCCTAGTCCATTTTGAAATACTGTTCTATAGTCCCAGTAGCAGAACTCGTTGGTAGCTAATATTTACTGACTGAGTTTTTATATATCCAGTAAAGTGGTAAGGACAACACTTAAAATTCTCATCTAAGGGGCTAGAGAGATGGCTCATTGGGTAAGAGCCACTTGTGCTCTTGCAGAGGACCCAGGTTTAGTTCCTGACACCCACATGACCCATAACTGGAGTTCCAAAGGACCTGGTGCCCTTTTCTAGCCTCTGCACGTACCAGGCATGCACATAGTGCACAAACATACATGCAGGCACTCACACATACACATAAAATAAATCTTTAAAAAATCCCATTTACCTCCTCCAGTGACACTAGTCAGACACTAGGGAAACTAAAGCGCACAGAGGTGAAGTAACATGGTCAGTGTTGTGTACAGCTGTAAATGCACAGTGAGGACAGGGTTTTTATTTTTATTTTATGTGTGTGAGTCGACACCGGAAGAGGGTGCCGAATTCTATGGGAACTGGAGTTCTCACTATGTGGGTACTGGAAACCGAACCTGGTCCTCTGCTAGAGCACCCAGTGCTCTTAAATAAGCTAAGCCATCTCTCCAACCCTGGTGAGGGACATTGTTTTTAACTCTAACCCATGAAACTTTTCTGCATTGAAATTTTGCCTACTAAGTATAAAACTTTAGAGAAGTAGTCTATGATAGTTGTCCACCCTTTTAAAAAAAGTTTTACTTCATGTAGATAAGTGTTCTGTCCTCAAACCTGTAAGTGCACCACACAATGCCTGTAGAGGCCCAAAGTGGGTGTCAGACCTCCTGGAACTGGAGTTACAGCTGCCATGTTGGTGCTGGGAACTGAATCCAGGTCCTTTGCAAGAGCAGCTAGTGAGTGCTTTTAACCACAGAGCCATCTTCTAGCCCTGGTACCCACATTCTTATTTATAAAAATAAAGAGCCACTCAATTTTTGATCATATAAACTATGTCCAACTCACACAGAATAGAATTTTACATGCTTATTTAATAGATATCCAGTTTTTCAAATAATAAATGAAAGGTTATTATATATTCTTTGGAAGGAAAAAATAAGCTCTATAATGACTACTTTCCTTTTTGGTTTTGCTTCTGAAGCAAGGTCTGGAGCTTATTATACAGCCCAGTTTGGATACAAACTTGATGTTCCTGTCCCAGCCTACCAAGTGCTGGAATTGTGGACAATACCATCAGGCCATGCTTAATTGGTTGTAATGTAAATGTTGAATATTTAGAATACAACTCCTTGCAGCTTAGCAAATAATTGAGTTCAATTGCTTGATTAAATGGCAGACGTATTCATATTCTATACTGGTATGTCAGGAGTAATGAATATATCTTAATATTTTGTCCCAAATAGTCAATGAAGATTGTGTTGACTGTCCTTTAAAAGTAGGGGAGATAGCTAAATGTGAAACTTTTGGGGCACTCATGGGGGTGGAGGAAGCTAAATAACATTAACTTAGAGTGAAATACAGTCATACTGCTGCAGGCTTATGCAGCCTTTTTTCAGGGCCCTCTTTCCTTCCACCTTGGGCTAATTAATTAATTAATTATTAAATACATTCCATAAAATGGGTTTTGAAAGAATTTTTTCCTACACTTTTCATATTTAGGAACAAGTTCCGGTTCCAGTCTATCATCCAACGCCTAGCCAGACCCGGCTAGCAACTCAGCTGACTGAAGAGGAACAAATTAGAATAGCTCAAAGAATAGGCCTTATACAGCATCTGCCTAAAGGAGTTTATGACCCTGGAAGAGATGGATCAGAAAAAAAGATCCGAGAGTAAGTTTTAATAATTTTATATATTTTAGAGGTCTGTGTTCAGACATTGTCCTCCCCATATACTTAGGAAGTCTGTGGGAACACTTAAATGTAACAATAAAAGAATTTTCATATAAAAAGAGCTAAGAACTTATGGCATGCATATATATACGGTTATTTATATAGATTCTACTTGTCCTTTTAGACTGCCAACTGGTGATAGTTAAAACCATTCACCTATATTAATGTGAACTAAGACATTTCTGATGGCCCTATTGATTGATTTTTGGGAACCAATTTCCAACCAACCAGTATTCTAAGGATTTTAACCTTTGAAGGAAGTAGTTGAACACTTTTTTAATTCTTTGAGACAATGTAGTCCTAGGTGTGGCTGTCTCCCAACCATCAACACAAACTAGAACTTTGTGCACAAAATGTTTATTGTGTTATATAAGTCACAAGTCAATCTAAGTTATGTAATAGTCCAGCAGTAGAGGTATAGTTAAGTAAACTGTGATACAGGAACACTTTATTAGGCTATACAACTGAGTTAGTTGCTTTTCCTCATTGTTGTAACAAAATACCTAACAGAGGCAACTTTAAGAGAGGAAGGATTTATTTGGCTTAGGGTCTCAGGGAATCTCAGTCCATCTTGGTGGGAAGGAATGGCCATGGGACTGGCTCTTGCCGGTGTTGGCAGGTCTGTGGGGTAACTGGTCACATTGTGGCAGTTGAGAAAAAGCACAGAACTAGATTGGACCTAGGGCTAGACCCATAGCCCTTGACACCTGTTCTTAGTGGCCTGAGTCCTAAAGGTCCACCTCCCTAAACAGTGCTACTTGGCAGTGACCAAGTGTTCAAACACTTAAGCCTATGGGGGACAGTTCATATTTAAAACATAATAGCAGCCATTAAAGTTACTAAGAATTTTTAGTGATAGAAGTCTATTTCATAACTTGTGAAATACTTTGTCAAGCCCAGTGGGGAATTTTTTTTCCCCAAGACTCATTATCTATGAGGATCATTAAAAGACAGCCATTCTTTTACATTGAGAGTGATTTCACCAACACAGTTAGATAATCCATATGTTAATACTTGAGTATAGTCTGTGTAGTGTACTGAACCATTGTAAAACTGAGTTGTTTCTTAAACCTGTAAGAAAGTGCAGTGGACTTGAAAGTGAGTTAATGAAGACAGTTTTCACTTAGAGCACCCAAATGGGTAGACCAAAATTAGTCATTCTTTGTTTTGTTTGCTGTTTTTGCTATGAGGTCTCACTATGGCAGACTTGAAACTTATATAGACCAGGGGTCCTCAAACTCACAGAGATCTGCTTGCCTCCTGAGTGCTGGGATTAAGGGTGTGAGCCACCATACCCGGCGCAGTCATTGTGTTTTTCACATGTAGTTGTTATTAAAATTAAAATTATTGCTCTAGATTACACTGAAAACTCAATAAAGGAAACAGTTGATCTAACTCATGCTTTCTTACATCACAGTGAATATCTTCTATGTAGCTTTTTGTGTACAGTACCCTAATTTGATTTCTGTTAATGATAAAACACTGATGGAAACCAACCTGGGGAGAAAAGGGTTTGTTTAGTCTTCTACTTTACAGTCTACATCGAGGGGATCTAGGGCAGTCCCTCAAGGAAGGAACCTGGAAGCAGGAGCTGAGGCAGGGACCTTGGAGGATCACTGGTCACTTGCTTACTTCCTCTGGCTTGTTCAACTGTCTTTCTTAAATAGCCCAGGCTCGCCTGCCTTGAGATGACACAGCCCACAGTAGGCTGGGCCCTCCTATATCAATTAGCAATTAAGAAAATGCCCCACAGATATGTTCATAGGCCAATCTGATGGAGGTAATTCCTTAATTGTGGTTCTGTTTTCCTCCTGTGTCAAGTTGACAGCCCTAATCCACCATCACACAGCAGTGAATTTGATCCCTGATGGCTCTGTTGCCCTTAAGCCCTATAAACTACCAAGAAACCAAAAAGAGAATGTGAATGAGTCCATGCTTGTTAGGAATAATTCAGTTTGCATGTTTTGGCAAAGAGGTAATAGGCCAACCATTCTAATGTTAATGTATTATTTAGATTCACACTGTCTTGGTGATGGGATTTGAAAGAATATTCTGGTATTGCACTTGTGTGAAAACTTCTGATTTTTCTCCCTTCCACAGGTGTGTGATCTGTATGATGGACTTTGTTTACGGGGACCCAATTCGATTTCTGCCGTGCATGCACATCTATCACCTGGACTGTATAGATGACTGGCTGATGAGATCCTTCACGTGCCCCTCCTGCATGGAGCCAGTCGATGCAGCACTGCTTTCATCCTATGAGACTAATTGAGCCAGGGTCTCTTGTCTGACGTCAAGTGAACCATCATTTTTGGTGGTTTTGATCTTTTGTCACTGAGCCCAAAGAGCCAGGGATTAGGAATTAAGATCATGCACAAAAGTTTCCTAAAAATTCCTGGATGGCTGCAGATGTTGAGGAAAGTATGTGATATTTTAGAAACCTAGTGGGGAAAGTAGGATGGTATTTTTATGTAAAGCCTTGACCCAATGTTTAAAATATAATTGTATTTAGATCTTGTTATTGCTCCAGTACATAGGAATTGTGTAAAGTGTTACAACAGCTGTATGTGTTTAAATTGTGTGTGTTGAAGATTAGGAAAAAGATGGTTGTTATTTTTCCTAAATGAGATAAGTTTCTCCCTTCCACCCAAATTCTCTTCTGAAGTTACTGGCATTTGGGTCAAGGTTTTATTAAAAGCTACATTTTATAACACTGGCACAAAAAAAAAAAAAAAGGTAGTTTTAAGCTTGTTTGCACAGTTCTTTTTTTCCATTGGAAATGGAATTCATTGCCTTAGGTCTTTTTAAATAGTGTATTATTATCGTTGGGGCTGGCTCTGTGCTTGAAAACCAGTTTATTTATAACCTGTTGTAAGTGCTATATTCTGTTTGCAGTTAGGAAATGCAGAATTCAAAGTGATCTCCTAGCTTGTAAGCAAACCGAGATGCACTATCCCTTTTCTATTAAAAATGAGTTGAGTATGTGTCAAGAAAACCAACTCTAACAAAGTGGGTTTAATATTAAACCTTTCCCATGTGTCTTACTTTATTGTTTTTTGTTGTTAATATGGTGATAATTGAAAGTCAAGGTAAAATTTAAATATTAGGATTTCTGATTTATTGAGCTTAAATTATGCCACTATGCTTATGTAAAAATGAAGGTGACACCATGGTGAAACTTACAAGAAGTAGTTTCTCAGTTGTAACAATTTTGATTTTCTTTCCTGTGACCTCTTTCCCTGTTGTCTGGAACCATAGCAAAAGGATACTGCATCTCTTGTTACTGTAGTGCTGAGGTTATTGAAGTTACATAAACACATCTCAGTCTCTGTTTCTTAGAAAGTTACCTGTTCAGTCCTGCTAGGTGACTGACAGAAGTAAAGGTAAATGTGTTTCATGTTTTGCACACAAATGCAGCAGAATTTGTATAACCACATGACTTCATAATTGTGATCTCAAAAAAAAAAAAGGAATTTCTCTAATTTTTCTTGCAATTAATGTAAGAATGCTCTGTCTCTAAACTTCTGAAGTGTTAGAGGTAGAGATGGTCTAGTAAAAATGTAGTCATGTTTTGCCCGTTTAGCATGTGTTTATTTTTTCTTATGTTCCTGAGGTGATTTGTTCAGTTTTTAGTGATATCATAGCTAAAATCATTAGCAGTAGGAGAAGCACTCTCCACCTAACAAATCAGAAATGGTTCTTATTTTATATTGAGTTGAACATTTGACTCTTAACACCTTTCTACATCCAAAACAAGTTTCTTGAAGGTTCTTCATAATTGAATTATAGAAGTTACCATGTCATAAATAATTAGACATTCAACCAAAGTATTCATATGTCACTTAATTTCCTGATGAGCCCCATAATGGAAAGACTTAAAGATAAATTTGAAAAAAAAATTGAAATTAAATTATCAGGTTCTATTAAATTATGTATACCTTGCTTAATTTCTGTTCATTAATTTATATCCACCCAATAATACAAAGTAAATTAGGAGGGACAGCTGAAGTTCTATAATATTTTCAGTGATTCTTTTTTTCCTTTGTGTTTTCTTCTAAAATGTGATGTCTATGTCATCAAGAATAATCAAACTTTTTTCTAGATTTAGTAAATGAACTTTTTTCATAGTCATCTTTCATGTTCCAGTTCAATTTTAATACCATTTTTTTTTCTTAGAAGTTTAATAATGTTGAAGGAACCAGTACTGAATAATGCCTTGAGGAGTGCTTTGTATTCTTTAACTTTGTTCTTCACACACTGTGTCAAGAACATCAATTTGGCTTCTATTAAATTGTTAAATAAAGATATAATATAGCTATGAAGGGCTTAAAGTTTAAGAGTTGATTACATATTTCCTAAAATATCTAACCTTTTTTATAGTCGTGTATAAATTTAATTGCTTTCAAATTTGTATGTATAAATACCTTTGGGAAGTATTTTTCTTTTTTTTTTTTTTTTTCTTGTTTTACTTAAAAACTTTTTCCTCATTTGTTTAAGAGTATGTCAGGCAGATCACTACATCCAGGCATCTTGTAAAGTAGGTCACCTTAGGAGCAACCTTTATCCCCTTAATTCATCTCACATTAGCAGTAAGAACTTGGTCTTTATCCTCTAACCATTAATTTCCTTCCTTACAGATTCAAGGCACCGGAAGGTATTTTTCATTGCATTTATTACCATCCAGTAATGTACTTTAGAAATTGATAGCTTTAAAGCTTCAAAAAACCAAGTAGGCAGGACCTGTTGAGAGCTGTGTTCTAGCTTGACTCTGAGATTTGAAATGTCTGAAAATCAGAAGAAGATAGAAGAATCTTACCCCTTTAAATGCAAAGCCCAAGAAGTTGAAATACTGATATGCTTTTAAGATTTGCTCATATTCTCTTTTTTTGTGTTTTGCATACATGGATATGTATTTTATAAATATATATAATATATATATACATGCACCATATGTGTGCCTTGTGCCCACAGAGTCCTCCAAAAGGGGGCATCAGATTCCCTGGGAATTGGAATTATAGACGGTTGTTAGCTGCCATGTGGTGTTGGGAACCAAACCTGGGTCCTCTGAAAGAACAAGTGCTCTTAACCTCTGAGCCATCTCTTTAGACCCTGTTCATATTTTTTTTAATGTTGTTATTCATATGAGTGTTTTAAAGCCTGCACTTATGTAAGTGCGCCCATGTGTGAATGCCATCAGAAATCAGATGAGGGAGTTACAGGTTGTGAGAGGCCCAATGTGGGTCCTAGGGACTGAACCTGGGGGCCTCCCTAAGAGCAGTCAGTGCTCTTAACTGCTGAGCCATTTCTTTAGCATTCTCCCCACTGTGGGTATCTTTGATTTCATAGAATAGTGAGCATTAAGGTTCTGAATACAAACTCCTTCTTTAGGAAGCAAGCTTGTTTCTAAAAGGAATTAACAAGTTGTCAAAAACAGAACTACCCATGGTACTGAGCCTGAAAGTAAAAGGAAGAGGAAGGTAAGGTTTTAGATGCGCTTCAGAAATACTAATTAGCACACAGGAGGCCAAGAGTGCCAAGCTCCATAGCACCACCAACAAAGACTAGTTTGGTTACCTCTGTGAACAAAAACAAAAGGCATATAGATCTTTTCTTTTTGAGATAGGGTCTTAGCTATATTCCAGGCTATCCTAGAACAACTCGTATAGTCCAGGCAGCCCCTGAACTTCTAAAAACCTTCCTGCCGGGTCTCCCAGTGCTGAAGTTACAAGATGAGAGCCACCACGCCCGGAGTTGCTTCTTTGTCTATTATGTGTGCTTGCATGCAATGCATCTTGGCCAAAGCAATAACCCCAAACTGATTTTTCAACCAGGAGATCCAGTGTCCTCTTCTGGTCTCCGCCAGCCCAAATAATTTTTTTAGAAACAGTCTGTAGTAAAAATAAGTAAATCCAATGAAATTCTACAGAAGTTACCTGCACGGTTTAATTTTTCACTTTATCCTTGTTGCTTTTTATTGCGCTGAACAAGCAGCACTGGGTCTGGAACGACTGGGTGGTTGAGTCTATTGAGTAAGAGTTATATAATTTCTTCACATAAAATTTTTATGTGTTGCCACGTGTGGTGGCATACACCTTTAATCCCAGCACTTGGTAGTTAGAGGTAGGCACATCTCTGTGAGACTGAGGCTAGCCTGGTCTACAGAGCAAGCTACACGGAGACTGGATCTCAAAAAACAACAGCCAACAAATGTATGTATGCATGTCCACCTATGCATGTGTGAAGTCCAGAAAATAACCTTAGCTGGTGGTCCTCCGTCGCTGTCTACCTCTTTTTTCTTTGAGACAAGTTCTTTTTACTGCTCTTATGAGAAGAGGAAGTGCTGTACGGAGGATGGCGTCCTCTCACTTCTTAAGTGTTTTACTTCCTCTGGGACCAGCTTCAGCTTGATTTTCCCAGTATGGGACATGGGGCTCTGCCAGCTGCTGGGTTCTGCTGTCTTCACCACGGTTCATATGAGTGTTTCCTTTTAACTGGGTTTATGAACATGTGTGCAGGTACCATGAGGTGTGTGTGGAGGTCAAAGGACAGGTTTCATGGAGTTGATTCTCTTACCTTTATGTGGGTCCTGAGGATGGAACTCAGGTTGTCAGGCTTGTGTGGCAGGTACCTTTGCCTAATGAGCCGTCTGACCAACCCTGCCATAAAAATTTTAAAGGAGATTTTAGGAGAAAAATTTTGCGTGTGCTGCTAGAAATCAAAACCCAGGGCCCTTGCACATGCTAGAGAAGCACTCTACCACAGAGCTGTGGCCCTACCTCAGGAAAGAATAGTTTTCATTACACGTGTGACTCTTGAGAAAAGTTAAAAGTTTAATTATCTGTGAGAGCTTTCCAAGGGTTTTCTCTAACTATATAGGCTCCAGATTTCTCAGCACTAAGTTAAAGAACTTAAATAAGGTAATTTGAATGCTTGCCCTGAGAGTCTAGGCATAGGGATACTCTAAATACTTGTGAGAAAATTTGATTGACATTGTTTAAAGGAGAAAAAAACAAGTCTCTGAAGCCCGCTATTTAATAACTAATCTACCCAGGGTCCAGAAGCAAGTGTTTAGCAGTATATGACTAGAGAGACATGCTATATGATTAGAAAAAGAGGTCGGCTTCCAGCATTAATCATATAAGAGGTACATGTATAGATATAATCTACATTCTGCCAGCTCCAGGTTACGAGCCAGTCTTTCAACTTTGAAACAATACAGAGTAATCACCATGCAGGTAGTGAAACTCCACAAACAGATCATAAGCTACACTTTACAGTATCAGTTGTTGGTAAACCATGGACTTGCTTATACTGATAAGTACTATCTGTAGTGATGAGGGAATGTATTGTACAGGCACTTGCTGCTTGTGAGACGGGTGCTGCTCTAGCAAGGTATTTTCAGGCCAGCTTCCTCCCCATACTTCTAAGCTTTGAATTAGTGAGAAGTACTCTTTGTGGTTATAGGTTTTGATAAATAAGGTTTCTGATTTCCTGTGAAGAACAAAGAATATGAAATGCCAACTCACATTGAATCTTCCCAAGTGACTAGAGTTTATTTAGTATATTGAAAACATTCATTTTTCCTAAGTCTAGTTCTGGTAAAAGGAAGATGCAGTATTTCTGTTAACATTTCAGACAAGCCAGAAAGCAGTTGGTGCTATAGGCTAATAATAATGTCCATGTTTAATCCCAGAGAATCCATTCTTTACATAGCAACTAAAATAATGTTAACTTAATAGATTGGATGATGTCATTCCCCAACTTAAAACTTTATTAGCTTCCTGTTGTGCTGAAAATCAAATCGAAGCAGGGATGAGTTGGTTTTCTGCCTCTCTTCATTTCACAGAACTGACCATCTAGCCTCATGGACCATCTTTTTGTGCTTTCCAAAATGCCAAGCTCTCCCCTGCCTTGGCCTTTCATTCTATCATCCCACAGCACACTCTGACATTGTTCAGATAACTGACCTCTTATCCTCCGTACCAAACATGTCCCATTTATTTTTACTCCATGACTAATTCTTCATTTATATCTCTTCCTTATCAGAATAAATTCCACAAGAGCATGGTATCAATACTCAAAAGTTGTTTACTAAATGAAAGTAAGATTCAAATGAGGAAGGGGGGTGGGAGAGATGCTCGGCAGTTAAGTTTCCAGCACCAACATGGTGACTAACAACTGTCTGCAACTCCAGTTCCGGGGATCCAGTGCTCTCCTCTGGCCTCCGTGGGCATTGCACACACGTGGTATACTTAGATGCGGTCAAAACACTTGTACATGTAACAAAAATAAAAAGAAGAAAAGAGGGGTCTTACGGAATCGAGCAGGAGGTCTCATAAGAGGGAGGTAGTGGTGGTCAAGGTCAGCAAATCTGAATTGGGAGCTTTCTCATAAGCCCAGTCTCTAGCCACTCCACTGCCGTAGTTCCACAGCTGCAAATGTGGCAAGTCATTGGGAACAAGAAGGTGTATTTATAGGGATTTTTCTGCCTAGCATGCCCCTTTACCAATAATTGAACCCACTATGCTGTGACCCAAGTCCTCTCAGTTCAAGCCAGTGGTTGTTAGACTTCAGTGTGCATCAGATTCATCTGTAGAGCAAGTTTCTGGGCCTTAACCCTATGGTTTGTAGGTCCAAGACTGTCTAGAAGATCTCAAATGATGATAACAGTGGTCTGAGAATAACATTTTGAGCTTCTTGGCTGAGGTGAGGGATGAACGCCGGAGCCACCACCGCCTGCCCACAGTGCTTGAAGGTACATCAGGGGCTATGGTTTGTGGCTTTTTAAAAAATAATTAATCCTCAGTAACCTTATGAAGCAATTACACATGTAGCAGTCAGGACAACTTTTGGGAATCTTGTTTTCTCCACATATCAGAACAGGTAGTTAGTCCTTCACAGCAAGTATTTTTACCCACTGAACCATCTAGACCCCTAGGACTAAAAGAGGGAGGGGGAGGAGGACAGTGGCTAAAGAAATGGTTCACACCAGGACCAAGCCTTCTATAGAAGGAAGAGTTTCTTTGGCTTATGAATCCAGAGGGTAAGAAGCCACCGTGGCAGTTGGCACAAGGCCGTGGAGTAGAAGACTGGACATCACACATCTTCAAGCACGCAGGGAGCAGAGACAGAATCAAAATGGGGCAAGGGTACGAACTCGGAAAGCTCACTCCCAGTGACATCCCAAAGCCACACTTCCTAAACGTTCCCAGACAGCATCACCACTCGGGGACAGTATTAAAATAGTTGGACCCTGTGGGCGACATTCCTCATTCAGACCACCATACTTACCACACTCATGGATCATTTAAACTCAGAAGTGATGTGCCTGGCTGACCAAGCACTCGAGTGTTTTTAAAAATTGAAAAGAGTGGGGACTGGAGAGATGGCTCAGCGGTTAAGTTCTTCCTACTCTTGCAGAGGATGTGGGTTCAATTCCCAGCACCCACATGGCAGCTAACAACCATCCATAACTCCAGTTCTGGGGGATACAATGCCCTCTTCAGACACCTGTGGGCATTGCAAGTCACAGGTGCACTTACATACATGTACTCAAAACACTCATACACATAAAATTAAAAACCAAAAGTACCCCAGCAGGTGGTAGTTATTCCAGTGTTTCTAAAACGCTTTTCGTTTGTTAGGTTGGTTTTTGGTTTTGTGTATGTTTTGCCTACATGTGTAAGCGCACCATGGGTGTGCGGTGCTTGAGGGACCAGATGAGGGTGTTAGATCCCCTGAACTTGAGTTACAGATGGTTCTTAGCCACCATGTGGATACTGAGAACAGAACCTGGGCCCTCTCCATCTCTCCAGTATTCTCCATCTCTCCAGACCTAGTTCGTTTTGATTTTGAGACAGGGTCTCACTCTAGCCCAGGTTGAACTTGAACTCCTGAGCATTCCTCCTGCCTCAACCTCAGGACCACTGGAATTTTGTTTGGGAACTTTCCAGTACTCATATCAGGCACCTCACAATCACCTGCAATTCCAGCGTCAGGGAAATCTAACGCTCTCTTCTGGCTTCTGTGGGCACTCATGCCCACACATAATTAATAAAACTACATGTTAAACAAGGTTTCTATGTCTAACATTGTATACCGCCCAATATAACAATATTCCTTCTAGTGAATGTGCGACCTATCTTCCCAGCTGTACCAAAGTCAACCGGGCTTACCTGTCCAAGTGGACATTACTTTCCCTTCCATTTTCCCTCAGTGATTTCAGGAATGCCAGTTTTGTATAATATCCTCCTCCCCACTCTGTGTGGGGGTGGGGGAGAGAAAGGGAGAGAGTAGAGTCAGGTTGAAGTCCAGGATCCTCCTTGCTGTCTACCTTTTTATTTTTATGCATGTGAGTGTTTTGCTTGTTTTGTACTACATGTGCCTGAAGAGACTAGAAAACAATGTTAGATTCCCTGAAACAAATTGTACAGACGGTTGTGAGCCACCACTGGTTGCTGGGAACTGAATCTGTCCTCTGCTAGAGCACCATCTCTACAGCCCTACACCTTATTTTTTATGAGCTCCAGGGATCCACCTATCACTTCTTCCACAGTACTGATATCCCAGGCGTGTACCTTCACGCTCAGTTTTCTACACATGGTGCTGGGGGTCCAAACTCAGGTCCTTCTGCCCATGCAGCAAGCACTTCACCTACTAAAGCCATCTCTCTAGCTCCAAATGTGATAAGGGCTGTTTTCAGGGGTGAGGGTGGAGCTTTTTCTTTTGGCTTAATATCTGCTTTTCCAATCTTGAGTTTTCTTCCAGTTTACACAAATCCTTAGACTAATCAAACTTGTCATTTTTCAAGGTGAGCATATTCTGGTGCTTGAGGCCTGGACTGAGCCATGGAACTCCTCACCAAACCACAAGCACTTCAAGTCAGTGCAGTGCACAGTTTGCAGGGAAGCAGCAAGAACTCAAAAAGAAAGTGGCATCAATAGCCCTGCCCCCTACGGATACTTACAAAGAGTCCATAAATAAATACTGCTAAATAGCAGTGGGTAGATAGTAAGCACTTAATGGAAGCTATTGGTTTTTCCCTGTGAGCATAGGCTGTCTTGGTTTTTTTTTTTTTTGTTTTTTTTTTAATATATATATATATATATATATATATATATATATATATATATATATATATATATTTTGTCGAGTCAAAGCCTCATATAGCCCAGGTTGATCCTAAACTCACTATGTAGCAGATGACCTTGAACTCTTGATCCTCTTGCCTTCACCTACCAAAAACTGGAATTACAGGTGTGCACCACCACACCCACCTACTTGTCTGATAGTGTGACATGTCTTTACTGTGAAGGAGAACTTCCCGTCTGTGATTAAGTTTAAACGTTGGCTTCTAGCAACCTTAGTCTTTGTGTGCCTCTTACAAAGAGCTCTGTTATTTGTCTTAGTAACTGGCTGTAGACAGTAGAAGCAATTTACAGATGCTCATTTCGAACTGACTTTCCAAACTCCCAAATGAGGTTTTTGTTTGTAGGTTTTCATCCACAGTAATGAACCTTCCGCCAGATTTCAGAGGAGTTCAGCTAACAGGCAGAGAGGCACCTGGTAACCTTGGCACCTGCGTTGAGGGCAGGCATAAAGTGTTCCCATTTGCTGCTTGGATTTCAGAATCGAGGCTGACTTAACTGATGGTTGTGAGGACACCAGGAAACAGTTGTTGAAAAGGTATTCTGACAGGCTGGCTGTGTGACACTAACAAGGCGGTTGTGCCCCCATCATCTTTGAACGAAAATAACTCCAAAGAAGAAAAGATTTGAGTCCTTTGTTAAATGGTCCACTTCCAGCAGCCAGGGCTTTCTGAAAGCCGCCTGGTGCCATTCTTCACTTATTGGGAATCTCCCACCTGGACCTCAGCCAAGCCTTGAGTTGAGGTTGGCCTTTTAGGGGCCTCGTTCTGATGCCAGGTTGTGGCTTTTTGCTATGAATGGTGATAACTGTCTTGGAAACACTCCACTCTGACTCAGGAGATAAGGAAGCGGGAAACCTGCCAGCATGTGGGAAAGCTGATACGGACAGTGGACTGCCACGCTTGCCAGGCTGAGGGCCGTGACAGTGCGAATCAGGTGGACTGCACTGCAAGGGTCTCTCCAGAGCATGGTCCACAGCCGCTGCTTCCTGACAGCTGAGTTCCTCTGGCACAGGATTTAGACTTTCCTGAGTGAGGAGTACTTGCTCTCTGTGTGTCCCAGCTGTCAGTGTCTCCCCCAGCCCTCCCGGGCAGAGATACTCTGAAGGCCTGCGCTATTCAGGAAGGAATGACCCAAAATGATTGGTTCAAAGAAGACACGGACAGGGGCTGGAGAGGTGACTCGGACGTTAAGAGCACTGGCTGCTCTTGCAGAGGACCTGGGTTTGATTCCCAACATCCATTAACAACTGTCCACAACTCCCATTCCAAGGGAATCCAACACCCTCTTCTGATCTCCATGGGCATTGCATGACATGGGCATAAATATATGATAGAGGCAATCCACTCAAACACATTTAAAGACATGGAAAAGTCCAGGACAGAATTTCACCAGCAGAGGCCCTGCATGAGGATATATTAAAAACCCAATGTTTACACTGTCTTTCACATGATTTTAGTAGGCTACCTCAGAAACTACCAGTGGGCTAAATCTACTGAGTTGTGTTATCTGCCAGACTGCAGCCAGGGCAGCAGAGGTCAAAGTGGTCTAATTAATGAGGCCCAGCAGGGAAGCAGCAGCAGCAAATGCCAGCAAGGAAAGACCCTGGCAAATTTAAATTAAAAACACTTGAAATGTTGAGACACAGTTGTTAACCGCAGTTTTGTAAATGGTACATTAGTATCCCATGACCAGCACTGCTTTGATACAGTGGTAGGCTACTTTCTACGTGGGAAGCCATGAAGGGTTATCCTCATTCAACAGCCTCTCTGATCTCTTGCACCATCCTGCCCAACAGCCTCTGGTTCATCTCCGTACAGCTAGGCTTGGGAGAAGAACATGCTCACAAAGGTCTTGTCGTGTTCTTTTGTGTAGTTCTGACAAACTTTTTCCTAGCATTTCCATTCTGGCAGCACTAAGTGAAAAATATCCTTTAATCCCAGCACCCTGGAGGCAGAGGCATATGGATGTCTGTGAGATCGAGGCTGGCTTGGTCTACAAAGCAAGTTCCAGGCCAGCTGGGGCTAAAGGGAAATCTGTCTTTAAAAAAACCACACCACCACCACCAACAAAAAACTAAGTAATAAAGATGATCGAGAGTGCGGAGTTTTTGTTTAGGCTGTTCCCAGTGGAGAGTATGCTGTACTTAAAACCCACAGCTTCTTTCAGTGTCATTTCTAGGCAGCTAGGTGATAGTATATTAATACATTTGAGCATCTGCCAGGGGGTGTGTTAAGTGTTCGCTAAATATAGCAATACTAGAAGACTGGACAAGCTGGTATTCATGCGTTGGGGAATGACATGGTCACAGACAAATATTCCTACTGTGCACGTGATTTTCCCAACAGGAAAATGGTTAGGTTGAAGTGTGCTAACATTAAATGGGTGGTAAAACTTGATATTGCCCCCTAAGCAGTTGCTAAAGGTTATAAATTCAGAGCCTGTTAGGAATTAGAAAGACAACAGACCTTAGAGGAGCCTCTACTCTGCTCCTGATGATTGTTACCTTGACTAATTAAAGTTCAGTGTTGTCACATCATTCCTATGTATGTTTTGTTTTGGGGGAGACAGGGTTTCAGGTATCTCATTCTGGCCTCAAATTCTCCCAGGAATGGTCTTGAACTTCTGATCTTCTGTTATTATTTTTAAAAATTAACATTATATTGTCTAGATAAAACATACATGAGTCATTCAGCTTCCAATCAAGATTTTTCTGCCTTGCCTAAGAATTCAAGTAACACGTCTTTTATTGGAATAGACTGCATGATCTCATAAGTATATAAAGTTTATTTAAATCTCTTTTAACTGAAAAACAAACATATAATAGGCCAAGAATAGTCATTTTAGTAGTTGCTGCTAGGAAATCCGTGTACCTTGGTGTTGGAGGACAAGATTTTTTATACTTCATAAGCTATTCCCACAGGCTTCAGATGGGGATGCAGCTGGTTTCTGAGAACCTTCTCCACCTTGCCTAACTTTCTGGCTTTGGCACACAGAGCCAAAGGCCTTAGCATCCCCATTCCCTTCTGGTGATAGAGTTCAAGTTTCATCTCATTAAAAATACCGGCTTAGTTTGTAAGTTCACAAAAGAAATGAGTACGTATGAGTGTTGTCCTGATCTCTGCCCAGTTCCCAGGGGTTTTAAAGCCACAGGTAGACACTGAGAATACCCTGTCCTCTGAAAGTTCTTTCCACCCTCAAAAGCTAAGACCTTGCTGAGGTTTGAAGCGCAGTTTGGCCTTTGTCATCATGTAAAGAGATTGTCCTCCAGATCAGTCTGGGGAAAAGCATTTGCAAGCAGTTGGTCATTTTGTTTTGTTTTTTTAAACACCAACTATAATCCCATCAATGTATTTCTAAAGAAATGTAAACTGTTCATACATTCTCTTAAACATCACAGTGAAAAATAAGTACCCGTATGTGGAATAGGGCAGGCAGAGGGCTCCACCTGCTTTGCCCTTGGCAAAGGCCTTGGTCACACCGGTGAAAATGCCGACTTGCTTCTGCACAGATATTCTTGTGCCATCCCACTGGAGCACTGATGGCCCCCAAAGGAAGGGCAGGGGGAAGGGAGGTTTTGAAATGTTTCCAGGAGCTCTGTCCAGCTGTCTCTGTTCATCTTCCAGCCTAGGTGTGCTGCACAAAGCTACAAGGACACTGATGACACTATGGATCTGCTGCCGTCCTCTAGGGAAGATTTGGCTTGAAGTGTAGCTGCCTGGATGCGAAAATGCGTTCTTGACTCCATGGAGTAGTTCTTGTAGTTTTGCCTAGAAGTGATCAGAGAATCAGACACATGAAGCCTGGCTGTTCTGGCTGGTGTGTGCTCCCCACCCCCATGTGAGTCACAAACCACCACCACCTTCCCATCACCACCCTCACCCTTCAACAAGCCTGAAAGCTAAGGAAAGTCCGGTCAGCATCCTAAGAAAGAGTTGAGCCCAATGGAAGGCTTAGTCAGAAAGGTGTGCAGCCCCTCCCCGGGTATGCCCTCTGGAACCACTCTTGGGCCTGCTCCGTCCTGCAGCTAGGTTAGTGGATGGGCCCTTCGCAGTTCACTTCCTGGCTCAGATTCCAGAAGCTCATTTGTAAACTGGGGGTGAAGCTCTCCTGTGGTAGGTCAGAGCTGGGTCCCCAGGGACCGCCCTGGCCAGCAGCTTCACTGATACCCGGGCTCCTCTGCTCCTCAGCCAGCTTCTGAGCATCTCAGCTCAAAGGGAGCACAGAAAGGATAGACAGGGGTCCTCAAACCTTACTTGGCAGAGTCTAGGAGTTTGATGGCCTCTTCATTTCTGCCTTGCTCCATAAACAACAGGGCCAGCTCCAGTAAGGCATTCGGAATCAAGTAGTGGTCATATTTAATCTTCTTTTCACTGCAGAACAGAGGCAGACATGGCTCACAAGCTTTGCCCTTGAGATGTCCTTCAGGTCCTCCACAGCCTTCTCAGCTTCATACTGCGGCCCTAGAAAGGCTGGGATCCTCAGCAGAGCCTTCCTGTTGCTGTGCCCTGCGGTCCCAGCTCCCTAACATCCTATGGCTCCTGTCCATAGCCCACCCCCTGCCTCAGTCCCAACCCCCATTTCTGAAGATTGAATGGTTTACTAAATTGGGAAGTCTGTTCTCTAGTCCGGCCCCCTCTGACCCATACTCCACATGGCCCTGGAGACAGACTTCAAACACAGCCTGCCCTGCTCAGTATCCTTCCTGTATCTCCTGCATGCAGGGTGAAGTTTAGCTCCGAAGACATCAGGCCTTTCTTAGGTCTTTCTATAGCATCACTCAGGCGGGGTGGTCCTCACAGCCTCAGGTATGTATCATGTGCAGGCACATTCCATTTAAAACCTTAACCACTGTTTTGTCTCCCTCCTAAACCAGATTTTGATGTCAGCCTGACAGCCTTTCTCAGTACCTCTCATTAGGTTCAGAGGTCTCTGCTGGTCTGTTGGGCACCTTCTGTTCCCAGAACCTCAGCTTCCCTCCAGCACAGACCTGAGTCCTACATTAGGCTACCCACAGCTCTTGTCTCTAACCTGTGTGTTACCCAAATGGTCATGGTCATGGTCATGGTCAAGGGCAGAGATACTGAATTACAGACTACAAGGACAGTGGACAAGGTCATGGATGAGCACCTTGGCAGCCCTCTGCAGGGATGGTGCTGAGTCTGCCCCCTCCAGGCCCACATAGGTCCTGATACAGAGTAGACATTAACACATGTGTGATGAACGAGGTTGGCCAGAGACAGCCACTAAACCACTATGGTGAGAGGATGTAGAAGCTGACAATTCTACCCAGGACTAGTGGGAACAACCAGAGGCACTTACTTCACAGAAATGCTCCTGAAGTTCTCTTCTGCCTCCTGGACACGGCCAAGGTATTTCAGACACAGGCCTTTCAACAACTTGACCAAGCACTCGTCATCGGCTGAGTACTCATTCTCTGAGGAGAAGGATTGAAGGAGAGAAGGCAGACTTGTTCACTTCTGCAATAGTTATTCAGGGAGTCCCTCCTCTGTAGAACCCAGGGGACCCACATCCGAAAAGGAGAGACAGATACTGAGAGAATGATAACAGGGTGATTATAAGTGACTGAAGGAGGCCCAAAAGAAGGCCTTGCCCACGGAGCCAAGGGACACCTGCTCAGAGGAGCTGGCGCGGATTTGAAGGTCAGTCTAAAAAGCAATAGTTACTAGGGCAAAGAAATGAGGAAGGACATTTTTGGCAAGGGAGCCTTCAACTAGAAAGACCTGACCTAGCCTAGCAGGCTTGCGGGCCTGAGGGTAGTCACCTGGGCCAACTGCCAGCATCTCTTCAGCCTTGGTGATAACCTCAAGCATCCCATCTGTAAGTTTCGGCTGCTTCCCAATCACAGCATAACCATTCCAGATGTACATCATTTCCTGAGGGTGGGAGTGGGGCAAGTCAGTCCTAAGTCTCTTCCCCAACAGGGCCTCTGGTTTCCTATCTGTAAAATGGGCAGTTCAGATCAGAGGCGCTCAAGGCTTCTATGGCCCTGATCTTCCAAGACTAGTGTCCTCCCAGCCTATGAGGACGTAGGTTTGAGGACACTGTGGACATAGTCTTACTCCATTTGAGAGCTTTGCTCCTCCAGTGAGGATTTAGGATGGCCTAACTTGCCAACAGCTTTCAGCTACCTTTCTGCAGTGGCTTCTACCCCTGTCCCTACCTCGTCCAAAGTCATCTATTCTTTGAGGCCCTACTTTGAGGACTAGGCCATGCCCCAGATTATCTATGAAATCCTCCCTGCTCCAGCAGGCAGGGCCTCCCATCTTGGAGGGGATATTTTCTTAAGCATCTCAGAGCAACAGAATTTAAGACTGTTACTGCCTCCGTCAAAGCAGTAAGCTAAATGGTGCTTCTCCATCATACACACAGAAAACATCCTGATTACTTTTTTTTTTCTTTCTTTAACTGGCAGGAGATTCAGAATAATAAATTTTCATTTGCAGTAACTCTGTTAGCTTAAAGTCACATTTCCTAAATTATCAAACCAGGTGGATAAGAATGTAATTTATATGACGTTCTAGAAAGATTATTGCTGGGGTTCTTATTACAATGTAAATTTAGACCTATGTTTTTCAAAATGCTTTGAGGACCCAAGTTAGCAAATGTCTCATTAAAGTGGGGAAGTTCTGCCCAAATAGGAAACACAATCATTCTTTCATTCTTCCTGAAGATTTAGCATGTAAAGGCTCTAAGAAAATGGTAGTACATAAACTTAGTGTCGGTCTGTCTTTCCCAATTACATAAGTAATTAAAAAAAAAAATAGCTGTAGTCCCAGCTGGCCTGGACTCACTAATGTAGACCAAGCTGGCCTCGATCTCACAGATATCCACCTGCCTCTGCCTCCTGAGTGCTGAGAGTAAAGGTGTGCACCACCACTCCCAGCTAGTCATATTTAAGTGTTTTCGTATAGTTGCATCTCCTATCCTCATAATATTCCCTTCTCCATTTGATAGTCATAACTTTATTGCATATTTTAAACATTTTGGTTTTTGGTTTGTTTGTTTTTTTGAGACAGGGTCTCATGTGTTTCAGGCTGGCCTCAAACTCACACTGTAGATTGAGGATAACCTTGAATTGATCCTCCTGCCTCTAACTCCCAAGTTCTGGGATGACAAGCATGTGCCAGCATACCCAAGTTTTAAAATATTATAAAACTTATTTAGAAATATTCAAGATATAAGCTCTAAGTAAAATTCTGTGTAGGCACAAGCCTTTTAGCTTGAGAGTATTTAACCGAGTACATGCTGCTACAGGACGGGGCCAAGTGATGAGTGTGGGACTTTCCAGTGTGGGAAGGGGAGCCGAAGGGGACAACCAGTACGTGGGAGAGCCGGGGCCCCAGAAACCGGAAAGGCCGGTGAGCTCCAGCCCTGCCCAACTCATCCGATGCTGCTCTGAAGATGAAGAAACAGCATAACAGCAGCCTGGCCGCTGACTCTGTGAGCTGGACAGGTCAGGCCATCTTTCTACTGATCTGATTTAGGTCTTACACCCCTGTGTATAGTTTTTGTTCAGAGTGGAACATAACGTGGGCTGAGGTCCCAGTTCTCAGAAAAAGTTCATCTAGCGAGGAAGACAATGTAAACAACACTTACAGTCCTAGGACAAGACTGGGGCGTCTGGGAGCACGGCCAGCCAGGCGACCCCTCGGCCCGGGGCCGGGTGGGCTCTGTCTAGACTGTACCCCCGCCTCGTGTGCAGCCTGCTGGCCCGTCTCCCCAGCCCCATACGTGACCAGGCTTTGTCAAAGGTTGGCCATGTCCTGAGCTCCTCCCCAGCCCAGGTGAACTGTGGAAACCCTCTCCAGACCCTCATCCGCCTTTTCAGTGAAGCTCTCTGCCTACCCACCAGAGCAGGAATTGGCAATGAGACAGGGTTGGGGGAGAGGTAGCGCCTGGACTTCCGGATGGCAAACTTTTCTGTTGGTAGAGACTTCCCAGCAATCTTGAGCTTCAAGCCTGGCACGGCCCTGGAAAACAAACGGGGAGAAAGGGCTGAGGGTTGAGGGTGGTAGAGCTCCAGCCTGGCAGGCCCAGGCCCAGGCTTAGTTCCCCAGCACACGCACACGCACACGCGCACACACACACACACACACACACACACACACACACACACAGAGGCAGGGGATGGGGAGGGGATGAAAGAACAGTATTCCCAGCCTCTGCTTGGTTCCTGTCTGGGCCTCAGTTTCCCCACTGTATAAGGAGAGTACTGAACTGTAAAGGGCTTTCCAGGTGGTAGCCAGCCTGTGGCCCTGGTCTTATTTCACAGCTTCTGACCCATGGCCTGGCTGCTTTCTTTGGCTGGGCAAGGGCTAGAATGACAGGGTGAGAATGTATCCCGACATTTAGGTCTGCCTGCCTCCTGGTTATCTCTTCCCACTCACAGGCCTTCCTGGGAGGGCCCATGAAAGTCTAATCCCAGCTTCACAGGGAGACCAACACCCAGAGAAGGGGAGGGACCTACCTACACAGAGCAAACAGCTCAAACCCTCAATTAACTCCAGTTGCCCAGTTGTCGCCTCCTCAATTGTTTCAAGGACAGAACAAAATGCACACAGCTGGCCAGGCCTCAGCTGGAGCCCTGCCCACAACCAGCTGCCTTGGTCACTGGGTGTGGCGGTGATCTCTCTCAGACCTGAGCAATACAGGTTCAGGAAACAACTGGATGGGGCGGGGGAAGTTGTGAAAAGCCCCAGATTCCCTGGCTGCTTAATCTCTGTGGAAGCTCTCTGGTCTCAAATTTCTCCCAATGAACTGCAGATTGTACCACCTCCTCTCATCTTTTAGGGGGAGTTCTGAGACTGGGGACGTGGAATTCGCTGTGGCAGCAGGCACTCTGTGACTGCTAAGTGCTCTATTGTTACAGCAACAACTCCGGAAACTCCTGTTATACTGGGCTCTGCTCATGGAACCAACCTCATCTTGGCCGTGAGAGGCAGGCTCAAGACGTCATCCTCCAACTGGAGACTAAGCTCGATAAGCTTTGTGACTCTTCACATGAGGCAACGATGGAGAAGAATGGAACTGACACTTGGCAGACAGCTCACTCTGCTCCACATCCTAAACAAGGTTCTTTAAACACACTGTCTTCTTGCAGAACTATCCTGCTTGTTATTCCTATCTTACAGGAATTATCCAGGGTGTCCCAGCTAAGGAATGGCAAGGCTGGATTTAATCCTGTTCATTTGACTCAGTCTTGGCCAGTGCTTCTCTGGGAAGCTCCAGTTAACTCAGCGGGTAGAAGGATCTCTGGACTTCAGTGTCTGTCTGAACTACTGACCAGATGAAAGTGGCTGAGGGCTACAGGATGCTGACCTAACCACTTGTGAGGGAAACCTCTGGATGCTTTCAAAGGACTCTGACCAGCGGCAGCAGCGTGGAGGAGGACTAGCGGGAGCACGGGCACTGGCAGCTTAGAGCTGCGGAGGGTGGCCATCCTGTCGCCACCCTTCCTAATTACCCCACTCAGGTAGCCATGGGCAGAGACTGGCTGGTCTGTCCACAGTCAGGCCTACAATGGGAGCACGATGGTGGGGCCCACCTGAATAATTCGACTTCATCATCCCCAAATGGCTTGTGGTCCTCCTTCCCAAACATGCTGAGGTATGCGGCCTTCATGTAGATGTAGGTGGCCTATGGGAGACAGAACATCAGTGAGATGTGAACAACCCTTCCTCCAGACACAGCTCCACACTCCACAAGTACCTTATTCAGAACCCTCTGTGGCCTAGTACAGAAATGAGCACTGTCCCCAAGCTCCTCGGGGAGGACATTAAAGCAACTGAGGACTTAAGCTGGGACTTGGGTGACTGCAGAGAAGTCTCCCTCTCCACCACAGCTCTGCGGAGAGAAGGACCCAACAGCAGCAGTGCTGGGAGACAAGGCAGAGGGGGTGGAGCATCAGGGAGGGGACTTCTGGGAAGTGGTAACTGCAGTGGCCCATGACAGACCATAGGAAGATTTGAGGGGAGCCACCTTGAGCAGAGCTAGAGAGCTAGGACATGTGTGGGACAGCGTGGGTGGCTTGCAGCAGGGGCTGTATGACGGACGTACAGGTCCAGAAGAGTAAATAGGACCCTAGCTAGACTCACTGGAAGATCTGTGCTGTGTATTTCACACTTCTTTCCATCCTAAAACACCTGAAAAGGCCCCAGAGTTCCTGGGGCAGAGCAGGGAGTCTTCCCCAGGTCCTGACCCACTAGAGAAAATGTGGGCCCCTGTTCCAGGGGCAGAGTGCCCTGCAGGCCACAAGTCCCCTGGAGAGACGCCAGGATCAGGGTTAGAGGTTCATGGCTCCATGCTGCCCTCAAGTGGCCAAGCCTCTGAAGCAGATGGCTGCCGGGCGCCTGCTAAGGATGATCCCTTCCAGTGGCCAAGAAAGAAATACCACGGTGGAAAAAGAAAGACCGGGACATCTTGGAGTCTCCGCCTGCTGCCACCCATGCTGGAGCCCGGCGCCTCGGCCTGCCCTTCAAGCTGGGCAGAAGGGCGGCTGGTCTTGTGGGTTGTGACGGACTCCTCCCTCATGAGAACCTTCACTGTGGTGTCGCCCTTGCCCCTGCCCTGGCCCTGACATGGATGTACCCAATCCCAGGGACTATACCTCCTGCCTAGCTTTTTTTTTCCTTCCTAGATTGAATACCTGGTATTTGACAGGTGTCTTTAATAAAGAAACGACAATGATTTATATTATACACCAATTCAAAAAAACATGTTCATAAGCATCAAACAGAATAGTTTACAATTAAAAAACCTTAAAATGTCTGTAAAAAAAAATTTTTTTTTGGTCTTTTTAAGATAAGGTCTCCCTGTAGCCACAGCTGGCCTGGAACTCACTATGTAGACCAGGCTGGTCTTGAACTCAAAGAGAGATCCACTTGCCTCTGCCTCCAGAGTACTGGGATTAAAGCTTTATTTGGCAAACCAACCAATCAAAAAATGACCTGGAAGCCAGGCATGGTGGTGTGCACCTGTCACCAGTATTTAGGAGGTGGGAGGCAGGCATGGTGGTGCGCACGTGTAACTGTAGTAGTTAGGAGGTGGAGGCAGAGGAGAAAGCTCATCCTTAGCTTTATAGTCAGTCGGAGATCAGACTTCTCTAAATGAGACCCTGTCAAAAGCTCGAGGGATTGGCAAAGTGGTTCAGCAGATAAAGGGCTTGTTTTGCCAGTGTGATGGATGCCCTGAGTTCAATCTCCAGAACTCATGTAAAGGTGGAGGGGAGGAACTGACTCCACCAAGTTTTCTTCTGATCTCCATACACACTGCAGCACACCCACACTCACAACATACACACACAATAATGGGACAGTTCTCAAAACAAGAGATACAAAAGAACAATAAATATTTTGGGAAATGTTCAACATCCTTAGTCATCAGGGGAAATACAAATCAAAACTACATTCAAGAAAATCAGAAAATCACCAAGGGACTGGAGAGATGGATTAGCAGTTAAGAGCACTGGCTGCTCTTGCAGAGGACCCGGGTTTGATTCCCATCATCCACATGGTGGCTAACTAACAACTGTCCATAACTCCAGGTCCAGGTGATCCGACACCCTCTTCTGACTTCTGCAGGCACTGCACAACACAAGTGCACTCACATGCTGGCAATACACTCACACACATAAAATAAAAATAGTATTTTTTAAAATGTAAAAATAGACCTTGTGTATGATCTGGGCACACCACTCCTAATTCTATAACCAAATGGATCTGTGCATGCCACAGGTCTACTTGTATGTCCATGTTTATTGCTGCACACTATTCACAAAGTCTAAGATGCGGAACCAGCCTGGATGCCCATCAGCAGATGAATGGTTCGCAGACACAGTGAAATGTATTGTTAGAAGGAATGGAGTCATAACTTGGGAGATAATAGATGGAACTGGTCAGCATCATATTAAGTGAAATAAGGCAGACTTGGAGCAAACAAATTACATTTTTTCTCTAGTGTGTGTGTGTGTGTGTGTGTGTGTGTGTGTGTGTGTGAAAGTGGAAAAGGGACTCCAGGGAAGGAAGGGGTTCAAAGGAGGGGGGAGCAAAATGCCTTTGTTTAGGGGAGACAAAATATGGCATTCTTTTTCAGGCAGAATCTAGATTTACATACACAAGTGATAGAAAAGCAGAAGGAGGGCCATTTGAGGGAAGGGAGAGGACTGGGGAGAGGAGATGGTCCAGCAAAGGGTAGGGATAGTCACAGGGTGGGAAGATGAGCAGAGCACACCACACACATCATATATGTGTGAAAATATCTAATAAAACTCCTTATTCTGTAGGTTAACTAAAAAATTAAGGAAAATAAAATCTTAGCCTGAGGTGGTATCTCATGCCTTTTCTCCTCATTCTCTGGAGGCTGAGTCAGGTGGATGGTTTCAAGTTCAAGGCCAGCTTGAGACACATAGTAAGTTCTAGGCCTGGACTAGAATGAGACCCCATTTCAAAAACACAAACAGGGCTGGGGAGATGATTCAGTGGGCAAAGTGCTCTCTACATAAGCATGAGGACCTGAATTTCATTCTCCAACACCCACATAAAATCCGGGCGTCACCACGGATGCCCTAACCCCAGGGCGGTGGAGACAGGCAGATCTCGAGTTCCTTGGCCAGTTTGTCAAGGTGTCTTAGTCATTAAGAATACTGGCTGCTCTTGCAGAAGACCTGGGCTCAGTTCCCAGCGCCTATCTGGTGGTTAACCGCCATTTTAAACTCCAGTTCCAGGAGATCAGACCCCGTCTTCTGGTCTCCATGGGCACTTACATATACTAAGGCAAAACACTTATTCACATAAAAACAAAGTTTAGAAGAAAGAATGGAGAGTAATAGAGGAAGACATCCTGTCAACCTCTGGCCTTCACATGAGCATTCACACACATGCATATACCCCCAACAGATGCACACACATGCAAAAGCTTCATTTGACCTATACATTCTATTTGGGGGATCTGTTGGCTTCTGGCTAGCAATCACAGATCCATAAGCCAAATATACTCTCAAGCACACAAACAAAAAATTAGATAACTATCACATATGAAAGATAATTAACATAAAGTCCCATGTATTCCAGGGGAACAACACATGGCCCATGGGCATACAACACAGCCAGGGGCTCAGGGACAGAGGGAAACCACCCGTAAGGGAGAGCTAAACAAGGGTGCCCAGCATGAAAACCCAGTGGTGGCGTGGGGCTACGCGTGGTGGTGCCTGCCTTTAATTGCAGTCCTCAGGAGACAGAGGCAGATGGATCTCTGTGAGACTGAGGCCAGCTTGGTCTACATAGGGAGTTCCAGACCAGCCAGGGCTACATAGTGAGACCCTGTCTAAATACAACCACAAACCTTTTGGTGTGCAGAGAACCCAGGTTCAGTTCCCAACACCCATATCAGAGCTAACAACCATCTGTAATCCAGCTCCAAGGGACCTGGTGGACTTTTATAAATGGACATAATTTGAACTAATAATTAATCTCAGCAAAACCATGTGCTCTTATGTCTTGTGACCTTGACACCTGATCTTGTTTCCTAGGCAACCTCAATTTGGTACTCCCCCCAAAAAGATAATGAATGATCTAAGGTGGATATGTTTTAGAATTAACAGATCAAAGCACTGAAAAGCAGCACCCAGACCCCTTTGCACACAGTGGAGATGGGGAAGGACATGTGACCTTGGATGAATGAGATAGTCCAGAAGTGGGGTGAAAAGGCTGAATAGTCTGCTAAGGTTAGGGTGGGGCCAAGCTTGTACTTCCCCAATTGAAGCTGAAGAAACCATTTTGAATAAAATTATGGGTGGGACGGGACTGAGAACATGGTTCTGGGGACTGGGTTCCAGCAAGACAATTCCATAAGCACCGTTCCAGGAGACAGACAGTTCCAGGAGATGTCTGGGGCAACGAGTGTCCTCTAAGTCCCAGTCAATTCTTTTTTTTTTTTTTTTGAGACAGGGTCTCCTAGCCCCAGCTGAGCTGAAACTTGCTATCTAGACCAGGCTGGCCTTTCAAACTCACAGAGATCCACCTGCCTCTGCTGGGATTAAAGATGTACACCACCACACCCAGCTGAGGGCCTACTCTTAAAAACTAAATTTAAGAATTAGGCTTTATTTGTTCAAGTAATTTTAACGTTGCTATAGTAACCCTGCAGGATCCTATGCCCTCTTCTGGCCTGCATAGGCACTGGAGACACTTACATACATGTAGGAAAACACTCATGCACATAAAATAAGCAGCCAGGCATGGTGGCACACACCTTTAATCCCAGAACTCTGGAGGCAGAGGCAGGCAGATCTCTGAGTGCAAGGCCAGCCTGGTCTACATCATGAGTTCCAGGCCAGCTGGGGTTATAGGGAGACCCTGCCTCAAAATGTCCAAAAATAAATAAATAAATAAGTAGAAATAAAATAAAAAGTAAGTAAGTAGAAATAAAATAAAAAGAAGCCTCCAGCCTGTGGCCAGAGAAAGAGCATCCCTCCAGCGCCCCGTGTGCTCACATCCCACAAGCCCTCACCCAGAGCACACAGAACTGCGCGGCAGCACCCTCACCCCAGGCTCTTGCTTGGGGCTCAGTGTCCAATCACTTTCTCCACAGTCCCCCCCCACCCCCGCTCCTCCCAGACTCAGCTAAAAGGTCCTGCCCTGCTGAAGCTGTCCTTGTTCTCTTGGCTGGGCATCTCAAGGCTGCCTCTGGGCTCCCGGCCGTTTCTCCTTTATAATGCTGAGCAGTTCCACCACCAAATTCCCTTGGCTGCAAGCTCTGAGGAAACTCTGGCTCCTATGGGCCAACTTTCAAAAGTCCAGTCAGAGAAGGATCCAGATACAGGAGGTGGTGGATATGGAGATGGCCACAGGCAAATTCCTAGAGTTGGAAGGTTGATGTGCTGTGCTGTCCCGTGTTGGAGTTTAGGAAAAGATGAGGCCCCAGATCAGAGGGCCTCATTTTTCATAGGAAATGCATCTGAGCAGATAGAGGAAAACTTACTGCCCAAAGTCACACAGTGAGCTGGGGCCTGAGCTGGCCCCCACACCCAGACTTCCTGACACCTAGGAGACCCGACACCCCCCCCCTCGCTGTAACTGTGCGGCCACCCCAGGCCTCCCTTCTCCATGCGGGAGCCTGCCTCGCTCCACAGTAATTCAGAAATCACATTCAGTTAAAAAAGGTTTCCTCGAGGCTTTGTTCTCGCTGTGGGGTGGGAAACAATGAGAAGTGGATGCGGTATGTGAGCCGGGCTGGAGGGAACACCTTCAACAGCAAGGCGGACCTCCGAAGAGGACTTGAGCAGGAAGGGAAACAGTCCTGAGTTTCATGGAAATGACCTCAAACCCACTCTGTCACCAAAAGCCATGTGAGCCTCAGAGTCCCCCCACATGTGCTCAGTGGAGATGAAGCATGGATTCTACCTCACTGGTGTGGTGAGAAAGACAAGCGCTGGAGACCCAGAGGGGGCTCCGGGAGATCAGCTTCCTCTGAGCCCCACCTGCCCCAGAATTCCTCTTCAGCTTGGTCCCCTGCGGGGCAGAGCACTGAAGAGGGACTTCCATGCAAAGGCAGGGTGAGAAAGGGACGTGATGCAGGTGACAAATAGGTACCCTACCATGTGCCGAAGAACAGTGGTTCTAATGGTTGCCTAGCGTTCTTTGCAGAGGCTTCTAAGGTCACAGCCAAGACTCATGGAAGAGCACCAGGACTAATTATCAATGCCTGCTCTGAGCAAGGGATGAAGCCATTGAGCTAAGTATGCTATGTATCAGACTGGACACTGAAGGTTCTTGATTCAAAGTTCTGTGCTACTATCACAGACGAAATGTCCAATACTTTCAGCACTTCCTGCTGTAAGTCCGATTGTCTGTGCTGGGTAGACATTTGTTCTGCTTTGTTTTGCCTTGATGTTTTATCTGCAATAAATCCCCCTCCCATACGCACAATGCTCCCAGGTACGCCACCCCCTTTTTATTCTGGAGAACACCCCTCTCCTACCCTCAGTCCACTGACAAGCACAGGAAGGCTCAGCTGTGAACTAAAGTTGAAACCAAGAGGAAGGTGTGAGTTAAGAGCAGTCCTTGGCCACCTTGCCTGTCATGTGAAGAGAAGGGATCTATCCAGCACAGACATCAGACAATCACAGATGGAAAGGCTATGCCCAGATGGTACACCTTGAATTCCTGAAGATAATGCCTAGAAATTTCAGTTACATGAGCAAATGAGCATTGGGTGTTTTAGACCTGCCTAGTCCCAGTAACCACTAAGCTTGTGGAATTAACTGACTAGAAGTAAAGAAAATATAAAATGTTTTTACGGCTGGAGGACAGTGTAGAAACAGAACATTTCCACCAGAGCACAGCTGACCGGACAGTACTCACCTGGACATGTGTACCATGCCTCCACACATTGTAGCTGAAGGAATGTGGTTCAGTGGCAGAGTGTGTGCTTGGCATGGACAGACCTGGATTCAATTCCCAGCACCAAATAATGTTTCCCTGCTTGTCACAGCTTTTCACTCCACCCAACCCTGAGGCCTATTAGAACATTTGGTGCTGTTTAGATTCCAGCTGATACATCTCTGTTCAATCAGGGGGTTGGCCCTTAGTTTGGGGCTCATGGCCCATCGGGTCTCCCAACTCCGCCACCCAGTGTCAGCCCACCTTGGACCAGGAGTTCTCCTTGCTGAGCAGGTCGGCGTAGAAGTAGGCCATCTTCCACTGGCCCTTGTAGGTGAAGCACCACATCAGCTCCCAGTAGCACATATGGTGGAACTGCTTCCAGTGCTGCTGGGCCTCACAGCATTCCTCAAACCGCCTGATGGCCTGCAGGCATCTGCGGGTCAGCTTAGCAGGTCCTACCTGGCCATAACCCACCTGCTATGCCATTTCCCAACTTTAACTCTACAGTAGGGATGGCCTACTCCAGGGCATGCTGGTCCAACACTATGCCAGTCTAAGAAAGGAGCTAGAAAGCCAGGAGATCTGGCTTCTAGTCCTGGTTCTACTGCCCTGGTCTACAGGCTGTGGGGCGAGAGCTGCCTCTCAATGTGACTAAATTTTTGGTCACTAAATAAAAGTGTGGGACACAGCTACACTGGAAGGGAAAACAGGAAGCAGGAGAAGTTAGGGGTGTGTGTGTGTGTGTGTGTGTGTGTGTGTGTGTGTGTGTGTGTGCTGGTGTGAGTTCCTGCATGGCTGTGTGTTAAGGTCAGAGGTCAACCTCAGTGTCTCTCCTCAGGAGCTGTCTACCTTGCTGTGTTTGTTGTAAGGCAAGGTTTCTCATGGTAGGTAGGCTAGACTCGCCAGCAAGCCCCAGGGGCTCCACTTGCTTCCCTGGCACAGGAAGTGCAAGCACACACCACCATGCCTGGCTTTTTACATGGGGCTTGGGGATCAGACTCAGGTGTCCCCCGTGTGGCAGGTACTTTACCAACAGTGATAAATCTTCCTAGCCCATAAAAGTGTTAATATTATACTGATATAATAATGTTCGTGCCTCAGAGAAAATGTTAAAGGTTCTAGTAGTTTCCATGGTTACCCAAGCCTGGGGTAGTTACGCTGCTAGGGCAGGCAGGTGACTCCAGGACTTCACACCGTAGTCTGCTGTGGACTTTGGCAAAGTGCTGGGATCTGCCATGACAGAGACCCTAACCTACCCCTCTCCATGGCTCCCCCCCACAACATATTTCACCCCCACATACTCTATTTACCACATCCAGCCTAGTCACCAAGCCCCAAACAGCAGTGTTCTCAAGCATCCCCCACCCACTGCACCCCTCAAGCACCACAGAAATACCATAATACTGTACCTCTTCCTGTCTACACCCTATAGCACAAAGGCCAGGTCCTCATTCCCCAGACCACCTCAGAAATGCCTCTCCCTGTTCTCCCATGGGTTCACTCTATCTCCAGGACCGCCCGCCAAGGGACCTCGCAGGTCACTCACAGCATCAATGTTGCCCTTGATAGCTTCAATCCGTCCAGCAAAGAACAGGAAGATGGCACCCTGCAATGACACACGTGAGGATCCGTGTGGGTCATGGGGTGCTAGGGGGCCGAGAGTACTCAGCATACGGTGCTCACCTTGGGGTAGCGATTCAGGTAGGGTTTCAGCAGCTTCTCTGCCTCCTCGATGTTGACATTCCCAGTACCTGGAGGTGGCGGGGCGGGGCACAGCACCGATTACCACTGCGGAGGCCTGTGCTCCTTCAGCAATATACCAAGGTTTTCCTAGGACCCCTGTCTTGGCCTCTGTGAAATGGGCACAGTGATTCTCCTTATCTCCAGAGTGACACAAGGATTTAACAAGCTAATATAGATGTGTCCTGGCACATCACAAGGAGGCCAGCCAGGTCTGCTGAGCCTGGGCCCATAACGACCAGAGACAGCATTTTCCCATCTACCACAAGGAGAAGCAAGCATCCCCATTTCTCAGATAGAACCCGGGCACGCGGTGAGGAAGCCAGGACAGCTGGTGTGGCTCTGCCGCAGACCTGGGAGCCTCAGGGGGCCTGCAGCTCCTCACCCCGCCCCTCCCGGCCTCATACCGAGCACGAAGGTGAGGAAGGTGTGGTAGCAGAGCAGCAGCATGACGCAGAGCACTGCGCGGAAGCTGCGCCCCGCCGCGCCCTCCTCCAGCTGCAGCAGCCCGTAGTCCTAAGGAACAAGACAGGTTGGGAGGCCCCTGGACAGCCGCGACTGCTGTGTGCCCAGGCGTCCAGAGGCTGCGGCCCCAAAGGCTGAGTGATCTCCAGCAAAGGGCTACCCACCCGCCCCCCCACTGCCCCTCCCAGTCTGCACCTGCGCTTGGCCCTGTGTTGGGCGTGGAAGGACAGGCTGCCCAGTCTACTTGGAAAGGGGAATGACAAGAGACTGCCACTCCTAACCGCAGGCTGTGCACAGATGGGACAGAAAGACTCTAGGGGAGAAGCTTCCAGATTTTGTCTGGCAAGGAGCTGGGGCCAGAACCCACCCACATGTGTAGTCTCTGCCCTCCGTCTGCCTCCTCAGTATTTTGTTCTTTCTAGAATGCAAACATCAGCTGCCTCAAACCCTCCACAGCTACCCTACCCATGTCCTTCCGCAGGTTAGGGCTGACCTTCCCCCTCGGCCTTCCTGAGACCCTACGTGGTACTCAGGAGCTTACTCCAGCCAGCATCCCCAAGAGGCCCTAAAGCATCCAGGTATGGCCCTCAGATGGCAATGAAGATGCCCAGGGCTCAGAGAAAGGCATGAGGAGGCACTGAGCCTCGTGGCTGGTTTTCTCCCTGGCGCTCTCTCCTCTTCAGTGACCCTGGCTCACATGCATCCAGCCCTCTCTCTAAGCTCCTTCCTCACAAAAAGCAGCAGTGCTGGACTGAACCATGGCCAGCCCCGTATCTACTTCTTAATATGGTGTGGTCTGTGCTGGAGAGATGGCTCGGTGGTTAAAAGCACTAGCTGCTCTTGCAGAGGGCCAAAGGACACAGGTGTGGCTCCCAGCACTCACACGGTGGTTAATAACCACCTGCAGCACCAGTTCCAGGGGCTCCATCACCCTCTACTGGCCTCCCCGCGCGTTGTACAACACAGGTTTACTTATACACATGCCGCAAAACATGTGTACACATAAAATAAAATAATTAAAAAGAAGGTGTGGCCCTCTAAATGCTATTTTCATGATTGTGATCTTATCCTAAATAATATGGATTTGTGTGGTAACATTTCCTTTAAACAAATTTGGGTAAAAATTTATGTCATTTTGAGAAAAAGAGCATGTCAACCCTAATGTAGCAAGTCAGCCATGGGCATGGCAGGTATCAGGAAGGGCCAGAGAAAGTACATGTCCCTGTAGCATCTTCAGGCCAATGAGAAACACCATGTTTTACCGAGAGGAGACTTAAGGGAGGGATCACACAAGGAGGGGTCTGAGGCAGGCCTGAGCCGGGCCCCACAGCCCTTCAGCCACCCCGTTCCGCTCAGTTCCAGCCCCAGACTGAGTGGGTGGAACATATCAGAAGGTGAGTGGTTACCTTGTTTCCTGAAAACCCCACAAACTCCAGCAGCCGCAGGATCCTGGTGGGAAGCATGGACAGCGTCTGCCGGATTGGGGGAGAGGGGGGACGGTGGGTGGAGGGCGCCCGCCAGGGGCACAGACCCCGCCCCAAGGCGCACAGACCCCGCCCCAAGGCGCACAGACCCCGCCCCAAGGCCGGCCCTTTGAAAGGCTTTACCCAGGGAGGAGAGAGCGGGGTGCCCGTCTTTGCAAAGGTCCGGCCACTTCACACCAGGGACCCCCTAATCTCCCCAGACCAGCTGTTCCCACGAGCAGGCTCAGCATTTCCAGGTCTCCATGGCTCAGCCTATCCCACTCACTCTGCCTGCAACATGCTTTCCTGCCTGGAAACATCTAGTGGATCCTTCCAGATCCAACTCAAATGCTTATATCCCTCCCCCAGAACTTTTCCAGTAGATTTATAGACAAGGACTTGGCCCTGGGCCCTGAGTCTCGGCTGCTCCCAGCCTGTCTCCGTCCCTGCTCCTAGTCGGTCTTTAGTAGCCAGGTTTCCTGGGTTGCAGTTCTAGTGTTACAATGGCTCTCATGGGGAGGACTCCAGAAGCACACAGGGACTCTCCAGAGCTGGCTCCAGCACCCTCCACACTACCCCAGCTACGCGTTCCTTCAGGCTGGTGACATGTCAAGATCATTTCCGGGTCCCAGACCGAGAACACAGCCTGGTATAAGGCACACAAGGCTAACCTCGTGTGTTCCAGGACAAGGATGTGAGGGGACCTGTGTCTGGGGTTCTCACCCTTGTAGGAATGACGGGCTCCCACTCACCAGGTTGAAGGCTCCCACACCCAGCTTCACCCCTCCTTCAAAGTGCCTGTGGCTCTCTCCCTTGCAGTACCGCGAGGACTGAACCAGGCTGTCCAGCTCCCTGTGGGAACATGCAGAGTCCTGCTCGGCAGCCTGCTCAGGTGAGGCTGGTATTCCATTCCTCCACCCCACTCCCTAATGGTGGATTCAGAGTTCTGCAGATCCAGAGAGTTGACACCCAGGGAGCTTCCATCCCATCTCCCACCACAGAGACATGTTCCTCACCCCTGAATTTCACATTGGCCCTAGTATGCCCTGCCTTGCCCATTACCTGCATTCTGCCTATCTTACCATCCTAGGCTAGGTAATTCTTTGTGGAGGGAAGAGCCTGCCCTAAGTGTAGGATGTGGAAGACATCCCTGGCCTCCTCCCTCCAGATGTGAGCAGGTTCCTCTCCCCAGCAGGACAATCAAGATGTCACCAGAGAAATCTCTTACAATGAGAACATGGTCACTCCCAGGTGAGATCCACTGAGCAGACTCACCCCACCCCTCAGGAAGTCTTCCCGGGGCTCCCTTGGCTAGAATCCAATCCTCTTTCTCATAGTCACCAACCATACAGCGCCCCCAGCTCAGGACTGAGGCTTAAAGACAGTCTCCCTCCTGGCTTTTGGTCAGCAAGCACCCCCAGGCTTTGCTGTGACAGACACTGGAGGGCATCCAACCCCGTCCCCACAGTAGTCCCCTCTAAGGGACAGTTCCTAACTATCACTGTGAAAGGAGAAGAACCAAAGGCCCACCTAGTCTAGGAGTAAGGAAGGTTTTTTGGAGATGATATTTAAGTGGAGCTGTGACATGTGAGCCAGAACCTGAGGGGCAAAATGGGGCTAGCCTGGTGCTGTGCTTTGAGGAGACAACAAACAGCATGTCCAAAGCCCTCAGGTACAGATCAGCTGGGCAGTAGAGGGCCTGAAGCAGGTGTTTGGTTATCTTTGGACAATTCCAGCACAGGCCTCTAGGGTACTGTGATGTTCGTTAACATTTCTGTGCAGGGAACAATCATCCTGGTTGAGACAGGTAGTCTCAAATTAATGGGAAATAAATTCTAATGCAAAATTTAGGGAAGAAACTAGATTTTCAAAGCTTTATCTGATCTTAGAGTTGCAAATCAGGGACCACAGAACCATGGTGGGGTGTGTGGAAATGTTCTGAGTCTTCGGTTTTTCATGCACAAACACAGCTTGTCCTCTGGCCCATTCCTCTGGCGTGGGAATGATTCTAGTCCTAATGGATCTCTCTCTGTGTACATGTGTGTATATGTGTACATGAGCATGCGTGCACGTGTGCACCTGTGTACCATCTGTGTACATAGAATGGATTAAGAAAGAGTTCATAGGAAAAGCAACATTTGGCCTGGGTCTTTACAGATGTGCAAGAGTTCTTTGCTATCCCTACAATGACCCCTGCCCGCCCAAGCTGTGGGTACGGAGCCTGAGTCTTATTTTTTCCCTAGCAGAGAACACACTGAAGGAACCAAATAAACAGGTAGAGCCAGAAAACCAGGAAAGTGATATTCTAGACAATGGAGGTCCTAGGGGTATAGAAATCTGTATGAACTCCTGGTATTCTAGACTTCTGGCCTCTAGTCAGTACTCTGCCTCTAACAACAGTCTGAGGGGATAGGTAACAGACATTGTGGCCCCAGCTTCTCAGTTCTTCAAAGGCTGGCTCCACTCACTTGTAGGTCTGGTAGCTATTTCGAACTTTGATTCCACCCTTGATGAAGCTCACCATGTTCTCATCCTGCAGGAAAGAGAGGCTCAAGGTGGGCCCAGGGCAGGTAACTGGAGGCTTGAGGGCCACACAAGGCCCTTCCCTGTGCCCAGATCTATGATGGACGGGAGGTGAGGTGGGGGCATAGCTGGAGTAGTCAGAGGTCAGTCAAAGCAGGCCACCTCCTAGACAGGACAGACAGAGACACACACACACACACACTCACACACACACTTAGAGAGAGATGTGGCGTAAGGGACATATTCCCCATGGTCAACAGTGTCTCCCTCTAGGTGGAAGGACTGTGTAAGAAGAGGAAGGGGAGCCCATTTTTGGACTGTTTGCAAATAATTATTATAATTTATCATTTAAAGCCCCAGCCTCCTTGGTAGTCCCACTTCTGGGCTTCCATTTTCCCAAAGAAAATGGACAGGCAAGAGATGCAGATTCATCATCAGGAATGTCCACACCATTGCTCATGGAAGCCAAGAACCAGAAGCAACCCAGGCCTCATCTGTGGGAGACTGGGTAAACTGAGGCATTCTTTACATAAGAGAATATTACTCAGTCTTTTGCAAAGATGAGTAAAGAATGCAAATCTCATCCACCTTGAGGCCTGGGTGAGATTTGCACAAAACCAACTGAAACAAAAAAATATCCTTTCAGACTTAAATGGGAAGCAGTAAGGATGGAGTAACAAACAAAGCTGCTTCTTTCTGGGGAGGAGGCCGGAAGCGGCGCGGGCCTGAGGGTGAAGAGCATCGCTGGGAATGCTCTGTCCTCCAGCTGAGTGTATGTGTCTAATAGTAGTAAACAAGTGAAGAAGATGGAATGACACTCATGTTGCACTTACTACAGTGGGTCCGAAACCAAAACCGTGATTGGTCCAGTTGGAATCACCTGAGGTCCAAAAGAGTTTTGTTTTGGTTTAGTATGTATGTTCTCTTATTTATTTTTATTTTATGTGTACAAGTGCTTTGCCTACACTTATGTAAATGCACTGTGTATATACAATGCCCACAGAGGCCAGAAGAGGGCATCAGATTTCCTGGAACTGGAGTTATGGACAGTTGTTAGCTGGGAATCGAACCCAGGTCCTCTGTAAGAGCAGCCTTTTCTCTTAACCATCTCTCTATCACATACCCCACTTTTTTTTTTTAATCTTTTTGAGACGGGGTCTTCCTGTAGGCCAGGTAGCCTGGAACTCAAGATACAGACCAAGCTGGCCTTGATCTCACAGAGATCCACCTGCCTCTGCCTGAGTGCTGGGATAAAGGCGTGTACCACATGCCCAGTCTCAAAAAGATTTGTTTTTTATTTAATTAATTAATTTATTTGGTTCTTAAGACAGAGTCTTGCTATGTAGCCCTGGCTGGTCAGGAACATAGGTGCACCACGTGCACACAGTGGAAGCTAGAAGGGGGCGTCGTTAAACCCACTGAGCTGTCTGTCCTGCCTCCCTCAAAGATTTTTTTTAACAGAGCTAAGGAAAATAAACAGCATCCAACCTAAACTGCATATGGTCCCTCTTGTCCCAGTAAGCTGTCGTAGTGTAACCAAGCAGTACTAGTAAAATTGTTCACTGACAATGTTCATAACTCCCACTGTGGTATAGAGGACCTGGCTCTGACTTGGCCAGGCCCAAGTTCAAAACCCAGTTCACCATTTCCTGATCACGTGACCTTTTGGAGGGGACTCTTCTAAGTCTCCTCTTTGCTGTCCTTTGAGATAATTAGTATGACCTCATAAGAAGCAACCTTATATGGGCTGGAGAGATGGCTCAGTGGTTAAGAGCACTGGTTGCTCTTGCAGAGGACCAGGGGTCAATTCTTAGCACCCACATGGTGGCTAACAACCATTTGTAACTCTAGTTCCAGGGGATCCGATGGCCTCTTCTAACCTCCATGGGCATTGCACAACATGGGCGCACCTACCTACATACAAACAGTACACTTGTACACATAAAAATAATAAATAAAATACTTTTAAAAAGAAGCAACCTTGTGTTGAGCGAAGTGTATAAAAATGACAAATTCAGGGGCGAGAAGAGGCAACGCTGACTTCCAAGAGTTCAACCTGGAACTTACATAGAAAGCTGGGTGCGGTGGGCATAGCTTTAATCCCAGCACTCCTGCTGCGAGAAGAGAACCAGAGACAAGAGAATCAGCTAGAAACTTACAGAGCAGCTAGCCCACAGTACGTCGCACAACAGAAACAAGAGAGTCCCTGACTCAGAAGCAAGGTAGAAGGAGAGAGCCAATTCCCCACTGGAGAGATGGCTCAGCCGTTAAGAGCCATAGGACCCAGGTTCAATTCCTAGCACTCACCTTGTGGCTAACAACTGCCCTAACTCCAGTACCAGGGGAATCCAACACCCTTTTCTGACCTCCATATCTCTCTCTTTCTCTCTCTCTCTTTCTCTCTCTCTCTCTCTCTCTCTCTCTCTCTCTCTCTCTCCCTCATTCACACACACACACACACACATACACATACACACACACATATATACATCAAATTTAAAAAATGAAATAAGTTAGAAAGTGACGTCCCATATCACCCTTTGGCCCACATGCATGTACGTATACACACACACAAACTGTATACCTGCAAAAGAAAAGCCTGGTACATTATTTGCTACAAGTGTTGGCTGAATGAATTGAGTACAAAGCAGATTCCTGGCAACGTCTGTACCATGTGACCCTTGGCAGGAGGAACAGCAGTGGTGAGGAGCCGGCACAGCAGCAACACGGCTTGAGGAAGGCGTGTCCTCCCCTCCTCACCCAGCTTGACCCGGGTTGGGAGCAGGCCTTTGAGCTCGGGTTTCATTGCATCTCATCTCAGGGAGCAGGTCACGCTTGGGCTTGGCTCAAACCCAGAGCCTCCCACATGCAGATCCAGGAATCACGGCCTCCCTGCAAACAGAGGGCCTTCCTACCTGCAGGAAGGTCAGGGCTGCTCTCTGTAGCAAGCACTCGGCATAGCAGACTTCTGCGTGGATTTCCTCTGCAGGAGAAAACCAAAGTCTTATGGCTGCCTCGGGGTGTAGACAGGAGGCTTACTGTCTCTGGGGCATACAAAGTCACAAAGGCACATTTAGTTCTAAGCACCCCTGGGCCCAAGGAGCAAAGCCACAGTCTGTCTGACAGCTTTTCCTTTCGTTGGGTTCCAGGTGCTAGCTGGTGATGCTGCTGGCTAGGTGGGCCTCTCCTGTCCTAACGGCCTCCTCAAAAGGCCACCAGTATTCCAGTACTGAGACCATGGCCTAGGCCACCAGGAAATACCAGGATAAATAACTGTCCTCCCTGCCTTCCCCAGTCCTGGGACCACCAGGGCTCATGCTTCAGAAACCCATGTGCCACACCTTCTGTGAACTGGTCCATAGTGGAACGGTGCACCAGGCTGCTGAAGGAATCTGTCACAGATGACTTCCTCCGGTGCCTAAAGAGGGAAAGCGACCTCAGGTGATTCTGTGAGGCTGTCAGAGGGACCAGCCCAGGTCACACAGACTTTGTGCCCCTTCGCTCTACTCTCAAGGATTCCAAGGTGTGTAGGCCACTCCTGAAGAATCCTCCAGACTCTGGGTTCCACAGCTCTCCTAATCTAGGGCCCTTCCTTCCTTCCTTCCTTCCTTCCTTCCTTCCTTCCTTCCTTCCTTCCTTCCTTCCTTCCTTCCTTCCTCCCTCCCTCCCTCCCTCCCTCCCTCCTCCCTCCCTCCCTCCCTCCCTTTCTCCTCCCCTCTCCCTCTTTCCTTTACTACGCTGGCGTTCAAACCCAGATCCTCCCTCATGCAGGCAAGCACTCTACCAGCTGACCTTCACCTTTCACCCTCTCGCCCCCTTCAGGATCTTGCTCAGGGGTCCCTCCTTGAGAAGTCTTTCCCACTCCAGAGGAAACCTTACAGCACCTCCAGCTTGCCTGCCTTGTGCTAGATGTCATCTCTCGGACTGTCCCTGCCCGGTGGGGTAAACAGCAGAGTGCCCGGGCCTAAAGATGTCCTAGATCACAAGGGCCTGACCCAGGGCAGGCATGAGCGCGTGCCCAGTGGGTGACGACTGCACCAGCAACACACACAGACTTAGGGACTGTCAGTTCATTTACAGACAGTCACTGTGAACTAAACTCATTCAGCCACACAGCAGGTCCTGCCACTGGAGTCCCTAGGACAGCTCTGCAAAATGCACCCTTTGAGAAGGACGTGGGTTGAGACCAGAGGGACCTGCCCAAGGTCAAAAGTTAAAAAGTGGCAGAGCCAGAATTCATTTTCTCCCCAGGGACTAGCTTAGACAGGACTCTGAAGCTGTGCCAAGGTGTCAGCTCCCAGCACATGGGAAATGCACTCTCTTCGCCAAAAGAAGCATCCTTTAGTAAATTACTAGGCACTTTGGTTAGGCCTGGTTAAGAGAAAGAAGGGTGCACTTCACAAATCAAATCCCCACCCTCACAGCCCAAACCTCTGACACAGCGACTGGGCTTCCTTCATCATGTTGCCTGCAAGCAGGATGTCCTGGGGGTCGAAGGTCATCATGGCCTGCATCTCCAGGATGGTGGCATACGTCAGTGAGTGGTACATGCTCTCCTTGGTTCTGTGGGACAGAGCGGGCACTGAGAACTCCAGAAGTGACCGGATGCAGGCCATATGCATCTTGTCCAGTTTTGTCTGGGGACACAGGTCCAGGAAGGGGTTTACTTGTCCAATGTCTGACCTGTTCACTGCTACTCAAAAGACATCCAGGCTAGAGAAATGGCTCAGCAGTTAGGAGCACTGGCTGTTCTTGCAGAGGACCTGGATTCAGTTCCCAGCACCCACACAGTGGCTAACAACCACCTGTAACTCCAGTTCCAGGGGATTCAATGCCCTCTTCTGGCTTCCTCGGGCATTGCACACATGTGGTACATTCACATACATCCAGAAAAACACTCACACACATAAAATAAAAACCAACAAAAGCTTTCTTTTAGATACCTCAGTCTGGGGAGGAAAGGGCAAACAGGAACAGGAGTGGACAAAGAGCGTGCCATGGAGGAGGGGTATCATCGCAGTGCACTGTACACAAGTAGGAGACTCAAAAATTTAAAACCAATGAAAAAAAGCTCTAGGTCTAGTTCCCAACTCTTTTTACTGAGGGTCCTCAACTGACCTTCCATCCGAGCCCCAGCCCCTCTCTCCTGGAAGCCAAGGGAGCACAGCACCTGGGTCTGCCTTCTGCCCCCACCTCCACAGACCAGCTCCCGCTCCTGCCCATCCCGCCCCGCCCTCCTGGGCCTCCTCATCATTTAGTTCTGCTTCCCCTATCTCATCATCTGACCTGAAGCTGAATGTCCCAGCTCCAAGGATGTGACACTCAAGACTGTAACCCTGGGACCTGCAAGATGGCCCAGTGGGTAAACGTGCTTGCCACCAAGTATGAGGACCTGAGTTTGATTCCCGGGACCCAGATGAGGAAGGACAGAACCATGTCCTGCAAGTTGTCCTCTGACCTCCACATGTCCACAATAATTTTATTTAAATAAACTTATTTAATAACTTTTTAAAAAGACTATAGGGGCTGGAGAGGTGGGTCAGGGGTTAACAGCACTTGCTGTTTTTCCAGAGGATCCTGTTCAATTCCCAGCACCCATGTGGCATCTCTGTCGCCCTCTTCTGATCTTCACAGGCACTGCACACATCCAGTATACATACAAGCAAACAAAACACTTGTACAAATTAAAAAATCATTCTTAAAAACAAAAAAAAGACTCGAACACTGACCTCAGTACACCATGCACACTTCCCCACGGAAAGCTCAAGCGTTCCTCCGCTGGGTCTTTGCCCATGCTGTTCCTCAGCTGAGATGCCCTTCCCTGTTCCCACACTCCCCAACTCAGTCACCCAAGACCCTTAGTCTGCGTGACCCTGAGAACCCAGACTCCTCCTTGGGAACCCTGTGTCTGTGATGAGATATAGGCCATGCTGAGCTCAACTCTGCAGACTGTGGACACCTCAGGCCAGGGCTGGGGTATAATTCATCTCTGACTGTGGTCCAATGTGACAAGGTTGAGCCTCAGGAAGCTGCCTCACAACCCCAAGTTTCTAGACTAAAGTGTAAGAGAGATGCCAGCTAGTCTAACATGGAAAGAGCAGTGGGCAGGGATGAGTCACAACACTGGCCAGCCCCTCACTGCGCTTGGAGGAGTCGCTTGGCAGTCTGGAGCTTGGCTGCTGCCTTGGCGATGGGGTGAGGCCACCGAGGCTGACAGGGGAGTGGCCGGCCCAGCACGGCGAGGGGCCCAGGTAGTTTGCTTCCCTTCCCCAGGTGCCTTTGTCAAATATTTTTGGGACTCCTCAGCACCAAGCCAATACTGAAAAGAGGAGAGAGAGAGATGACTAAGCTTTATAAAGGGTTTCATCATCGAATCGTGATTTTAGCCATCTTCCTTCCTTGTTTAAACAACAGCTGTAAATGAGTTGCTGTTTTCCTTCTGAGTGACCCTCAGGAGTTAAAATATTTTATTTACTTATTTGTTTGTTTTAGGCAAAGTCTGGCCTTAAAGTCCTGATCTTCCATTTTCCAAGTTCTGGGATTATCAGGCATGTGCCACCAAACCAGACTATGCCAGTTAGAGGTTAGGATTCTTGAGGGTCAAAAAACCAAAAAGCTGATGACGCTCTCTCAAGCCAGTTCTGAATACCTTCTAGACTTGTGCCACCTGAGTGACTTGTGTGAAAAGAGACAGCTATCTGCAGTACAGGTACTGAACTTGGACTTCAAAGTCTCCCAGACACAGGCTGGAACCTTGCCTTTGCCAGTCATCAGCTCTGTGAGTCTCTCAGCCTCTCTGAGTCTCCAGTTTCTCTTCTATAAAAATGGACACAATGATCTTCCTGTCCCTGGGCTTTAGGGAGTGACTGAAATTGTTTGCTTATGTCTGATGCCACGTCACACCTGCTCAGGAAGTGCGAGCTCCTCCAGGGTCAAGAGTCACTTCCCTGCATAAATGCTTCTTCCCGAGGAGGCCTCCCTGGCAGGACCAACACCATCCCTCAGACAGTGGCCCAATACCCTTCCCAGAGGTCTCTTCGATTCTCCTGACTTGTCTCTCGTCCTCTTCCTGCCTTAGTCCCAGTACCCAGTTCGACCCACCCGGCTGCACCCGCTGAGCCAAGTCTGCTGCTCAGCGAGGAGGGACACCCTGCTCAACACCCTGCTCAACAACTGGCAGACAGAGTGGGATTTCTAGTCTAAGGTCCAATACCCCTCAGAGGACTGGTGGCTGGGAATCCTGGCCCTTTCTAGCTTACTACCAAACTCTTCTCTGCAAAATGATGTTCTCTGGGGAGTCCTACCTCCTGGGGCCCAGACAAGCTGTCGTGACGGGAGGGGGTTGGAAGAGGCATCAGCCGAGCAGGCTGGTGGAACTGGACTCCCCAAGCCCTCCCTTCCTCCACTAGCAGCCAGGGTTTAGGTCAAACTCCTGTCAGCCCTCCTGCCCTTTCTTTATCACCATCATCTGGCCTCCTGATCCAGAACATTCAGTGCTAAGCTCTCCAGCCTTCTGCTGCACCCAGTCATGAACCCCAGTGCAGGGCCACACAACTGTGTCCTCCAAGCTGCTACCGGACAGACAGGTGCCCTCTGAGCTAGGGGTCGGCCTCAGCCAGGCCCCTCATTCCGCTCAGAGAGACTGTTGTCCTCTCTCCCCTGCCCCATATGCATGGCCCCCACACTTAGCAGCTGATCTTATCTCTTCTGTCAGAGGACATCTGTCTAGGACATCCCATGGGCACATCTTGGGGTTCCTGCACCTTATCTTATCACACACCCTTATCTTTGCACACACCCTTTTCTACTTTTTTATCTTCTTTGGGAGGAAGCAAAGCAGCAGGTGAAGCCTCCATACAAGGTCTGAGGCCCCTACCCTCTTTAGCAGTCAGTGTGGCTGGCAGAGCACAGGAGGCCTGCATTGACTCCCAGCTCTGTCACTTACAAACCATGGTCATTTATTCAACAGGAAGAATTATTGCAGTCACCTCCATGTTCTAGACAGTGCCTAGAGACACAGTGCTGAGTAACACGACCAGCAGCAAGGACAGCGTTACTCAGATGTGGCATCCAGGGAGCAGATGCAGAGGCAGGGAGGGAGCGGGGAGGTCCAGTCAGCCCTGTGAAACAAAGGTCTGGGGACTGCTATACCCAAAAACAGTTAAGTAGAACTTTGTGCAATATGGAGCCATGAATGAAATTGGCTCTGAAGTTTCAGTGGCTGTAAATCAGGCTAAAGGGCTTGCTGTTGCTGTTGTTAACCCCGCTCTGGAGCAGTGGTTTTCCACGGAGGTGGTGAGGGGCCTTTGTCTCCACCCTGTGCAGGGAAATCCAGCAATTTCTGGAAAGAGTCTTTGGTTGTCATGGGTGGGATATGATTTTTCTTCCCTAGGATATCTAACATCAATTTTGGTTGCCTCAAGATGAAATACAAGGAGCTGGCCACCAACTTTTCCCCTGCTGGCAAGCCCTGACAGAAAAGCACAGGGAAACAGCATGATCTGGAAGTCAGACAGGCCTGAGGCCCAGAAGCTAACCTGCTTTGTGTACAAGGTAAAGGGAGCATCCTGGGAAGACTGGTTTCTCTGGGGTGCCTCCGGGAGAGAGTTTCCTACAGCGAGGGAGGAGAGGCAGCCTCTGTCGCACAAGGAGGCTGAGAGGAAAGCGTCTTCTTGGGGACCAGCTTGAGGGCCTGGGCACACTGTGCCATATGGTTTCAGTGTGTTTCTTTGTTTTTCTGTGCTCTGAATTCCTCCTGTTGGCCCCACATACGTAGAAGCTTCCAGAGTCAGACCAAGGTGTGGCCTGCCTTTGTTGGGCCTTGGGTGATGAGGAGCAAAACCAGTTTGGGATGCCATGAAACAAGCCTGGGATAGTTAGCTTTCCAGGCAGAAAGTGGTTGTGGCCTGGAGTCAATGGCCAACAAGGGACAGGAAATGACTAGGAGAAAAAGAAGGGGCCAGGAACACCCCAAAACTACTGAGATGTTGGAGAGATGGCACAGTGGTTAAGAGCAATGGCTGTTCTTGCAAAGGACCTAGGTTTGGTTCCCAGCACCTACATGGTGGCTAGCAAACCATCCCTAACTCCAGTTCCCTCTTCTAACCTCCATGGGGCATTGCGTGACATGGGTGCACTTACAAGTATGCAGGCAACACACTCATATACATGAAATACAAATAAATAAATAAGTAAATACTACCAAGGAGACCCAGACATCGAGTGACAGAGCAGGAGCATCTGGCTCGCCTCAGACCAGAGCAGATGGTACTACAGACCATAGGCCAACCAGATCCCCCAACCAGATCCCCACAGAGGCAGGAGTGAGGTGTAGGCTGCTCACAGAAAGATTTACTCTGGTTATCCTGTCTCCCACATAGCACAGAAGCAAGACACTGACCCTAGGCAGAACAGTAAGTCAGTCAAGTTCAGACAAAGTGAACAGATCAGGCTGGGAACTTGTAGAATCCAGGGCCTCTGCCTCAGCATTTGCTATCCTGGGCTTGAGGGAAAAAGGTCTGGCTGTGCAGAGTCCCTGGGGACTGGGAAGCAGGAGAAAGCAGGCAGCAGACATAGCTGATAGCCTGCCTCCGGCTCTGTCTCAGAATCCAGACAGCCTCCGGGATTCTCTGTCCAGGCTGAAAAAAAAAAAAAGAGTCTTGTCTGGTGAAGCTGGACCACACTGGATGCTGACATCTAGGCCGGTAGCTCTCATCATGGTCATTCAAAAGCTAATCCCACCAATCACAAGACTGCTTGCACAGGCTTTTCAATCGGATTTTGAATGAATACACTCAAAACTATGACTAGAAAACCAGGCAGGAATCATTAGGTATTGAAGAAAAGCCCCCACTCGAAGGTTCCCACCATTAGATAGAATTCTGGAGCTTGGAGAAAACCAAGATTCTGCCGAAAAAAAATGAAGCATTAGAAAAAGGATGTATTCTGTGATGATATTCTGTGGTGAAGATTGTGACAAGAAGTGTCTCATGAGAGTGCTCGCTGTGCAGGCTGGGTTCCTATAAGGAAGATGGTACCATAAATTTAAAATCGATGTTACCAGGCATGGTGGCACACACCAAGAGCACCACAGCCCCAGCAATGGGCAACCTGAGGCAGGATGCCAGGTTGGACTACACAGTGAAGCACTGTCTCAAAAAAAAAAAAAAAAAGATGTTATAGAAGAACATCCAGGTACAGAGAGCCAGTAAACAGTACTAGGAAATTCATCATATAATTACAAAAGTAAAGAGAAGTCAACGGAAGGACCTAATGACAAAGCTAAGGGTGTCTCTCTAAACCAGGGGCGGAGAAGATGCAGAAATAAGGGGACTGGCTGGTGCAATAGCTCAATGGGGTAAAGGCACTTAGGAAAGAACTGGCCCCCAAAAGTTGTTCTTTGACTTCCACGCACACGTTTCGGCACGTGTTCACCCACCCTGCCGCACACAAAATCATTCAAAATTTGAAAATGAAAAAAAGAAAGAAAGAGATGGAAAAGGGGGCTGGGAGCGGGCGGCCCTCCGCCCGGGCGGCTCCTGCAGAGGGCCGGGTGCGGCTCACAGGGTCGAACATGGGAGCTAACAACTGTCCATAATCCCAGTTCCAGGGGATCTGCCCATTTCTAACCTTCTCAGGTACTGCACAATACAGGTGTGCTCACATATTCAGGGAATAGACTCAGACACATAAATGGATTTTTAAAAATTAAAAACAAGGGGCTGGAGAGATGGTTCAACAATTTGGAGCACTGACTGCTCTTGCAGAAGACCCAGGTACAACTCCCAACACCCACATAGTAGCTAACAGCCCCCTATAACTCCAGTTCCAGGGGATCCAACACTTTCTGTCCTCTGCGGGCATTGTACAACACAGGTACACTTACATACAGGCAGGCAATACACTCATACACATAAAGGATAAAAATAAAATAAATAAAATATTTTTAATTAAAAATAAATAAAGTGAGATATCAAGTCCAGGAATGTTGGGTCACCAAGATGGCTCAGTAGGCAGAGGCGCAGTGCACAGGCCCAACAGCCTGAGTCTGGTTCCGTATCCCACAAGATGGCAGCAGAGACTAACTCCCAAGAGTCATCTTTTAACCTCTACAGGCATGCCTGTCACACTGTCACACAGACACACAGACACACAGACACACACACACACACAGACACACACACACACACACGAGTAAAATAAAAACTTTATTAAAAGGCTGGGAGTGGTGGCACACGCCTTTGGGGGCAGAGGCAAGTGGATCTCTTTAATACCAAGGCCAGCCTGGTCTACAGACTGAGTTCCTGGCCAGCCAAGGATACACAGTGAGATGCAGTCTTAGAAACAACCCCTCAACCCCACCAAAACAAAGCAAAAAAAAAAAAAAAATTTTAATGTGAATTTTGTGGTTTGTGAACTATATCTCAATCTTTAAAACTGAAAAAAGTGATAATAAAGAAAAACTTGCATGTGCATATTATTTAGAAATAAGGCAGTTTACCAGGCATGGTGACACATGCGGGCAATCCCGCACTTGGGAGGCAGAGGCTGGAGATCTCAACTCAGCGGTCAGCTTAGAGGCCCTGTCTCAAAAACAAACAGCCAACGGCAAACATTGGGTAAAATGGCTTAAAACGCAGTCCTTGCTATTACCTTAAAAGCTCAGTAAATGGCCCTAAAATGAGGAATAAGCTATTTAGAGCTGACTGGGAGACACCCCAAGTGGTTCACTGAGAATAGGAAATTACAGAACCTGAGACACAGCAGGCCCCAGTGACTATGGAGTCTAGCTGTTCCACGCTGTGGGAGGGGCACCTGAAGCATTTTTAATGATACTTTTCAGAGGTCACAGTGACCCAGAAAGCAGAAGGAACTCAGCACACGAAGCTCTCTAACCCAGCCCTCCCCATGTGTGTGTTTGTATGTACGTTTGCACATACAACCCGGCACCTTACCCTTTCCGAGGTTTAAGCTTACCTGGGCTTGAGGTAGCTGAGTGCTTCTGAGAACTGGTTGGTGAGGAAGAGGTCCAGGGCTATCATGCACTGGTCCAGGGCCTCATGGAGGCTGCTCACAGGAGACCTGAGGGGAGAGACATGGGCCTGTGCTGGAGCCCTTGGCCTCTCCTGACTGGAACAGAGCCTTACTGGCCTGCTGGACCTGCCTATTTGGCCTCTAATGGCTTTTGTGAGCTCCTCCGGGCTGCCTTTGCTGTAATGGGATGTGGGGACATTTGGACTCACCTCTCAGTGTTCCCAATGTGGGATACAGAGTAGAGGAGGTTTATCTGGGACCGGATGGCAGGGCAAGGGGCAGGCTGAGGGTACAGGACCAGGAAGCCAGAGGACTGGCACGTGTCTTACCCTTCACAACCGTAAAGGGAGTCCTTGTGGCCTTTCTGACCCATTGGGCTCCGCTGCCCCCCTGGGGGGCACTGCCCACCGCTGATCCCACTTGGTTCCTCTCTGGGTACTCCTTCTCCAGGTTCCCCTTTCCCTAGGCCTGCACTCTAGAACTCAACACTGTCACAAAGGCACAAGGGAGCCTATAGGAGCAGCCCAGGTCTGGCCTTCCATACTCCAGGGCCACCTTCCAACCTTCATCACATGACCTCTTTTCCAGTTCTTACAGTCCTCCCTAGCTACCATCCTTCATATATTTTTTAAATTGCAGTTATCTGTCTCCCTCCACTAAAATACCAAGCAAGATTGTTTTTTATCACTGCTGTATCTCCAGCCCTAGTATCTGGCACAAAGCAGGCTTTAATAAATACATGAGATGAATGAAGTCTAAGACTAGGGCTTTTCCCGGCCTCAACTTTCCTTTGTGAAAAGTGAGGGTGAAATGAAGATCCCGAAAGGCTGGTAACTGATGGTATTGAGAACACCCCTTCTCCAGAGACCAGACTTGAATGAAAGAGGATTCCCAAAAGAAGTGTGGAGATTTTGCTGAAGAAAAGTTCTTCAAAAGGTAGTATAAAGTTTCTCCTTTAGATAAACTGCTACACATACCTTGAGGCCCAGTTCTAACATCTCCTCCTCTGTGATAACAGCAGCTCATCCCAGACAAACACTCAAAGCCTACCTTCTGCTCATCCTCTAAAGTCTGTCCTCCCTCAGTCTTACCATTTAAATTTTTAATTGATTTTTATTTTATGAGGGTTTTGCCTGTATTATGTAAGTGTACCTGTGTGTGCAATGCCCTCAGAAGTCAGAAGAGGGTGTTGAATTCCTCTGGAATTGGAGTTACAGATAGGAACTAAAATTCCCACCATCCGGGTGCTGGGAACTGAACCGTTTTCTGCAAGAGCAACCAGTGCTCTTAACCACTAAACCATCTCTCCAGCCCATCAGCCTTATCATTTTAATGAGTGATACATCTCCACCTAGTTTCTCAAGCCAGAATATGACAGCATTGATGACATACCCCCCTCGCTTGTCTGCTTGTCTGCATCACCTACCCCACCCCTTAAAACCACTCACCCACCTACTGGTCTTGCCTTGTCGACCAAGCTGCTATCATCTCAAGTCTACTGGGAAATGCCTGCACAGCTGTGATCTCCTATTCAGTTTCGAAGCCCTTAGTACACCATATTTCATGTCTCTTAAAGTTGTTTCTTTTTTTAAAGTTACTTTTGTGTGTGTGTGTATGAGTGAATTGCCTGCATGTGTGTAAGTGCATCCATGTGGGCAACGCCTGTGGAGGATGGAAAAGATCATCAGATGCTCTGGAACTGGAGTTATGGATGGTTGTTAACTGCCCTGTAGGTGCTGGGAATGGAACCCAGGTCCTCTGCAAGAGCAGCTGGTTCTCTTAACTGCTGTTCATCTCTCCAGCTCTTAGAGCCATTTCTTCAACATCCTTGACTTCCTTTGTTAGGTTCTGCATTTGTTTATGGCTAGTAGGGCTTTTACTGTTTTATTTTAAATAATAAAAATTCTTTCCAGGTTTGATAGATACACTGAGACAGAGTTCAGGTGAAATATCATTTAGTAATGAATAGGTTTATTTGCTTGTTTTTTTAATTAAAAAAAAAAATGGAACGCTTCACAAATTTTCAAGTCATCCTGGCACAGGAGCTGTATCTCTCTATTGTCCCAGTTTCAGTAAATGTGCTGCTGAAGAGAGCACTGTATTTATTTTTTAAATGATATTTGTGTGGGGGGGGGTGCACACATGCTACAGAACACGTGGAGGTCAGAGGATAACTTGTAGGAGTTTGTTTTCTCCTTCCAACAAGAGGGATTGAACTCAGAGTGTCAGCCTTGGCAGGAAGTGTCTTAAGTCACTGAGCCATCCTGCCTACCCCACATTTGTTTGATTTCTGTCTTTTTTTGAGACAGGGTTTCCTGGTAGCCCCAGCTGTCCTGGAGCTCACTATGTAGACCAGACTGGCCTTGAACTCAGAGATCTGCCCGCCTCCTGAGTTCTGGGATGAAAGGTGTGTGCCACCATACCCAGCCCACTACAGCTATGTAGTCAGAGTGATTTGAATGTGAAAAAATTCCCAGAGGCTTGCCTGGTAGAACACCTGACACCAGGTAGTGGTCTGTGTAGGAAGGTGTGGAGCCTTGCTGGAAAAGTGGGTCTCTGGGGACGTGCCTTGAGGCTTTAAAGGCCCTGCTTCCTGAGTGTAAATGCGACATGACCAGCTAGCTTCCTGCTCTGGTTACTGGCCCTCTCCCACTGTGATGGACGGCATCCCCTAGCTCTACCTGGAGCTGTGAACCCAGAATAAACCCTCTCTCTCTTAAATTGCCTTTCTCAGAGCATTTTATCACAGCCAGAAAAACAGAAACTGAACTGCAGCCCAAGATGGTCTCAGAGTCAATTGTCCTGCCCCAGCCTCCAAGTGCTGGGCTTGCAGGCTGAGTGCCTCCTTTGGAGGTGTTTCTCAGAGCTCTCACGTTTCTAGTGCCTTTTCACATGTGCTGATTAATAATCATGCCATGATTATATTTTTAACTTTCAGAGATTCTTCTAGGTTCTCAAATCTGTTTGGTTAGTTTATGCAACATTGCTTCAAATTCAGCTTCAACTTCTTTATACACTTTTTTTTTGGGGGGAGGGTCTCTTTTTTTGAGACAAGTTCTCTCTGTTAGCCCCAACTGGTCTGGAACTTGCTGTGTCGACCAGGCTGGCCTTGAACTCACAGAGATCCCTGCCTCTGCCTCCTGACTGCTGAGACTTAGGGTGTACACTGTATGTCCAGCCCTTTACATGTCTTAAACACAATTAACTCTGTTACTTTAGCAAGTTAGACTCCTGGAGAAAGTAGTTCTATTTATTGTTTCTGGAGTCTGTCACTTACAGTGGCTTGTTTCCTTAACTTCTGTAATTTAATCACAAACTCATGTTTAATCCCAGAGACCTCGGGATGAGGTCCCATCCCTCCAGGAAGGAGCCAGGAAGGCTCCTCAGCACTACAACCCCGAGACCATCAGAGTCACTATTTTACTTTATGAAGTCCAGGTCACAAAGGTAGTGTGCATTTAAATCCAGGTCTTGTGGGAAGCTGACCAATGTTTATCACTTGTAGGGAGGCTCTTTTCTCCCTACCAGAACCACTGTCTCCACTGGCAGATTGTTCTTTCTAGCCAATCCTCTTCCTATTCACTAAGGAATCCTCCAAGGACCCCCATCTATGTGGAGGCTTTATGCCAAGGCCTCATCCTGGAGCTGGCCTGAGACCTTGTCTCCCATGCCATGAGGGGCTCAGGGTTTCTGAGGCTGACAGCTCCTAAGTGGCTGTGGTTTCACCTGGTTTCCAGCTTCACCTCAGCACCTGCTGCGTGACTTGAGAGGACCTGATACTGTTGGGGAGTTCAGGAGCACACCCTAGAGGATGCTCAGTGTACACCACCCAGCCTCTGAGTGACTTTTCTTTTTTTTTTTTGAGACAGGGTCTCCCTGTAGCCCCAGCTGGCCTGGAACTCACTATGTTGACCCAGGCTGGTCTTGAACTCACAGAGATCTGCCTGCTTCTGCCTCCCAAGTGCTGGGATTAAAGACATCTGGCTGAGTGATTGTTTTGAAGGCAGGATATTGGAAGCACAATTTCCTCTAACTCACCCCTCTCTTAATAGTCAGAGATCTTTTGAAAGCTCATATCTATGTCACTTCAAGTCCTTCAGGGCTTCCCATTCCTCTCAGATAAAAGACTCACTTCCTGTCCGTGGTTGTAAGAGGCCCCACTGGAAGCTCCCTGGTCCTCTCCTCGTGTGGCCTGGCACATCTGTCTTCCTTTGTATTAAGGGCCCAGCCTAGCAACCCATCTATCTTTGTTGGGTCCGTCAACAGAGATAGCAAGCATACATACTGCCTAGGTGTTCAATGGTATTCTTTTTTTAAGTTTATTTTTTTACTATTTATTTATGTGTGTGTGTCTATATATTTGCCTGCAGAGGTCAGAAGATGTTGGATTCTCTGGACCTGGAATTACAGGGAGTTGTGAGCTGCCCAATGTGGGTGTTGAGAACTGAATTCAGGTCCTCTGCCAGAGCAGTACATGCTCCCAACCACTGAGCCATCTCTCTAGTTCTCAACAGCATTCTGAACTTGAACCCTCAAAATACTCTGTAACATGGGGTATAACCCCACTGCAGATGAGGAAACTGAGGCTAATCTAAGTTTCCACCTTAGCCAGTGCCCATCAGTTCAGCCTTAGAGTTCAAGTGGCTTCTTACATCCATCAAGTGCAGAGGCAAAGGCCTACCTCTTGTTTCTGCACACACATCCTACCCTTCACCCCACTCCAAAGAGAGACAAGAAAAACACATAGCCTGACAGACAGACCACAACGTAACTGAAATGAGGTGGGTTTGTGGTGACCTCCCGCTACACGGGAATATCCTGGATGTGATTCCCCTCCACCTTCCCTCCCACAAACACCTGCCGAGCTCTCACTCGGGGCTGGTGCTCAGGCTGGGCTCTGGGAACACAGGGTAGATCCAGACTTGAGCCTGCCCTTGAGGAATTCATCTGCAGGAGCCACAGATGCAGGCCGAGCAGTGACAGCCGCCAGGATCAGGACTGTGACTGTAGGAATCACTGGGGCTGAGGAGGTCCCGGTCAGCCTGGACACTCAAGGAAGGTATCTGAATCACATAGCACTGAACTGAACACAAGATCAAGAAAGAAGCTCAAAGGGGGGACAGAGAGCACAAAGAGCTGGTGGTGCCACCCAAGAGGCTCTAGAAGCCTGTTGCATGGAGAGATGAGGCAGGGCTATCTGAGAAACCCAAGAAGACCCGGGACGTTGGCACCACGGGGCTCGGTAATAGCACTGACAGCCACCCCCTCTACCAAGACATCATGCAAGCTTTATCTAAATTGGCCACTGTATTATTTTACTCAGTTCTCCTATCAGAGCTCCTATCTGCATTTGACAGATAAGGGAGTGAAGGCACTGGAGTCTGGAGTAGCATGGCTCCTTCCGGGGGCTTTCTGCAGGGCTAAGCACAGGAGCTTTCCCCAGAGCGTCCTCTGCCCTCTGTAACCGAGACCCCATGTTTCCAAAGGCTGTCCTCTTTGTTCTAGGCCTTTCTGTTCCCAGGCACCTTGTTCTTCCCAGGTCACTTATATTCTTGTGGTGATGGTGGCCTCTCTGCTGCTTCTTAGGAACACTGAGGCAGGTATAAGGGATAGGCAGGCCCTGAGCTACATGGAGTGCAGCTGGTGACCTACATCAGGGCCTCAGGTATAATGATGGAGGAACTGTCCCATTTAGAAGCCCCTTCCCGAAAACTCAAGAAGCTCTGAGAAGCGAGCTGGAGGGCGGAAAAGGTGCCAGGCCACTGTGCCACCTCACGTCCCCTTCCCTCCCAGCTTCTATGCAGCCTGCCTGGGCTGCTGCCTTTTTGCCTCGTGGGTACAGCCAGGGGCAAGGTTGCCTGGAGACCCTCAGCATCCTACCCAACTGCAGTCCAAGGGAGGTGGGTGTGAAGCCGGAGACCAGGGAACGGCCTGGAGCCGGCTCTGCCTAGTTTTTTATACCTGCTCTGCCCTCAGGGAGGACTCTGGCTCAGAGAAGTAGAGTATATGTCTAGGGCAAATAGCGGCTTCTGAAGTGACCCTTCTAAATTTCAAATATGAATGAAAGGCTTCTTTCAAAGTGCCCTGATCCAAGGGCCCTGAGCTATGCATAGTAAGCCCTAAATGGCAGGATCTAATGCAGCATGGTCTTCAGGAGTTTTGAAAGCAGACAGACGAGCTGAGTATAGCTCAACAGCATTTGATTACCTGAGAAAGGTTTTTGTTTTTGGAGCCTGAGTCTCCTCATATCTATGAGGCTGGCCTCTAACTCACTATGTAGCCAAGAATGACCCTGAACATCTGCTTCTCCAGCCTCAACCTCCCAAGTGCTGGGATTACAGGAATGCTCAACCACATCCAGCTTTATCCAGTGCTGGGGGGTCAACCCCGGGGTTTATCATTAGGCCAGCACCACCCCATCTGAGCCACAGCCCTAAGAAAGCTCCTCAGTCTGGACAAGCTTCCACTCCTTATCAGTACAGTGGGCCAGATGGTTTCTACATTGCATCAGTATTGCTTATTGTCATCCTTTCTTTTATCAAGTAGTACTGATTTAGTAAATGAAACTAGTCAGGCATAATGGCACAGCACTCAGGAGGCTTAGGTAGGAGAATCTTGAATTTGAGGCCAGTCAAGGGCTAGAGTGTGAGCTACCTTTTCAAAAAAAAAAAAAAAAAAAAGTGTGGGTCTGGAGAGATGGTTCAGCAGTTAAAAGCACTGGCTGCTCCTGCGTTTGGTTCCCAGCACCCACAGGTCCTGCTAACAGTCTGAAACTCCAGTTCCAGGGGATGGGGTGCCCCCTTCTGACCTCCTTAGGCATTGCACTTACATATATGCCCGCGAAATACATATAAAATATACACGTAAAATACAAATAAATTTATAAAGAAGAAGAAACCAAATAATTTTAAAGGCCTGAGTGCACAACTATAACCTACAGAGGCACACTCGCATATATACAAAGAAACCACAAAAAGGGCAAATAAATAAGAGGAGTCTTTCCACCGGGTGGTGCAAGGGGCCAAGGGTGCAAGAGTGTGGATCAAGGAGATGAGATCTCAGAGATCCAAATTAAGAAAAAGCCAGCCAGAGAATGACACATGCCACATGGTTCTATTTACAGCAAACTTGAGAGAAACTTTTTTTTTCAAACTAGATTTTCACATGCTTGGAAGAATGAAAATGAGGAAATAATAAACCCCAGATCAGGCTAGCAGTCACCTCTGGAGAGCAAGGACAGGAAGGGGTTTCCACAGGGGTTTGTAGATCTGACATGGCTTATTACTTTCAAGAGCAGCCTGGACTATATGAGAGACTGTCTCAACTCACCTTGACCATCCTGCCCAGAGCTGGACCCAGAAAAGAATTTGGGTTTTGTTGAGTGACTGTGTAAGTCTATAGTAAAGGTCAAAGTTGGCTCCATTTTGGCCTTCCTCTGTTCAAAACCCACCAGGATGACACTGACCAGTGGTATGGCAGATGGACATGTATGGCCTCAAAGAGCAGGTGTGGTTCAGTTTGTGCTAGAAATATGTTTGCTGCCCTGGCAGCTGGGAGCAGGGTTAGAGAAGCCCAGGGTATTCAGAGGGCTCAGGTACTGTGAGAGTGTGTAAGGAAGTGGGATGAATGTGGCTTTCAGCCCAGAAGTCTAGGATTCTCTGATGGAATCCTTACTCCATGTCTGCCTTTTCTTATGGAAACCACTTTTCCAGAATGGCTAGGTGGTGCTCAGGCAGGGCTGGGCAGAAAATCACCCAACCAAGCTCCAGATTTACAGAGATTTCAACCCCCAGCAGCAAGGGTATGGCTAGCCCAGCCTCTCTGTATTTTCCAAAGGAGGGGCCAGAAGTCTAGGGAGGGTAAAAGCCTTGGCCAAAGTTATACAACAGAAAAGGATCAAGGGAAAACTTAACTGGTAACGCTTCCACAGGCCAGAGAGTTCCCATGCAGCCTCGTTTCCAAGTCCTCAAACCCATGCCACTCACAGGCCCCGGGAAGCTTCAAGCTGGCAGGTGGCACTAGGCCTTCACCTCTCTGTTCATGTCAGGCCTCAAGCCCTTGGCAAATATTGTCACTGGTGGTGAGTCTCCTGGTAGAACAGGGGCTCCCTCCCAGCTCTACCCAGTAATCTCTCAGCAGCCGGGGCTCCCGGCAACTGCCCCCAAGCCCTGGGACCCATAACTGTAGATGTTCTGAAGGTCTCCAGACTGCAGCTGGCACGGCTATGGGGCAATATCAGGGTCTGACAGTGACTGCAATGGAGTGGGGTGGGGTGGGGCTGGGCAGCAGAGCCACGTTGACAATGACAACATCCACCTTTACAACCCGGGTTCCTGCTGCACCCAGTGGCTCAGATCCAACCATACTCAGAGACCTTCAAATCCCCCAAATATCCCTGAAAATGAAGCCACCAGAGGGAACTAGGTTCAAATCCCACTCCCCACTCTTACCTCACGGATGACTGAAGACAAGTCACTTAAGAACTATGCCTCAGTTTCCTCACCTGTAAGGGGGAACAAGGCCCACCCCACAGGTATAAACTCCATGAAGAAGAGAAAGTTGAGACCCTGAGGGAGTGACCGAGCCAGGGTTCTCGGGGTTTCCGCGGCCCAGGAGGCAGCGGGGCGGGGGGCTGCGCAGCGGCTGGAGCCGCAGTGCGGCCGCAGGACTCCGCGAGGGAGGCCCGGCGCCATCCGCCCCGGCTCCGGGGCCGCCGCCTCCACTTACCCCGCGGGCGGAGCGCCCGCGCCGCCGGCCGTGGTCATCGCCGCCCCCGCCGCACGCCAGCCGCGGCCCAGGTGCGGCCGCCGGATCCCCGAGCTCTGCGCCGCGCGGCGGCCGGGGAGGGGCGCGCCAGGGGCGGGGAAGCGGCGGGGCCGGGCGGGCCTCGGGCTGCCCACCCGCGCGGTGGGGCCATGGCCGCGCCCCGGCTCCGCGCGCCCGCGCCGCGCAGCGTCCCCGGCGGCACCCAGCCAGTGAGAGCGCGGCGCTCGCGGCCGGGCACCCGCGCCCTCGGCGCTCTCCGGAGCGGCGGGCGCCTCCCCCACCCGGCAGGTCCGCCTCCCCGCCCCCGCGCTCGGCCCCCGCTCCGGGCCCGCCGCGCCCCGCCGGGCTCTCGCGGTCCTGCCGCATACCCGGCCAGCCAAGCAGAGGACGCCGGGCTCTGCGGTCAGGCGAGGACACTCATGCGAACCGTTTGCCCACCCCACCGAGTGACTGTGTTTTAAAAGCAAGAAACCCGAGGGCGGGAAATAACGCAGGTGAGCGGGCACCGCTAGCAGCAGCTCACACGCCGCTTCTTGTATAATCCCTATAATTGCCATTTTCCAGGGGTGGAGACTAGAGCTTGGAGCCCATGTACCTGGCGCTGGGTCACTCCACTAAGTGGCAAGCTGGGACTGTAGCGCAGCCCTCCCTGGCTCCTAGGCCCCCACCTGCTGCCCTACCCCCTTGGTCTTCTCTCCATTTCCAATGCCTGTGTGGTCAGTTCCCAGACACCCCTCCCACCCCCCAGTGCTCTTAGACCTGAGGTGGGAGCAGACTGAGGTGAAGCCCACCCGATCTCCTAGCAGAAAGTCCTGGCCCACTAAGAGTTAACCAGCCACCACCTCTAGGCCCCAGATGCTCTCAGCTGTGACTCATCAGAGCACGTGGCTGCTATTAGAGCTGTCCCTTTACAAAGACAAGGGACAGGAGGGACTCCAGCTGCCCAGGATTGGCCCTGAGCTCCAGGATGTCAGAAGAGGAAGCAGGCGGGAGCAGCCTGCAGAAGCCATGGCGGAAGGACTTGGGCCAGATCCAGGGGAGCCAGGCAGGTAGTGGGGAGCGGTATTGGGGGAATTGCTACTCAGGGAAATAGGCTGCTTGGAAAGCCAGTGAGTTCCCATCCTGCATTGTGTGAGCAGAGGCCAGATGCTCTGTAGGTAAAATCACCCCACCCTCTTATGGTCTCATGGACTTGAAGAGATAATTAACTGTAAGAAGCGAATTGTAATGACATCTACCAGCAACTACTAGATAAAGAATCCGAATGAAGGCCAGTATATGTGTATGTGGGTTAGGGGCTGGAGCAAATGGGGAACAGAGCTGAGCCTTGAAGGGTGTATTATTAATGAGGTTAGCGGCAGGTGTGCCAGATGGGGGAACATAGGCCTGGGTTGATGAGAGAGACAAAGATATAAGTAAGTGTGTGTGTGTGTGTATGTATGCATGTAAGGAGAGAGAGAGAATAGATGGTAATATGAAATGTCCAGGGTCTTCATAGAGCCACAGGAGAGACCAGGTGGATAAAGGATTCTGAGGCTTTAAGCTCCGTTAGTTCTGCGGCAAATCTTTGCTGACTCTATTTGGCTAGTTTTTATTAACAACTTGTTGCATGCCCAAACTCTTCCTTACTCTGAGGCTTCAGTTTGGATGCTGCCTCTTCCAGGAAGCCCTGGCTGAATCCTGGGCACTCTCATCCCTTACACCTTCTGACTGCTTAACTCTCCTTGAGCTGTCACTGTTGTATGGCGGCAGGAAGAGAGGTTTGCCCATCAGACTGGGAGCTGGGTAGGGTCTGGTCAGATAATCATTGTCTCTGTGGTGCCTGTGGATACCTGATCATGAACACTAGGTCCAGAGAGGTCAAAGCTATATGAGAGGTGGTTAACACAACAATGGCTAACACAACAGTGGTTAACACAACAATGGCTAACACATATCAAAGGCTTCTTACAAGTCACACATCACAAGGGCACAATTAAGATACCTAATTTTCACATTTAGCTACTCACTGATCTTCAGTTTCCTCATCAGTAAAATGAAAATGCACAACTTCAAAGGGCCATTGTAAGGATTAGGAATTCATGCATGTAAACGCCAGATAGGGCCTGGCATACAGGTGCCTGGTAACAGGATACTGGATACTGAATACAGCTTCTCTCCCTATTTTACGAATGAGCTAGAACTCTGTCTATGTCACCACAGTGGTCATGAGGCTGAAGTCAGGTTTCTGGGAAGACCATTAGTCAGGCTCACCATCAGCAGGTTCCCCTGAGGCCATTCCTGAACCCTAGGTCTTCTGGCCTAGCTTCAACTCATCATTGCATTTCCCTCCCAAGCCAGGTGACCCTGCTCATTTCTGTTCACCCCCACTTTGAGGTGACAGCTGAGCCCTGAGGACTGGGAATGTTTCTCAAGTCTCAGTCCATTCTTCAGCGGCCAGGGCACCTGTTTCCCGGCTTGTGATGCCTGGGAGATGTCAGGCCTGCTTTCCTCCTTCATTTCCTCTCCAATCACAAGAGCAAAAATCCAGGCTCACCAACCACACTGCCCCATGGCAGGGAGAACCTCCATAGATGCGCTCACCTGTGCTCTCTCAGCTGGAGAGGCCTCAGTAGGTATGAGTTGGGTGAAACCTCTTCAGAATTCCCCAGGAAGTTTGTAGTACCATCTCCCATCCTACAGATGAGAAAACTGAGGCTTGAACCATGGTCCAGTCGTGACTTAAACCCAGATCTTGATTCCTTATCCCCTAGAGCATAGCTTCTTGACCCAAGGGATGTGACTCTTTGTATAACAATGTGAAGGTTGCAAAATTCTTGGCAACATTAAAGGTTTCTCAATGCATAACAACGAGAAAAGTAATTCAAAATCAAATCTGTAATGAATCCAAGATGTCTCTAGCAGCACTTGCCCTTGCTGTATCGCCGGACTTCACCATAGCCTTGGTTCTGAGTACACACATGCATACTCTGCCCTACACAAGCTATCATGCTGTGAGATGCCGATGCTGCCTGAACCTGGGCTCAGATTCATGACTGTGGTGTTTTGAATTGCAGCGTTTGAGGGACGCGTAGAAAGCTTTCTGCTCTTGTAGAAACACAATGGTTTAATTATAGAAAACAAAGATGAGATTTTATGAGACTCGGTCATGGGAGTGCGCATGCGCAGGAAGAGGCTGGAGGGGGATGTCTAGTGTTTTCCTCGATCATTCTCTCCACCTTATTGCTTTAAGACTGGTGTTCTCATTGAACCAGAAGCTTGCCATTTTAGCAAGACTGGCCGGGTCATTGAGCTCTCAAGCTCTTGGGATCTACCTTGTCTCCGCCTCTCAACATTGGGCGTAGGCACATGCAGGCACGCCTGGCTTTTTACACGAGTGCTGGGGATTCAAACTTGGGTCGTCATGCTTGCAGAGCAAGTCCTCTTACCCGCTGAGCTGTCTATTTAGCTTCCCAAACAAAGACTTTTAATATTTCCCTACCATCATTCCTCAGCATGTGGCTGCCAAACTAGTATATCTGCTTGATACTGGAGTGGTGACTCACAGTTGTAATACCAGCACTTGGAAGGCTGAAAGAAGAGGATTGCCAGCCTGAATTACATTGTGAGTTTCAGGCCAAATTGGACTACACAATGAAACCCTGTCTCAAATTTTTTTTTTTTTTTAAATCCGTTTGAATTTCACTTTTAAAATTTAATTCATTAAAAAAAAATTGGCAACAGCCAGGTGTGGTGGCACACACCTCTAATCCCAGCGCTCAGGAGGCAGAGGCAGGCAGATCTCTGTGAGTTCTAGGACAGCCAGGTCTAAAATAGTGAGTTCCATGCCAGCTGAGGCTACAGGAAGATCCTGTTTCACAAAACCAAAAAAAGATAAATGAGTTTTGGTTTGGGATTAGAGCAGAACTTCCAAAAATTTTTGAAATGGTGCTAAACATTGTTCTGCCATTTTGTACTATGCATTTATTCAAAACTGCAGTCTTTATCAATCAACTCTGAAAAGTGTTGAAGATGACCTATGTTCTACGGTATCAAATATTCAGCAAAGATTTAATTCTTTATATAAAAATAAACAAGCACAGCTGGGCACGCCTTTAATCCCAGCACTCTGGAGGCAGATGGAGTTGGATCTCTGTGAGTTCAAGGCCAGCCTTATCTACATAACGAGTTCCAGCCAGCTAGGGCTATAGGGAGACCCTGTCTCAAGATGACAAAAATAATTAAAGCACATCTATCTTACTGGTAAGCAAATTTGCTTTCTTCTAATTGCTGGTAAAAGCATATGTGTGCCAAAGAATTATTTTAAATAAATTTATGATTTATTATCAGTAATTGATTTGTATACATATTTTATCTATTTAATTATTTGTATTTTGTGTGTATGGGTGTTTTGCTTGCATGTAGATACGTACAGTGTTCTCAGAGGCCAGAGGAAGATTTCAGATCTACTGGAACTGGAATTGGGAAACCCAGGTTCTCTGCAAGAGCAGTCAGTGCTCTTAACCACTGAACCATCTCTCCAGCTCTTATATACCAGTTTTATAGACCTATATATCTGGGTCATGCAAGCATTTCTTGGGTAAAAGGGGGCTGCAAGTGGAAAATGTTTAAGAAACCTTGCTACAGCAAAGGGAGAAGAAAAGGAAAGAGGGCAAGGCTGGAGAGACGCCAGCAGTTAAGAGTACCGGGTGCTCTTATAGAGGACCCAGGTTCAGTTCCAGCGCCCACATGGCAGCTAACAACCATCTGTAGCTCCAATTCCAGGGACTCTGACATCCTCTTCTAACCTCTGAGGGCATTGCACAACACAGGTGCTCTTACATACATGCAGGCATATACTCATAACATGTCAAAAATAATAAAATATTTTTAAAGGAAAGGAGGGTATAGCTGGACATGGTGACTGATATGTACCAGAGGCACTCGGGAGGCAGAAGCAGAGAGATCTCTGTAAGATCAAGGTTAGCCTAGTCTACATAGTGAGTTCCAGGCCAGCCAAGGCTACAGGGAGACGCTGCCTCAAAAGACACACACACACACACACAGACACACACGCGAGACAGAGAAAGGGGGGTATCTGAAATGGTGGAATCACAGAAATGGAGTGTACACACGTGACAAAGACGCTGGAACCATAGACCGTGTCTGCATCTCTGTGAGCCCCTCTTCCATCGGTAAACCTGGGTCAGTATTCCCAGCATTCAGGAATGCTGCAGGGGCCCCGGCCCCTTCGGTGCCTGCGAGGCCCTGCCCCGGCGTGATGTGCCCTCCTCATCCTTTCAGTCTCTGACCCTCCACATCTGGCCTCAGGCTCCAGAGTCCTCTAAGCATGACTGGGCGCACTCTCCTTGTTTTCCTTTTTAAAAACAGTGTGTACATACATGAACTACTTCATGCCAAGGTCCCTGTGGAGGTCAGAGGACAACATGTAGTAGTTCTCTCCTTTCATCATGTGAGTCTCTGAGGAAATGGAACTCAGGCAGTCTCACAGCTCTAAAGCTGATTTTCTTGGACAGTGAACTCTACCCTACAGGCTACAGGGTTGGGTTCCTTGATAATTTGCAAGTGATCAGGCCCACCCACAGAGTGCAGTGACAGTCACGGCTGTGTTTTGTTTTGTTTTGAAAGACAGCCTCTCTCTATGCACAACACAGGTGCTCTTACATACATGCTTGCCTGGAACCCAATACATAGAACAGGCTAGCTTTGGCTTGCCCGGAACCCAATACATAGAACAGGCTAGCCCTGAGTTTACGGTGATTCTCTTGCCTTTGCCTCACAAGTACCGCAGTTAAAAGTATGAGCCACCGCTCTGGGTTAGTCACAGATAAATCTTCCCTGGGGAACGTCTGCTGCTTGGAGAGGCCTTCTCCTTTAATGTACTCTGTCCCCACTAGTTATAGGACCCTGGGAAGATTCTTGTTCCATTCTGGCCCTTGGTTTCCTCTCCCTCACACGCTCAACCTTGCGCCTGCAAACAGGGAGGAGATGAGGTAGGGCAGGGCACTCCACAGCCCTCTGTTCTCTCGTATTTTCTGCTCCAGAACTGAGGGTTTTCTACCCCAATCTAGTCTTCAGGCGTTGCTACCGGTGGGCCAGGGGAAGGAGCGATGGGGTAGGCGTGAGAGACCAAGGGCAGTTCTGACAGCAAGGAGCTGAGTTTTAGAGGCGGCTTTAGAGCACTGAGGTGCATCCTTGCAGGGCATTAGAACTTAGGCTGCAGAGCTAGGGTGATGTGGGTAGACTCATGGTTCCTCTATGCCTTAGCCTGCATCCAATTAGCCGGAGGCTGCGTAGGGAGTGGCGCAGCGTGCCAGCTGCACTGACACTCCAGTAAGACGGTGGGTTGTTGCAAAGGTTAAGTGAGGTACGAGACGGAAAGCGCTCAGAATTGAGCCTTACCATCGCTCCTCTGGCTCAGTTCCCGCACCCATAAAGCAGGGCTGACAGGATTGCTGTGAACACCAAGTAAGAAAAACAGTCCAAACAGGCCTTGGAACATGTGCAACTGTTCAGAGAAAGGGTTTTCCCTAAGACTCACGCCTGGGACCTAGCCAGAACCTTGAGGCCTACCTGGTCAGAGCTGTATGCTGCTTGGGGGCACAGACAGAGGCGGGAGTGGGGAGCGTTTGGAAACAGGGGACTGGTTCAGAAGGTGTCCAGGGTTTGGACCTGGGGCTTGCAGGAAGCAGTGGTACATAAAGGAGAAGCAGGGGTGCTGTGGAGCAGAGCTGTCCTTCTCCTTCCACTGGCCTGGTCTGCACGCAAGGACAGCTCTGGAGCTTGTCATTGTGTTACCGGATAGAAAACAAGTGCTTGTTCTCTTAGAATGGACCCTCCCATCCCCGCCAATCTTTCGGGTGGGCTCTGTCCAGCATACGTCAGAATCTTCAGCTACTCCCTATTTCCTAGGAGGCAATTATAGCCTAAGTCACTAAGAACACAAATAACAGGGCCAGAGAAATGGAGAAGGAAGCAGGTACCATTGCGACAACCTGAGCTTGATTCCTGGGATCCACATGATAAAAGGAGAGAACTGACTTCTGCAAGTAGGCTTCTGACCTCTACATATGAATTGTGGCATACACTTGCACAGACATACACATACAAACTCACACGTGCACACATACACAATAAATAAATGTAATTTAAAGTTTTTTAAAAGGAGCCAGGCATGGTGGTGCATGCCTTCCACCCAGCACTCAGGAGGCAGAGGCAGTTGGTAAAGAAAACAAATAACAATGCTGGTGAGGGTACGGACAAAAGCGCACCCTTATATCGCGGGTGGGAATGGAAATGTGACTGGTTCAGCCATCACGGACCTAGTTTCTCAAACAAAAAAAGTAAAAATAGATCTGCCGTATGCTCTAGCTAATACCAAGCCTGGCAGCTCATCTAACGGGCACAGCACAGAGCTGCTTGCACCTCAGTGTTTGCTGCAGGACTATTCACAGTAGCTAAATGACAGAACCGACCTAGATGTCTAACAGCAGCAGAATGAAGAGGAAAATGTGCTTTATATATCAAACGGATGTTGTTTCCACCACAGAAAAGAATGAAGTCATATAGTTTGCAATGAAACTGATGCAACTGGAGACAATCATATTAAGTGAATTAAACCAGACTCAGAAAGACAAGTATCATATGTTTGCTTTCATTTGTGATTTTAAGTTTTATATAGATACATAAGATCACACACACACACACACACACACACACACACACACACATTAAAACTGTCTCAGGGAAGAAAGGGACTAATGGAAGGGAAGGAGAGGCACATGAGTAAATAAGGTCAACAAGCTTAAAAGATAAGATCAAGGGCTGGAGAGATGGCTCAGTGGGTAAGAGCACTGACTACATTTGCAGAGGACTTGGGTTCAGTTCCCAGCACCCACATGGTGGTTAACAACAGTCTGTAACTCTAGTTCTAGGGGATCCGATGCCCTCTTCTGGCCTTCATGGGCACTGTACGACACGGGTGCATAAAAAATAAAAATAAAAAAGTTTATTAAAACCAGATAAAAATCAAAACACTCTTTTGATTTGTTTTTATTTTATGTGTATGGCTTTTATTTGTGTGTGTATAAGTACATAACATGTGTGTAATGCCCACAGAGGCCAGAAGAGGGCATCAGATGGCTGACAGCCACCATGCAGGTGCTGGAAAGCAAACCCAGGTCCTCTGCAAGAGCAGCCAGTGCTCTTAATCACCGAACCATCTTTCCAGCCCCAAAGATAAATATTTTAAAAAGTTATAGCCTAGTCTCAGTTAACCTGGGGATGGGAGGAGCAGAGAACTAGGGGAAAGGTCTGTCCTCACCTTTAGAATGAGTGTTTAGGTTCTCCCCAAAGTGGGAAAGGGTACTTATCCCTCAGGTGAGGAGGTGGAGCCACCAGGATTGGGATTAGTGTCTGTGATGGTTAGTATTGTCAACTAGACAGAGTCTGGAATCTCCTGGAAAACAAGTCTCAGGCATACCTGGGAGGGATTAACTAGGTTATATATGCCTCTAGGCACGCCTTTGGGGATTATCTGGACCAGGTTAAGACTTGCCCGCTGTCGGTGGTACCAGTTTCCTTGGTTGGGATCTTGGACTGCATAAAAAGGTAGAGGTGAGCTAAGTACAAGCATTCATCATTGGTTCCTGATTGTGAATGTGATGTGACCAGCTGCTTCAAGCTCCTGCTTCCTGCCATGATGGACTGTACCCTGAAACTGTGAGCCAAAAGAAACCCTCTCTCCCTTGAGTTGTTTTTGTCAGCATATGTTGTCACAGCAACAGGAAAAGAAACTAAGACAGCGTCTGTATAAAGGCCTCACTCCTGCATGTAAGGGTCTGGTGAGAAGACTCACCAGACACCAAATCTGCCTGATCTTGGCCTTCTCAGCTTCCCATACTGTGAGAAATGCATTTTCCTGTTTGTAAACCACCTGGATTAAGGTACTCATTAGAGCAGCCTGAGTAGAAACAAAGCAAACGTGATAAAGCAAAGGGCCAGAAGCCACTGGCCAGGCCAGAGTCCTGGCATCACCCCATGTGATAGCTAATCTGGGTTGTCAACCTGACACATCTGGGAAAAGCACATCTCAACTAAAGAATTGCTCTATCAGGCTGGCCTATGGGCATGTTTGTGGGTCATTTTCTTGATTGCTAATTGAGGTAGGAGGGTCCATCCTTGGGCAAGTGGGCCTGGGCTATATAAAAAGCTAGCTGAGCATGCCAGAGAGAGCAAGCTAGTAAGCAGTGTTCAGTCATGGTCTCTGCTCCGAGCTTCTGTCTTGAGTGCCCAACTTGGCTTCTCTTGATGATGAACTGGAACCTGTAAGACAAATAAACCCGATCCTCCCAGGTTGCTTTTAGTCATGGTGCTTATCACAGCAACAGAAATGCAAGCCCCATTTGACAGGTGGGGAAACTGAGTCATACAAGACTTAGCATCTAGCTATAGTGTCACACACCTGCAATTCTAGCACTCAGTGGGCTGAGGCAGGAGGATTGCTGAGAGCTCAAGGACATCCGGGGTTACATACTGAGACCCTGTTTCAAAAGCTAAAGGAAAACCAAAACAACCAAAAAAGGTTTAACAACATGTCCAAAGTGATACTTTACTTCCTAGCTCAGAGTCTGTGTTATGCCTGAGAACTTTTCACTGCTTTGCTGTGCTGTCTGAGGCTGTGACAGCAAGGGAACTTCGGGGACAAGCAGCGTGAGGATTAAGAGACCGTGGACTGAGCCCCGAGGGAAGCTGAGCGGACAGAACTTTCAGGGAAGGAAAGCAATGCAAATCATGGATTTGAAGATATTCGGGGAATGGAATGCCGGGAGGTTTGAAGTTGAAACCCTCAAAACCGATTTCTCAGTGCCTGTAAAAAAACCGCACATGTCCGAGGTCTCTCTTCCTCACAAGGTAGGACAAAGGTTACTTGGAGGTTTTCCAGGGCCTATCACCAGGGACTGACCATCTGAGAGCCATCAAGTGCCTCTCTCATCAGACCCCTATCTCAGCACCTACTGTTGCCCCAGCAACTGTGGGGCAGTTAGAACTCTGAATTAGAGGTTTCAACATTATAGAAACTTGGGGTTTTGAATCACAAGCCTAAGAATCACAGATGCCTCAACTTGCAGGATTTAAGATCCACCAGTGAAAACTCAGCACCGACCTGGAGTGCCCATCCCATAGCTGCCCAGCGATTAGACACCTCCAACCTAAGGCTTCTGAGGGCTCTGCTAGGTCAGTATTCCATGAGGAACAGGAATTCTGTTTCTAATAGCCTTGTGGGCAGGCGGGCCCTCCCCTCAGCAGCTTTGCTCCTTGTACTTGGCAAAGCAACCAGGCTGCCTGGACTTCCTTACTTCATTTCTGGTGCTGAGTCCCATGTAATTTTCATGGGGGCTGTGTACGGCTAGGCTAAGAAGTCCTACTTGCAGGCCAGCTAGGTGATATCCCTTATAAGGTGCACAGACTCCAGGACAGTCCCATTCCTTTTCCCAGCAGTTCTGTGGTTATTCAGTTCTGGTGCTCAAAACTCCTGAAACTTTAGAATCCCTTCTGTACAATGCAAACACCTTGGAAGGATGTGAACTTGTAGTCACTCAACACCAGCCATGGCTTAATGTTGTCTGCAAACTCCAGCTGCAGTTTAAAGGTGTGTGAGTGCAGGCCACACAGCCTTTCCCTCACACTCCGGGGTGCAGAGGCCCCAGCCCACCAGAGCCCCAGCCCACACCTTGGTGATTCTGTTTCCCAGCCGGTCCCTGCTTAGCTTCTCTTTCCCAGTTCCTCCATCCTCCTGATCTCTAACCCTGAATCCCTCTCCAGGATCATCATGCCTGCCAGTCACCCCCTGGTCTCCCTGCCTCCAGTCTCTTCAGGGTATGTATGACACACAGAAAATACTCAACAATACCTGTTGCTCACTGGACAGAGAACAGCTGGATTTTTAACGGCAGGTCCTGGTCAGGAAGAAACCCACCCAGCCACAGCCAGGCCCTGCCAAGTCAGTCAGAGCACCTTGCCCTCCAAAGAAGTCATTCCCTTGTGTTATCATCAAAACCCAAACAGATTCTGAGCCTCATTTTGTGCTGGGCCCTGGGGACATGGGGATAGGTGAACCCTGTCCCCTCCCCATGTATAAAGGAGTAAATGGCCACAACTTATTGTTGAGAATCCTTTCTCTGTTGGGTAGCATGGCCATCTTCAAATAAAATGAACATTCTGCCTAGAGCCTCTGGCACTTTCCAGAAGGCAGACTTCTCCTTCCCTTTGTTCTGGTAAGCCTGCCCCTGGAGATCTTTGGATCTTCAACCGCATGTGGCTTTCTGCTCCTGAAGCACTTCAGGTGTTGACATGAACTGTCCTTACTGGGAAGGCTTTGGGCATGCTCCATTTTACTGTGCACTCTATGATCTTATTGTAAATGTTACCCGACATTTAGAATATGGTCTCCAAGATCAGTGTCTGAACTGTAACCACACTGCCTCATACAATAGCTAAAATGAGAGAGAGGGAGGGAGGGAGGGAGGGAGGATAGACCCAGAGTATGTTGAACTAAATTCATTGGGAATTGGACCTTGAGCTTCTGATCCTCCTGCATGCTAGGCAAGGATTCTACCAACTACAGCAGCCCCGTCAGAAAGGTTTTAAAGTGGGAAACTGGCACAGTCTGGTTTGTGCTTTGGTAAGGATGTGTGCAGAAGGAGACTGAAGAAGCTGGCGGAGCTAGAGACTACTGCAACTAAGAGGAAGGAACAGCGCCCAGAAACGTCCAGGAGATAAAATCAGCAGGAATGGAGCCTGCGGTAGGGGTGAGGAGGGAGGTGTCTGCGATGACTCCCAGGTTTCAGGCTTGGGCAGCTGGGTGGATGACTATGCCATTCACTGAGACAGGGACACAGGAGGAGGAACAGGTTTGGGGGTGAAGATGCTGAGCTTGGATTGTGGCTTGTCAGGTTGGGGGTGCTCTAAGGACAGGGGGATAGAAGCCAGCTGCACTGCCCTCACCTATGGAGATATGAAGGATTTGTCCTGTCTCATGGGAAACACGTGTGAAAACATGAGCATGTGGGAGCAGTCAGGAAGCGACCCAGAAGGTATAGACATTCCCAAAGCGTTGAACTTGCAGGCGCACTGGTGCTCGTCTTCCCACGCTGAGGCTGGGGCCCGAATCCCTTCTCTGCCCAGGAGGATGACGCACCTGGTTTCACTGTCCGGGACACTCGGCGCCCACTGCTCGCAGCATGCAGAACTTCGAGGGTCCAGCCCAACCAGTTTCCCTCACGGGGAAAGTTGACACTGGCAGCTGGGTGGAGTGGAGCTGCAGCCCCAGACCTACTCAGGGCGGTAGCCGGTGAGCAGGGACTCGTAAGGACGCAGAGAGGGCCCTGGGATGCCCTCCCGACCCGACGGCAGCCACGCGCCGTCCGCTCTGCGTCCCCTCGCCGGCCCTCCCGTCGGCCCTCGAGCCGCTGTCCGGTACCTGCAGTCTCTGTTCCTGGAGGCCGCTCTCTTCCAGGCGGCGAGGAAGGCCATGGGCGCGGGCTGGCTCGGCCAGGGGAGCGGGCGGCCCCTCGCGGCGGCAGCAGAGACCTCTCGGGCGGCAGCGCCGGGACGAGGCCCGCGGAGGCGGGCCTGGCTCCTCCCCGCCCGGCCGGCGCCTCCCGGCCCGAAGTCCCCGCCTTGGGCCTGGGCGCTAAGGGCACGTCTCCGCCCCCCAGAACCAAAGGACATCTCGAGCAGGCCGAGACCCAAGCTGGACACGGAGGCTCGTCCTGGAGGACGCCCTGGGCCAGCGGCCCCTCCTCCGCGCGCGTGTGGCCTGTACCAGGGTCTCCACGTAGCAAGGTGGTTCCGCCCGCCCCTTCACTCTCGCCTGCTGCTAACCCTGCCGGAATCCCCAGCCTTGTCGGGGCTGTCTGTGCCAGAAGGGTTGAGCTGGGTCAAGAGCCAGACGTAGGGCAGGAGTGGAAGGGGGCTGCAGGCGTTAGGAAGGTGGGAGTCGCTGCCTGGGCAGAGGCTGAAGGCGGCAGGCCAGGCCAGACACCAGGACATGACTCAGTTTAGACTACGGATCCCTGGGCTTCTGGAGGGTGGGACCGGTGAATCAACCAAGGCCTGTCTGAAGCACAAACTTGGGTCAGGTGCACTTCTGGCATTCTAAATCACGACCAGGAAGAATGAGCCCTGGCACCCACCAGCGCAGCGAGCAGGCAGCTGTGGGCAGCTCAGCTAAGGACAAGAGGCAGGCGGAATGGGTTCAAGGCACTCTGGAGACTTCTCTTCTGAGGTGGAGGTGGAAAACATACCAAGGCAGGGAGGCTAAGTGTTTCCATCTCCTTTTGGACTGAATCTACACCCTAGGTGCCTGTGTCCAAAACATGGACTTGTCTTCTGACTCGCTTATTTTCAATATGCCAACCTCTGAGTCACATATTTTTCACAAATTCTTCGTCATACGAAATATCATACATCTCCATTTTACAGGAAGTTCAGAGGTATTAACTTCCTGAGACCGGGTTCAAATCCCTGTCTCTCTGTCCCACGGTTCCCTCCTACCTGTATCCAAGGGGAAGCGCCCCAAAGGCCCATCTGGGCAGTCTCTCACTCGGTCCCAGCAGGCAGAGCTGGCATTTCTCCTTCTCCGAGCAGTCATATTAGGGTCCAGAGACAGACAAGGGCCCGGGTATGCTGCCTATCTGCCCACAAAACTAGCGCTTCCAGATCTGGAAATTCCAGTTAAAAAGTGTACCTACAGGCTTTATAAACGCCTCAGTCCATAAGGCCCTGTCCAGCCAGCCCGGGGTCCCCTGGACTCAGGCAAGAAACTGCAGAGCCCAATCTTTAGAGGACTAAAGTCCCATTCGGCCTCTTTGCTCACAGTCAACACCACTTTTTCCAGAAACTCCTCTAGGCTCTCTCTGGAGGTCTCCTCCTCTTCAGAGGCCATGCTTTTGTCTTTCTCACACAGTCAGTTAATTAAACATTAAGATGGGCATGGTGGCACACAACTTTAATCTCAGTACTTGGAGATAGAGGCAGGCAATCTCTGAATTTGAGGCCAACCTGGTTTACACAGCCAGACCAGCCTGGGCTATGTAGTGAGACTGGGTCTCAGTCCCAAACCCCCACCACCAGAAGTAATTAACGTGCAGTGTGTGCACATGTGCAGATGCATCGATATGCCATTGCACACTGTGGAAGTCGGAGGGCAATTTGTACGAGTTGGTTCTCTCCCTCTATGTGGGTCCTGGAGGTGGAATCCGAGATGTCAGGCTTAGTGGTAAGTGCCTTTACCTGCTGAGCCATCTTGCTGGACCCTTTTCTATCTTAAAAATGGACATGACAGCTCTAAGTATCCGTGCCATAGTAGGAACCAAGACTTGGTATCAATAATTATTAATCCAACACTCCTGTAACTGACCCACCATAGTCAGAGAGGTCAAGAGACTTATTCTACATCATGGAGCTGGGAAACTGACCTGAATTATTAATTTGCATAGGGTGACACAGTTGCTCAGGTAGGACACAAGCTCCTGGACTCAAACAATCCTCCTGTCTCAGCCTCCAAAGCACCTGAGACTACAAGCATGTGACATTGTACCTGGCTCAAGATAATCTTTTATATCATTTGTCTAGAATATGTACAACATTAGAACTGGAATATTTTCAGACAAATTTTTTAAAATCAGTGGCTTTAAATACTTTGTCCTGTGACCCAACAAATATTCAATAACAAATTTTATTTACTGAGCTTTAAGATGATACTTTAACACACTGAAAACTTTACATACAATGAATCAAAGCAAAGGTATGCAAAGTCACCCCAAAGAGCCACAGAGCCACCCAACCAGCCAAACCAGACTACAACTGGATTAAACAAATTAAGATAGAAAACAATGCCCATGGCCCAGGTAGCTGAGATTAAGGGGAACCTGAGCACCAGTCAGCTGTGGGCAATGCTCTGAGACTACTGGAAAGTGACATTCTGTTCTGTCCATCAGCGCCCCCCTCCCCCAACTCTTTTAATAGGGTCTGCCTCTCTTTTATTTCTGAAAATCAGGTTTCCAAGGGAAGGTCAGACCTTGGGTCAGGTATAAGTAACTCATCATTAATGAATGTCACCTAAATAAAGCCTCTTGACCGTTCAAACACACAAACACTGTGGCCTTGAGTTCCACACTAGACCTATAAAACTGAGGTAGGGTCCAGCAATCTATTTGTTTGCGATGGGGTCACCCTGCAGCCCCTCTGCCTCCTGAGTGCTGGGATTAAAGGCACGGGCCGCCACGCCCAGTTCCAGCAGGTCATCTCAGGACTGAGGTGCCCTTCCCTTTTATTACCTAACACCTATTTAGCCACATGACTTGTTAAATTCAATTTGTCTATCCAGACCCTATGGCTTGTTCATTTCAATTTCACTCTCCTCTCAGCCTGATCTAATTTTTCTCCTAAAGCAACTCCCTCAGTTACCAAGGAGATCTTACACACAAACATAAGACAATTCATTCTTTCACTCATAAACCTAGACTGCTTGCACTGGAATACCTAAAACTTTTAAAAAACATTTACTTTCTACCTTCCCCTTTTTCAGGGGTTGGGGCTCTTGTAGCCCAGCTGGACTTTAAACTCCCTATGCAGTCAAGAATGACCTTCAACTTCTGATCCTTCTCAAGTGCTGGGATTACAGGTGACACCTTGCCCAGCTCGTGTGGTGCTGGGGCGTCACACATTCTAAGCTGGCAACTGAACGGCATCCTTAGACCCTCTGCTTCCCTTTCCAGGTCTTCCTTCCACCAGCCTTGTCATCACTGATGTTACTTCTTACTTCTGCTAGGTTTATGGGTATACTCCAGCATCTGGCTTAGTGCTGTAAAGCTGGTCCTCTCTGCCATGTACTTACAGAGCAATAATGAAAATGGAGTTCTCACGTGCCATCAACTCCTGTAAGTTAAACAAGGCAATGAATTGGACAATTTTTTAAAAAGATTTGATTTTAAATTATGTGTGTCTGAATGTGAATGTAGGTGCCTGAGGAGGACAGAGACGGTGTTTGATTCCATGGGGCTAGAGCTATAAGCAGTTAAGAGACAACTGAGGTGGGTGCTGGGAATTCAACTTCAGTATTCTACAAGAGCAACAAATACTCAAAACCACTAGCCATCTCTCCGGCTCCTGAAGACTGATTTTTGTGTTTTGAGACAAGGTCTCAGTATGCAGCCCTGGCTGGCCTAGAAATCTCTATGTAGACCTGGCCTCAAAACTCACAGAGACCCACCTGCATCTGCTTCCTAAATGCTGGGATTAAAGGCATGTGGCACCACTCCCAGCCTTGGAAAATGTTTTGAAATATATAGATAAAATGCAGTAGGTTTATTTCATTAATACTCAAGAGCAACCACATGGATTACTTTATTTGTGATATTTCTACTCTGGATACTTTAATAAAAGTAGTGAGCAGTAAACTCTGGAGCCAGCTTCCTGGATTCCTGTTTGGGTATTTTTTGCAAAATGGAAAGAATACCTGTCTGTACCTTCAGGTTTTCTAGTGTGGGGACGGAAAGAACTAATATATGTAAAACATATTAGGACTAGAACTTTAAAAAAGCTATTTGTTATTGCTTACCATGTCTTCACCCACCATTTCCTATACCCAATGTCTTTCCACACAAGATGAAACAAACTATGCAAACTGCATACATTGCCATGCTTAGTCAGAGATCAGAATTCAGTTCCTGGTTCCTCCATTTTATTAGCTATATAGGCTGAAGTACATTATTCTAACTTTTTCTGTTTGTTCTGTTTTTGAGACTGGCCCTCTCTGTAGCTTCAGTTGACCCAGAACTTGCTATGTAGACCACAAGAGCCTGGATTTCACAGAGATCCACCTGTTTCTGCCTCCTGAGTGCTGGGATTAAAGGCCCACACCATCACATCCTCATGTTTTTCACCTATAAAACTGGCAAGCAAAAAAAAAAAAAAAAGAAAGAAAAAGAAAACTACAGCTTTTAAACAGAGAAGAGAGAAAAAAAAGAACTCCTCTTTCAGTAAAAAGTTCACCTTCTGTTAAAGTAGCAGACAGCTGAATTTGAAATAGACTATGAATTAGAGTGGTATGATGTTGCATGTCTATAATCTCCACTGGTCATGAAGACACAAGGATCACATGTTGAAGTTTAGCCTGACATAACAAGACCTTTATGTCAAAAAGAAAGAGAATCTACCAATGTCAAATTCTTTAGAACAATTCTATGAGTTATGTGTTATAATATTCATTATATGAGAAAAATGAAGTTGAAGGAATCAGGAAACTTTCTCAAAAAATCGCAGAAGAGGGCTGAAGAGATAGCTCAGCAGTTAAAGGGTACTGGCTGCTCTCGCAGAGAACCCAGGTTCTATTTCCAGAACTTATTTTGGCTCACAATCACCCATTCCAGGGAATCAAATGCCCCCTCCTGGTTACTGCAGGCATCAGGCAGACATATGGTACACACACATAGACACAGGCAAGACATTCATACATATTAAAAATAAATTTTAAAAAATGGCAGAACAGAGATTCAAGCTCAGTAAAGTCTGAATTTACTGGATCATAGAGTCCACAACAGATCTTTACTCAGCAAACACATACAAGGCATGTGTTTTAGACACTGGCTCTATGCATACACATTTTCTAACTTTCTTTCACAAAATAGGAGAAAAAAAACCTAAAAACTGTCCAACTGCTTTCCTTTATATAATAAGCACACAGAGAATAGTTTAAAGCTCCAATACAAAATGGATATATAGCATACTTTTTTATTTCTTAACGTTTATTATCATAATTACACACAGTAATTTATAAGTTTGAAACATGAAAAAACTATGAAGAGAGCTCAAGTAAAGCTGAATGAGTAGGTAAAGATGGTTAAAACTTTGTTCTTTCAAGCACAGGCTCTGGAGCCAGGGTCTAACACCATAAAGTATAACAAATGACTCTTAGGACATTCATCCTACACAAGCATGGAGATATATTTATATAATATATACATATTTTTATATTATATTGGTCCACTAAGTATACATATCTTAACAAAAGATAAGAATCTATATAATCCAGTTAAACATACTTAAGATTAGGGTGCACTTATTACATCAAAAGTTGGTGTTTATAAGTTACAGATACTTAGTATTTTCCAGAGTGTTTTTTAATTAAAAAATTTTAAAGCATTTCAAATACTTGTTCATTTTCTCAGTGCAAAAGAAGGTTATTCAAGTCAACTTACCTTTTTCCTGAAGAGGAAGGGGAGGAAGGGGGAAACACAGACGATATCATCTATCACAACTCCCAACATTACCTTCTCAACGAACTTGAGTCATTACTCAGGCCACTGGATTAGTTATCAAAAACTAAAGCCTGTGATTAGGATTCAGCCCTTGCTTCCTATATGACCTTTATGCTGAAATATTTCTATTTACAAAAGTAGAAAAAAGTTAGCAGCACAGGAAAGGGCAGATTTGTTTTAAGTTCCAGGCATTCAATAGCATTCGGAAAGAAGGAAAGCACCATTTCAAGATGAACTGATTTAGACACCGAGGGACTTAGTTGTAGGCCAGGTACTCTGATTAATACAGCTCAATACCGCCTTGCCTTGCTGACCCCAGAGAATCGGTTTGTAGGTGCATTTTTTTATCTTGGTTTTGAAATCACTATCTAAATCAGTACCTCGGGTTAAAAAAAATAAGATTACAATTTACAGTCTATTTCAAATTTCAGCTCTCAGCCGGTTTCTAACAAAGGAAGAGAGTTCTGATTGATAATTTGACAGGTCTTTTTCTTCTCTCAGCTTTCAAACAAGATGTTTTTTTTGTTAGCTTGCCAATTTTATAGGTGAAAAACATCAGACACATGAATAAAATAATTTAAACTAGTAAATAAATTTTTATAGGTGAAAAACATGAGACACATGAATAAAATAATTTAAAAATGGACAAAAAGCAGTATGATATATGTTCTTCTTTGCATTCAGTGAAAGTGTTTATATTTCAAGTAGTTGGGCTTTCATTAAAGAAAACAAAATAGTGAAAAACCAAAGTACCTTCCAATTCTAACTTCCTGAAGTTTCTCTTGCCAAAGTGCAAGAATACAACATTTATCTCAGCAAAGGCAGAATGGGTGCATATTAAGTTTCTGCGATGAAGTGTGATATTTTAAGTTGTAAGTTTTTCCTTCCATCTGGCATTTATAGTGAACATTTTCTTAACATTTTATTTCTAAGAAACTGTTTTTGCTGATTAGTGAACATGTGGTGAGGTATCTGCTGATCTTAAAATTCCTTAGGTCCAGAGAAAATTGTTTTTAAAAACCTATTTAATGCTTTTATTCAGGAATTACTCGAGTCTGAAGCGATAATGATTCAACCCAATCTATCCCCTTTTCCATCGTGGAACTGATCTATGCAAAATATTTTTCTTTGTCTCTAAAAAAAACAAAGAAACCGTATTTTCTTTGTAAGGGCATACACAAAAATGCACTTTAAACTAGCCAACTGTACTAATCATAAATGAAATAGGGTGCTCCCTCTTTTCCCCTCCCCTTCAACTATTCAATTCAGGGAAAAATACCTGCAGACTTTGAGAACTCCGACGAATGTTATCATAAGTACAGAACAAGGGTAGTACAGGATGAAACTATGTCTTCTAGATTCCAGAAGGCAGAAGCCTGGGTACTCTAGCTTTATAGGTCAAAGCAGCATAAGCAGACAAAAGCTCACTGTCAATGCACACCAGAACGGGGGTCTAAGCGGAGCTGTCTGATCAGGGTACTGCTTTTAGAAGAAAAAATAAGACGTATTTGAAATAGTTTTTTTTTTTTTTTTTTTTTTTTTTTAAACAACAACAACAAGAACAAACTAGACTTTTGTCACATTTATAGGTATCTCAAAACATTCGTATCCCCATGCTCATAGGTAGTTTTGATACACATGGTAAATAGCTTCAGCATTCAGGAAGAAGAGTATTGTATTGTTGACAAAGGACAAACAAATTCTTCATGCTTCTGATATCTCTGATTTGCTAAGTGCAATAGCCAGTTCCAAGTCTTCTTGTTCTTGCTGATTTAGTCGGGCAAGCCTCTGCTCTTCCTCTCTTTCACTTTCTCTCTTGGCCCATTCAATCATATCCTCTTCAGAGGGATACTGCCATTCAAAAGAGTAAATGAATGAATGAATGAATGAATGAAAAGAAAACACAAATGAAAAGAAGTACACACATGGTTTATAAAAGAGCATTAACTACTTATTTTACCTGAAGGACTCTGGGAATTTTCTTATTATTTTCTCATTGTTTCTGAAAGTATGTTTCAACTACATATTGGTGGTTCAATATTTTTTAACATATTCTTATTATTTTTATTTTATGTGTATGAGTGTATTGCCTGCATGTATGTAAGTGCACCCATGTCATGCAATGCCCGTGGAGATCAGAAGAGGGCACCAGATCCCCTGGAACTGGAGCTATGGAGGGTTGCTAGCCACCACATGGGTGCCAGGATTAAAAAACCCCTTCTGTAACAGAGCCAGTGTTCTTAATCTTTGAGTCATCTCTCCAGCCCCAGGTGGTTTAATTTTTTTAAAAATTATTATAATCTATGAGTAGAGAGTCTATAAAAGCACAGGAGAGTCCATAAAGTAAAAATGTTGACGTTAAAGTATCACTTAAAAACCAGAAGTTGCAGGCAAGGTGGCACACACCTATAGTCCCAGTACTTGGGAGGCTGAGGCAGGAAGATTACATATCAGAGGCCAGTCTGGTACCTAATGAGATCCTGTCTCAAAAAATGAGAAATGCTTAAGGTAGAACAGGAAATTTAAACACAGAAGTCTAGCCTTTCCATCTATAGTACAATGTTTAACTTTACTGATCACTCTTCATATGCTGATTTGTGTGTTTTGTTTGACAGGGTCTCATGATAAAGCTCAGGCTGGCCAAACTCAAGATCCTCCAACCTTAGTTTCCTGGTTGGTAGGACTATGCTATATGGGTACCATGTCTGGCTGCTAAATAATGAAAATGAATGCCACTAGTGATTTTCTACCTTGCTGAGCCTTTCAGAATACAGAAAAACTATAAAACTATAAAGCAGTCAGATTTTGCTATAGATAATACAAGTATTAGGTGACCCAAATAACTTTGTAAAAAACATTCTGACAGTTGGGCATGTTAGTGGCTGCCTTTAATTCCAGTACTCGGGAAGCAGAGCCAGGTAAAGTTCTGTGAGTTCAGGACCAGCCTGGTCTACATAGAGTTTCAGGCCAGCTAGGGCTACATAATGAGACACCTTTTGAAAACAGACCTGTGAATCACAAATCCTTCACAATGAAAAACGGACTTTATTGTGAGCTACTTTATATTATACTGTACTGAGATTCTGGGGACTGGAATAAGCAAAATACCTCAGCTATCCTTCAAGACTCATTCCAGCCAGGCCTGGACTTGCTGAAACCATATTTAACATAATGAATGTCATAAATAGCCAGAGTGTTATTTTATACTAAAAGAATTATAGTCTCCAAAAGAAAGTTAATTCATTCATTCTCTGCTTAAAACAATTCAAATTCCACCTGACATAAAACGTATGCAAAGATAATTCTGAAATGGTATTGTTTTCAATATTCAAAATGTGGATTTCTATTTTGTTCCTTCTCATTCAGGAGAGGTCACCGGAACTTAACAGTACAGCCAATTTACAACTGTCTTAGTGACAGGGATAAAACAATCAAGGGATGACTTGGTGCTACACTGAGGAGGAAAACATTAGGTGGGTTGTGGCCATGACCTCTCATCTCCAAAATTAAGAACAGAGGGTGATAAACAGAGAAATTCCTGCTACAGAGTAGGCAGTGCATGTCACTGTCTGAAAGTGGAAAAAGACAATCTGGAGAAATGAAAGTCTGTCAGCTACTCCTAAGAGGGCCATTAAGGTCGGGTGTGGTGGTTCAAGCCCAGCACTTGGGAGGCAGAGACAGTCTATCTACAAAGTGAGTTTCAGGACAGCCAGAGCTACAAAGTGAGACCCTGTCTCAAAACAAAAACAAAAACAAAACAAACAAAATCTCAAAATAAAAACAAAAACTTTTTTGGGGGGTTTATCTAACAGTGATGAAATACATGGTTATCTCCATGGTTCTTCTTCACATTGGGGTCTCTAATTAGAGCTTCCTGTTTTAGAAAATGTCAAGTAATTATGGTAGGCTAGTGAATTAGAGCTCTCAAATGGTAAAACTTTTTAGATTTTAACAACAGCTTCTATTTCATAAAACTGGAAGTAACATTCTTAGAAAGTTATCGAGGTGGAATGAAGGCTTATCGTGGGTGAAGAACTGGGTTCATAGCTTCACAGTTGTTTTATAAAACTAAAACAAAGAACCACCACCACTAACAAACTGTGAAAACTGCCATGTGAATATAAAGAGCTTTGTTTTCTAGTTAAAGAAATCCTAGCACTGTCCCCTTAGACAAACTGCTGACTGGTTTCTAGAAATCATTAAAGCTTTGTACATAAACACACATACACAGTTACAAATACACAGGCTTATTACCGGCATTATTCATCCAGTGAGCAGACAGCAAACTATTAAATCATCACCATACATAACCATTTGCAAAATAACTGTCAAGATTTTATTTATGTTGATATCACTATGACTAAAAGAACCACTTATAAAACAATGTGTGTATTATAAGAACTAAGACTACTAAAATGAATTGAGCAAAGGAACAATTTTAGAACCATCAAAACAAATTCAAACAGAAGTTTTGATTGGGGGAAGAACAAAAGATAATTTTTTAGTATGTTGATAAATTTAGGTGAAATGATTCAAATTTGGCAGACTACTAAGTGATCTCTCAAAGTTCTTCAAGCTGCAAATGGAAAGAGTTTTCCCCCAAACGGCCCATTCACAGTACTTACAGCACTGAAGTTAGCAAAATTGCTTGGGTCCGCCTCTTTACTGGCAGTGGTAGTAGTAGAAGTGAATGGATCACAAAACATATCAGGATCTTTTTCTTTGGGGCTATCATTGCCTGGGAAAGGCTGAAATGGATCATTCAGTTTAAAGGGATCAGAAGAATCCAATTTGCTGATGGGTCTTTTCCCTGGATCAAAATCATTACAATTAACCAGTAAATACAGCACACACAAGCACACCAGAACATGTACACAGACAGCATTAAAGAACTGAGGGTGGTAGATGGGGCAAGAACCGAACTGTTTTAAACACTACCGTAAAGCGCTGTGACAATGATCTGTCCCCAGTGCTTCCCACACTGCTTTCAAGTATACTTTAGGAGGAACTAAATGAATAAAGACTGTCTAAATAAATAAGAGAAGGACGGGCCCCAAATCCTTTTTGGGGGGGAGGGGTATAAAGATTCTTTCCCCACTCAAAGAAGCATATTCCTAAGGAAGACTGGCAAATTTCTTCTGGCTTTTCTCTGATGCATATACATACCATAATCTCTAGTAACAAAAAACACAAAGCCCCACTTAAAAAAACATTTATTTTTATTTGATGTATATGTGTCTTTATGAGTAGGTGTAAGTGTACTATGTGTGTGCCAGTGCCTGTGGAGGCCAGAAGAGGGCACCAGATCCCCTAGCTGGAGTTACAGACCACTATGAGCCACATGTGGGTGCTAGGAACCAAACTTGGTATCCTCTGCAAGACCACCAAGTGCTCTTAACTGCTGAGTCATCTCTTCAGTCCCCACTTAACTTTTTTGCCATCTATAAAATTTCAAACTATTTTTTCTTAAAATGCAGTAAGCTGATATTAATTGACTCTTTTCATAAATGTACCAGTTTACAAAAGAGGTTTGTAGCTCATCTGCATCCCTCTGAAAGTTCTCTGAAAAGAGGCAAAATCTGAGTTGCTGCCCCCTGTCTAACAACTAACGCATTATGGTAATTATAAATTTAAGACCACAGAGTGATGGTTTGGATTACAGCTTATATGGCTCTAGGTTCAAACTCCAGTATAACAACAACAACAGCAGCAGCAGCAAAAACAAACACCCCCCCCCCAAGCATGGTGGCATAAGCCTATAATCAACACTTGAGAGGTAGAGACATGCGGACAGACTTCCTCAGCCACACAGTGAGTTTGAAGCCAGCCTGGCTTACGTGGGGCACTGTGTAAAACAAAACCAAACAAACAAAAAGTCTGGGAACATAACTCAGTGGTACAGGGCTTGCCTAGCATGTGTAAGGCTTTAGATAAAATTCCTAGTACTGGGGGGCAGGGAGATCTCTAAATTGAAGCAAGGACTATCCACAATATGAATTTAAAGCTCCTAACCTATGATCTTTCCTAACCAGTGAGCATGAGTTTTCCTTGATTTCTCTACAATGTCCACTCAAATGTTCTCAGCTTTTTTTTATTATAGTGTGTATGTGTGAATGATGTATGTGGACACACATTTTCTCAGAGGACAACTTTGTGCAGTCAGTTCTGTTCTCGAACCTTTATACGGATTCCAGGGATTGAATTTAGGTCACCAGGCTTGTGCAGCTTTACCTCCAAGTCATCTCACCAGCCCTGTTCTCAGCTTTAATTAAGGTGTTAATCAGGGCATTTTACTTAGGTTTTAAAAGTAACCTCACTCATATAGGTACAAAAACTTTAAATTATTAGTTAAAAGTTCTCTCTCTCTCTCTCAACCTTACTTCTAATAATGGATGATACAGGTGACTTTTCCTTAAAAAATAGAAATCACTTAACTCATTTACCTGAATCAATTGTGTGTACAATCTGTTAAATTATAAAACAAAATAATAATCTACTCAAGAAATGCCATGGGGAGGTTATTTTGAAAGGCAAGCATGATCTCCTGGGGCTGGAGAGATGGTTCAGTCGTTAAGAGCAATGACTGCTCTTGGCAGAAGACCTGGGTTTGAATTTCAGCACCTGAGTGGCAGCTAACAACAGTCCATAACTCCAGTTCCAGGGGACTGATGTCCTCTTTGGACCTCCAAGGGCACTGCTCAACACAGATGCACTTACATACATGCGGGTAATACATTCATACACATAAAATATTTTCTTAAAAATTCAGTATGCCAATGGTATCTGCTCATGGAACAAAGTACTCCTAATAATGGGGAATTGCTTTTACAGCCACGTTATTCTGCATTAAAAACGGACCTTTCCTTTGTATAGTGCTAAACATAACACAAATATACTAAGCAAAATTAAAATTTAAATATAACATGGACTAAAAGTTTTTTTGTTTTGGTCCTTTTGAGACAGCATCTCCCTGCAGCCCCAGCTGTCCTGGAATTCACTATATAAACCAGGTTGGGCTTGAACTCACACAGATCCACCTGCCTCTACCTCTGGAGTTCTGGGATTAAAGGTTTGTGCCACCACATCCAGCACTAAAAATAATTTTTAAATCACCATTATAAACTAAAGGAGTTTTCTTTTAAGTTACTGCATTTCTGAATTCTGGATACTAGAAGCCAATTTCTCATATTAAAGGATTTAAGGGGCAAATATTTCTTCTTTTACCAACCTTGAATGCCTCTCCTTGCTGTTTTCCAAATATAAATAAATAAACAGGATTTAAGAAACAGTGACTTCAAATTAGTTTTCTCTCAAAGAAATTAATGAAAAAAACCAAAGTATAAGAAACTGCTACTCAAATGATAATCAGTGAGCTCATGCCATGAAGATAAGTCCATGACAGTTAAATGTACCAGTTTCTTAGGCATATGTCTACATAAGTACTGAGGTCAGAAAACGACAGCACCAAGTTTTTGCTAAGTGACTTTATAAAATATGTAAGTATGTAAGGAAAGTTTACACAATACTTTTCAGAGAGGGAAAAGGCATCAAATTTAGGAAAGGCCTCGAGTCTCTCACCAGGTGGCGGTGGGCAAGGTCTTGTCGGAGTTCCAGTCTTTGGTGGCAGGGCTGGGGGCACATCCTCACTCTTGACTGATACCTCCTCAAACACAGTTTTTGGAATGGTCACACTGCTGGCAGAACTTGACATGGTGGGATTGAAAGGATCTTCGCTGTTGACCTTTGTTTGAAAAAGAAATGTTTACACAATTTAACATACATATGGTCACACAATATTCAGAAGAATGATTTAAATATCACACAACTTTTTTAGAGTTCCTATTTAAATATCACACAACTTTTTTAGAGTTCCTAATAAAGTGACATTTTAATCTTTGCATTCAAGAACAGGACTAAAAGTTGTTCTGTGTTCTCACATCACTGATTATGCAGAGCAACAGATCATATCCAACAAGCCAATTCTGGATTGAAGGCTTATGAAGCACCAGGCAATGTTCACAACAAAGTCACCTGAGAATGAAATGGGAACGACTCTGTTTCTCAATGCATTTAAATAGAGTAACAATGCAATTATTAAAGAAAATGACATTTAGGCAAACAATGAAGAGAAACTGAAAGTCAACTTTTAAAAGCAAACTGGGGGCTGGAGAAAGGGCTCAGCAGTTAGAAGCACTGGCTGCTCTTGCAGAAGACCCAGGTTTGATTCCCAGCACCCACACGCAGCCAACCATTTGTATCTCCAGTTCCAGGGGATCCAATGCCCTCTTCTGGCTTCCACAGGTACTGCACAACACAGTACACAGTACACATATAAAAGGTGTAACACTTATACACGTAAAATAAAAATAAATAAACAAACAACAACAAAAAAAGCAAACTGACTCCACGGAATGTCTTAATGCGTGACTACAAATCCTGATCTTCATATATGTAAAGTAATGAAAGATTGTCTTTTCTGTAACAAATAGTTTATGATTTGAGCTCTATTTAGGCCAGTGTTTCACAACAGTGGCACTACTACATTTTGGGAGGGAACTGTGTTTCAGAGGGCTGTGCAGTGTTTTTTAGGATGTTTAACAGCATCCTTGGCCTCTTCACTAGATATGAGTAGTACCCACTACCTAGTTGTAAACAGCACAAATGTCCCTAGACATTGTCAAAGATTCCTTGGAGGGAGAGGGGCACAGCTGGACATACCTTCAAATCCTCTCTTGGCCTAAATCAATACTACAGTTCTGCTGGAAAATAGGTAGTAGATATTCAATGTGAGGGGTTTATGTAATATTTATCATAGTACAGACCCTAACAACCTCAGAGCATAAAAATAAAATAATCAATACAGTGAGAATGGAATGAATGTTATGGCCAGAAAGAAGAGAGGGGGAAATGTAATTCAAGAAGAAAACATGTTTGAACAGACAAAAAACTACATATGATGTTGAGCAAATCTTTCAGTGGAAAATTACAATCGTCTGAATTACCACTATTACCTGTTTATGTATAGAAATATAATTACTTTACAGCTTCTTTGTAACTTTTATGTGAAATCAACATTTGCTATGATTGCAATCAAGTTCCAATGTTTGTGAGAGTCTGGCAACTGAAAGGAGGGTCTGCTCATTTGATGGGAACATGATGTATTTTTTCTTCCCATTAATCATTGCAGATTACCTTTGATAATGTGCTGAAGTCAGCAAATCCATCTTCAAATGATTCATTTCCAAAAACAGAAGCAAAGGGGTCTGTGGCTAAAAGGAGTAAAGAAAATCAGTGGTATAAGAAAGACAGACATCAAATTCCATGTCCTGTTTCTGTTTGGTAACATTCAGAAAAGTGATTCCTAAATTTATGATTGATGTCTATGAAGGCTGGATAATACCGAAAACCCATATGATATATTCTTTTGAATAAATCAGCTCAAAAACAGGTGCTACTTGAAAGTAAAGTATTGAAGGTTCTGAAATAGATATCAAATAATGTAGCTCTGAGTAACTTAATTTTGTTGTTGTTTGTTATGAGGAAAGTATATCCCAGGATGGCATCTGAGTAAAGATTCTTCTGTCAGCTTCCCAAGTGCCAGGATCACAGGCACATGCAACTGTGCCTGGCCAAATTATCTCTAATTAAGATATCAGAAAGCTTTAACCAAGGCCATTAATCATACATTTCATATCTATCCTTCCAGGCCTATTTCAAATGCTACTTTATTCATAAATCCTAAACTAACCTAGCTGCTACCAATTCCCAAGCAAAAGGTGAGTTCTTCATTTTCTATGGCAGTAACTGTATTCTGATTCATTCCATAGTTATCCATGATTGATAATTATCTGTGTTACAGTAGGTTCCCTTAAAACAATGAAGAATAGCAGTCAACAAACATTTGTTGACTATACATGAAGTCAAAGAAAATAAGAAGATAGTTTCCTAACCTTGAAAAGCTCCAGTGACAGAGCTGGGAATTGGGCTCAGTATAAAAGCACTTGTGTAGCATGCACAAGGCCTTGAGTCCAACTGTTAATATCACAAGAAAAGAAAAGAAAAAAGAGGAAAGGAAAGGAAAAAAGCCAGAATATTACAACAATGAAATGGGAGTTACTAATTGCATTGGACAACTAGGAAAAGTAGCAAACCAACCATTATATTTTTTGCACAGGGTATCTTACAGCTAGTCATTAAGCAAAGATGACTTTGAATTCCATATCTTCCTGCCTCTATCTCCAAATATGCAGACTGGAAGAGTGCTTGGCACATTTAAGCTTTTAAATTGTTTAAAAAAGGTTTTTATTTTTATTTTATGTGTATGAGTGTTTTTGCCAGCATGTATTTAAGTGCATCGCCTATGTGCCTAGTGCCCATAAAGGCCAGAGAAGGGTGTTGGATCCCCTGGAGTCAAGGACAAGTGTCAGCTGCTGGGAACTGAATGTGGGTACCTCTAAAGGACCAGTAAATGCTCTTATTAAGCACTGAGCCATCTCTCCAGCTCCATATTTAAGCTTTTCAGTGAAGACTTCTGAGTAAGAAGGAAGTTTGTCACATAAATGGGAAAAAGAGAAAGCACACCACCAGAAAGAAAGAACAGCGATTGTAAGAGCATTACTTAACCACTGCTCCACAGGCTGAATAGCTATCGCTTCCAACACAGCACATTATTCCCAACAGATGGACAAGTTCAGTTGGAATGAACTGATCTACTTTTTGAAAGGCTTCCCCTATTTAGGCATAAAAGTCACACAGACGTAGTGTGTGACATAAGGTAAAAAGGTAAAAAGAAAGAAAGGAAGGAGTTGAAGAGGAGAGAGACTTGCAAAAAAAGAAAGCAAAGTTGGGGATATAGCTCAGTAGCTAGAGTGCTTACCTACCATGCACAAGGCACTAGATTAGATCACTCGTAGAGGAAAACATTAATTTAAGTATTAATTATATAATTAAAAGGGAAGTCAGGACAAAGAGGCACAAAAGAAATTCTTGTTCTTCCTAACTTTTCATCTTTATATCAAAATATCCTTAGCACACGTATTCTAAGAACCCACTGAATGTGTTACGTGTCTACTTCTCTAGAAATGAATATAGCATAATATAAACAGAAAGAGAACCAAGAAAGGTATATGATGATGATGATTAGAAACAGAAATAGGTGAGCCAGAGTTGAACTTGGAGCTGTGGTCCCCAGCTGTGACCAGTTCCAGTTCCTCTAGTGGTGGGCTAGTGGTGGAGCAGATCGGAGGGCAGAGAACAGGGAACTTTCCAGTGTTAGGCAGCAGTTTCAGCCTTCTCTGAGTAGCTGCTCTCCCCACAACCCCTCCTCTACGGTCCCAGGTTGTTCATGGCAGTGGCTTTGCCTCTCTGTTGGGCTTATGCTAAGGGCAAGGGAGGTGTCTGTGATTTGAAGATTCTAGTCTTGGGAGGACTGATGATTCTCAAGAATGGACTTCCCACCTCCCTGACGGCCAGCTAGTTTTGACTCTACACATTACCCAGGCCTCCTGTAGGACCTTTCCCATTCCCCGACACCAAGAGGTTCTCCATCATTTTTCTACTACTCTTCTACAGCCCCAGTGGACCTTCACTTGTGCCCTGCAGAAAACGTAAAACACCTAACTGAACCTCTAGAGAGAAAAATCAGTTTGGAACTTGAAAAAAATTTTAGGTAATTAAAAAAAGATGATATCAAATAATTAAAATATTTATTAAAAGAAATAAAAGTAGAGACAGCTTATTTTATTTATTATTTTTATTTTATGTGTATGAGTGTATTGCCTGCATGTGCGTAAGTGCACTTGCATCGGACAATGCCCTTGGGAGGTCAGAAGAGGGTGTCGGATCCCCTGGAACTGGAGTTATGGATGGTTGTTAAGTGCCATGTGGGTGCTGGGAATTGAACCCAGGTCCTCTGAAAGAGCAGTCACTGCTCTTAACTGCTGAGCCATCTTTCTACCCCAGAGATCAAGAAAGAGAAAATACTCCCATGATTGAGAATCAACTGATGAGATAGGGAAAGACAAATGCTCAAGACCCTCCTTTTTTCAAAATTTTTGTTAAGTGTATGAGTCTTTTGACTACATGTATATAAGTGTGTCACATGCATGCCGGCCAGAACAGGGTGTCAGATCCTCTGGAATTGGAGTTGCCCCAGCTGGCCTGGAACTTGCTATGCCTCTGCCTCCTGAGTGCCGGAAATAAAGGCTGGTGCATCACCACAGGACCCTTTGGAGGTCATTTACATAGAACCTGCTCTCCTGAGCTTGTACACTGTGAGCTTTTCTCCTTAAGCTCTGTTGGTTACTCTGTTACTTGCAGCCCGGGTGGAGAAGGGTTTCCAGCTTCATCAGTTGGTTTCTTTTGTGGCCTAATACTGAGACTGCTTTCTCCAGTCCTACTTTCCTGACAGTTTCTCCCAGAGAGGGATGGATCCAAAAATCTTTTTTAAAAGAAGAATTTATTTTTAAATTATGTGTATCTGTGAGTGGGTTTGTGTACATACCAATCCCCCTGGAGCTAGAGTGACAGGCAGCTGTGTTACCAGACACGGGTGCTGACAATCAAACTCTGGTTTGCAAGAGCAGTGTGTGTTCTTAACTGCTAAGCCATCTTTCCAACCCCAGCTCCCAAATCGTTTGTGAAGCAGAACAGTGATGATCAACCCATTTTCTGCAATTCTCCCAGTCTGATAAGGCTCCCTGGCCTAAGAGAGACCATAAGACTCTCTTCCTACTTTACTGGTAGGAAAGGAAGGAGTTAGGTGGAATTTCAGTTTGAAATTGTCACTTTTTATTAATCTATCCTACACGCTGGCTGAGCCAACTGCTAAAGGCACAGATCTGAGTCAGAGGTTGGGGAAAGGGGATACCAGTGACACTTGCTAAAGTTTCCAGGTTCTTGTGTAGTTTTGCATCAGGAACACATGGTTAGAAATAGAAATAGAGGCAGTTTCTTAAGAAAGAGAAAGCACTCCTATGAATGGAAGTAGGCTGGTGAGTTAGGGACTAACATTCACTCAAAAGCCAAGGCACCTTATTTTTGTTTGCTTTGCCACCAAAACAGTGGTGGGTAAAGGGGTAGGCAGGTACCTAGAAAAACCAGTTCTTTAGAAATACATCGCAGCTCTGAGTCTGAATAGGATGTTGAAAATTCAGAATTATAGGAAGCTCTGCAAATTTAGCTATAAAAGATGCTTTTTTTATTACTACATTGCCTGCCGAGTTTCATAACTGGGGCCTAGTTTCACCATGGGTGTGGCTTCAAGCTTTCCCTTCCCTTTCCTCTTCTGTCATTCCAGATGTGGTACATCTTGCTGAGGTACAGTCTCAGCAAGATGAAAACACTCTACTGATAGAAGGTGCCAAAGAAGAGTGGGGAGGGGGAACTCAGTTCCATGAGGGATTATGTCTGCTTCGTATCTTTCCCTATAGTCTTTAGAAGAAGTTACAACACATATACCAACAGAGCTATTAGGTCAGGTTTGACAGGAATACTGTGAAATATAATCTGAAAAAGGTTAATTGAAAAATAAGGTATTTCTATATGAAGAATATGTAGTTTACTGGAGAGTATTTCTATACTTTCCTCGTAAGTTACCTATCTGGGTCCAAGTACTTAGGAAATGAACTCTATACAGAATACTTTTGCACAAATTAAAGAATTAAAAATTTTGTAAAAACATTCTGGATGTTGATGTGGTTGATGTGAAGCAGAGGCCTGCCCAAAACCTAAATCAACTTATTCAGACCATGTGAGACACTTGCTGGGGGCAGTCTCAGACATTCTTGGATGGGAAGCCCACAGGCAGCTTTCTTCCTCTTGATGCAGAGGCAGGCTTCAAATGCAAACATGAAACACGACCTCATTAGCATGGTCTTCCCCAAGAACAAAGGCAATATAGTAAGAAAAACATTTAAAAGTGTAATAAGAAATCTCATGATCAGAAACAACTTATTGGGGCTGGAGAGATGGCTCAGAAGTTAAGAGTGTGTATTGTTCTTGCAGAGGACCCGAGTTCAGTTCCTAGCACCATACACCACATCAGGTAGCTCACAACAGCCTATAACTCCAGCTCCAAGATGATCTGACATTTCTGGCCACCTGTTTCTTTCTTTCTTTCTTTCTCTCTCTCTCTCTCTCTCTCTCTCTCTCTCTCTCTCTCTCTCTCTCTCTCTCCTTCTCTTTCTTAAAAATAAAAATTACAAAAAATGTAACTTGTACATGCTTTCACATACAACTTCAGGGTCCACAGAAATGGCTCAGCAGTTAAGAGCACTGACTGGTTTTGCAGAGGGCCTGCATTTGATTCCCAGCACTCATATGGTGGCTACAACTGTCCATAACTCCAGTTCCAGGGGATCTGACACACCCTTCTGACCTTCTCAGGCATTGCATGACATGGGTGCATTTATATACATGCAGGCAATACACTCTTACACATAAATAAAAATAATAAAAATTTTAAAATAACTCTTTTAACATATAACTTCAACAGTTTTTTTCCTGTCATTTCTTTTTACACATCTGAGCTGATACTATACTACTAAACTTTTCTGTAAAGGTAGGAATAATTAAATTATATTTCAGGTAAATAATTCTTATCTCTTACCCTGGCTTAATTACAGTTCTTAAAAAAATTTAAATTTTATGTGTATGAGTGTTTTGCCTGCATGTATGTAAGCACATTCCTGCATGCAATGCCAGTGGAGGCCAGATAAGGGCGCTGGATTCCCTGGAGCTGGAGTTAAAGGCAGCTGTTAGCCTCCAAGTGGGTACTGGGAACCAAACTCAGGTCCTCTGCAAGAGAAGCCAGTGCTCTTAACCACTAGGGGATCTATACAGTCCCTATTTACAGTTCCTTTTAAAAAATATTTTTTATTTATTTTTATTTTATGTGTATGAGTTCATTGCCTACATGTATGTAAGTGCACCCGTAATGTACAATGCCCAAGGAGATCAGAAGAGGGCATTGGATCTCCACCAACAGCCACCATGTGGGTGTTGGGAACTGAACCCAGGTCCTCTGCAAGGGCAGCAGTGCTCTTAACTGCTGAGCCATCTCGCCAGCCCCCTAATTACAGTTCTTATCAACACCTGACATACGTTGTTTTCTGTCCATCTATCTCAAATAAGCTCAATGCTGCTAAGTATTTTGTTTCATTCACTACTCTATTCTCAAGCACTAGCACAAGGTCTGGCAACCAGGAGACACTGATATTTGTTGAAAGTATCATAATAAAAAGGGAACAGAAACAGCTTTTTAAATTAACTTATTATTTATTAACAATCCTCCAAATAGCTACAACATTTCTTAGCATAACCATCTGACCAACAAAGAATAAAGAACAAATAAAACTTCCTCAAAGGATTGGAGCTGGAGAGATGGCTCAGAAGTTAAGGGCATGCTGCTCTCGTGGAGGACCTAAGAGTTCAGTTCCCAGAACCCATGTTGGGTGGCTTACAACTGCACGTAACTCTAACTCCAGGGGATCTGATGCCCTCTTCTGGCCTCTGTGGGCACCTGCACATACCCACACACATACACATAAATTAAAAAAAATCTTGCTGGGCATGGTGGCATACACCTTTAATACTAGGACTTGGAGGAGGATTAGGGGTATGTGTTTGTGTGTGTGTGTGTGTGTGTGTGTGTGTGTGTGTGTGTGTGTGTGTGTGTGTGTGTTTGGCATGTGGAAGATCTTTATTAAAGTCAGTAAGCCACTGAGGCCACCTCTGAGCAGGAGCACTGAGGCACAGAGGAGGAGAGGCCTAGCTTATTCCAATCATCCTGGCCCTGCCCTATCTTAGGGAGTGTTTTGGGAGGGGGTAGGGTGTTTCTTTGCTCATGTATGCATGTGTGTACACCTATGGGGCAGGAGAAAATGTGTCCCCAAACTCCAAGTCAAGGGCAAGTGAGGCAGGCTGACTGAAAGGTAGCTGTGCCTTCCAAGGTCACACAGATCTCTGTGAGTTCAAAGTCAGCCTGTTCAACATATCAAGTGCCAGGCCAGCCATGGCTACACAGTAAGGCCTTATCCTTTAAAAAAAAAACAAAAAACCTTAAGTTTTCCTAAAGAATAGCTACCTATCAGAGAATCCTAAAAAGATGAAGACATCTCCCTGCTCTCTGCAACTTTAACTATATGATTATCAAACTGAGTCTCACATAAATTCTTCAAGAGACACTCATGAATAATTTAAAATACAGATGCTGACCATCTACAAAATACCCAATTACTTTCAAAATCAGCCTCCAGTTCATCCACTCACCTACTCACTGCCCATTCATTCACTCACATTTAATAAACATGCAAAGCAACAGAGAGTTAGTTAGAGGGTGATATCAAATTTGTGATTTCACCAATACACATACACAAGTGCTATACAATAAGCACTAAAGTTCAGAGAACAAAGGAGAAGTACCTAGTGTTATATAAATGAGGCAAGATTTTGCAAAAAGCTTCCATTTCTTTTATTTGTGAACAGAAAGGGGGTGGGTAGACAGACACACACACACTCACACCTGTCCATAAATACATACTGTTTCAAACACTATACAGCCTTGGTGTCACAGTCATGGTCTGTGGTTTGTAGAAACAGAGAAAATTAGAAAGAAAATGTGAAAGAAAGCATAGTGAAATACACGGGCATCTCTATATCTAGCTGGAGTTACTGCTTGCAAACAGGAAGATCTACTTGGCATTTTATTTCTGCTGAGTCAAAGATGCATCTGCAAAGAAATCTACTGAGCTTCAATCAGCAGCTGGAAAGATATTTCATGTTCTCAGTCTGGGGTTAGTAAAGTATTTCACATAAAAGAAAATCTGGTACCCAAACCAATCTCACTTAAAGTGGAAAAACAATCCTTACAATTGAAAACAGGTATGAGGCCAAGCCTTTAATCTCAGCACCTGGGAGTCAGATGGCAATCTGTGAGATCGAGGCCTGCCTGGTCTGCATAGTGAATTCCAGGTCTCAGCTGGGGCTACAGGGACACCCTGTCTCAAAAAGACCAAAACAAACAACACCAAAAACCAAGAAGAGAATGTACAGAGATACATTCTGCCCACATGCTGTTGGGCGGCCTTTTCCTCACTAGTCTGCAGGCACGCACAGTGAAACAGTAAAACGAACCTGGGAAAATAAAGTATCCTTAGCAACATGACATTAAAACGTTTACATTTTTAACTTTACTAATTTCCTGTGTTCCCGCACAGCCTGGTTATCTGTTTGAGTTTTAAATAAGAGTGAGAATGAAATAGTTACTTAGTTTAAAAGTGTTTTTAGATCTTGTTTTTTTTTTGATGTGTGAGCCTTCTTCCTGCATGTACACAAGTGCACCTGTGTCATGCAATGCCCGTAGAGGCCTGAAGAGGGCGTCAGATCACCTAGAACTGGAGTTAGCTGCCATGTGGGTGCTGGGTGGTCAGTGCTCTAAATCACTGAGTCATCTCTCCAGTCCCTAAAGTTTTCCCTATTTTAACAGAATCTCTTTATATTGAAAAACAATTTTCACTACCTATTTGAAGCATTCATCATTAAATTTAGGCCAAGATTTTTAGGAGTCAATGCCAAACGACACTTCTTTTTTTTAAATGAAAAAGGGGGGTTTAATAAACATATTTTAATACAGATTTGAGCACAAAAAAAGAGGTGTTCAAAATAAAGAAAGACATAGTAGAGAATATCAGTGTGACTAGCCAGTCTCTTTTTCTCTCACTCTCTCGAGACAGGTTCTTAAAGGATGGTCTAGAATTTACTATGTAGCCCATATTAGGTAGTGCAGGCTGGCCTTGAATTTATAGCAATTCTCCCACCTCACTCTCCTGCAAACTGGGATCACAAGTGTGAGCACCACACGTGGTTAATTAAAATGTTTTTTTCTTTCTTTCTGTGTGTGTCATACAAGTGTACATGTATGGTATGTGTTGTGTGTGGTATTTGTATGCAAAGTGCATGCATATGAGTGTTCACAGGAGTCCAGAGCAGAGCATTAGGCAGTTTCCTTGACTGCTCTCTGGTTTATTGTCTTAAGACAGGGTCTCTCACTAAAACAAAAGTTCATCATTTTGACTAGGCCAGCTAGCCAGTAAGCCCTCAGGATCTGCTTGTCTTAGCTCCTCAATGCTGGGGTTACAAAGCATGAGTAGGTATGCCCACCTGTTTATGTGGATGCTGGAGATTCAAACACAGATTCACATTAGGTGCTCACACTATCTATTTTGTTTGTTTCTTTGAGACAGGGTCTTCCCGAAGCCCCAGCTGACTTGGAACTTGCTATGTAGACCAGGCTGGCCTGGTTGTTGCAGAGATCTGCCTGCCTCTGCCTCCCCAGTGCTGGAATTAAAGGTGTGTGCCAACACACTCAGCCCTTCACACCATCTTTTATAAAGCAAAAACCTCATATTGGTTTTATTGATATTGAACAGAACATATATTCTAGAAAAATATTTAACATGAATAATACATCAGATAGCAAATAATAAAATGACACATAAACATCTGTTTCTACTATTATTGGTGTGCTATAGCTGGAAATAATTAGGCAGTAATTTAAAGTCATAAATAACAGAAAAAACATTTGGAGAAAAAAAATCTTAAAGGAAAGGGCAATGACAATCCAAGAATTCATATAAGATCACAAAAGACCACGAGCAGCCAAAGCACTCCTAGGGAGTGAGGTCACAGCTGGGGGCTGGCAAGATGGCTCAGCATGTAAAGGGACTTACTGACAAGTCTAAGAACCCGAGTTAAATCCCTGAAACCCACATGATGGCTCTCTAGATGGCTCACTACAAATGACTACCACAATTTGTTATCTGACACACACAGGCATGCCATGCCCCCATGAAGATAAATAGACAGGTCGGTAAAGAGAAAGACTTTAAAGAACACAGCTTGGAGGCATCAAAATATCTGACCTCAAATTACACCACAGAGCTATAGTGATAAAAACAGTCTCATACTAGCATAAAACCAGATAGGTAGACCAATGGAACAGAACAGGAGACTCGGAAATAAACCGATGAAACTATACCCATCCAATTCTTGACAAAGGAGGCAAAAATACACTGGGAAAAAGAAAGCCTATACAATAAATGGTGCTGGTAAAACTGGATATCCACCTGCAAAAGAATGAAATTAACTTCACATCTTTCACTCTGTATAAAAATCATTTCAACCTGAAGCCCCCAAACTTCTAGATGAAAACATAACAAGTACACTTCAGGACACTGGGGCAGGCAAAAACTTTCTGAACAGAATACCAGTATAACAGGAACTAGCCAAGTACCAACAGATGGGATTACATGAAATTAGAAAGTTTTTGCAGAGCAATGCAAACTATCAGCAGAGCACAGAGATAGCCCACAGAATAAGAGAAAATCTTTACCCAGAAAATTGGCTAATATCAGAATTTACAAAGAAATATAGAAAATATCAAGGAAATAAAATTACCAACCAACAAATGGATTACAAACTAAACAGGCATTTTTCAGAAAAAGAAATACAAATGGCCAACATCTACTCTAAAAGGTGTTCAACATTCATAGTTACCAGGAAAATGCAAATTAAAACTACTTTGAGATACCACCACACGCCAGTCAGAATGGCTGTCACCAAGAAATCTAACACCAAATGTTGGAGAGGATGCGGAGAAAGAGGAGCCTTATTCACTGCTGGCAGGTGTGCAAATTACTACAGTTATTACGGAAATCAGTTTGGAGGTTCCTCAAAACAATTAAAAATTGAACTATCAAGTGACCCAATGATCTCATTCTTATGCATATACCTAGAGAACTCCATGCCCCACTGCAGAGATATTTACATCCCACGTTCACTGCTGCTCTGCTCACTACATCAAGGAAATGAAACCAACCTAGTTGTCTATCAACAGGCAAATGGATAATGAAAACCTGGCAAATATATACAACAGAAAGTTATTCTGCTCTAAAAGTGAAGTCACAAAGTTCACAGGAAAATGGATGGACTTAGAAATCTTAGGTGAGGTCTCCCAATCTCAGAAAGAAAAAAGAAAATACTTGTTTTCCCTCATTTGCAGATCCTAATCTACAATGTATATGTATATGTGTAAACAAATGCATATGTGTGACTATAACATTTAGAAAGGAGAACAAGGGTGAATTAAAAAAAAATTGTTTTATATGTATGAGTGTTTTGCCTCAATGTAAGCAAGGGTACCACAAGCATGTAATGCTCACAGAGGCCAGAAGAGGGCATCAGACCCTCTGGAATGAGAGTTAAAAAAAGCGTTAGCTGACTTGTGAATGCTGGGTCCAACTGAACCTGGATCCTCTATAAAACCAACCCATGCACTAACCTGCGGTTGAGCCATTTCTATAGGCCCAAGAAAAAGTAATTTTAAAAAGGTGTACTATTTGAGCTCATATATACTGTATAGTTTATGTAAGTCTTTTGAATTCTACCTGAAGATAAAACATATTTTAATGCAAAATAAGTCCTTTAATGGAGAGCATCCTCATGTGATTCCATGTGAGGCCTTATAGGGAAATTTGAATTTTCAACTGTTTTTTCATTCTTTGAATACTTCTATATACTGCAGGTTCTTTCTAAGTACTAATGAACTTTAGTTACATTTTTTTGAAAAAGGCTTAAAAATAATCAACATTAACAAAATTGGCAAATTTATTTACCTGAATCACTTTCTGCAACAACAACTGTTCCACCAGGAGCAAAAGGATCATTGTGCTTCAAAGTTTCTACCTAAACAAATGACACAAATCCCATGACTGAGAGGCAATGGTTCATAGCTGCAATATCACTGTCATTCCTAAGAAAAACTTCCTTATAAATTCTAAATTAGAGAGTACAAACATCAGAAACAAAGGTCTCGAGACCCCCTACCGATTTGCATTCTTACTGAATGGAAATAATATTCTCATTTAATGTTCTATGATTGCAAAATACAACATTCATTGAAAAAAGTGTATGAAACATAGGTATGATTTAACAAGTAAGTTTTCAAGTGAATAACCATGCAATCATCTCCTGGGAAGGTCCCAAAACCTCAGCAGGCTTCTTGTGCTACTCTCCAACCACAATCCCAACCTACCTCTGCAGAGGTGATTTTTTTTTTTTTTTGGTACTGGGATTGAATCCAGGGCCTCATACATGACAATCAAGCACTCTTACCTCCAAGCTATCTCCCCAGCTATGCAGAGGTGACAATTCTGTTGACTTTAAGGGCATTCATTTCTTTTCCTTTATAATATTGTCATTTATTTTAAAAATATTTTATTTTTATTTTATGTGTATGCATGTACTGCCTGTATGTGTATAAATGTACTTGTGTTGTGCAATGCCCTGTCCAGATCTCTCAAACTGGAGTTATGGACAGTTGTTGCTGGGACTTGAACCCCAGTCCTCTGCAAGAGCAGCCAATGCTTTTAACTGCTGAGCCACCTTTCCAGTCCCAATACTGTGATCCATATAGGTGCATATTAAAATTTTTTTAAATTATTTATTATTTTTATTTTATGTGTATGACTGTTTTTCCTACATGTATGTAAGTATACACATGATGTGTAATGCCCATGGAGGTCAGAAGAGGGAGTCAGATCCCTTGGAACTGGAGTTAGATAGTTGATAGTTATCATGTGGGTGCCGGGAACTGAACCCAGGTCCTCTGCAAGAGCAGCTGGTGCTCTTAACCATCTCTCCAGCCCCAATACTGTTATTTATATAGGTGCATATTTTAATTTTTTATTGTGAAATAATCAAACTTACAGAAGATTTGTAAAAACAGTACAGAGTTCCCATATGTACTTCTAGCTGCTTGATATTAATATTTCATACAATCATGGTGTATCTATTAATACTAATAAAAATATAAACTACAGACTGTATTTGGATATCAAGAGTTTTTTCTACTATTGTCCTTTTTCTTTTATTTACTTATTACTATTATTTTTACTTAAATATTATTTTTGGTCTTTTTTGACACAGAGTCTCCCTGCAACCCCAGCTGCCCTGGAACTCACTATGTAGATCAGGCTGGCCTTGAACTCACAGATTCACGTGCCTCTGTTTCCCAAGTGTTGGGATTAAAGGTGTGCGCCATCATGTCCGGCTTATTTATTATTTTTATTTTATGTGTATGAGTGTATTATTTACATAGGTAAGGGCACCCATGTTGTGCAATGCCCACAAAGGTCACACGAGGGTGTTGGATTCTCCTTGGAACTGCAGTTATTAGCCACCATGCAGGTGCCAGAAATCAAATCCCTGTCCTGTGCAAAAGCAGTCAACTGCTGAGCCATCAGCAGGGCTGCTCCAGCCCTACTGTCCTTTTCTACTCCAAGATATCATGCTGAATCAGACATCTGCTATTCTACCTCTTAAATTTATAGTACTCAACATCCTAAAATGCTACCAGTGCAAGTTTCTTGTTTTATTTAAATTATTTTCATCAGAGCATAGGGACCAGCCTTGAAGCAGTAGAACAGTCTTTGGGGCAAAAGATTCATACTGAGGAAAATAAGTACTACTAATTTAACCTCTGTTAAACCTCACATTTCTTTTGTTTTTATTTCTTATCTCATGTGTCCCAGGATGGCCTCAAACTCACTAACAGCTGAGGATTACCTTGAACTCTTAATCTTCTGGCCTCCACCTCCTAAGTACTGAAATCACAGGCCCCTACCACCATATCTAGCTCACTTACTTAGCTTGCAAAAGGTGTTAATAGGGCAAAGGATGTAGCTCTGTGGTGCAGTATTTGCCTGGACACAATCCCCAGCATTACAAAAGACAAGGGGAGGGACAGTGTATAAAATGAGACACACATGAAAAGAGGAAAGAGCTTAGCACCATCCCAGAGGCTCAGAAGAGATGAGATAAACTGCAGTTATCATTATACTATCAACTTTTTAAAATGGAGAAATGACATGATAGCAAGGGTAATATTTCTTCTGAAAAACAGAAGATAAAAAGAAAAAGTACTAACAAATGGCAGGAACATCTCAGCAGCAGAGAAGAGGAGAAATGTGTTATGTGTAAAGAGGAAAAGCTGACTTGGCTTGTTCGTTATTTGGATGAGAGCAGTGGAACATGAGAGGGAAGAGAATTCAGACTGTGGCCAATGTTAGAAGAAACTATTGAACTATCTATATTGTAAACTAACTGTTATAGGAAAAAAAAAAAAGAGTATCCAGTAGCTGGTGGAAACCACAAATATTCAGGTGTTCATCCAGTTGTACTTCAATGGAAAATACCAACTGTTGGGCAAGTTACTCTTTACTGAATGCAGCAAGGAAATAATTTAAGAATGACCCAAAACAAACAATTACTCTTTTTTTAGAAAGTAATCTTAGCCTAAGAACAATTAAAAACAAAAAACGTTGCTTAAAATGCTGTCAATCAATTACCCTTTTCTGGGTCCAGTTTACATACAAAAATAAAACTGCTGTCTCAAAAGCTACATGTCCAAATACAAATAATTATTTAAGACTACTGAAACTGTATAATGGATACATGGAAGTTTGCTAAAATATTTCATTACATTACTCTGCTTTGAATTTTTTCAATACTCTCTTTCTTTTTTAAGCCCCAGTTGGCCTGGAACTACATAGCACAGAGATTCACCTGCTTCTGCCTCCTAGTGCTGGGGTGAAAGGCATGTGTCAACAGATACAAAGCATTTTAGCTATATGACAGACCTTGAACAGACCAAGGTTTAAAAAAAGTCTCATGTAGCCCAAGCTACCCTCAACTTTACTATGTAGCTAAAGTTGACTTGGAACACTCAACCCTCAAGCCTGTGCCTCCCCAGTGCTGGGATCACAGATGTGCGCCACCCAGCAAGGGAAATGCTTTGACTCTGTGTTCATATTTTTAAAATAAAGTTATCAACATCTGCCTTGCAAAGTTAAAGTGAAGATTAGAAACAAGGATTACAAGGCGTACAGAGGTGCCTGGTTCACAGTATGTGGCTATTAGAGAGAGATGGCTGTAGACATTATGTATTCAAGAAAGCATGGCACTTGGTAGAAATTTATACTTTTCAAGATATAGCAATAAAACAACATGAATGATTTTATTATTCTAAAACATCATTCCTGTGCCTTTTAAAGTAATTTCCATTTTTTCAATAATAAAACAAATACTTATGAAACTGAATGGGCTAGCATCTGAAGAATTTTATACATCCCATTAGAAATAGTCAAAAGGAGGATTTCCACATTATATATCCAAGGAATTTACTTAGGACAACTGTTATTCATTCATTTGAGCAGTTTTTAATCTGGCCACTTACGGACATATTATTGCTGTTGCTGGATGCACTGAAGGGGTCAGTGCCTGAAGTTGCAAAAGGATCAGTAGAAGACTGCTTAAAGAAACAGTCAGCTGCAAATGGATCTGAACCTCTGAAAGGATCACCACCAAATGGATCTAAGAAGAAAGAACAAATGTAAGGAACTGAGAACTGAATTCCCGAAGGCACTATCACTGACTAACTAAAAGATATTTTGATTGTAACTATTTCTTTTTTCTCCTTTTCTTGCTTTCTTTCTGATGCTGGCCAGAGCCTAGGTATGCTTTTTCTGGCGCTTTGGGCATCCTTTATCCTTTCTCTTTTTCTAGCCCTCCCCTTCCCGCCATGCAGCTGACCCCCATTCTAGCTTAACTCAAACGACATGACTTTTTCCTTCTCTCTTCCACTTCCATCCCTAGGCAGCTGTGGAGATTTACAACTTGCTTGTCCTGAGGTTTTCCTTTAAACACTAATAAAATTATCCTCTTTAACCAAACTTTGACTTAAAAAAAAAAAAAAAGACATTTTGAACTCTTGCAGAACCTGAGTTACCTTTTTCTATTTCAGATTCCATTGTGATTTTTAATAAAACACACAGACTTTTACTTACTAAACTTACTTTTTGTTAGCATAAATTTTAAAGGATCCAATTTTAAGTCCACTTATTCTATTTTTATTAAAAAGGAAGTAATAAAAACTTTTAAATATGTTCCTTTCTCTGAGCTCATGGCTAATATCCAGTATTATGGAACACATTTGGGAAGCAAAATTAAATGGTAAACAAGATTTCCTTTCTTCCAATGAAAAACTTCAGAGAAAGGATTATCTTTTTTAAAAAAAAACAACATTTAATAATTCTTCATGGCATTTCCTTTTCTCCTATTCATATGAATAGTCTAAAAATCTTAGGATAGTAAAATTATTTTCTAGCCTAGTAGTAGTGTGGAGATTCATTAACTTTTAGCTAACATGGAGAAATTACAGTCAATGCTATTTTTAAGCAATATTTTGATTATTACTATTTTCTTTTCTTTTCTTTTCTTTTGGTCTTTTTGAGACAGGGTCTCCTTGTAGTCCCAATTGGTTGGAACTTACTAAGTAGACCAAGCTGGCCTTGAACTCAGAGATCCTCCTGTCTCTGCCTCCCGAGTGCTGGATGACAATATTACTATCTTTTAAAAGCTGGGGTTGGGGTTAGTAGTGCAGCACTTACTTAGCAAGCACAAAACCCTGGGTTCAGTTCCCAGCAACACACACCATCTTTTTAAGATGCAGTCTCACTATGTACACCAGGCTAGAGTCAATCTCACAGAGATTGCTGGGAATAATAGCATGCATTTTACCAGACCTGGTACTAGTTGTTTCTTATGCATATTCACAAAACTCTAACACGCTGAAAATGCCAGAAACATACAATATTTTACTATGGCTTTAGAGCAGTTTTAGAACTAAACAAAAATGCAATTCATTTCCTAGAATTAGCCAATTTGTGAGTTCCCATTTCTAAATACAACATAAGCTTATAATAAAGCATAATGGAATTAAAGAAGTAACTCAATAATATACTAACCATTTTTTCCAAAAGGATCATCCTTGAAAGGATCACCTATAACAAAATAAACAGAAATAAAAATATTATTTGTTGTAGTACCATTAAAAGGTATTTTAAAAGAAAAGCAAACTTTCTTAGTTTCAATAATTCTACCTCAATAATTTGTAAATGGCATGCAAATAAAATTATGAATATCATTCACCTTAGGAAAGACATCAAACAAAAAAAAATGCTGAACTTAACATACCTCATAAAAAAAAGGCAAGTTAGGAATAAGTCACACTGGCGTAGTGACACTAACCCTAACACTGAGGAGAGGCAGAAGTAGGCATATCTCTTGTGAGATTGAGGCCAGCCTGGTCTATAGTTCCAGGCCAGCTGAGGCTATAGGGAGACCTTGTCTCAACAAACAAACAAAACCCTGATAACAACAAAAAAACAAAAGAAATAAAACAAATATACCTATCCTTAACTGCAAGAGATTACAGGTGGTGAAGATAGGTACAATAGCAAAAAAAAAAACTTTTGAAATTTTATTATTTTTATTTTATGTGTAGGAGTGTATTATTGCCTGCATATGTGTAAGTACATCTGTCTCATGCAATGCCTATCAAGATCACAAGAGTGGGTTGGATTGCCCTGAAACTATAGTTTCAGATGGCTGTTAGCTGTGGGTGCTGGGAATTGAACCCAGGTCTTCTGCAAGACCAGCCAGTGCTCCTAACTGCTGAGCCATCTCTCGAGCCCTAAAAGCAAAAATTTTACTAACAAAACCTCTACTCCTCACAAGGGCACTGGGTGGGCATTACCATCATTACTTCAGAAATGAAGATAAAGGGCTTGCCTGAGGCAAAAACAAAACAACTTCATAAAACTGAAGAATCTAGAGGCAAGCTCTTATTTATAGCCATTTGAATTTTGTTAAGAGTAACAAGAACACACACACAAGGGAGAAAAAAATAAAAGGACAGTCTTTTCAACAATATTCTGGGCCTAGAGATGTAACTTAGTTGGTGGAGGGCTTTTCTGACATGCCCTAAGTCCTGGGCTCAATCCCGGACTGCAAATACCTGGTGAGGTAGTGCACACCTGGAGTTCCAGCACTTGAAGGTTGAGGTAGGAAAATCAGTCATGAATGCATGGTTATCCTTGGCTATACAGTGAGTTTTTGAGGCCAGCCTGGACTACATAAGACCTTGTTTTGTTTTGTTTTTTAAAAAGGTATCTGGACAACAGAATCCCTACCTCACACCAGATTTATTTTTATTTATGTGTATGCGCCTATGAAAACCAGAGGGGAGTCAGAACGCACAAAGCAGGAGATTGTGAGCTGCCTGACACAGGTGCTGGGAAACAAACTCAGGTCCTCTGGAAGAGCAGCAAGAGTTTTTAGAACACTGAAACAGCCCCAGTGTTCTATTTATTTTATTTTATTTTTTTGACAGGGTCTCCCTGTCCACTATGTGGACCAGGCTGGCCTTGATCTCACAGAGACCTGCCTGCCTCTGCCTCCTGAGGGCTGGGATCTGGCCAAAGTTCTAGATTTGAAAGTTATAACTATAAAGCTTTTGGGGCCTGGAGATATGGCTCAGTGGTTAAGAGTACTAGCTGCTCTTTGCAGAGGACCCAGGTTTGGTTCCCGGAACCCACATGGCAGCCAACCAACATTAGTAACTCAAGTTCCAGGGGATTCAAAGCCCCCTTTGGTTTCTATGGGCACTGCACATATGTGGTACATTTATATACATTCAGAGAAAACATTCATATACATAAAATTAAAACAATGACAAAACCCTATAAAGCTCTTAAAGGAAAACAGAGAAGTATAGGTGTTCATACCTATAATGCCATCATTAAAGAGGCCGAGGCAAGAGGATTACCTAAGTTTGAGGCCAGTCTAGGCTCCAGAGTGAGCACTGGCCTCAAAAAATTGACACACACAAATGCCAATAAAGTATTTCCAAGTCATATATTTGGAATATATAAAGAGTCTTACAAGTCGAACAATAAAAAACAAATCAGAAACAAACAGACAACAAACCAGGGGGCTAGAGGGGATGGCTCAACAGTTAAGAGGCTTACAATGCCTATAACTCTCACTCCAAGGGACCCAGTGCTCTCTAGCATCCTCATGTACTTGCACAACCCCGCACCCCCAACACACACACACACACACACACACACACACACAATATATATATATATATTTCTTAAAGAGAGAAACAGCATTATAGAAAAGGGGGAGAGATGTGCTGCTCAGAAGAACCTATGCATGTGCTTTTGCGTGGTCGGTTCCATTTCTCTTGGGTGTTATCAGGTCATACAGCAGACATAGAAACTATCAAATACCAGACCATTTTCCAAAGAGACCAAAGTCTTTCACATTCCACCAGCAGTTTGCTGTAATTTTCCCATATCTTCACTAACACTTGTTATTATCTGTCCTTTAGGTATGAAAGGGAATCTCACTGAGAGCTTATTGGTGAGCAAATGTGCATATGTATTCTGGAGAACTAATTACTTAAATAATTTTGCCTGTTTGAGAAATTTGATAAGGCATTGAGGTAAGGGTGGAAATGCTTGCCCATTGGTATGAAATTTCTTTATAGGTTGGTAAAAAATGTTCCCAAATTAGACTATGGTAATTATTACTCAACTGAATGTACTGAAAATATAGTATTTATTTACTAACATGCAGTCAGGGGACCAAGGCATCAAGTCTGCTAGGCAAGCACTCTACCACTGAGCTACAACCTTACTTCCTGTACATTTTAAATGCAAAACTTAATGGCTCAGCAATTAAGGGCACTGGCTACTCTTGCTCCCAAACTTCCGTTCCAGGGGATCTAATGCCCTCCTCTGACCTCCTTGGGTACTGCGCGACACGGGTGCAACTATCTACAAGCAAGCAATACATTCATACACATAAAATAAACATAATATTTTTAAATGCGAAACTTATCTTTTGATGTTTTATATATATCAAAAAAGTGCTTTTGCTTGTTTGCTCTAACCCAGTCTAATATCTGGGCTCACTTCTGCTATGATCCTAAGTAAGTTATTTTGCCTATGTGCTTTAGTTTTGACTCTTCTCTTGTTTCTGTTTGATTTTGGTTTTTTGAGAGGTCTCACTATGTAGCCCTGGCTGGTCTAAAACTAGCTATGTAGAACAGACTGGCCTTAAATCTACAGCAATCCTCCTGCCTCTGCTTACCAGATGTTGGAATTACAAGCATGTACACTAATACGAAACTCAGTTAAGAAGATAGTTTTGGAAATAAAATATAATTCAAAAGACCGTTGACACAGTAATACTTAACATAGTTTATATAGTCATCAGACATTTTAATTCATCAGATGGCATGACTAGACAGAAAATCCTTTAGAGGAAGGAAGCAGACTTCTGATGTTACTATAGCATCTAATGTTTTGTTTGTTTTCTTTTTTGAGACAGGGTCTCACTGTGTGGTCCTGGTTGACCTTGAACTCCCAATGTAAAACAGGTTGCCCTCGAACTCACAGAGATCCCCCTGCATCTGCTGGGACTAAAGGCAAGCATCACTCACCTGTGACCTCCCACTGTTTTAAAGGACAGTGTTGGCATTTTCTCCTTCTCTCTCTCTCCCACTGTTTTAAAGGACAGTGTTGGCATTTTCTCCCTCTTCTCTCTCTCTCCCACTGTTTTAAAGGACAGTGTTGGCATTTTCTCCCTTCTTCTCTCTCTCTCCCACTGTTTTAAAGGACAGTGTTGGCATTTTCTCCCTTCTCTCTCTCCCCCCTCCTGAGGTAGTCTTGCTCTGTAGCTCAAACTTACAACTTTCCCAAGTACTGGGATTATAGGTATGTGATCCCATGCTTGGCCTGGTGTTGGGATTTTAGCTAATAATTACTTGTTGGCTTAAGGGTGTGTAATCTCTACTACTGGATGATAACATCTCTTTCTTTTGACCTCTATTCTGAAGAAGAAACATTTTCTTAAACAGAGACTCCTATATTTTAATGTAGAGGTTAAATACTGCCAAATACAAGAATATAAACCCTTCCTCTCACCTTTACTTTTGTTGTAATGAGTATACTTTCAAAACTGAAGCCTTAATACTTACATAGTTTATACATTAAAAAAAAAAAAAAACCTTATAAAATAAAGACACTTACTGCCAACAAAGGGATCAGACTGGAAAAAATCCAAGTTTGTATCTGCAACCGGATCTGTCAGTGAACTTGATTCTACATTAAATGGATCTTCCTAAAAATAATTTTAAATTAAAACAGATATTTTTTAGTAACCAAATCTTTAAAAGATAATACTTAAAATGGACCACATTCAGATCATGTATATACCTTGAAATATCAACAAATATTTTTGCACCCCCCCCCCCCCCAATTTAAGACATCTGTGATAAGAACATGTAAATATACAATTGTTTCTACCTGTTTTGAAGGCTTGTCATTGTCAAGTCTGGGACAAACATCTTCATTATCAGCTGCAGTAACAACTTCCTTCTCATCAGTCATATCAGAGGATGGCACTTCAGGACTACTTCTCACCTACCAAAAATATGTGTGTCTGTATGAAAGGTTAAAATATTTTTGTAATGGGGCTGGGGAGATGGTTCAGTGGTTATGAGCACTGGGCTGCTCTTGGAGGGGACCCTAGTTTGATTCCCAGCACCCATATAATAACCAACAACCATCCATAACTCCAGTTCCAGAGGATCCAACAACCTCTTTTGACCTCCAAGAGCACTGCATGACATGAGTGCACTTATAACATATAGGAAATATACATAAAATAAAAATAATAAATAAAAACAATTTTAAAATATTTTTGTCTTGGGGTTTGGAGAGATGGCATAGCAGTTAAGAGCACTGGGGCCTGGGTTCACTTCCCAGAACCCATATCATCATTAATAACTGTCCTTAACTCTAGTTCCAAGGGATGACACTCTCTTCTGGCATTGCATGCACATGGTACTCTTACATGCATACAGGCAATACACTCATACACAACAACAAAACAAAACAAAACAAAACAAAACAAACCAATTCTGTCTTGTCAGGGAGTGATGCATGCCTTTAATTTCAACATTCTGTGGGCAAAGGGAGACATATCTCTATGTGTTTGAGACAAGCCTGGTCTACATAATGGGTTCCAGGCCAGCCAGGTTTTTGGTCAAAATGGCTTAGCGGATGGGGCTGGAGAGATGACTCAGTAGTTAAAGATTACTGGCTCCTCTTGCAGAGGACCTAGGTTTGGTTCCCAGTACTCACATAGAAGCTAACAACTTCTGTAACTTCAATTCCAAGTGATCTGATGCCCTCTTCTGGGTTCATGGGCACTGCACACATGTGGTGTAGCTATATACATGCAGGCAAAACACTCATACACATAAAATTTTTAAAAAAAGGTTCAGTGGGTAAAGGTGTTTGTTGCCAAGCCCGATGACCTAAGTTTTATCCCCAGAATCTACGTGGAAGAAGGAAAGAATCAACTCTGCAAGTTGTCCTCTGATCTCTACATGTACACTGTGGCATGCCCAGGTACACACACACACACACACAAATGTAATGAAAAATGTAAAACTGTGTATCTGTAGAGCCCCCAAACTCTTGCACATAATTGATGCACTCTAAATAATTGGAAAAATTAGTGTCCTTAATGTTATGTAATAAAGAATTACTTTCAGCTTTGGGTAAGAGTACTTCTAAAACATTTTAGAATTGTATATGTGTTTTAAAACTTATTTGGGGAGAGCAAACTCAGAGCCTCTTACATGGTATACAAACTCTTGGCCACTTTCCTATATTCCTAGTTCCTTAAACATTTTTAAAAAGTTGGGCTGGAGAAATGGCTCAGCGGTTACGAGCACTGACTGCTCTTGCAGAGGACCCAGGTTCGGTTTCCAGCACCTACATGGCAGCTAACAACAGTCTGTAACTCCAGGTCCAGGGGATGTGACTCCCTCTTCTAACCTCTGTGGGCTTTGCAAGACACAGGTACACTTACATACATGCAGGCAATATACTCATACACACAAAATAAAAATAAAATATTAAAAAAATATATTAAGTTATTACCTAAGAAAGGAATAGTAGTAGGTCTGTTATTTCCACAACTCTGGAGGCTGAGGCAGGAGGATCATTTGAACCCAATTTGGACAACACAGTAAGACCCTATCTCCAAAAGTTATTATCTGTAGAAGTATTTCTACTGTTGTACTGTTGTTTTGGGACAAGGTCTCATTATGTTGTCCAGTATGGTTTAGAACACACAATCTTCCTCTTTAGCCTCCGGTGTTGGGATTAAGAATGAATGCCAGGGGCTAGAGAGATGACTCAGTGGTTAGAAGCACTTTTTGCTCTTGCCAAGGACCCAGGTTCGATTCCCAGCACCCATGTGACAGCTGACAATCATATGTAACTCCAGTTCCAGGGAAATCTGAAGCTCTCTTCTGATCTCCTTAGGCACTGTAGGACACGGGTGCACTTACATACATGCAGGCAATATACTCATACACATAAAATATAAATAATTTAAACATTTTTTTAAAAAGAAACAAAATCTTAAAAAAAAAAAATTTGTATACCAGGACCAGTGAGATGGCTGGGTGGGTAAAGATGCTTGCCATCAAGCCTGATGACCTGAGTTTACTCTCTGAGACCTACTTGAAGAAAGGAGAGAACTGAGTCCTCTAAGTTGTTCTTTGATTTCTGTACATGTACTATGTACACACAATGAATAAATAAAAGCATGCAGTTTTAAAGTGTATGCTACTATGCCTACCAGAGACACTGCTTGTAACTATGTTCTATAAAAAGGTATGGTGGCCAGGGGGTCACACACAGACATTGTCTGTGAATTGCCCATGCCTAAGCAGCACATCTACAATACAGCCTCTACACCCAAGGCTTATGCAAGACAGAACAAAGCTTAAAGAAGACACTAATGAATCTCTCAACTCTCATTAACAACACTCCCAAATGCCAGTAACACAAGCAGTCACAAATGGCTAAATCATGGAGAGTAGGAATCTATACAGTGTAGGTCTCTGGACAGACCTGCTTAAGTCTCACTCACCTAGGGCTCAGGGACCATTGTGGAAGAGGGGGCAGAAAGATTGTAAGAGCCAGGGAGGAGGTGCATGACCATATGGAAATAGAATCTTACAAACTCCTGGGACCTTGTTTCCATGAACCTACAGCAATCATTTTGGCACGTTCAAGATCCATGCAAACTCATGAAGACAAAAAACCTGCATGACACTGAAGAAATGGTAGCAGATCCCAACCTTTGCTTAAGAAATATTGGCAACTGTTGGGTGAGGATGGGCTTACTAAAACGAGGGACTCTGGGTAGGCTGACTAGACCTCAGTAGATGAACCTGCACTGAGGTCACTTGGGAACACTAACTTGGCACAACAGACCTTAACACAGATTAAAGAATGTCTGGACTCCAGGCTACGGAAGAGGTGCCGGTGGGGAAAGAAGCATAAAGAAGATTAAGGCTGGGAAGATAACTCAGTGGGTAAAGTGTTGCTCTGCAAATATGAGGAACTAAGTTTGGGTTCTCAGCATCCATATAAAAGCTAGGCATAGTGGTATGCACCAATAACTCCAATGCTGGGATGGCAGAGACAGATAGATAACTAGAACCTGCTGGCCAGCCAGTGTACCTGAAACAGCAAGTTCTAGATTCAGTGAAGAGACCCTGTCTCTGTAAGTAAGGTGGAGCGTGATAGTTGAAGATATCTGAAGTCAAATTCTGGGATTCACAGGTGTATGCATGGGTGAGTACAACCACAAATAAGCATACTTGTACACACAGAGACATACATACAAATAAAAGAAGTTGTAAAAAGCTCAAAACTATCCTTGGTCATACAGTAAGTTTGAAGTCAGCCTGGGCTATGTGAGATCTCAGGCAAAAAAAATACATGTATCGACATATAAATATATAACATTAATTAATCTGAAAAATTAGTTAAAATTACATATTAGCACTAGTTAAAACTGAAAGGACACACAAATTAAAAATAAAAATAAATATTGAAAAAGAAAATTCAAGTGTCCTCAAATGAGGCATGGTAACACCTCTGTGTTACATACGATGCTGACAACACTTCCATCTGGGTGGAGATGACCCGGATGGTAAAGTGCTTGCTGTTCAAGCATGAGTCTAGATACCCAAAATCCATGTAAAAAGCCAGCATGATGGTGTATGTTTGTAATCCCAGCATCTGGGAGTTGGAGACAGATGGGGCTTGCCAGTCAGTCAGTCTAATCAAGTCTCAATGAGAGACCCTGTATCAAAAAAAGGTGGATTACGTCTGAGGAATGACACCTGAGGCTGGCTGCGGGCCTCAATGTAGGTATGTGTGTATGTATACACATGTGCATGCCCACTCACACACAGACACACTTTGATCTTCATCAATCTTTCTTTGTGTGAGGTTGATTGTAAGACTCACTGGTGACTCCTGGTGTATGGATTCAGACTCTAGGTTGTTCTGGCTTTCAGCATGTTCATTAAGGTTAGCTGTTTCACTGCTGCTAGTACTGAGGCTACAATAATCTGTAGCACCATTTACAAGAATGCTGTGTGGGCTACTGCACCAATTTGATTGGTTATTATGATTTTCGAGATCTTTCATTTCCATCAGTCTCATTTGCACCTGCAAATACAAAGACGAAATATAAAACACAACTTATTACTAGAAATATATGTAACATAAAAATGCCCTTAGGACTCAAGGATGAGCCTGCTTCCTATAGGAGAACGCTCTGGGAATGTAGCATGATTGAAAAGATTTCAATAATCTCTCAATAGGGAGTGACAGCTTAGTGGTTAAGAGCACTGGTTGCTCTTGCAGAGGACCCAGATTCTATTCCCAGCACCCACATGGCAGCTAACAACTGTGTGTAACTCCAGTTCCAGGGAAATCTGACACTTTCATCTGACCTCTGTGGGCAATGCACTTATACACATGCAGGCAATACACTCATAGACATAAAAAAAATAAATAAATAAAAATAAAGGCCCAGGGCACTAGAGGAAAAGATAGCAAAGTTAAGAGAAGGGGACTCTATGATAAACTGTAAGGAGAGGTATAGGAAATGGAAAGATACTAAGGTGACTCACCTAATAAATGGCAGAGCCAGCATTTAAACCTGAATAGTTAGCTACAAAGGCCACATACCAATTCACTATGGCACTGACCATCGGGTATACAGGGTGTATGACACTTTTGATGTGTAACTGGCAACAAGAACCCTATTTGTATTAAATAACTAAAAACAATAACTAGGCAGAAGAAGAAGGGGCAGAAGTTAGAAAGTGCAGATTAACAGACAAGAATTCCACCTGGGCAAACTGCTTGGTTTCACTTACTGAACTGATTTCCTGTTGTGAATCTTGTAGGTGCTGTTGAAGAGGCGCTAGCTGAGCCTTTCCTGACTCCACACTGTCTTCCAATTGTGCTGTTTCTTGTTGTAGGCGACTTAGTTCTTCTCTAGCTTTAGCCAGTTCTTCTTCATAAGAGGAGATCTGTGATTCTTGACTAGTTATTTCAGCTTTCAAGGAAGAGATCTATAAATAGAGAGGAATGGGAGAAAAGGGGAATTAAATGAAGAGATGTCATTAAGATCTTTTACAATATAATACATTTACTTGTTTAGTTTAATGGTCTGAAATTTTTTTTGATGTATTCCTTTGGTAGTAGAAGATAACTAAGAAATGGGATAAAAGAGACTTGAAGGCAAAGATAACATATTTATAATCAAAATCTGGAAAAATATTGCTTTTCTATTTTCTACTATAGAGAACATATAACTTCTCTTAAACTTACTCCATCACCTTTATATAGCAACTGCTGACTAGACTGTCATCTAACAAGTAGAGAAAGTTTGCATGTTAAACCATGAAAGCAATGAAGGTATAGATTCAGCCAGACTTTACCAGCTGGGCCTCTTCGGCACATTTCTTTCTGACTTCCTTGAGTTGCTCCTCCAGCTGGGCTTTCTGCTCATCTAGTTCATCAAGGAGTCCTTGAACCTGCTGCTTCTGGGCCTGTAGTTTTTGCAGATTAACATTCTCTCTTTGAACTTCATCTTGAAGATCCTGAAATATAAAACAACATTTCTTCCCTTTGAGGACATGGAGAGATGACTTTTTAAATCTACTCTAAGGGAGAATAAAGTCTTGTTTCCTTAAATATTCTGTACTGAAGGACTAAAACAATCTTCACTTAATCTCTTTCAGATTTAGATGTCTAATTCACTTACTCAGATTTGTCCTTAGATGTCTCACAGGCTTCTCTAACATGTCAAAAACAGCTCCTACTATTTCCCTATACTTGCCAAACATGGCGTCTTCTTTCACCCTTTCCTTTCTCTTACATCTCATTTCCATCCTCCCAGCAAATCCTGCTGTTTCTTCCTTCAATTGATAATCAGGAATGGACCATATTTCCCCGACCCCACCCCAGGGCTGTGAGTCACTTATCTCTCTCACACTGCTGCCTTCCACTCAGGCTACCTTTGCATGTCTTTTCAACACCTCAGCCACTATTAAAATCTATGTCAATGCTGGGATGTAGTTCTAGGGTAGAGTGCTTGCCTAGCATGTACAAGGCCCTGGGTTCAATACCCACCACCAAAAGCAAACAAACAAAAATACTCCATGTCATGTCAAATTTCACACACTCTTACTTGTATAAAGTGAAAAATGTGATCTCATAAGGTAGAAAACAGACCTGCACCTCCAGTATCACATTGCTTTTACAAATACTGTTTATTTGTTTGTTTGTTTATTTTGGTCTTTCTCCCTATAGCCCCACTTGGCCTGGAGCTCAATATGTAGACCAGGCTAGTCTCAATCTCACAGAGATCTGCCTGCTTCTGATTCCTGAGTGCTGGGGTTAAAAGTGTGTACCCTAAAATACCTTTTAAAATCAGCTTATGGGGTTCCTTGAAAACCCCTATTGAAATTTTTACTGGAGTAAAATTTTTACATGGGGTATAAAGAACCTCTATGATTCAGTATTCCAACTCATGCCCAACTTCCCTTCCTTGATTTCAGCCACACTGACTACTCTGCTGTTCCTCAAACAAGCCAAATATGCAACCCTCTTGAGATCTTCCACTGCTTTATTCCTTCTAGAAGTTTCTCAGCTAGGTATCTAAGCCCCTCATCTCTCACAAGGCTTTCCTCTATTACCCTCTCGGTTTCTGACCACAACTACCACCTCCCTACTCCACTCCTTACATATAGCATATAATTTTACTTATTTTCCATTTATTGAGATAATTTACAGTCACACAGCTAATACATTTAATTATACAATTCAATGGCCTTTATAGTTATTCAGAGTTGTGCAATTATTATCTGAAGGTATTTCAGAACATTTCCACAAACCTGAAAAAGAAATCCTATACTCACTAGCAAGTCGCCCCCAGCCCCCATTTTAGTCTGACCTCTTCCCTACTCCCCCCCCGCCCCGTCCTCTGTCCTAGGTAAGCACCAATCTATTTTTTTATCACTACAGATTTGTCTATTCTGTAGCGTTTTCGTTCGACTGGCTTCTTTTACTTGGCATAATGTTTTCAATACAGGCACATAATAATTTTAAACAGCTTCACTAAGGTACAGTTTATGTAACATACTTTAAGCCCACCCATTTTATGTATATAATTCAGCAAATTTAATAAATTTACACACTTGTACAACCACCATCAAAAATCACTTTTAGGGTGCTTTAGTCACAGTCAAAGCTCCTTCATATTCCACTGTAGTCAAACTATTCCAAACCCATGTCAAGCGAGTAAAGACCTGTTGCTTTAGTTTTATATTTTGTGGAAAGGTCACATGAATGAGATTATATAATATGCAATCTACTATATCTTGCTCTTGACATTTATATAACATTTTACAAACCTGTGTGCTGTATGGGTAAAGGACTTATTCCTTTCTGTTAATGAATAATGTTATATAATATTATTCCATCATATGATATACATGTAGATAGACATTTAAATCTCCTGGTTTTTTTTTTGGAGACAGGGCTCTACCATGTAAGCCCATGCTGGCTTTGATCTCATCTTCCTCTTTTAGCCTTCCAAAGGCTGGATTTACAAGTGTGATATGCCTGGTATTTTGTTTATGGTCTAAAGTCCTTCCACTGGAATATAAACTCTATAAATCCATGACTATTTCTAGATTTTATTCATTTCTGTATCTCCAATTTCTAGAACATAAAAAGAACTCCAGAAATATTTAGTAAGTGACAAGTAACAAACGCCCCAATTCTTTCCTTACTAATCTATAGTCTAGCAAAAATTTAAATAAAGTTTTTCAAGGAACCCTCTAAACTGATTTTGAAAAGCAATGAGAGGGTGGAGGAGCTGGAGCATGTAGGTCAGTTGGTAGTGTGCTGTCCTAAGCATGCATGAATCCTCAACTGCATACACTGGATATGGTATCACATACCTATAATCCTGGCACTTGGGAGGTGGAGGCAGGAGGATCGGAAGTTCAAGATCATTCTCAGGAGTTTGAAGTCAGCGTCCACATAAAACCCTGTCTGAATAATATAAAAGCACTGAAAAGAAACTGATAAAATATGAAAGAAATTACCCTACTAGGTATCATGAATTATTGGAAAACTAAAATAACAAAGTTTGGTATTGAGGTAAGGAAAGACAAAGAGATGAAGAAACAGAAAAGAAAACTTAAACAGAGATCTAGGCAAACAGAAAAAGTGGTAAAAAACACATTAAAACTGACTGTGGGAATACAGACTAATAGTAAATGATGCTGGGCATACCCTTATATAAATCTCTTCTTACACCAAAAAGAAAAAGTAATTCCTGAATGTGACAGACAATGTGTAAAAGAAGGGCTGGGCATGGTGGCACAGGCCTCTAATCCCAGCTCTCAGGAGGCAGAGGCAGGTAGATCTCTATGAGATGGAGGCCAGCCTGCTCTTCATAGCAAGTTCCAGGCAGCTCAGCTGGGGCACCTTGTCTCAGAAAACCAAACCAACCAAACAAAGAAAAAAGTAATGTAGTAGTAAAACAAAATGTAGGGGCACACCTATGATCCCAGCATTTGGGAGACAGAGACAAGAGGATGAGGAGTTGAAGGTTATTCTCACCCACATAGCAAGTTTGACATGAAACTCTTTCAAAAACCCAGGGATGGAGAGGAACTATAATCATTTAGAAATGCTATCATCTATGTTCCAGCACTTATATTTGATAAGGGCTACAGAAATTAAAAAACAAACAAACAAACGAAGTCCTTGAGAAATAAGTGAAGCTGTACCCTTAACATGACCACCATGAAACACAGTATCTAAGACAGCCTGATCTGTGTATCCTTTGATAAGTGGGGTCTCTCATATGAACCGTGGGGGGAGGGGGATCAATGGATTATGTTCCCATTTCTCACAAAAATATGTAATTACTACTACTGTAGATGTATAGGAGAGGTGCTAATTAATTATACAAAGATTAGGCCAGGGAGATGACTCAGTGGATAAAGGCAGTTGCTACCAAGCCTGATGGACTAAGTTTGACCCCCAGGACCAATAGGTAGAAGGAGAGAACTGACTTCCAAAAGCTGCCCTCTGACCTCCACATGTGCATGGTGAAACACATACATACACATCAGGAGGTAGGTACTATTATCGATCACACTGAACATGTTAGAAAACAAAAGCATAGATGGACAAGTAAAACAACAGGAGCTCGCTTCGTCCCCAATGCTCATGACCCTGTATTTTAAAATCTCCAAGGACCAGTATCATTCCCCTCAAAAACAAACAAAAGAGGAAAGAACTCAAGACGTACTCAGGAGTATGAATGGTATAAAACTTACTAATTTCCATCAGTCCAATTTCTTTCTCTTCACATCCCAAACAAAAATCTAGGATTTCATATTCTCTAATAATACATAGCTTTATAATCACATATGTCATTAATTTACTGTAAATCCAAAGAAGGAAAATACAATTTACCTTAAAAGAGTTAAATAAGAAAGTGTTTAGGAAATAGTTTTTATTTTTACTTTTTTATTTTTTAAGAACACTATTTTCAAACCTTTTGGTTTTTGAAAACTATTTATTTTTATTTTTTGTGTATGAATGTGTTTCCTGCATGTATGTAAGTGCAACGCCTAAGGAAGAAAAGGGTGTCAGATCCCAGAAACTGGAGTTATGGATGGTTGTTAGCCACCATGGGGGTTCTGAGAACTGAACCCAGGTCCTCTGCAAAAGCAGCCAGTGCTCTTAACCACTGAGCCATCTCTCCAGTTCCAGTCATAGTTCTTATTTTTAAAGTTGAACAGAAAGGCATATACAGTTTGATTAGAAATATAAAGCACTTATGTATATAAACAAGATAGCAGAACATTAAAAATTCCTTGATAGAAAAACTTTTTTTTCTTTCTCATATTTTTCTATGCTTTATTTATTTGTTTTGTTTTGTTGTTTTTATACAGGGTATGACTATATACCCCTGGCTGATTTGCAACTCACAATGTAAATCAGGCCAGGCTGGCCTCAAAACTCAAGGGATCCAGGAAGCTGATTTTAAAAGATATTTTTTAAAAAGCAACAAGAGTCTGGAAATGTAGGTCAGGTAGCATCGTGCTGCGTCCGCTCAGGGCCACAGGAGCAGCCGGTGCACTAACCACTGAGCCATCTCTCTAGCCCCTCTTTTACAATTAAAAAAAATTACATTTGATTGTGTGTGTGTGTGTAGGTCAGGGGGCAACTTGTGGGAGTTAGTTCTATCATGTGGGTCCCAGGGATGGAACTCAGGTCCTTATGTGTGGAGGCAAGCAAGTACTTTTACCCATAACAAACTTCCTGGCTCTGTATTTTACAAATTTCATATATATGAAATTCATATATAGACATATACACTTTTTAAAAAAGTCTGACATCTCTGGTGACTTTATATTAATACAAAAATATTCTGATGTGACCGATTTTCTTTGTTGTTGTTTTTTTTTTTTTTTTTTTGAGACATGATCTACTGTTAGCCCCAGCTGGCCTGGATCTTAGAGATCTTCCTGCCTCTGCCTCACAAGTGCTGAGATTAAAGGTGTGTACCATGATGCTGGGCTGTGACTGATTTTTTGAAACTGTGAGAACCACTAATAGGATCAAAGCTGGTTTCCTTTTTCAAAAACAGTATTTGTGATGAGACACTTAACTCTAATCTTAGAAGATAAAGAAAATAAACAAACCAATATAATATTTATTCAGTCCTGCCTTTTCTCCTAAAAAGTAAACCCATTCACTTAATTTTTCCAATCTTACTGCCTTTTCTTATTCCCGGACTGCAATAAAAAACCTATATGGTAATATAGAAAAGTACAGTACTGAAAGAAAAATTTTATCAACAACAATACAACCTATATATTAAGTAACACAAAAATAAAACTGCATGACACAGTTTCAAATAGAAGAAAAGGGGGAAATTTTTGGTTACAAAACACATTTAACAAATAAACAAAATCTAGGGTTAAACCAACACTTCACCACACCTGGCTATGCTTATATTTTTTTTCTTCAATTTACTGATAAAATATCACAAACTAAGGAAATATGTCAAACTAAATCAATGTCCACATGGATGTTAATCGGTGTTTTTCCATGTCTGTATCTTAGCATGAAAAACGAAAGAGCTCTACAAAAATTCTACCAAAATGCCAGGCATGGTGGCTCATGCCTATAATCCTAGCTCTTGGCAAGGAAGGTGAGGCAAGAAGATTGCTATGAGTTTAAGACCAGTTTGTCCCACCTCCTCTGAGAGCCTGGGCATCCAGGCCTTGCTGCTAGAGCTCTCCCATTCCCAGGCAGCAGGAGGTTTTCCATTATTCTTCTATTACTCTTCGACAGCCCCAGGGTGCCTTCACCTGTGCCCCACAGAAAATGTAAAACACCTAACTGAACCTCTAGAGATAAAAATCACAGTCTTGGAAGTTAAAAAAAAAAAAAGTATTGTAATAACTAAACTGATGTAATTCTCAATCTGAAAATTACAGTATTTTAGAATGTAAAATCACAATTCTACATATCTACAATAATTTTTGAGTATTATTTACTGACAAATCTGTACTATCAAGCTTCAATAATATGAAATTTGTCATTGTAGTGTAATGTGAGTTTGCCAATTCATTCCCTTTCCAAATTCTCCAACCTAAACAAAGTTTTTCAATGTAATCATGCTATTTTTTAAAGAAAGCAAAGCTAATAAAAATTAATAATAATTTTAAAAAGACCAGCCTAAGTTACAGAGAGTTGTAGGCCAGCCTGCACTATAAAATAGACTTGTCTGGGCAAGTTGGGATATATACCTTTAATACCAGCACTCTATAGAGGCAGAGGAAGATACATCTCTGAGATGAAGGACAAGCCTGGTCTACATAGTGACTTTCAGGGCAGGTAGGGGTACAGAGAAACCCAGTCTCAAAAAACCAAAACAACAACAACAAAGCTAAAAACAGGGCTAGAAAGATGGCCTAGCAGTTAAGAATACTTGCTATTCTTCCAGAGGACCCTGGTTTGGTTCCCAGCACTCACATTAGGCAGCTCACAACTAATTGGTAACTCCAGTTTCAGGGGCTCTAAATACCCTCTTCTGGTCTCCACCAGCACTAGGCATACACATACACACACACACACACACACACACACACACACACACAAATTCAAAACAAAGATCTTTGCTTTCAGTGAGATTTTAAATTATTAAGCTGCATAATGTCAACATGGACAGTTGCAAGCATATTAATTAATAAGGATAAGAATCAAATTTCACTGCAAACGTACTTACAAGGCTACCACCTCTATAATGCAACCTCCATATTTGGATATTGTATTTTGGCACAAATTTACATGTCCTGGGACTAAATGAAGTCACAAGTGCATGTGTCTCTTCTGCCTCTCCTTCTGGGACTTTCTGCTCATCTCTCTCCCTGTGCCTCTCTCCCTCTGGGACTTCCTGCTGACCTCTCTCCCTGTGCCTAGGGTGATGGCAGCTTCTCTAGCTCTTTCTTAACTTTAAGGTGGCCCTCTGAGAAAATCTTTTCATGGATCAGTGCATGACCTCAGTCTGCACTTTCAAATGCCACCCACTCCAGTAAGTTACCGAAGACCCTGGCAGATGCTTTCCAGGTTCTGCTCTACTTATTTCATGGTGCCATGGGCAGCAAAAGAAAGAAGAGCAGCAGCAATTAGAATGGCAGGGAGAAAATAAACAAGAATAGTGCAATAAGGTGCCAGAATTTATTTTAGAAAAGCATCAAAGCCAGATACATCAAGATGCCTCATTCAGGAACTCAGGGATACTTGAGCTGGGAATTCTTGGCTTCATTTAAAAAGAAATTTTTTAAAAATGTCCCATTTTCTAGACACAACCCAAGATACTGAAAAGGACAAAAATCATCCTCATCCCTCCACATGCTGTGAAATACTCTGGGGTAATAGAAATAAAAGTTAAATACATATAACTTTTAAGACGTACGTAAGTCACTTAAGTAACTTGAGTCAGATGTAATACTGAATTTAAGAATTAAACCTATGAAATATTAGCAACATGGAAAGGTCTCTGACTATTAGCATATGCCTATAATTCCAGCACTCTGGAGGCTTAGTCAGAAGGCTCTCAAGTGTGAGAGGAGTTTGGCCTACAGTTAAGTCTTGTCAGTCTAGATGGCATAGTGAGGTCCCATCTCAAAAGAAACAAATAAAAAACAAAAAGGTACTAATTTATGAAGAAAAATTTTTTAAAAGGCCTACTACAAAATGCATTCAATAGTCATATTTCTATGCCAGAAAATTATTAGAGAACAAGAGAAGTTTTAAAGTACTTCTGCAATCTCCTACACTGCTAATTATTCAAAAATGTTTAAAAACTATGGATTAACTCAAAAGATGGTCAACTGCAATGCAAAATGATTAAGTCAAACAACAGAAAAGAAGTCTATGAAACTTGGGTGGCTATGAGAAAACCTACCAGCCTGTCTTTACTTTCCAATTACATGTTTCCCAGTGTGTTCTAAAGAACATTACTGCTAGGAAAAGAATGGTGAGCTCATGTATCTAATTTTATTTCTCACTAAAATAAGTCATCTTTCTTCCTCTAAGGGAGAAAAGAAAAACAACTGAGTGAATTAAAATGAAAAAAACATGAACAATTACTCTGAGTTAACTTTTAACAAATGAAGTATAAATAATCTGGAGCTTCTCTTGTATGAAGTTACTATGAACAAAATGCAAACATGTGACCCCACAATACCTTCTATACTACTGTCCTTTCTGCTAGTGGGTTCTGGGTAGATTTTGTCCTATTTTTAATTTCATGCAAGAAACCAGTTTATTAATTTCCATTTGAATAGCTTCCTTAAATATCTAACTATAGTGGATGGTATTTATAAACCAACGCACAATCTCTAAGCTCAAGGAGCTCATTATAGGCTGGAAGATGTGTGTGTGTGTGGGGGTGTGTGTGTGTGTTGCACATATACATGTATGTGTGTGTGCCCAAGCCTATGTACACCTGCAGGGGTCAGAGGAAGATGTCTGGTGTCTTACGCTATCACTTGGTCTTATTTCTTTGTAATAAGGGCTCTCACTGAACCTGGAGCTAGGCTGGCTGGAAGTCCTCAAGCCCTAGCAATCCACTGCCTGTCCCCCTGCCACACCTGTAACTGGGGTTAAAGGCATGCATGGCAATAGCTGGCTTTTTATGTGGGTATTGGGAGTCTATATTCTAACCCAAGTCCTCCTGCTGACATCTCAGCATATATGTATTCGAGGTAAGTCAGTAATGAAAAAGAAAAGCATTGACAGACATAACAAAGTTCAAACTTGAAGACAATTTTTTTTCAACAAGACTTATTTTAGACAAGCTTGACTTTGAAATGATAAACACTAAAATGGCTAACTGAAGATGTGGGACTGGCACTCGGGGGCTCCAAGCTTTAACAAGTCAGCATTAGCATCAAGGTGACAGGGAGCATGGCAAAGGAGGGTGATAGGAAGTTTCAAAATGTGAGCTCACAGACCACACAAAAAATGAAAGGTTCAAAAGTCAATATTCTATTTTTGAGAGCCTATATAAATCCAAACTTGGATGGAGTGTAGCTAAGTGATGGAGCATGCATGCAGTATGCTTGAGACCTTGGGTTCAATCCTCAGCACCAAAACAAAACCAAAAATAAAACCAACAAAAAAACTGAAGGCTCTTGGTTCTGAAACTTTAGTTTCTAGCTTGAGATATGAGTTCCTGTAATCATGATCTGTTACTTCATTAATATGGAGAAAAGCAACAACATTCAGAGAAGTTAGGGTGCTCACGGGTACAGATACTAACTAATAGGCTAAAATGCCTCTGCTTCCCTGCGTCTTCATTCTGGCATTTCGCATTATCATCTCCATTAAAAAGCAAACTCAGAAAGAAGCAGTGAAGTATACTTTCTTAGGTTCCTTTACTTATTAATAGCTCTAGTAAATGGACTCTTACGAGAAAAATCAGAACAGTAGTTCTGAAGGCAGGGTATGATGGTACATTCTGGTAACCAGAGCATTTGAGAGATGGATGCAAGAGGATTAGGAAGTCAAGGTTACCCTCAACTATATAGTTCAAGGGCAGCCTGAGTCCTTATCTCAAAACAAAAAGAAAAGAAAAAGTACTGAGAGTTGGAATTCCAGATTTTAAATATCAATGTTACTCCTAAAAGTAAATCAGAGCTAATCCAATAAGGTCTATATGTCACCAATTTTGGCAAATCTTGTGCTTCAGAAAATAGAAAATGATCACAAAGTAAAGTGTTTTAGCTGCTTGTGCATACTGAGTATCCTGATTCATGGTCTAGTATCTCACTACACTGATGACACAGTGGCATCCATACTGGGGTGACAGGAATCTATGTTAACTCATCCAGTGTTACTTTCCAATTAATTTATTTTCAGCCATTATTACTTGGTCTACACTAAGCAAGCTCCAGGATGACTTATACTTAAGTACCCTATACAGAAGAATTCAGCATTTGAATTTCATGTGGCAGTTACACACTCTGTATCTCACAAAGCTTAAGGTTACCTATCACCATTTAGCAACAAAACAAAAACAAGTAAATAATGGAAAAATTCTAACAACAATGCTTTTATAAATACAAGAAACCAAGTATTCAAGAGTAGTCAAGGACAATGCACATTTTAGTGCTCTTCTAAACTGGCTACTTGAAATCTCCACCCTGAAAAAAATGTAGACAGGTAGACAAATGCACTCAAATAAAATAATGTCTACCATAAGAACCTGGATGTTTAAAAATGTATTTTAAAAAATTGGCTAACTCTAGAAGCTATCCAAGACTTTATAAGTGACTGCATCTACTTCTTCAATGGATTTATTTTTTGTATGTGGGCCCTTACCACAGTGTAGGTGTGGAGACAACTTGTGGGAGTCGGTTCTCTCCTTCTACATGTAGGTTGCAAGGATCAAACTCTGGTCCTGAGACTTGGGGTGAGTTAACCTTTACCTGCTGAGCCGTCTCAGTGACCCTATTTCCTCAAATTGAAAACCTACAGTGACTTTATCTTCCATTCTCCAACTAGTTCTAGCAGTAACTGCTTAAAGTCAGTGAGTTATCTGCATTTCTTAAGAAGCTTAAAAAATGACACAAAAATAATGTAATTCAAGTAGTTTACCAGCCCACACTTAATCTCATTAGCAGAAAGAGAAATATGTTGGTGATAATCTCTTGATTTCCACATCACTTCTAGGAAAATTCCAATAAATATAATAAACATAGTCAACTACCAACAAGAAGTCTCTTTCTTTTTTTCCTCCATCCTTTAGTAAATAATTTTTTTTCACTCTAGCATGCACATACTACATTGAAATAAAATTACAGGCCTAAACACTTAAGAGTTTTCACTTATTTAAAACTATTAGGACAAGTAGAAAAATCCAACATATAAGTAACACATTAGGAAACACTCGCCCACCAGCTCTCGCTGGCAACTGCTACCTGTGCCTCTACATCCGATCTCCTCTGTGTGCCCGCACAGCGTTCAGGAAATGCACTCCAGTAACATGGCCACATGCACTGCTCACTGCTCTACATGAAACACTGTTCAACATTCTGTCTTTAATGTTTGAAATATTCTGTTGCATTTTCAAATAGAAACAGGTTTATTATCTTGTCCATTTGCAAAATTAACATTATACAACACAGTAAAAATGAATTCAATCTCATGACAAAGTTTCAGGTATACTTGGCTAATAAGCAGTTCATAAAATATTATTTTAAATTGTTCTCTGTTATCTCCCACCCTATAGTAACATGAGAAAGAGCCTCTGAAAACAGTAGGCATAGCTGTCAAAAATCTTACATGCATGAAAAAGCAACTTGGTTTTTGATGATGATGATCTCGTTTAATTTTATTGGAATAATACTATTCACATCAAAAGTCATTCAAAGTTACCTTTAATAATGTAATATGTAGGTGAATGTCATTAAAATATTTTCAAAACTAGATAAATGTGCTGAAAAATACTGCTTTCTCATTGCAGTATAATCTCTAAAGGCCAAAATTCAGAGCAACAACCATTATTTTACAAAAGAGACGTTTACGTCACAAAATATTAGGTATTCCCTAGACCTAATATTATGACCATCAAATAGTAAATATATTTAAAATGACTAAACCTATATAAAAAATGGAATAGGGCACTTTATACTTCACTTACCTGAACCTCACTAGTCCTCTGCTTAATAGTGTCTTCCTTCTCCTTAAGGTCCTGTTCCACATTATTCTTTTCCCTAGAAGACCAGCAAACAATGCAAGAATATTTAAGAACATCAGCTACAGCTGGTATGGTCATCCATCCTCCTAAGCCTGAATCGCTTTTTAAATACATGATGAAACATTCAATTTAAAATGAAGGGCAGATTTTTCTACCCTCTTTCAATTATTTATTTATGGAACAGAAATCAATATAAGCTCTGTTGTAAAAAATTGCTTCCTCACTAAAATGTGGTGAAAAGAGAATAGATTTTAAAAAGAAGAGAAAAATAATCAATGGAACACTCAGGTTTCACTGATCTCACTGTTGCTATGGAAATGCTGTCCAATGAAAATCACTGGTAAAAAAAGGAGGAGTTGCATCAGCTCTGTAAGCTTAACCCTTAACTATCATTGTCATATTACATGAAAATGGCTAATAGAAATAGTGAATAGTATTAAGGAAGAAGCCATTTGTGTGTTAAATTTTCCCTTAAATCCCCAGTGTGCATCAATTTTAGAATGTAACAATATAGGGAAAAATGGGAAAGATTTCTAATAAACAAACAATACACTCTATGAAATACCACATCTACCCAAAAAGGTCTTTTGGGACCCAAATGATCAAATATATAGTCATGTACATTATACTATAAATTAAAGAGATCAGAGGGGTATTATCTTTTCTCAGATCAAACATACTAGGTTCTATTTTTACTTTGAAGCACCATTAGTCCAATTCTTATATGCTTTTATCTGAGCTGGATTCCCACGAATGAATGTGAAACACCCTTAGATTCAGAATTACAATACACAACTATTTCTTTTCAGAGAACAAACCTGCCATGTTTGCCCAAACCACTCACACACACTGCTTTTTTACTTTGATCTCCTCCAGGAGAGAGGAAAAGGCCACAGAACTCTTCAGTAATACATCTGGAGGTGGGGTGACGGGCAGAAGAAAGGCAACATGGATGGGAAGGATAGCACTTAAGAAGTCCTCTAGACAAGCATGGCAGAGTTTCACCTTCCAGTCATTACCATATTTCAATAACTAACATAACTCAATATCTAACATAAACCAAACGTGAGCTCAGATTCCATTTATCTCTAGCATAAAGTGAGAAAATTACACCAAATACTTAAGGGGCAAACTACCTGCTTTATTTGTATGTCTCACCTTACTGAAAAGATACTTTAAAGGCAGTCAAAAAAGCAACTGTTTTGGATACATTGGTGCAATGACCTGAAAATCTGTACAGAAGAAAACAGCATACAAATAAAGCTGTTTGTACACTGTTACACTTGAGATGGCCAAGGAACTCACTAACCGTTTGTCAGAAGGGTTGCAATGTAGGTCCCGATGTCTTGGAGATTTTAAACAGTCCCTTACCATGCGAATCATTGTTGCAGCCCATTCCTTCCATCCCTCAATCACTTATTATGCAACGGCCATCCCCCCACCTCCAACCTTTATCAAATTAGCTAAAATTGAAAAACAGAAAAATCAAAAGGGGAAAAAAAAATCCCTGAAAATACCACACAAGTTCTGCTAGCTCAATCTTGGAAATGTTTTCTTTCCTCCTTATGTGAGCAGATGAGTGTTTTCAGTCCTGCTGCAGTGTGTCAGAGACTAAGTCACATGAAAATCTAGACCCCTCCCTCTCCCCCAAATCCTCAGAGGCATTCCACACAAGGTCAATACCATTTCAGCTCCGTTTCAGACAGATAACAAAACCAGAAAATATTACATTGGATCAGAGATCCCCACTGCACACATAGATGTGAATGTGCGTCACTTAACTCCTTTCCGCTGCTCTTTTCACTCCTGTTACTGACAGTGCTGCTCAATCCTTTCTGTTCTGCTGTTAACTCCCGTTACTGACTGTGCCTGTTCAGAAGACGGAATGTGCACGCAGGAAAGCGGGGCTGTAAGAAGGCAGTGATCTGACTTACAGTAATGGAGCCAGAAGAACAACAGAGCAAAGCAAGGAAGCTCTCGTGGTGAAAAAGAAAAACACCACAAGGGAGTCTCTGCTCTTACTAGTACGCATCCTAGGTTTGACTAAAACAGAGGAAGCCCGAAGAATACAAAATGCTGTTTATAATTTAAGGTACAAAGGAGAAAGAGCAGCAGAAATATCTTCAAACATATACTGAAGACCATTCTCCACTAAATTAAATATGAATTTAGTATTTATATAAATTTAGAATTTAGTACAGAAATCAATAAAATTTAACTTCCAATTCATGTTTACCTAATAGAATTCTGGTCTCATAATGGTCCCTCTAATAATCAAAACTAAGTATTGTAACATATGTTGCTAGTCGGACAACTTATAAAAATTAGGACTCAATTTTATGACTTTCTATAAAAAACACAATGACTGAAAACTCCCCTGTAATTCGAATGAAAACCAATTAATTTTCTCATTAACTTAGATTATAATTTCAGTGATGTTAAATTATTATTCTTTTGTCTTAAAGTAGCTCTTAACTTCTATAACTACACTCCTGTGTGCAGGCAAATGAAAACATTTTAAATATATATTTAGGTACATGAAAGCTGCTTGGTCATATTTCTCACATTCTCTTCTTTTGTAAATAACAATGTATTTTTCTAAAGATAATACAGAGATAACCAACACAAAGCATTTCTTAAAATGTTGTGTGTATGTGTGTGTGTGTTCCCCTGTGTGTAGGTGATGGACGTGTGTGCACATGTGTGTGGAGGTCTGAGGTGGATGTCTGCTATCTTTTCTGATCACATTCCACCACACACACACACACACACACACACACACACACACACACACGTCGTTAAGGCAGGATTTCTCACTTGCACCCAGAACTCACCGATTTGGCTAGTCTACTGGCCAGTTTGCTTGTGGGAACCCATGTCCATCACCCCCACTCTGGTATTACAGGCAGGTCACTATGTCTACCTAGCATTTACAAAGGTGTTAGGGATCTGAACTCCTATCCACAGATTTCACCTGCTGAGCCATCTCTTCTAGTCCCCAAAGCATTCTTTTTAACATTTCTTTCAAGGACCTGTGCCACAATCAAAAGTGACATATGCAGTTTCCCAAGCAGCCAACCAATATATTAACTGGATATGTCTCAGCAGGTAAAGGTACATGCCACCAAGTTTGATGACTAGAATTGGATCCTAAGAACCCACATGGTGGAGAGAACTGACTCCCATCAAGTTGTCCTCTGACCTCCACATGTGTGTGGTCATGCACTCATGCAACATAAATCAAAGAGAGATTTCACAGATAAATGTATGAAGATTTTGCTTAAATCATCACTCATCTTAGATGCTTTTACCTTAGTAATTTCCAGAAAAGGGGAAATTATTCTCATCATCCTTTAATTTAGATGATCTCTCTGGCCCTACTCACCCCCACAATGCTTTCACACCCTGAGAAATCCAGAGCTCCAATGCTATTGAGAGGAAGGTACAGAATATCCTGGCATCAGAAAGGTTGACAGCTTTGATTCCTGTACCCTGCATCTGAGTCATCAAGGAAAGCAGGGCTCAGGCCAGGCTTTCAGATGTCTGTGGTTGGTAAATGCATAAACTTAACAGGAAGTAGTCAAAAGCAAGGACAGTCAAGTTGAAGAAACGTTAGTCTTCAGTTCCATTTCCATTTTCCCAGGTTTGTTTCTAGGGAGAATGGAGTGAACCATCTGTCTAAACTCTGACATAATGCTGGTATTATTATCAGAAAGAGGATTAAAACACTTTTAGTATTCTTCCCAGATGCATAATTTTTTTGTCTTTCTTTCTGAGTATAAGCTTCCATTGTTTTCTAACCAGAGATTAGTGAAATTACAAACCCATTAGAAACTTGTAAAAACTCATGAAGCTATATTTTTCAGTCTTAATATTTAGTTGTAAAACTCTTTTAGGGATAATTTAATCTTAAAAGTGTTAATATTAAGAGGTGCAACTAATTTCTATTAGAAGCAAAGTATGCTATTCTCATTATGTAATCTTCAGTAAGATACAAATGAACCTGGATTCTAACCCAGCCTGCTATAAAAGCTTTTCTGACTTAAGCTTTTAGAGGCCAAGTCTTCCTTTTCATATGTAGATACTAATATCTCCAACATCTTGGGTTTCTATGGAAAAATATACGGATGTCATGTACTTAGGAAAATGCAGGCTTTGGACCTAGGTCTTACTTAAACAATGTTAATAGAATACCTTTAAAAAAGAACTCACGGTAACAAAAAAGGTTAGAAAATCTAAGGTCTGGGGCTGTAGCTCAGTGGTACAGGGCTCACTTAATATGCATGTGACCCTAGATTCAATCCCCATTGCAGAGTTAGGGGCTAGGAATCTGTGCCTCCAAAATATAGTTTAGATATTCAGAATAATGAACACTCTACTTTTAGAACCTTGTTATAGGACTGTCTTAAACTATAGAATTTGGAAGAAAAGATTTCCAGAATTAAAATACTGGTACTCTGGAGGTGGAGGCAGAAGAATAAGATCATTCTTGACTATAGAGAGAGTTGTAGGTCAGACTAGGGGACAAGAGACCTTGTCTCAAAAGTAACAAAATAATACTGTCGCTATCACAGATGATCACACAATAGTAACTGTTTTTACTCTTTTGGAGTTCAGCGGTCCTGCAGGAGACTGCATTTCACTTTCTCCTTTAATGTTTTCCCAGCTATAAACAGGGTTTTTTAAAAATAGACTTCTGTGTGAGCAGGGATTGGCTCCTGACCCAAGCTTAACCAATCACAGTCATACCTCACAACAATTAAGAATGTTCCTGCCAGCTGAGTGTGATGGTGCATACCTTTAATCTCAGCACTTGGGAGGAAGAGACAGATAGATCTCTGTGAGTTCTAGGCCAGCCTGATCTACACAGGGAGTTCAGGCTAGCCAAGGGTACATAATAAGACCCTGTCTCAAAGAAAACAAAACAAACAAAAAGAATGTGCCTGTGACCTAAGACAAGACAGCAAGAATCTTTATCTAAGGTACTTTATTTGAAATTACTAAAAAAAGTACTATTACCAATATGATATCTACTATTAATAACAATGATAGAAGCTAGCATTTTTTATCTGCAATATGATGGGTTATGTGATAAGCACCTAAAACGAGTATCTCATTCATTCTCACAGAAAATCATTCTTGTGAAATCATGAAGACAGACAAATGTGAGTGCAGGTGCTGCTCACAGTTGTTCCTGCTTAAGAACTAAAATTTAGCTGGATGTGAAGGCACAGGCCTTTAATCCCAGCACTCTCTGAGTTGAAGGCCAGCCTGGTCTACATAGTGAGTCCCAGGCCAACTGGGGCTACAAGGAGACCGTGTCTCAAAAAGCAAAAAAAAAAAAAAAAAAAAGATTAAAAATTTCATACAAACAAGCTGGTAAATGAAAGGTGTGGAACAGAGCGAGTCTTGGCAAGGTTCAGACCCTGGTTCCAGTCCCTTCTTGAGATGGCTAATTTCATGTGCTAACTTAGCTAGGCCACAATACCCAGATATTTGGACAGATACCAGTCTAGATATTGCTATGGAGGCATTTTTTGGATAAGATTAACAAAACAGAAGGCTCTGTATAAAGCGGATTATCCTCCAGGATGTAAGTAAGTGGGCCTCATGAAAGGAAGAGGGAATTCTGAGTTCAGGCAGCCACTGGAGAACTGAGCTGTAACAAAGTCTTCCCAAGGTCTACAGTCTTCTATCCTAGTCCAAAGATTTCAAAATGTGAACAAATTCCTTAAAATAACTAACCTCCTGGATAATACACACACATATACATCCTACTGGTTCTGTTTCTATGAAGAACCCTAGCATACTTATACACTTACTCTTTTAATTACTTGTACTCAGCATCCCCTTTCACTTAAACAACCTCTTATTACATCTATCATTTCATTTTTAAGCTTTGGTTTTCTTCTCTTCAAAGAAGATAAAATCTGTACTTCACAGTTACAAAAAGGATAATTTATGCCAACACATGTAGTAAATAGTAAAAATGACAAAATAACTCTTTGAAAGCTTTACTCTCCTCATCTATAAACTGAAGATACCTACTTTAGGTAACAGATGTAGAATTGGTATGAAAAGCTAAGAGAAAACATATAACAGAACCCCACATGTTCTTACACTCCACTATACAGATCTACCTATTGAGCCAACAAACACACTAGTCTTATCATATACTTGTTTCTTTATATGTTCTAGGGATATAGGAAACAACAGGATAGTCATATGACATTAAGAAGCCCTCAATTCAGCCAGATGTTGTGGTGCACACTTATAATCCCAGCTCTGAGAAGGCAGAGGCTGGTGGATCTCTGTGAGTCTAGGCCAGACTGGTCTATATAGTGAAACCCTGCTTCAAAACAAAAACAAACAAACAAACAAACAGAAAAACCAAACCAAACCGAAAGATCTCAACTCAGTTACATGTACACACACACATAACTGGTGTGAAGAGTTAGGAAGAGTAACATAAACGGGTAATTCCAATGTGGCATACTGAATGCTATAACAATAAGCATAAGGAGCTGTGGGAACAGAGTAAGAAAACCTGACTCTCCTTAGAAAGGGCCAGATTAGAGTGAAAGCAAGACAATTAACTGCAACATTGACTATACAGATAGAATAGCATGCTGATCAACAAAAAGGATGACTAAACTTGATACTTTGTGAAGGAAGTGAGGCTTCAGCAAAACCCAGAAGGAAAGAAACAATGTCAAGATGTCAGGTAGGAGAATGGTATTTCAACTGACAGAGTTTATACAGGAAAGTGACAATCAAACACTAGATTAGGAGAGACTGATGAAGGGCTGGAGAAATGGTCAGAGGTTAAAAATACTGGGTGCTCTTGCAGAGGACCCAGGTTAAGTTCCTAGCACCCATCTGATGGCTAACAACCACCTGTAACTCCAGTTCCAGGGGATCCTGATGCCGTCCTCTGGCTTCTGTGGGCATTGCACTGCACATATGGTAAAAATTAAAGGACTAATGGGAGGGGAACGGGGAGTTAGGGGAGTCATAGGGGTGAATAAGACCAAAATCTATTACAGGCAGCATGGAACTCTCAAAGCATAACAAGTATTATTTTTAAAAATGCGGTCTTAAAAGGAAAATTCCCCAAATTTGACAAAATTCCATAGGATGAACTTACAGAACTACTCTGAGAAACATTATTTTCTTTTTCTGTTTTTTTTTTTTTTTTCTGAGACAGGGTCTCTCTGTAGCCCCAGCTAGGCTGGAACATGCTATGTAGCCCAGCCTGGCCTTGATTTCACAGAGATCTGCACGTCTCTGCCTCTGGAGTGCAGGGATTAAAGGCACTATGCCTGGCCTGAGGCACTTTATAACCAATGATGAAGACAAAGAAAAAGAATCTTGAAAGTAGCAAGAACAAAATAACTTGTCAAATTCTCACATACTTATTAGTTGATTTCTCAGCAGAAATCCCAAAGGCCAAAAGGATGATCTATTTAAACACTTGAAAGAATTATCAATCAAGAATTGTGTATCAGGGCTGGAGAGATGGCTCAGCAATTAAGAGCCAAGGAGGACTAACAACTGTCCATCACTCCAGTTCTAGGGGACCTGATGCTATCCTCTGATCTCTTTGGGCACTGCACACAGGTGCACCTACCTACATGTAAGCTATATATTCATACACATAAAATAAAAATAAGTAAAATATTTTTTAACATTCTGTATCTGCAGGGCGTAGTGGCACACCCCTATAATCTCAGCACTTGGGAGGCAGAGACAGGTGGATGTCTATAAGTCTGAGGTCAGCCTGACCTACATACATACTACATACTACATACTACATACTACACATATAGTCAGCACTACACAGTGAGATCCTATTTTTCAAAAAAAAAAATCTAGTACATGACAAAACTGGTCTTAAAATATTTCCAGACAAAGATAATAAGCCTGTCCTGTAGGAAATGCTACAAGAGTTCTTCAAATCAAAGGACAGCAGACAATAAGCTCAGAGACATGTAACAATATAAAGATCTCCAATAAAGATAAATTCATGAGCAAACACAAAAAATAGCATTACTATAATTTTGGTTTACAACTTGACTTTATACTTCCTACAAGATTTAAATGACAAGTGTATAAAAAAACAACTATAAATCTTTAAGTGGACACACAATATATAAAAATATAAGTTGTGGCATCAGTAAAAGGAAAGGACAGAGCTGAACAGGATCAGAGGTTTACATGTGACTGAAATAGGTTAAATATCAATTCCAATTAGATTTTTCAGATTGAGGGCAGGTGATGTAGTTTAGTGGTAGAATACTTGCCTAGCATGCATTAAGCTGTGGGCTTGATCAACCCAGTACAGCATAAAATTGGACTTGTGGCACTCCTATAATACCAGCACTCAAGAGGTAGAGAGAGGGGATCCAAAGAAGGTCAAGGCCATCGTCAGCTACACAGCAACAAGTTTGAGGTCTGCCTGGGCTACATGAGTCCCTGTCTCAAAAAAGGAGGGGTAAGAGTCAAGTGGATCTGGTTAGTATCATCACAGCTGTGCAGCTCACCATCTCTGCCAATATGCTGGGTATGTCCCTTTTCTTGCTTTTGTTTCTCTATCACTATGTGGCAGTCAACAATCCCAAGAAGAAGCAATAATGAAAGTGCCCCCAGCCCCCATTCTAGGACACAGTCTAAGGCAAGATACAGGGCATGAGGGGCATTGCACTTCATGTCTCCTACCCACTACAGCAAACAAAACAACTACACTAGATTTTTACAAACAACTTTCATTTCCTCAGTTTTTTTAAAACAATGATTTTATTATTTTTTTTGTGTGTATGTGCCTGAGGAGGCCAAAGGCAATAGATCCCCCTGGAACTGGAGTTATAGATGGTTGTGAGCTACCCAATGTGGGTGCTGGGAACTGAACTCAGGTGCTCTATAAAAAGTAAGTAGGTGCTCTTAACTACTGAGCTTTCAATTCAGCCCCCTCAAAGACTTTCTTAACTTTATAAACAAGAAGCAGCTGCCATATATATATATACATATATATATATATATTTTTTAGATGATAATATGATTGTTATGAATGCACTTAATGTCACTTAAAATGCACACTTAAGTTGAGTGATGGCACACAGCAATCCTAGCTACTTGGAAGCAGGAAGATTCCAGGTTCATGACGTGCCTGGGCACTATAGGGAGTTCAAGACCAGCCTGGGCAACTTAGCAAGACTCTTCCTCAGAAAAAAAATTTTTTTAAAGAGTTGGAGATACACAGTTCAGGGTTGAGCCCTGGGATCAATCTCCAGTAATGAAAGGAAGGAAAGAAAGAAAGAGAGAAAGAAAGAAAAGAAAGAAAGGAAAGAAAACAAGCAAACAAATAAAAACACCAAACACTTAAAATGGTCAAAATGATAAATTTTATGTCACATATATTTAATGATTTAAAAACTTAATAGAAAAGAAAAAAAAAGCAGATGTAAGAAATTCTAGATAGACTAATTTGGGATGGAAGATTTGCAGTGGTAAATAAAAATGAAATGGTACATGAGGTGAGGACCACAAAGGAGCTTCAGCACTTTTACTATACAGGAAATGCTGAGAACTAGAGGTTTCTAGGTCATGCTGAGACTTCATTTTGTTTTTAAACTGTGAACAACGCTATTTAACAATACAACTTTCTTTCCTTACTGGCTTGTGGGAAAGACAGGAAGTAGAGGCTTTTAGTGCTCAACAACTGACAATTGCTGGAAAGGGAACTCAACAGTCAGACTTTGCTTATTTTGGAAACTGTTAAGACACCTTGAGCTAGATCAGAGTAGTAACCACACAGAGGTGATGAGAAGTTTTAGCTTTTAATTCCAATCTAAAAGTGAGATTTTTTTTGTTCTGAAAATTCAGTGAGTTGATTAAAACCAAGAAGACAACAAACAGCACTACTTTTTATTTTAGGTTTTTAATTTCTCTGAAATGCCTTAATTATATATTCTCTATGTGTCTATATTATTGCATTCTCTCAATAGATATTTTTGAAAATCCACTATATGCCAAACCAGATTAAAGTTGAGTCCATATTAATAATTTTCTGGAGGAAATAAAGTCATTAATTATAATTTTTTAAGATAAATGCTATTAACATTTAAGGACTTATATTAACTCTCTTAGTTCTGAGAGGCTGGCTTTTTTTTTATTTTTAAGATTTATTTCTATTTTATGTGTATGCATGTGTCCCTGAGCATATATGTGGCACCATGCATACAAAGATGCCCAAAGAACCCAGAAGATGGTATCAGATCTCATGGAGTTACACGTGGTGCTGAGAACCAAACTCAGGTTCTCTACAAGAGCCAACAAGTGCTCTTAACCAGTAAGCCATCTCTCTAGCCCTGAGGCTGCTATTTTAATGAGCTTAATTGTTTTGAAAAGTAAGTCAGAGAACATATTAATTGGCATAAATTATTGAAAACAGATACTAACTGCAATCTGTCAAAACATAAAATCTGGGGCCATGGCTTACACAAAACCAAAGCACCCCTTAATAGCAGGATCCCAAATTAGATGAATCATTTTTCAAAGGAAAAATAAATGTTTATATTTCAAATCTAAAATAATGCATTTGTCCTACTTCTCCAGAAGAACAAAATGAGATGAAAAGAAACATAAACCCCAGATTTGGTTTTACCAACTCTTTTATAGGGATAGTAAAGTTGATGTCTAGGATTAATTTACATTATACCTAGAAAGGGTCCAGAACAAATGCCTGGCACATAATGGGTGCTAAATAAATTTCAGGAGTTATTATTAGGAGCACTCTACTATTTACTAATATAAAACCATATTTACTGGCCTTTTAAAAGTAGTAGTAGCCAGGTGTGGCGGTGGCTTTAGTCCCAGCACTCGGCATACAGAGGGGGGTCTTTCGGAGTTCCAGGCAGTCAGGGCTACAGAGTGAGACCCAAGGGAGGGAGGAAAAAGTAAGAAACAGACTAGAACTCCTAAATTCTCCAGAATTTAAAATTTCTTGACAGATGTTTTTGTCTTCCAAACTCAGGCTATCTTAAAACTTACTACCTCATTAAAAGACACATGCCTCTTAGTAAGTTACTACAACCACAAAATAATACATGTAGTGTTTGCTTGTGTGTGCGTGTGTGCGTGTGTGTGTGTGTGTGTGCGTATTGCCTGCATGTATGCTCACAGAGTTCAGAAAAGGGCATCGTATTCCCTGGAGCTGGAGTTACAGTTAATCCCAGCACTTGGCTGGGAGGCAAAGGCAGGTGGATCTCTGTGAGTTCAAGGCCAGCCTGGGACTACAGGGAGACCCTTTCTCAAAAAGACAAAAAGGGATGGGGGTACTTTTCTTTTTGAGATATGGTCTCACTCTGTAGTCCAAACTGGCCTTGAACTTGTGATCTTCTTGTATGTTAGAATTACAGGCATGTGGCATTATGCTCCATTTCAAAAAATTAAATTTTATGAGCCAATATCTGTATTAACAATTTATTGGTGCACAACAAATTACAAGATGTTGTGGTTAACAATATAATATGTATCTCTGTGTCTCTGAATTGGGAGTTCATAAAAAGTTCCTTTTTTAGGCTGAAATTACAGCTCTGTGGTAGAAGGTTTACTCAGGAATGGTAAGGCCCTAGGTTCTGATCCCTAGCATCACAAAAGAACAACATCAACAATAAAGCTCATTTGGATAGGTATGTCTTAGATGCCTCTCCAGAGGTGAAAGCCAGATATTGGCAGAAACTGGAGCTGGAAGATCCGTTTCCAGAGTGTCATTTTTTTTTTTTTTTTTTTTAAATCAGCTCTTGAATTGAATACAAATGAGCTAGAGGCCTATATTTTGGGGAACAGAGAATCTGGTTATCTGACTACAAAAGTCCAGTTTGTCTTTAAGTAAGGAAAAGAATTCATTCAGCTTCTCCAAGAATATTTCCAAGAATATTTAGTCTAAGGGATGAGCTAAGCATTAAGGATGAGGGTAATGATTTATGATAACTAATAACTTGTACTTAAGAGCTTGCTATGTTCTAAGCACTTACATGGTATTATATATGTATTTCCATTTTATAGTTGAAGAAACTAAGATACAAATAGTTAAGTAAATTTGACCAAATCAGGCCAGTGACATAGCTCAGTAAGTAAAAGCACTTGCTGCCAAGACTGATGATCTGAGTTTGATACTCAAGACCCACACAGTGGAAGGGGAGAAGACTCCCATAAGTTGTTCTCTGTCCTTACCCACACACATATCCACAGAAAATGATCAAACAAACCAATAGTTTCTGTGGGATGGAATACACTTTTAATCCCAGGAGGAGGATCTCTGTGAGCTCCAGGTAAACCTGATCTACATAATGTAGTGAGTTCCAGGCTAGTCAGTACTACAGAGACCCTGTCTCAAAACAAACAAACAAATAAACAAACACAAAAACAACAATAACAAACCATCCAGATAAATAAATACATGTGAAAAAATTAAATTTGACCAAATCATATCAGGTAATCTAGAAATCTAGTTAGAAGACCAATTCTCTGAAATTCTATACTACATGGCTTCATTTGAAATAAGAGATGTGGGCTGGAAAGATCGATTAGTCAATAGGTAAAGGTACTTGCCACCAAGGTTGAGGATCCAAGTTCAAACCCTATGATCTACATGGTGGAAGGAAAGCACTGATTCCTGGAAGTGGTCCTCTGACCTCCACATGTACACACATATACACACAATACAATTTTAAAAGGAAAAAAAATAGAATAAGAAATGGTCTTTGCTATCATGACACTGTGGCAAAGAAATAAAATTATAGTATAAGTGCACTAAGAGAAGGACGATAAATAACATCTAAGTTGGGATAGATATCTAAGCTCCTTGGAAACAGAGACTTGCTTAAACATTTCTTCATCTGAAAAATCAAAATAAAATCTTTTCCTTTTCAATGGAGATTTCAAGAATTCAACAGGACAATTTATATAAAGTAGGTACGACATAATACTCAATAACTATTATTTACTAATAACTAATAATAAGTAGATGCTAATAACTAATAATTATCTATCCTGTTTATTGGCTCAAAACCAATAATGAACAGGCCTGACAGGATGTAGCTTTTACTTCCTGCTGTTCTTGCTGAAAGGACACAGACAAGAGGGATGTAGAAGCTAGCAGAAGTCAGAATATTAACTCTTGCCTCAGCATAATTTACCATGACCATCCTTATCCAAGAAATCCCTTAGTATCTTTAACCTTTCCTCAGTCAAGAACTCTGAGGCATTTTACTTTCACAGTAAGGATTCTTAAAAATGGATCCACCGTTAGTTTTTAGTTTTTAGGAATCTAGAAACTCCTGAAATAAATGCAAAATAGCATACATAGATACACAATCTTTTTTTTCTGGAGGCAGAGACTAATAGCTTTCATCTGATTCTCAAAGGAAATCCCTAACACGAAAACAGATTTATAGTTACATATGATTCAGCAATTCCACTTCTGGATATCTATCCACAAGCCCAGAAACAGACCCTCAAAGAGTTGTGCTCACAGAACCATGATTCACAATAGCTAAAACATAGAAGCAATATAAGTTTCCATAGATATGCAAAATGTGGCAAACACATACAATCTAATATAATTTTTTAATTTTAATTTTGAATTTTTAGGCAAGAAATATTATCAGTCGGGTGTGGTGGTGAACACCTTTAATCCCAGCACTTGGGAAGCAGAGGCAGATGATCATCAAGGCCAGCCTGTTCGACACAGGGAGTTCCAGGACAGTTGTGGCTACAGGGAGACCCTGTCCCCAAAATACTAAAAAGAAAAGAAAAAAAAAAGTACAGACATAGTAAAACATGGATGAATTGATTTATAGGCTCATGTATTTGAACACTTGATCCTCAGTTGATTAAGCCACTGTTATGGAATTTTTTATAAAAAAATTTTAAAATTTATGTGTGTCTGCTTGTCTGTATCTGCAGCATGTACATGCATTGCCCACGGAGGCCAGAATAAGGCGTTGGATTCCCTGGAACTAGAGTTATAGGGAGCTGTGAGCTGCTCCGTGTGGGTACTGGGAACTGAATATGAATCTTTTACAAGAGCAGCAAGTGCTTTTGACCACTAAGGTGTCTCTCCAGTCCAAGTTTTGGAACCTTTAGGAGATAGACCCTTGCTAGAGGAAGTACATCAATGGGGCAGGCTTTGAGGATTTATAGCCTCGTCAGCTTCCTGTACTCTCTCTGCTATGTCTGGATAAGCATGTGATCAGCCAGCTTCCTCCTCCAACCACCAAGTTATAACTTCCCAGCCATTACAGGGACTCTCTCTCTGGAAATGTAAGCCAAAATAACCTGCTTTTGGTCATGGTATTTTATCACAGCAACAGAAAACTAACATAGTCATGAAGACAAATAATTTAGGATTCCATGTGTATGAGGAATCTTTAAGTCAGTATCACAGACGGAAAGTAGAACAGTGTTGCTGTGAGTCAGCACGGGCAGGGGAGAACCAGCAGTTACTGTTTAATTGGATACAGTTTCAAATCTACAAGATAAAATGCTGGGTACAGTTTCTAATCTGCAATACAGAAAGTTTGGGAGGCAGATGTGGCACAACATGACGACTGTATTTAATACAAAGAATTAAACACACTTACAATGATTAAGATGATGGGCTGGTGACTCCATGGATAAGGGCACTTGTTGCTAAGTCTAATGATCTGAGTTTGATTCCCCAGGAAGCCACATGATGGAAGGAAGGAGAGGATCAATCTTGTAGATTGTCCTCTGCTCTCCACATGTATATCATAGTTCAAGCCTCTCTCCCAGAAAATAAGTAAATAAAAATGTTTTTAAAAACTGGTTAAATTGAGCAATTTTGCTGGTTAAGGTGAGCACATGCCTGAAATCCCTTGAGATATAGAAGTAAGAGGAGCAGGAGTTTAAGGCCAGCCTCATCTACATAATGAATTCAAGGTCAGCCTGGACTACATGAAACCCTACTTCACCAAAAGCAAATAAATAAGCAAAAAAGATAAATTTAGTATTCTCTGTATTTTGCCACAATTCTTTAAGTTCCTACACACCTACCAAATATGAAAAAACAGTCTACTACATTTAAGGTTAGCAGTGATTTTAGTTCACTATGAGACTTAAAAAAATCTTTTATACATAAAATTCTTAATAAGCTATTATAAGCTGAATATCCCATATTTCAATTTTGGAATATTTGTATAGACTTTACTAGTTGAACATACCTAATCCCAAAATCCCAAACCCAAATGCTCCAAAATCTGCAGCTTTGAGTTAGTCCTGCCAGACTGTGTTACTAGGGTGGGCTTTTTAAGGTTAGAGCTCAGCCCCACTGCCACTGTAGTCTCTACTTCCCGGTCAGATTGCTATATGAGAAGCTCCACAATACATTCCTGCTAGCCTGGACAGAGCCTCTCCCACTACCCTGGCTTGTCTGTCATGAGGACTGTGTACCCGCAGAAACTATGAGCCAAATACACCTTTCTCCCTTAATCCGCTTCTGTCAGGTATTTTCTTATATCAAGAAGAAAAGTAACTAATACAAGAATGAAGCAGCAACAGTAGGTTAGAGCACTCTGCTCAGTGCTGAGGGCAGGAAGAACACACACAGTACCTACTCTTACTAAGATTTATAGGGTCAGGGCTGGGGAGATGGCTCACCAGCTCACCAGTCAGGAGTACTGGCTACTCTTGCAGAGGACTGGGGTTCCATTCCCAGCATCCACATGGCAGCTAACAACCATCTATAATTCCAGTTCCTTCTCCTGACCTCCATGATCACTGTACCACATGGGTACACTTAAAACATGCAGGCAATAGACACACACAAGATTTTATAGTGTCATAGAAGACACTGTAGCTAAAATAGGAAAAATGGACAGAATGATAGGGGAACACTATGAAGCCTTCATGTCATGCTCAGAAAAGTAAACAGGATCCAACTAAGGACAGAGGCTTGAAGGATTTGAGAAGTACCTCATATACCCTACTTCAACCAGAAATCTTAACTGGACTTCTGACCTCAACATGAGTAATTGTGGTATCTGCATATATGTGTGCACACACATAAATAAGTAAATGATAAAAAACAAATAATAATAAAGGAGAGTACAATCTGTCAGATAACAATTTAGTAAATGTCACATACACTGTTTAAATTCTTTTTCCCATCTTAGAGTCAGACACATCATATTCTCATACATTATAAAGACTTCAGAGCTGAAGAGAGAAACTTTTGCATAGAAAGAAAAAAGACATTTACAGTGATGAAAGCCAAAGTTTATAATGTAGTACCTTAAAGATGATGATCTAATGAAAATACAAAATTGAATAGCTGTTAAAACAACTATAGTATGGGTGGAGTCTTATTATGACACAATAAGTTGACATAATAAAAGTGTGCCTATGTTATAAGTCTTTTCCTAAAACAAAGACTATATTTTGAGAAATGTCAATTCATGCACAAATGTGTCATACACTGATAAAAATGTGACTTTGAAACTCTCTGGTTTTCATAAGACAGTCACAAAATATGAGATACATTCTTTACAAGTTATTAGTCACCATTCACTAGATAGGACAGTCCCTGGTACAGATTAACATTATGGTTACTGAAAGCTTAACTGACCCCAATGTAACAAATATTAGCAAAAGCAAAGAGTATGTTATCTATAATGCTCTAATTCCTATTAAAAATTCACTGTACAAGAATTTTAAATAGTTTGAGAGACACAAAGACAAGTATTTTCCTATCTTGTTGTTAAAAAACATGTATTACATACAAGGCAAGCAATAATGTTTATGGAGAATTTATGGGCCATACACAAATCAAGTCTAAACATCATTATAGACATGGTAATCCACTGTTTACTTCTCTAATTTTGAACAACGTTTTTAAAAAGTATTTGTATATGCACATTTGTGTGTGTACATGTGCAAATGTGTGTGTAGGGGCCAGTTTCACACTGGGACTTCCTCAACTGCTTTCCACCTGATTTAATTAATTATTTTTTGAGACAGGGTATCCCTGTAGCCCCAGTTGGCCCAGAACTTTCGGTGTGGATCAAACTAGTCTGTCTCAGTCTCCCAAGTGCTGAGATTAAAAGTGTGCACCACCACTCCAGGAACTCCCATCTGAGTTTTTGGAGATAAGGTCTGGGAGCTTGTGGAGCTCATTGTGGGAGCTTACTGATTCAGCTAGGCTTGCTCACCAGCAAGCCTCAGGGATCCTCCAGTCTCTGCCACCCCAGCTTATAGGAATGTGCCACTGGGCCCAGACTTTAATTAGAACAAAAAAAATCTATCTATCTATCTATCTATCTATCTATCTATCTATCCATCCATCCATCCATCCATCCATCCATCCATCTATCTATCTTGATGTGTGAGGAGGTCAACTTTGTGGAGTCAGTTCTCTCCCTTTATGTGGGTTCCAGAGATCGAACTCAGGTCATCAGTCTCGCATAGCAAGAGCGTTTACACCCACTGAGTCATCTCACCTGTCCCTATACCCAGCTTTTTTACATGGGTTCTGGGGGAGCTGAACTCAGGTTCTTATTGTCATGGCAAGTACTCAGCCCCTAAAAACCAAAGCCAAAACCTTTTAGATCTTTAATAAGAGGCAGAATTGTATAAAAGAAAGAATGATGAACTTATCCAATCTGGTTTTGATGCCTGTGATATGACTTGATACACTGCTCTGGATTTCACATTTTTTTCATGAGTAAAGAAGAAACTAGAATATAGGCTCTCCAAGGAATTTAAAACAAACAAACAAAAAAAACAAACTTTCTGGGATTCTAGTATTTGGAGCTTTATGTAATCCCCACACCCACTGGAAAAGGGGACAATTTTCCAACAATAATTAAGAATTTGGTTGAATTCAAGTTTATTGGGGAGTTCTTCTAGGCTAAATATGCGGGATCCCTCTTGTCAGCATAGGGAGAAAGTCTGAGAACAGAATCAATCCAGTAGGAAATGGAAAAATGATTATCATTATTTGTGTCACAAAGTCAAGCTATGCTTTAACCACTGGGTGTCTACCTCTAAAAGGCTACAGTGCCACAAGTCAATAAATTCACTCTGGCTAACGTCAGTCATGTGGTTATGTTGAGTTCTTTCTTACAACTGAAGAATTTTTCTTTTTCTTTTTGAGACAGGGTCTACAGCTCCAGCCAGCCTGGAATTCACTATGTACACCAGGCTGGCCTCTAACTCACAGAATTCCACCAGCCTCTGCCTCTAGGATTAAAGGCAGGAGCCATCATACCTAGCCTGAAAAAAAAATTCTAACAATTAAATTTCTTTTCCACAATTTCAATATAATCACTTAGATAAGGTTCAAGAGTAATGCAAAGTTCCTGTCAGGGAAATCAAATAAGTCATTTAAGTCCTGTCTAGAGCACCCATATCATTAAGTATCAGTCATTACTTGCTTCAAATATTTGCAAAAGTTTAAAGAATTGGTATAAATGCAAAGTGACACCTGGGATTACAGGCCTGCACCATCAGGCCTGGTCTTCTATATTATAAATAATACCTTGTAATTAATGGCTTGTCAGTGCACTGTAGATGGAAAAATGGTTTCATCTATAAAAGCAATTTTAGGAAGTCATTTTTATAGTTTTGTCATAGTTAAGAAGGAGCAAGAGAATTCAAGAAATATCAATGATACCTGCTATATTCAGATTTAAATATAAATATATCTGAGTCGGTTCTACACAGTACCTAAGTATAGGAAAATTCAGGGGCTGGAGAGATGGTTCAGTGGTTAAGAGCATTGGGTGCTCTGTAGCTAACAACTGTACACAAATTCAGTTCCAATGAATTCAATGCTCTCTTCTGACCTCTATAGGAATCACACAACACCAGTGCACTTACATACATGCAGGCAATACACTCATACACATAAAAATAAAAATAATAAATATTTTTTAAAAAGATCAGGGTATTGGCTTTATAAGTGACAAGTTTGTATGACCTGGTAACACAAAATAATATAAATGCCTTAACTTTCTTACCTATAAAATAGTAATAGCATTACCTATTTCAAGTTGCTGTGAGAGTTTTGTTTTAAATATGAGATACATCAAGAATGGACAGATGACTCAGCAGTTAAGAACACTGCTTTTCCAAAGGCCTTGGGTTGGTTTCTGAGCACCCACATGGCAGCTAACAACAGTCTCTAACTCTAGTTCCAGAGGACCTGAAGTCCTCTTTTGGCCTCTGAAGGGACTGCACACATGTGGTGCATTTACATACATGCAGGCAAAACACTCATGTATAAAAATAAGAAAGTAAATAAATAAATAAGGGATGTTTCATGAACATGTGTGTTATCCTTGTGTGAGCCAGACTATCTTCTCTGGATCGTTCCAATGTTAGTCTATGTGCTATCAAAGCGAACACAAGTCACAGAAGTCTTATGAAGAACAAAAAACAATTATGAAAATATTTGACATGGTGTCTGCATAGCACATTTCTTTCTTAAAATGTATTAAATACATAGGCATGGAGGTCTGTGCCTGTAATCCCAGCACTTGGAAGGAGGATCAAGAGTTCAAAGTGAGTCTTGACTACATAGCAAGTTCAAGGCCAGCCTGGGATGCATGAACCAGGCCTCAAAACACAAAAACTAATTAATCTTTTCTAATCTGTTATTCAGGTATCAAAATTTAAATAAAAACTATTGTTTCATTCATTATAAGATACAAATTTATTTTTTATTTTATTTTATTTGGTCTTTTTGAGACAGGGTCTCCCTAGAGTCCCAGTTGGCCTGGAACCTGCTGTGTAGACCAGGCTGGCCTTGAACTCACAGACATCCATCTGCTTCTGCTTCCAGAGTGTCAGGATTAAAGGTATGTGCCATCAGACCTGGCTTACAAATTTGTTTTATTTATCTATTTATTTTTATAGTACTGGGACTGAACCCAGAGCCCTATGTGTGCTAGGTAAACACCTGAACATTAAGCTTATTTTATAACTGTCATAGAGCCTCAATAAATTGTTCAAGCTAGACTTAAATTACTGATCCTCCTACTTCAATATCAAAAGTAACTGAGATTATAGGCCTGTGCCACCAGACCAGGCCTTCAAATACTGTTTATTGTGTGTTTATTGGGTAGTGATTTTCTCTTTTTCAGTGATACATAAAAAATAAAATAAAATAAAAATAACATATCCTGCAATTAAATGTTGCCTTACATTTGTTTAAATAAAGCATACTTATTCCATTTAAACAGAAGTACAGTATTTAACTAAACAAAGTAGCATTTACTAAATATGCATTAGAAACAAGGATATTTGTATGTAACTTACATCCACTCCTCTGTGTGTGTAAATATAAAGTCAACTATAATTTTACTTTACATACCTCTGTAGGTCGACTATTTCATTGTTAAGGGTATCTAGCTCCTTAATAGCAGAGAAATCTGCAACAGGACTTGATCCTATGACGTTCTAAAAACAAAAAGTTCACAATTATACATTATTACTATCGATGCTAAACACTAAAAATGCTTGACAGGGATACAAAGTATTGTATTTTATCACATTATTAGTACTTTTATTTATTAAAATATCTAATGTAATCATATAAACATAATTGTAATTGTATATATAGTTGTATTATTAAGACAGTTCTCTTAAATTCTCTAAAAATCAGTTATTCTATGATATGTCCCCCACCTCAGATCCCACTGTCTTTATTACTTGATCCTAGACTAATCCAGAATTCTGCAGTAAAACACATACTAGATTATAAATTAATTCTCTCACTAAAATGTGTTATTTGTCAGCAAGATGGACAATGACCTTTTCATTTATATCACCTGCCTGGCACAGAGTAAGTACAAAAATCTTGTTGAATCTCAGGGTAGTGATAGTAGCTGATTTATTCAACAAGTACTAACTTTTGATAAATGCTTTTACTGTGTACTCTAAAGTAAAACCAACTGTTGAAGCATGCTCCATGGTAAATATTGCTATCATTACAAATGAAATTCTTCACAAATGACATCTTTTACATATGGTTTTATTTCTTTTTTAAAATTTGTTATTGTTGTTTTTGATGTTTGCTTGGCTTTTTAAAAAAGATTTATTTTTTTATTTATATGTTTATGTGTCTGTGTCTATATGTACACCAAAGAGGCCAGAAGAGGGCCTGAATCTGTAGTTATTTATGGACAGTTATGAGCTGCCCAACATGGGTGCAGGGAATCAAACTCCAGTCCTCTGCAAAAGCAGTATGTGTTAACCACTGGGCCCTTTCTCCAGTCCCTGTTTTGCTTTGTTTGTTGAGGTAGGCTCTCATTTACCCATTTATCTGCTATGGAGCCAATGGTGACCTTGAACTCCTGATCCTCTTGCCCGTACCCCAAGCACTGAGATTACACAGGGGCACCACTGCACCCACACACAGAGTTTTCTTTTAGTAATGAAGGCATCAGAATTGGTTTCTCTAAATGGTACTTATACACAGATAACCTAGCCAGGTTTAATCTAGTCTGCTTTTGTTTTTTTTACTTGTTATATAATCTCCACCTGTAAATTAGAGAAATAAACCTCTGCCCTAACTGCAATAATTTTCTTTTGTGCACTACCGCTGATGTCCTGTTGTCTAAGGTCAGAAAAAAAGGTATCTGCTGTGCCTTTAAACTCTTTATATTACAATCAGATTGATGATAACAGATTATCAACTTTTGGAAATGGTAAACTTGAAACCTGAACATGAGAAACCTAAGATAGAATTGATGACCTTATTAGTAGAAAATAAAACTTAGCAGTATTACTTATGTTGTGAATTTAATGTATGTCACCAACTTGTACAACAGAAGAAACTTAAAATTTCACAATCCCATCAATTTCCAAAAGTAATCTGAAAAGTGGATTGTTAAAGAAGGCAGATATCATTAACAGCATTTTAGAGCTGAGAATACAGATAAATGACTGCTCAAAGTTGAACCAAAGTTAATAATTTGATTATAAGTCTTCAGATTAAATTCAAGTGTCACTTTTTTTGTTTTTTCAGAACTCTGATGTAGACCAGGCTGTCCTTGAATTTACAGAGATCCACCTGTCTCTGCAGGGAGTAAGGGCATGCATCACCACACCCAGCACAGTGCCATTTTATACTGTGCCCTTTGGCACTTGCAGGACAAGATAACTTAGAAAACCATTATGCTTAATAAAGTAAACTTAATAAATAAGTTAATAAAATTTGGCAAATAATTTCTTCAACTTTTAAAATATCATCCTGTCTTTTAGTATTGAGCTGGTTTGACTATCAACATTAAAACTAATCTATACAGATTCAATAAATAACTTTCAAGTTTATATTAATTACAAGGTTATAACAAATATATTTCTGGGGGAATTGAGACAGTGTTTCCCTACGTAGGTCAGGCTATTCTTGAGGCTACTGTATAGCAAAGGTTACCCTTGAATTCTGTCTCACCCTCCTGTCTCAGCCTTCTGAATGTGAGATTACTGGTGTGCACCACTCCACTACACTTGATTCTCAAATACACTTAAAAACTTTTTACTAAACTCCATTGATATCCAGACCCTTATTAATCCTAAGTTAAATTAAGACAGATTTCTGAATGAAATATTCACTAAGATTTTAACTCGATCTAAACTTGACCTATGAGTTAAGCTGAGCCAGATAGTTAAGCAGGTAAACAAAATGAAAAAATAGCACTTGATCACACTTTTATCACCAAAAGTAACTTCTATCACTTAAATGCTACTGAGAAATTTTCTATGGGAGGTGTAAGTACACCCAGAAACACATGACTTCCACACCTCTTCTGTCGCTGTAAAGAATGACTCATATTTGACAGTCTTTGCTGTTAAAATACCATCAGAGAAGAAGATAAAGTAAAGCAAACTAGTTTAATCTCAAACAAGCTAGAAGGTAATGGCCCTTATGACTAAAATGGTCTGCAAACAACTGTGGGAAAGGTTGGCTACCACTGCACACAGCACATGAAGGAAGGGCATAGGGGAAAGCATAGCACACCTCTTTCTTTCAGACTATTTTCTCTTACATTGTTTTGTGCATTTCCCAGAAGTTCTAGGGAAAGAAACAATGCACACAAGGACCAAGTAGCATGGGACAAAAGCATGCTGTTTAACTATTTTCACTGCATCAACTTTGTTGCACTACAAAAACTCTAATTTCAAAATATATCTTGTAAACTAAAAACCATAATGCTTAAAAAAAAGCATAAAATAAAGCTCTAACTCTGAGAGAGTAGAGTTAAGAAACGGACTGTACAAGAAAGGCAAAAAGCATAGTGCTGCAGAATGGGAAATAGAGCCCAAACCAGAAAAACTAAGACAGGAAGAAAGCGACATTCAAAACAGGGTTAGTCAAAGGTGCAAAACATGCAGGAGCTCTTTTTAAAAATCAGATTATAAGGAAGAAAGAGATAATTTGAAAGATAAATGTCAATTTTACTTTCTAAGGCCAAAAATTTTGGTTCATAAATCAGACAATGAAAATCTCACTTCAATGAATCTGGTGCACAGAGAAGGTATGCTCTGGTGAATGGACATCTAATAAGCTTACTGAATTATGAAGTGTATATACCACACACAATTTAAGAGTCTATTAGCATGCAGATTTCAATGACTAAACATAAGTGATTCAGTATTTCTGTTCTCTATGAAATTTGAGTTGATAGGAGTCTCAGGGTACAAATATCAGAGGCAGAGAAAAAAACCCACATAGGTGAAATCTACATTGTTACACAGCTGAGGCCCACAGCAGAAACTGTAAATAGAAACCAGTAACCTTTCTTTCTATGCAGCATCATGTCAGCCTCTCCACAACTTAAGGAACCTATGTCATATATCAAAGAATCCAAAACTCAGTGTTCAACCCAAAAACCCACAAAGCAGACAATCACATGGTTATTAAAAATAAGACAAAAATTCCTAAAAGTAATCTTTGCACCTGGTAGTGGTAAATTCCATTTAGTTTGCCTGGGGGGAGGGTGCGGGGGAACCAATTTTGACTTTTGTTAAATTAAGATGGATTTTTTTCCCCATTGTTTTTGAGATAAAGTCTCACTATGTAGCCCTGGATAGCCTGAAACTCACTATGTAGATCAGGCTGGTCTTAAATTCGCAAGAGATCCACCTGCCTTTGCCTCTAGAGTGCTGGAACTAAAGGCAGGACACTACACCCAGCCTATTTATTTAGTTTTAAGAGCAACTAAATCCCATAGTATGTAAGTCCTCTGAAAGGTCTACTCAGATCAGGATATTTTAAATGTGACAAAGAGAAAAAAAAAAAAATCAAGGTAAAACATGGCTAAAATGAAGCTGTTTTGAAAATCCCAACTGCTGCCCAGAAACCCAATTAACTTCCAGCTGTTTAGATACAAAGTTCATATACCTCAGCAACCAATGGTCATCCACTGACAAAACCCACACAGAGATGCATCCTCAACATGCTGTTTTTCTTGAGGTGATATGAAGCTGATATTAAACAATCACCATCTCCTAGATTTTGTTACCAAATCTGTACTGTTTTCTGTAAGAGTGAATGATCAAGTAACATACGACAGCTTAATTCTTACAGGTATCATTTCACCATTAACTCTGTTCATAAATTGGGCATGACATGGTGCATGCCTCTAAACTCAGAACTTGGAAAGTGAACACAGGGAGGATAAAGAGTTCAAGGTCATCCTCAGCCACACAGAGAACTCAAGGCCAGCCTGGGGATATGATACCCTGTCTCAAAAAACCCCTTCAATTTAAGATAAGAAAATACTGCTATCATGTCTGTGATAAACAGTGAGGTTACTAAGTTCAAGGATGTTCTAGAAGGTGTGTGACCATGTTTATGGATATACTCTAAGCCAAAAACCAGGTACAGCTCTTTCTCCATTACTCCACCCAGATCAACTCTGTGACTTGACACAGTCCTTACTCCTTTACCATGAACTCAGATTTCTTTTAAGTTGTCTTACCTTTTGTAAACTGGACCTGTCTGATGGTGGAATCATCTCAGGAGTAAGAATGTGAGGAGGATCAATGCCCTTTATTAATTTTTGATTGATTAAGTGAAAAGCCAAGGCAAACTGATCTTTTGAAAGCTTCCCACAATTCTTTGTGTCACATAGTGCCCTATATAAAACAAATGAACAATATATAAATGCTACAAGTATTACCCTGAAAAACATCAAGACAAAAAAATGGTATGATTATGAATCTTTAAAAAGTAATTAGCTGAATTTAAAAAAGATTGGTTAGACCAGATTGTAGCTTGTTCAAAATTCACTCAAAGAGGGAAACCACATTAAGATGCTAAAAAGACCCCCCAAGGCTCAGGAAATACCACAGAAGACAGGTAGACAGAACCTAAGAGCCAGAAGATGGGGACGAGTGCTGGGAAGTGTTGTTCTGGACACGGCATGGCTGCTGCCTTCATCAGTTCACAGAAGCTGTACTGACCTGCACAAGGTTGAGCCCATCAACATTCCAGCATGGATCAGAGAGAACATAAGGTCTCACCCTTAGCTGAGGGGCTACTGACAGTTAATGGTTGCTGGAGAGAGGGAGTCATTTTTCTTCAGTGGTGTAAGTTGTACACGATCTAGTGAATAACCCTAAACCATGTACATGAGACCCAAATTAAATGCAGTGAGCTATTTTTTAGAAAAGATATACAACATGTTGGAGAGGAGGGTTCCAGAGGGAGAAGAGAAGGCAGATATGGTCAAAATATCTTCATATAAGAAACTGTAAAAGAATTTTAAAAAGATTGTTTTAAATATTAGAGTACACGAAGGCAGGTGGGGTCAGAATACAGCCACACGACAGTGCAGGAGAATTTTCAAAGAATAAAAAATGTTTTTTAAAAGAGCACTAGAAGCTGGACGTGGTGGCACAAGTCTTTAATCCCAGCACTCAGGCAAAGGCAAGTGGATCTCTGTGAGATCTAGGCAAAGTGGATCTCTGTGAGATCTAGGCAAAGTGGATCTCTGTGAGATCTAGACCAGCCTGGTCTACATTAGTGAGTTCCAGGCCAGCCGGGAGGGGCTACAGGGAGACATTACACAAAAAGACCAAACCAAACCAAACCAAGTAAAAACAAAACAAAAGAGCACAGAAAACACAACAAACCCCTCAGTCAACTGAGGAGAGTCAGCAATGTTTCATTCTATTTGATTTATCTGTCTTCTTTTAAAGAACCACTTTCTGAACGATTTAATTCTTTGAAAGCCACTGTAGTTTGATTAAAACACTATACAACTTGAGTACCAGCTTTTCCTTTTATTTCTTATAGCCTAGAACATCGCTAGTGTTGGTTTCTTCTACATAGTGGAGATATCCATTTTGGGAAGTTACTATGAGAAAGGTCAAGGTCCAATAAGTCTGGCCATAGCACCAAGCAAATTTGTGACAGTTGACATTTATTGAGTATCAGTGCCTAACTTAGGCACTCAAAGATAACAGCCATTATCAGCTAAGTTTATTCATCCCAATTTTGAGTATTCATCTCTTTTAAGATAAAGTACTAGGCTCTACTTTAAGTTCATCTTTGCAACTGTGTGTTTCACTTCTTTATGCTTGCTGCTTCTGGAAACCCTCAAGATAACCTCTGGTACAGCTAGCAGGGTTGTTAGCAGGCACACCAGGAAACATTTTCATATGCATCATCACATGCAATATAAAATTCATTAAAAATTTAAGAAACAAGTATGCTTTATAAATGTATAACACACATATCCTACAGAATTAGACAGGCACACTACTAATTTTTTTTCTTTTTCTTTTTTTGAGTAATGTTCTTATGTATTAACCTCAGTGTGTAGATGAGAAGGACTTGAATCTCTGATATTCCTGCTTCTGTCTCTCCAGGTGCTGAAATTACAGGTATGCACTACCACACCCAGTTTATGCAGTGCAAGGGATCAACCTAGGGCCTCTTGCATGCCAGAGGTCATTCCATCAACCAACCACATCCCCAGTCCCTAAAAAAACTATTTGTTAAACTGTTTAAATTTCAGATATTTGGATTCTCTTAAGACTTTTGAGTTTAATTGATATAAACACGTGTTGCATTTTGACACTGTAACAATAAGTAACTGACATTGTCAAGCTCATAAAACTTCAAACTCTCCAGTTTTTGTCTGTTAAGCATAATTCTTCAGATTTGATTTCTTCCATACTAACCTGTTTACAAAAGTGAAAAAAAGTATAAACATATAAAACTAGAGTGACACAAAACTGTATATTTTAAAAACCTCTAATAAAATAAATTCTTACCAAATGTGAGCTAGTAAGGCAGAAGGTAAACCTGTTTTCAGGAATATTTCACGGACCTCCAGTCCAGATACAAATCCATCCATATCTTTATCAGTTTTGAGGAAGATTTCATCATATTTAGCTTTTTCTGCAGGAGATACAACCCACTGGGGGAGGGGAAAAGAGACAGTGTTTCTGCCAAAATGAAATGAACTTTGAAATGACCCTCTTTCAACCCATGAGAGTATCTATCAGCAACTCTGAATAGTCTACCCAAGTTGTCTCAATGACAATGCATTGCTTCCACCTTCCCACAGTCAACCCGATATAAAGAGAAAATAATAAAACTACAAGTCAGTTAGGACTAGATTTATAGATGCCAATTTAATTTTTTTTAAAGTAATGAGTAAATCCAAGCATAGTTAACTCTTGAAGTAAAAATTCCCACACTATTACAGGTGACTGTGGAGTGCTATGTAGCAGAATATCCAGATCAGTATCAGCCTTCATGTCCCATAGCTTCATCCAGCAGTTCTGACTGCAGCTAAGCTGGTCCTCTTGTACATGGTGTCATTATTTTGCTTTACTCGACCTGACAAGAGGCAGGTCAGAGGAAATAAAAGGCCACGAGGCAATCAGAATTAACAACAGGATCCCAAAGAATCAAGGGTTAACTACAGATTAAACAAAATAATTATTATGCTAGGGCCAGCATGCCATGTTAACATGTAGCATTTTCCATCTCTACCATTAATTTCTGACACACCAAGGCAAAAGCAATTATACAACTAGATGACCAAAGAAAATGCTAAGGAACACCGATCTCCTCTAGAACAGGTCAAGCAAGGTCAAGCAGAGGCAGCTATAAATCTTTGACTGTTCCTTCTATCTTTACCACATAATCTACTGTTAAGTGTTATGCACTTTGTTAAAGACAAAACCCTATAAAACTGATAAATCTATAACTGTCTTAATGGTGCTTTGGTAGGGAAAATGCCTACAGGTGGTAAGGAGTGGTAGACTCCTTGGCTGATGTTGAAGAGACCAATCTCATAGAGCCTAATATACTGACCGTTTTTCTCTTAGAAGGTGGCACCAAGGCTGGAGGCAAGGACATTGGCACAGGTTCTTTCTCCAGTGCACAGTAAACCAAAAACATGGCCTTTAAAATAAACAAGAGTCATATATATTAAAAAAATTATTTAACAATATTCACTCACTGAACTGACCATCATTCAACAACAAATTATCTTCAAGCTGTCTCAAATTCTTTTGTTAAGAATTAGGCCAGGGGCCCAGGGAGATGGTTCAGAAGTTAAGAGGATCTGGGTTTGGTTCCCAGCACCTACATGGCAGCTAACAACTGTCTGTAACTCCAGTTCCAGAGGATCTATGTCCTCGTCTGGCTTCCAAGGCATTGCATGCACATGGCCTATTTAAATACATGCAGGCAAAACATAAAATAACACACATAAAATCTCAAAAAATAAATTAAGCCAGGCATGGTGGCACACCACTTTAATCCCAGCATGTGGGAGACTGAGGCAGAGGTAGAAAAATCTTTATGAGTTCAAGGGCACTATGGTCTACACAGTGGGTTCCAGGTCAGCCAAGGCCACATAGTAAGACCATCTCAAAGCAAACAAACAAACAAAAAAACCAAATAGGGCCACATAGTAAGACTCTTTCAAAATGAACAAACAAAAACAAATAGGTTAAGAGAAAAGGGGGAAGAATTAAAAGGAAGAGAGAAGAAAAATAAAGAACTCAGAGCTAAACATTTTTTTTTAGAAAGATAACTCAGAAGCAAAAACTTAAAGAGACACACCCTTCAACTGAAGTTCTTTTAATGAAAAAGCATGTAAGCATTTGAGTAGAAAATGCTGTCTCCAGAGAATAATTTCTCTAATATATAAAGTGCTCCTAGAAATTAAGACTATAAGTTCAATAGAAAAATGGACAAAAATTATGAACACAGAATTTACAGAAAAATAGATACCACAGATGGTATTATTAACTATTAACTATTAACTATTAACATACAAAACATGCTCAGTTTCACTTAACTCAAAACTATAAGTTAAAATTATATTGAGATAACATTTTGCCTCAGTGGCAAGAATACAAAGTTTCATCATATATTTTGTCAGCTAAACTGTGGGGAAACATGCACTGTCTGACATTGCTAATAGGCACAGAAGGGTAACAGAATATGCCGCTCCAAAAGATACCATTATGGTAGAATTACTTCAAGTTGAAGGTAACTGAGAAGCAATGAATGTAAGAAAAGCTTTGCCTTGAACTTGCTACCCTGCTGCCTCAGCCCACCAAACGCTGGGATTGTGGGTGTGAGCCACAGCCACATCACAAGCTAACTTCAGAACCCAATAGCTAGGAGATGGCATGCCAGAGGCAGTTAACAGAGCCTTCACTTCACCTTTATCACCATTAGTCTCCCATGTATTTGTCTCCAGACAATTTAGTCTCTAATGACTCAAGGTCTTGTCTCTTTTCATCGTTAAAGATGCTACAGAAGCCTAAGTTATTCTTTTCCTGAACCGTCTCCCAGGTAAATGTGAATATACATATTAATAAACTTGTTTTTCTTTTGTGAACATGTCTTTTTGTTATATGGATCAGAGCCAAGCACTTAAAAAGAACAGAAGGAAAGCTATTTTTTTCCTCCTCTATCAAACTCAAATCAGTACTATCCCTATGAAAGGTAAATTGGTAACAAACTGCACATGTTTTTCCCTTTGGATCAGCCACCTCACATCTGGGAACCTATCCTTTACAGTCACTTGCCTACATACGAAATGCTGCACAAAAAATATATTAGCCACAGCAACTGCTTGCACCACTGCCCAAGTGTTCACTAAAAAAGTCTAGCTTAAAAATTATGGTATAGCCAAATAATGAGATATTATGAAGCAATAAAAAAAAAAGATTCCCCGGGAAGACTTCTGTACCTTAACTGTGCTGTTGCCTTCACAGGCATGTAGTTTTCAAAATTCACGAAATTATATACTTTGAATGGAGTACACTGTGTGTAAAGCACGTGCCAACAAAGTAGACCACATAGTGTCCTATGTGAAAAGAAATTCAAGGACTCAAGATACACTATAAATATGAACGAGTATATTGTTGAATTGTATGTGTGTTATCTTCTGTGGCAAAGAGGAAATAATTATTAATTAAGAGGAAATTCAACGAGGATAAACCAGAAACTAAGAAAAAAAGCTGGTTATATAGTAGGGGTAACTACATTTGCAGAGGGGAAGGGTGGAACTAAGATCTTTTTCAGTAGTTGTTATTTTATTGATTTCTAACTATGAAAATGTATTCTCTATTTCAAATATTTTTAATAATTATTTAAAACATGTATACAAAGTAGAACAATCTGCCTTTAGAAAGTCACAGGATATTTTATTTTTTAAGAAACTTTTAAAAGGTTGGTGTATATTAACTGTGTGAAATAACTTCATTTTACTTTTACTTATTATTATTATATTATTTTATGTATGTGTATGAATGTATTGCCTGCATGTGTGTAAGTGCACCTGTGTTATGAAATGCCCACAGACCAAAGTCAGAAAAAGGCATTGGATTCCCCTGGAACTGGAGTTATAGATGGTTGTTAGCTGCCATGAGGCTGCTGAGAATCAATCCTGGGCCTTCTGCAAGAGCAGCTGGTGCTCTTAACTGCTGAGCCATCTCTCCAGACCCTATTTTACTTTTTATGTGTATGAGTGTTTTGCCTGAATGTCATAAGTGCACCATATTTGTGCACTGCCTGCAAAGGTCAAAACACGGCATAACTTCTCCATTTTAAAGGTTGCTAAACACCTTCAAGACTTTCAGAAAAAAAATGCAGTTTCCAGGGCTTTAAAAAAAGGTGTGTGTGGTGGGGGGTCAGTTACTCATGCGCACTCAGCAGTGGTGACAGCAGCACAAGTTCCATGCAACCCCAAACCAGACAGAATTCCAGCATAGAATGGGGAAGTGGGCAAGGAATCCCAACGCAACCTCAGGAATTTTTGAAAACTGATGGCTGCTGGGAAGGGGAGAACCAGTTTCTTTCAGGGATGGAACTCTTGACAGATTAACCAGGCCCCAGTGGATGGACCCACACCAAAGGACATTTGGGACACAAATTAGACTCTATAGGCCTTATTTTATATATACATACATACATACATATATATATATATGTATAAAAATACACACACACATATACATACACACATAAATATATATATTAAATTAAGCACATTAAATCGGGCAGGGGCAGTAAGAGGCGGTGCAGCTATGAGAGAGGATCTAAATACCATCAAATTAAAATTATGAAAATATGAAAAAAAATCAATAAAAAATTTTTAAGGAAAAATTATATAATAAAAGAAAACAAACAAGTTTTAATAACTATCTTTAATTATATGAAATTACTCAAAGTAACTTGGAAACTTTAGAAAGATCCCACTAGCAACTAGGAAAAAGTATGTAGAGTTCTCTCAGATCTTTTCTTCCAGTGAAAATAATAATTCTCTACAGAGGTACTTTGCTTTGGACTCCTATATTTATGTTTTATGGAATTTTCAAGTCAATATTTTGAAACGGAGAACCTGAGGCTCAGAGATCTTAAGCAACTTGTCTACTACAGTATTTTAAAGAAGCAATAGTACATGGAACACATTAAGCCATGCTTGGTGGCACATGCCTATAATCTCAGTACTGGGGAACTAGAAACAGAAGGACGAAATTCAAGTTTAGCCTAAATTACATGAGGGCCTATCTCAAAAAAAAAAAAAAAGAAAAGAAAGAATATGATAGAAACCAGGATCTTGGCTACAATATTCTTGCCTTATCCAAATTTGTGTAAAGCTTTACACTACCATGTTTTCCTTTACAGTTGGTAAAACTAAATCTGAACCCACATGTTCCCAGATTTTAGGGGGTAGCAGAATTACTCACAAGGCTTAGTAGCTCTGTAATCAGAATTCTAGAATCAGTAAGGCTGGCAACAGACCAAAGAATCTGCATTTCTAACAAGTTTCCTGTTGACTCTGAAGCAGTGTATCCAGGGATAACAGTTAACCATTTGATCCAAACCAGGCATTTTTCCTCATGTATTAGCCAACCAACAAGAATTCAATGTCGGTTAGAGAACACAAAAAACTTATGTCTATAAAGTTTTTGAAACTCCAGAAAGAAAACAATCCTGCTAGCACATACTTTCAGCCAAACTCAGGATATATGTAGTACTAGATTGACACTTTGCTGAGAGAAGTGACTAGCATGCATAGAAAGGTCAGCACTCTTTGTGATGCAGATGGAAGTCATTTCCTGGAAAAGTGGACACTAAACAAAAGGCAATGCTAGCCACCAGCTGCCAAGAGACAAGACATTTTTTATGGAAGCTAAAAGTTATGAATTTCATGTGTCTTGAAAATAGTTTTCTCGACATAACTGAAGCCAAAACTTTGTTCACTAAATAAAAGTATTAAAAGTGAAGAAAATATTCTTAGTACTGTGGTCTGTTTTATTATGTCATACTTTATCCTATTTAAAAATAACCAAAAATAAACCCAAACTTTACATAGGATACCAGTGAAAGAAAGGATTCAGTTTTACTGTTGTAGTCCATTACTACCAACTGCTTACTTTCTCTGATATTTTTTCACTCTGTTTTAAGCAATATTACTCAAATGTTAAATGGACATCAGACAAATCTGAGGGGCTTTTAAAATACAGGTCCTAGACACTACCCCAGTTTCTGACACAGTAGGTTTGAGGTTTTGCTTCTAGTGGGTTCTCAGGTATTGCTAATGCTACTGATGGGCAACTATACTCTGAGGACCAGTCCTTTTAGAAGCTTCCTTCAGAGTGTTTACCCATTCACTGGTTTACTTATTTTTTAACAGAACAAGTCTCCTTCATCTGAAAAATGCCTGGCCATTAGACATTATGCTCAATGCTAGAAACAAGGTAAAAGATCTTTCATTCAAGAAAAACAGCACATAGGTAAAGAGTTAATTTCAGGGATTGTGTAGCTTAGTAATAGAATGCTTGATTAGCATACACAAGACCCTGTGCTTAATTTGCAAAACCATAAAACAAAAAAAAAAAGTGCTGAGGCCTAACATCTCCAGTGATGTCATATAGATATCATGTACTCTGATATTTGAAACAAAGGCATTTCCCCTCCATAGTATTCTCTGCAAAAACAAACACTCCAATCAGTCTGTGAATCTGGTCATATTCTTCAAGTCAAGGTCATGAAAAGTAAGACAGGATGGACAAACTGTCATCGATTGGAAAGAGACACAGGTAAATGCAGTGATCTATATAGACCAGATCTTCAGACAGAAAGGTGCAAGTAACAAAATCCAAAGAAAGAGTAGGATTTAAAAGTAGTTTAAAATATAGGTTCCTTAGTTTTGACAAATGTACCACAGTAAACTAAAAACAACAAAGCTAAACTAAACAGTGATGGATAATGGCAACTACTATTTCTACAAGACATTTGTAAATGATTTTTTGCAAAGTCATTCAAAACATGACAATAGAAAACTCTACCACCAACTATTCTGTTTAGAGGAGCTAATTACAGAAACTTTTCAAACTCTTAAAAAAAAAATCCATGAGCATACCTGCATTACTAGACTTAGGGGCCATCCCTTTATATTTAAATTTAAAACCAGTTGTTTTAGCACTAATTACACACGAATTCTTTAACAAAATACGACTATACAACTGTAGAACTCACTCCATCAGGAGAATAATAATTATGACTATTGGTCACTTCATTCATTCATGACAAAAGTTTAATTTGAAACATATGCTTTCAAACTCCTATCAAAAAGGAAAAATGGCAGTTATGCAAAATGAGTCTTGTTAGTTTTTGTCAACTTGACACAACTAAAGACACTTGGAAACAGGGAACCTTAGCTGCTGGAATTTCCTCCAACAGATTGGCCTGTCTGAAGGGGCATTTTCTACACTGCTAACTGATGTAGAAGACCAGTTCACTGAGGCCAGTGCCATTCCTGGGTGGGTGGGCCTGCGCTGTATAAGACAGTTAGATAACAAGCCAGCAGAAGCAAGCCAGTAAGCAGTATTCATCCACAGTCTCTCATTCAGTTCCTGAATCCACGTTCCTGTCGCAGTCAGGCTCTTGCCCTGGCTTCCGTCTGTGAGATGAGATAAACTCTTTCCTCCCTAAGTTATTTTTGGTCAGTGTTCTATCACAGCAACAGAAAAGAAAACTTGGATGCCCTATCAGAAATTCTGTCCTAAGGTTTTTTTTGGTCTTTTTGAGACAGGGTCTCCCTGTATCCACAGCTGGCCTGGAACTCTCTATATAGACCAGGATGGCCTTGAACTCACAGAGATCTGCCTGCCTCTGCCTCCTGAGTGCTGGGATTAAAGGCATGTACCACCACATCTGGCCTAGGAAAATATATTTCTAATACCTTTATTCTGGAGTCAGAATATTCATCAGTAAGTAAACAGAACACCAATACATAGTTACAGGGGAGTAGACGCCATTTTTAAATCCTATCTGCGTGTCTGTTTGTGGATGTACATACACCCACGCCATGACAAAGTCTGACCTCTACAAATCATTCTAACAAACACTCAACAATATTCTACATTCTGGGTTTTTACTTAACCTACCAGATTTTAGGGAATATGAAAGGGAAATTACATTTAAAGAGAAACAAGAGCTATTAATTAAAGGTTTACTGGCAACAGAAGTTAAATAAGTTATAATCTTTAACTTCATTGATTTCAATTAAAAACTCAAACAAACCAAAATTCCCATTTATGATATAAAAGAAAAGAAATAAATTGATTCAAGAATTTTAGAGGCCAGAGGGATGGTTCAGCAGTTAAAAGCATTTGCTGCTCTTACAGAGGACCTGAGTTTTGTTCCTAGCACCCACACAGCAGTTCCTAACTTTATAACTTGAAGTTTCAGGGGATCTAAAGTCCTCTTCAGGCCTCTCTAGCACCAGGCACACACATAGTGCCCATACATGCAGGCAGAACACATTAAACTTTTTTGTTCTTAAAGAATTTTAAGCACTGAGTATGACGACACACACCTCACAGGCAGGCCCACCTACAGGCAGGCTAGCTTGGTCTACAAAGCAAGCTCCAGGCCAGCTGGGACTACAAGTAAACCCTGTCTCAAAGAAAGTTCTATAAACTAAATGATACATTGAACCAAAACCAAAAATATGGAAGATTAAGAATGAGAAATGGTGACAACCACCGACCCAAAAGATTTAAAGAATAATACAAATAGCAACAAGTTTAATGATCAAAAAACCAAACAATGGGGGTTAGAGTGATGAATCAGCAGTTAAGAGCACTCCTCCCTCTTCCAAAGAACCCTGGCTTGGTTACAACAACTGTCCATGCAACTTCAGCTCCAGAAGATCCAGCCCTCTTCTGACCTCTGCAGGTATTATATGAGTACACTTACATACATGTAGGCAGGCAAAACACTCATATACATAAAATATAAATAAATAAACTTTAAAAATTAGAAACACAAAAGTGGGGCTGGAGAGGTGACTCTTCAGTTAAAAGCACTGGCTGCTCTTGCAGAGGACCCAGATTTCATTCCCAGAACCCAGATGGTGACTAACAACCATCTGTAACTCCAGCTCCAGGGACTCCAATGCCCTCTTCTGACCTCCTCAGTCAATGTACAACATAGGTACACTTACATATACATGCAGACAATACACTCATACACATAAAATAAAAATTTAAAAGAAACATGGGGGGGGTGGCTTTTTGAGACAGGGTCTCCCTGTAGCCCCTGCTGACCTGGAACTCTCTATGTAGACCAGGCTGGCCTTGAACTCACAAGATATCGGGATACCTGCCTTTGCCTCCCGAATGTTGGCATGAGCCCAGAGACCAGTAAAAATAAAATTCTTTTAAAATGAGTAAAAAACAAAAATCTACAAAAACTTCCTTTGAAAAATAGAGGTAGAAACTCTGAGCAGGCTAATCTCCAAAATAAGAGTAAATTGACGATCAGTGGTTTTATCACTGATAAAAGTAGATTTTGTGTTTGTATGTACATATATACATGTACGTGTGTGCATGTGGAGGTCAGAGGTTGATGTTGGGTGTCTTCCTCAATTATTCTCCACCTTATTTATTGAGACATGGTGTGCTGGATAGCTTTGGTTGTCACAGAATTTCCTCTAGCAGACCGGCCTGTGAGCATTTTCTTGATTATTGAGTGATATGGGAGGCCCAGGGCTCAGCCCACAGTGAACAGTACCACTCCTGGGAGGGCAGTCTGAGGTTGTGTAAGAAAGCAGCCCAGAGCTGGATGTGGTGGCACACTCCTTTAGTCCCAGCACTCAGGAGGCGGTGGGCGCAGGGAGAGGATCTCTGTGAGTTCCAGGCCAGCTGGGATAGAGGAAGACCCTGTCTCAAAAAGACCAAAAGAAAAATACTAGGATGTCAAAACGGCCCTGCCTTATCAACTAAAATGAAACTAAAGTGTTGTTCATCTTTCCTTTTAATGAAATAAGGTGAAAATCAGGAGATAAATTTGAGGCAAGGTGTAAGTATTTTTTTGGCCTTGAATTCACAGAGATCTACCTGCCTTTGCCTCCTGATAAGATTTAAGTAATTTAAGATGAAAAAATTCCTATGTCACCATCTTTACAGTACATTAAACTAAAATCTTTCCTATGTACCTAAAGTCAAATAAAAGGATGGCAAAACAAACACGTTCTCTTACCCATTTATTTAAAAATATGCATTCATAATCAGTGGACACAGTTTCCTCCAAGGAGGAGTTAAAATTGGAAATTTTCATCAGGCCTAGTGGCACACACCTGTAATTCCAGTGCTCAGGGGCTCAGGAAGATCATAAGTTTGAGGCTAGCCTGTTTCAAAAAAGTGGAGGGGGCGGGTGGAGTGGGGCTGTTATGATAAAATAAAGATGTTTCAAACTTTTAAGAATATCAGGTTACTTACAACTGCAAACTCATCTCTGTCAAGCTTCCCATCATGGTCAATATCACTCAATTCCCAAACCTTAAAAAAAAAAGAGAGGGGAGAACAATTAATGTTCTTTTATTTCATGTGCTATTTGGGGACAGGAAGACAAAGCATACTAGTGGGATATGAGAGCGCCTTAAAAAAAAAGAGTTGGACTTTATCTTAACTGCAAGTTACTAAAGGTTAATTTAAAGTAACAAAACAAAAATATTCATAATTTAGGAATTTCACACTATGCAATAGAGAAAAGGTTGGAAAATAGTTCTGAAAAGTCAATTATTTATTGAACACCTAATGATCTAGAAGTAGCACTGACACTGGTACAGTGTGCTGGTGCTGATCACCATTACCACCACAGTATCCAGTATCTAACACTCAATGAGTACATAACAAGTAGTGTATAAGTGCATTACATAATCATATTTAATCCTGAGAATCTGGTCAACTGAAAATTATGCCCATTTTTAAAGACTGGAAAACTGGGTACTGGAGAGACAGCTTATCGGTTTGTCAAGAGGACCTGAGTTCAGTTGTCAGTACCCACATAAGGAGGCATACAAGGCCTGTAACTCCAGTTCTAGGTGATCCTATGTCTCTGGTGTCTGCTAGCACCTGCATATGTGCACACACTCACACATAATTAAAAATAAATCTTTAAAGAAAATAAAGATTAGAAAACTGGCACGTGGTTTTCTAAGGTTTGTCTGAAGTCACACACTAAGAAGTACAGCCAGGATCTGACCCTATGTAAATCTGTTGCTTAGGCAAGGAATTAAACAGTCACAGCTTTCTCAAAAGCCTCTATGCAACCACAGAGAAGGTAGATAATTAGCTTCATACAAAACTGAATTCTTAGTAAAAACAAAGACTTCTTAATGAAGTCAAAGAATTAACGTCTTGAAAGCATGTAAGGAAAAATATCTAAAGAGAAAGACAAGAAATTCACATTAGAATTTATGATTTCATCATGCAAGAGAAATGGAAGAATGAAAAAAGGACCTATGGATAAGAAAAGTACAGAATTACAGACAAACACATAACAAACTCTATGAAGAAAAAACTGTCAGAAGGTATGTGGACAGAGTTTTATGAAGTGAAAAAACTTATGAAGATGGATGGTGATGGTGGCTGACCAGCAATAAAAATGCACTTAAATTAACATTATTAACTATGTATTTACTAATTGTTAAGATAGTAAGCTTCATGTTATTTATATTTTGCCACAACAGAAAACATGAAATATGGGCTGGGAAAATTAGTTCAGTGAGTGCCTGTCGTGGAAGGATGAGGGCCTGAATTAAAGTCTCAGAACCCATGTCAAAAGCTGGTGTGGTAGTTCCTATCTGTAATTACAGCAACAGGGATACAGATGCAGAAGGATCCCTGGGGCTTATTGGCCAGCCAGTCTAGGCAAATTGGTGAGATACAGGCTACAGAGACCCTCTCTCATAAAACCAAGATGAAAAAAAAAAAAAAAAAGAAAGGAAAACATACAAACAAACAACCAAAGTGGATGGTTCCTGAAATGCACCACCTGAGATTATCCTCTGGCCTCTGGATGTGCAGACATTTGCAAACACACACATACACAACAATGATTAAAAAAAAAAAAAAAGGGGTCCATGACATAGCTTACTGGATATCCCCAGGACGCATGTTGTACAAGAAAATTGACACCCACACATCACAAGTTGTCCTCTTACCTACAAACACACACACACACACACACGCACATCTGCACAAACAAAAATGTAATTTTTAAAAAGAACCTGCGAATTTGAAAGTCTTAGTGAAGTCCAAGAGTTAAAGTCAAAAACAGCAAAAAGATCTAGAAACCCAGTTCAAGTCAGACAGCAGAATTTATAATCTCCAGGACTGGAGAGCTGGCTCAGTGGCTAAAAGCACTGCCTGCTCTTGCAAAAGACCAGGGTTCAATTCCCAGCACCCACATGGCAGTTAACAATCGCATGTAACTCCAGTTCTAGGGGAAGCTGATGCCTCTTTTGACCTCTGTGGGCCTTACATGATACAGGTATACTTACATACATGCAGGTAATATACACATACTCATTCACATAAAATATTAAATAATAAATAAAATAAAATATTTATGATTTCAGAAATGAAACTATTCCTTATAACAAGACAGTGTAAGGCAACAGGCATACAATATCAATGGTCCCTAAAAGTTTTCAAGCAATTAGGAGATCATTCAATTATACATGCAAAGAAAAACAAATTTGCTGTGGGGACTTACATACATAACTCATCTAACCACTCATATTTCATAGGCAATAACTAAAACCAGAAACACAATGATAATAATCTGTGATAAATATAGAAAATTCTATAATGAGACAACTTTAAAATAAGATCTGTATATTCACCAATGAGCTATTAGTGCTCCTGGTAAACATAAAATTAAAATATACAATAATTACAGCTAGTAAGATAATGTAATCCAAGTACTCAGGAGGCTGAGGCAAGAAGTTCATGAGTTCCAGGCCAGTCTGAGCTACACAGTAGCTCTCTTTAAAACAAAAACAAAAAAAATTACATTTAAAGTTTACTATCTTACTCTTCCAAGGATTTCCACAGGTAACTTAGAGTTGAGCAACACTGGTTTCACTTTATCACCAGACAAAAATCCATCCACTGGGCTTAAACTATCAAAAATTGCATCATATTTGGCTTTATCTTCAGACTACAAAATAAAATGAAAAAAGAAGATGAGGAGTTAGATAGTGATGGAAAATATTTAAATGCATATACAAGAATAGATATCACATTTTAAGTTAACATTTAAAAATTTTTTCGTTTTCATCAAAATATATTAAATAGCTTCAAAGTGACTCCACTAAGGAGTCCAGTGTCCCCTATTCCTCTTGTAGGAACACTATCTTTGCTTTTCTATGGTAAGGTTAAAATCAAACCATCTCAGAGATAGAAGGGATTTTGAAGAGCATCTAATCTACTGACTTAACCGCAACTATAGCAAGGAAGTGTCTTTTGGAAGGAGACATGACATTCTATGTTTCAAATTCAAAGAAACAAAATTCTTTAATTTTGCCACAAAATGACTAGCAAAGATGTTTAGTTCCAGTACTTTTCCTAATCTCCTTGAACATATACATGAAAGTCTAACGCAGATTGCAATACATGTTTGGGAGTAGAGAAGGTACTTGTAAATAAGAAACAAAGTAATTTACTTACTTTCACAGCCCATGCAAGCTCAGCTCCTGGGGTCCCACTGGTTAGCAAAGGACTACTGGAATCAGGCTAAAAAAGCAAACACCAAAATTAACTGTTGAAGTCCCCCTATCAGTAACCAATGAAGAAAATGTTACTTGTATTTAAATACATTTGTACAAAATGCTAGATATCAACACTTATATTTTAACTAGACTTTCAACTATATTCCACTGAAATAAAAACATTTCACAGTGGAGCAATAACTAAAACATGTTATCATAAAACTTCTGCTACAAGAAAGAATAATACATATCTGAATGTTAAGAAAAATATTTAAGAGCTCTATTAAATGATGGCTTTTCCCCAATATTATTTAAGGAAAGCAGACTAGGAAAAAAAAAAAAACAACAAAGAAACCTCATTTCGCACGTGTAGGTTACCGGCAGCATGCTCCAGTTGTTTTATGTATGGCTGCAGTAAATATATTTTAAAAATCTTTATAATAACATAGCTAGGTAACAAATTCCTGTGATAGCCCTCAAATGCTCTGTCTAAACAGAGAAATGCAAATATTCTCAAAACTGAAGTTAAATTCTTCTAAAATATTAAGTTTTTACAAAGAGGCATTAGGGCCCTAGAATTTCAGGTTTCAGCCCAGGCAAAACCAAAATTAAATTTAAAATAAAAATGACAGCCATTAAATTTCTAAAAACAATGAGCTTTATCATGTAAAAAAGAATTTCCTAAATAATGATAATTAAAACAATGTAAAATCGCACACAAACAGATCAACAGATAAGAACAGAAAATGCAGAAAGAAGTCAAAATACCTATGACAATTTAGGTCAGGACTGATGTGACATTCGAAACTGGTATGGAAAAATACTCATTCAACACACTGTATTAAGTCTACAGGGTAGCTATAAAAAATGATTTAAATTCATATTCCTCCATCAAGACTACCAGGAAAAAGTAAGTTTCAGCTTGGCAATCTGTTTCCATAAAAACAACTTCGTAATGGGGGTAAAAACACCAAAACCAAGGCTAACAGACAAATGACAAACTCAAAGAATGAATTTACAAGTGACATAGACAAAGCAAAATAGTCTCAGGCTATTCCCATAAATGAAATGTAAACTGCTCATTGTCATAAGAAAGACAATCTCATTCCCAAAAACAAAAAGACAAACTAAAGTACCCTTAAATGCCATTTGTCACCAACTAGATTGACGAGAATCTAAAAGTTTGACAAGAGTGAGCAAGTCAGAACACGAGGAAGCAGCAGGTCAACAAACCGCTGGCAAAAGTGAAAATTATGGAGGCCAACTGACAGCATGCACGCAGATCACACATTCAGAAACTTCTAAGACAACTCCATTTTTGATAATTTACAATTATATTGTTGCATGTGGAAAAAAACATATAAAAATAATTACTAGTTGAAGCATTTTTTCCTTAAAAAAATTAGAATATTATCTATATGCCTATCAATTGGAACTTAGATAACTTATGGTAAATATAACCAAGAAATACTATGCAATTATTAAATAAATGTTTATGTAACATGCAAACATCTCTTAAACGTATTATTTTTAAAAGGTACAGAATCAAATACACAGGATGCTATCATTAGAAAATTAAGATATACTTTTTTTCATATACCCATATAACTCTGAAAGTCATATATGAATAGCAGCAGTAATTACTAAGAAAAAAAGTGATAGGGATTAAAGACAGCAAAAATATGAACATGACTTTTTATTTCAAATCCTGGAGTATAATTTTTTTTGTATGTGTGTTGTGTCCATGTGTGTATTGTTCAATGTGTGTGAGCACACATATGTGCCAGCACATGTACATATGCATTCACATGTGTGTGGAGGCCAGAGGTTGACCAGGTGTCTTCGATTACTGTTCATTTGTTTTACTGACACAACGTCTCCTGCTGGACTCAGAATTCACTCATTCTGCTACTCTTGCGAGTCAGCACGCTCTAGGGAATCCCCTGGATTGCTTGCCAGTGGCTAGGATTACCAGCAGGTCACTATGCCAGCCTGGCTTTTTATATGACTGCTGGGGATCTGAACTCCAGTCTTCAGGCTTGCACACAAGTGCTTATCCACTGAGCTACCTCCCCAGCCCTCGGTTTTTTAATTAAATGAAATTCATACATAAAAGCATTTCTTACAAATCTTGGTGGAGGAACAGCCAGGTTCAAGCTACTCAGTGAAACCTCCAATCCATTCTGGGCACATGCCACAAGCCGCAAAGCAACAAAGAACTCCTGAGGGGGAAAATATGAATGGTAAGAGCTTTATCTCCCAGGCTACCCTCCTATCACACCTACTTTATAATTGGAAAATATTAAATAATTCACAATTATTCCATGGTTTTACATAGCAACAAATACAACTGCATTTGTTTCAAAACCATTTCATTTTAAAACTGAGAAAAGATTTTCCTACAACAATATAAATTAAAAAGTATTTAAATCAACTACAGTACATGTATATAGTACATTAAAGTGCAAAGTGTACAGGATACTCATATTTTAAGAAAATTCAATGACCTTACAAATATTTTATATTAACAGAGAAAGGAATTGGGGTGGGTGATGATGGCTAGAATTAAATAACTAAATGCTATAAAAAAACCTTTTCCCACTGGGCATAGTGGCACACAGCCTTTAGTCCTAGCACTCCAGAGGCAGAGGCAGGCAGATCTCCATGAAATCAAGAACAGCCTGATCTCCATAGGGAGTTCTAGACCAGCTGGGGCTACAGGAAGACCCTGTTTCAAAAAGATCAAAAAAATAAAAAGAAAAATCATCTCTGCAATAGGTGATTATACCCTTGAAATTAGATCAGTAATCAAAAGAGTCAATCACTGCTATTCCAGAGGAGGTATAGAAAATAACTGGACAGTTATTTATTTTTTTGTTATTTTTAACTTCTTGACTTCAAAAGATTTATGAATCTTCCCTAAAGGTCCTTGTATTTTAAGTCTTCGTTCAAGCCTAATTAAGTAAATAAATAAATAAATGCAAAGAAGCTGAGAGTACTGGTTTTTCAGCAATTATGAGTTAGAGACAGGTCTGAAAACAGACACAAGGAAAGTGTTTTATCCCAGTAATAACTCCAGTTTTCCAACATCCTAGCTCAGCTGCTGATTCAGCCTTTCACTACTTCTTAGTCTTTCCACATTCTCACCTCTATCTATTCATAGCTCTTCATTAACTTGCAAGCTATCTGGATTATCCAATACTTGCCTTCGCTAATAAATTTCTTGAAAGAAAATTTTAAGAGACTCCCCTTGGGTTAGGATAGTAACTCAGTTGTAGAAATTTGTCCAGTGGATAGATTCCCAGTTCCTTGGTTTGGTCCAAATAATGCTCTCTACATATATAGACACTAACTTTTTCTTCTCATTTACCTAAGAAACTTCTGTGTAATCAGACTTCAACTCCCACAATTGGCTGAGAAACTACTGCCTACGTCAAAAATAACCTCCTAGCTACCAAATTTGCAAGCCTCTTTTTAAAAAAGCTTCATCCTCCTTTTCCTCTTAGTAGCCCAAGCAAGTACAGTGCTCTCAAAGCTCTTCTCCATTCAGAGTATCATAAAGCATGCCTACTGTTCCTCTGACCTCTAATTTCTCTTCTCCTAGAGTCAATGTCACCATTAACCCTTAAATGCTAATAACCTAAGTATTCACTAAATCCTTACTTTGTTTATTCTATGAGAAATCCACTCTTCAATAATCAGGTCCATTTCTAGTATGGATGGGCTCTGCGGTAGTCTGAATGAGAATGTCCCCCATAGGCTGTAAGTATGAGAACATTTTGTCCCCAGTTGCTGGCACTGTTTTGGGATGTCTAAACTGGGTGGCCATGCTAGAGGAAGCACATCACTGGGGGCCGGCTTAGAGAGTTCTTAGCCTTGCCAGATCTCCAGTAGCTTGCTGTTTGATGTGACTGCTCTTGAAGGACCTGGGTTGAGTTCCCAGTACCCAAATGGTGGCTAACAACTATCCTAACTCCAGTTCCAGGGGATCTGACACCCTCTTCTGACTTCTATGGGCACTACACTATATGGGTGCACTTTTTATTGGAGTTCTTTTTGAGACAGGATCTCCCTATAGTCCCAGCTGGCCTGAACTTGATATGTAGACTAGGCTGGCCTTGAACTCACAGATGTTTATATGTTTCTGCCTCCCCGGTGCTGAGATCAAAGGCATGCACCACCATGTCCAGCCTTTCAGTTTACATTTAATAAGTAAGACTTACATAAGAATTCAGGATTGATTAGCCCAGGGATTCCTTTCAAAGGTCCTGGGCTTATGTATCTTAATAGTAATAAAATCAATGCTTACTTATAACCTTGTTTACCCAAGAAATTTATTAAGTAAGATACAAAGAGCAAAGTCAGTCTGTCTGTCTGTCTGTCTGTCTCTCTCTCTCTCTCTATATATATATATATATTTGTTTATATAAATAAACCTCAGGAGAACAATGTCATCAAACTTTAAGACTGTTTAATAAAGTTTAAAGTTACAAATACTTTTGATGTTAAGACATAATAGTCTTGAAAAACTGATCCTTAGCTTAAAAATATTAAAAAATCTATTTTTTAATTTCAACTTAATCAAAAAAAAGTTCATATGAATCTCTGACTCTTACTTGTTTGTTCAGGATACCTTTGCCATCCGTGTCAGCTAAATCCCAAATCTGAAATTCAGGGGAAAAAGAAAAATCAACCCAAACAATCATCTTTATACCTCCTTCCCCACCAGCACCAATCATAGCTCCCCATTCTGTCATTTGCCTATTGTGTCAAGTTAAGTGTCCCCAGATGTTCCTCAGTGTAAGTTCATTGACTGAGGTCTAGTCAGGCTATCCAGAGTCCTCCAGTTTAAGAAAATTAGCTCTTTCTCACACAAAAGTAATCAGGTGCCAATGTTTCTTCAGCTAAGCTAAGACTCATTTTTTCTTGAGTCTACTATCCATTTCCACAGTTCTATACAGGGTTTTTGTCTGTTGGAGATGGCATGGATCTTGAGCATGTTGACACTACGGCTATAGGTTCACATGAACAGGAAAAGTACCACACATGAGTTTCCTCTCACTGAGTGGGCTTTAAGTCCAATTAGGTAGCCGTTGATTACCCTCAAGACGAAAGTGCCACTACTGTACCAGCATTTATGTGGTGCCGGTTATTTGGTTATGAAGCTGGTGTTGGGCCATTGATTGATGCTCTCCCTTAGCAGCTCCAGAGCTATGAGAGCTAGCCTGCAGGGGAAGTGGCTTCCAGGTCAATTCCAGCTCTGCTACTTCAAATCCAGTCTCCAAAGTATGCCCTGTTTTCAGCAGTAGGATCTTACCTTCAAGTTCTGGGAGGCAATCAAGGGCTGTAGCAGTAGCCTGTGTAATTTTGGGAGTCTCTTGGACCACCCTGGCCAACAACTCAAAGGAAGGTTTCTACTGTCTGGCACTGTTTCTTGTTATGTAGCCTTCAGCTATGCACATGGACTCATGTAAAGTATTCTATGTGTAATTTGTCATTAGATTGTTAAACTAATATGATTCCCTCTGGTGGATGGAACTAGAAATTGTTATGCTAAATGAAGTAACAGACTCAGAAAAATAAACAACATATGCTCTCCTTCATTTGTGGATTCTGGCACCAAACCCTTATATGTGCATGTATGTATCCAGGATAATGGAAAGGAACCAGGGAGGTAAAGGGAAAAAAGAAACCTGAGAGAGAAGAATAGTAGGAGACGGGTGTTACTAAAAGAAATACATAAAATGGGGGTATTTAAATGGAAAGGGGGAAGGAAGGTTATACAAAGAACTGTGGGGATAAAGGGAAAGAAGGAGCTCAAGAGAGCTGGGGCCACAGGAGAGCGGTGTTATCAAGGGAGAAATGGGGACACAGTAAATGGGGAAGAGAAGACATGGAGGGAGGGTTAGACAAGGAGATTGAAAAAGGAGATAATAAAATATGGGCAAGCTGAGAGGGCTATGGTTATTATTAAGGTAATTTAGGTTACTATTATGGTAAATTATTAAGTTATTCATAATTTTTTAAGATTTTTATTATATATCAATATCATACCTAAGAATTTAGCAATAGAGGGGCTATTCTATCTCTGTATTTTTTCCCTTTCCCTATTCATCATACACTAAACAGAGACAATGACAGACAGGAAGCAGGGATAGGTTCAGTGTTTGCATGGGTGGCAAGGTTCCCAATTCTGCAATGTATCTCTCCCCACAATACCCAAATGTACCAAAACTTTCTCATTTCATCCTAGTCAAAAGTACTTTGTTTCTAAGCTGCTTTACTTTCAAGAGGGGGGAAAAAAAAAAAAAAATCACACCACAAATACCCCAGCATTTCATTACTATAACTGCTTCTAGGACTCAGTTCTAACTTGTAAGCTTCTTGATGCTATCTTTCTGAATTTGTATACAGTTCCCCAATGCATCCACATATTCATTGTAATCGATTTACAATAAACACATACTACCTTTCCAAGAACTAGGTCTGGAAGCCCTGATTTTTTCAGGAACACGGCAGCATCTGAAGCCAACACCCTTCCAGTACTGCCTCTATCAGCCTGAAAACACAGAGACAGCAAGCCAATCAAACACAAACTCAAATTTCCCCACTCTATCCCTGTGATTTGAGAACTGGCATTTTCAAGAAAGGATTAAGAATCTTTTCACTAATAAAGGTCAAGGAATATGTGCAGAGACTTATGAGTTGAGCTCCATTTAGACAGCAATGACAACTCATAAAATACATTTATTATTTTTATTTTCTGTGTATGAGTGTATTGCCTACATGTGTGTAAGTACAAATATGTCATCCAATGCCCATAGAGTCAGAAGAAGGCATCGGATTAGATTCCCTTGGAACTAGAGTTACAGATGGTGGTTAGTCACCATGCAGGTGCTGGAAATCAAACCCAGGCCCCTGAAAGAGCAGTTGGTGCTCTTAACCTCTGAGCCATCTCTTCCATCCCATAAAATATTTTTTATCATACCTATTATATAAAAAAAATCCCTGAAACTCAGAATTAAACACAAATTAGAAGAGTCAGAACATAAACACAGACCTTCTGACCATATTTTTATAGTTATCATTTAAATGCCAATAAACTCAAATGGCAAAAAAAGAAAAAAGATAGTATTTCCTGGAGAGGTCTTCTGGCAAACAGGAATAGCTATGTCTGTTTCTTCAAATAGTTTCAGATGAACTTCTGCATTTATATCTACTCTTAGAAATTGAAATACTTTTTTAAAAAATTCAAAGCAGCTCTAAACTGTTTTAGTTTCTAAAGGACATTAAGAGAAACACATCACTTTAACTAATGGGGACTTTCCTTTAAGACAGAATGAGGTCCCTATGAACAAGGGGAAAGAAAAAAAAATTCCAAAACAATGAAACTGTTTTTTATAAATATTTCTTAAATTTCTATTTGTAAATATGAAAAGTACATCTTTTTTTAATGTTTTATTTATTATTTTATGTGTATGACTGTATTGTCTGCATGGATGTAAATGCACCCATGCTGTACAATCTCTGAAGGTCAGAAGAGGGTGTCAGATCCCCTGGAACTGGAATTATAGACAGTTGTTAGCTGCCATGTGGGTGCTGGGATTCGAACCAGGGTCCTCTGCAAGAGCAGACAGTGCTCTTAATTGCTGAGACTTCTCTCCAGCCCAGAGGAAAAGTAATCTTAAAACATCATACTAGGATGCCTGTGAAATAGCTGTATTTCTAGTTTAGTTAAAGGATTAAGCTTATTGAAAACACAAGTATTCTAGGCAGTCCATTCCCAGGACAAATGCAAAAGATAAATTCTTTCAAATATAAGAAAAGAGGTCAAATTAGGCAGTCAATAAAAAATAAAGAACTGCATAATCCTTTGATTTGGAGATAAGAAGGAAGTGCAGAAAGTGAAGAAAAACATGACTCTAGAATTCTCCCAAACTACTTTTCTTTGCTTACCTCTTGGCCATAATAGAAAAGGAATACTCACACTCAACGTAACCTAAACATTGAGGCACTCAAGAGTAAACATCAATTGAACTCATGAAGTACTTATATACTGTATTCTGATAAGGACTCTTACAATCTTCCATTCCTGTAGGCACCATAATAAATTAAACATACCATTTAGTCTTGGTCATCTTCAGGCAGTTTCTGCAGTACTCTGGATGCTTGCATAAAGATTCTGACACAAACTACATACTAGAATCTAAGTCTTTAACCAAGACAGCCTCACAAAAAGGACTCTAAATTTTAACATTTCAAAAAAACAGACTTCTGGGAGTTCTCATAAGGTGACTCACAAGTACCTGTAACTCAACTCCAGCGGAATTTGATGCTCTCTGGCCTTCATGGACCTGCATATAAACGTATGCAGGCAAGCAGACATACACATAAATAAGAATAAATTGATTGAAAAAGCAGACTTCTGGGCTAAAAACATAACTCAGTGGCAGAACACTTGCATAGCATGTGTAAAGCCTGACATTCAATTCCCGGAATTGAAAAGAAAATTAATAAATAAGAGACTTTGAGCTAGGCATGGTGGCATATGCCTTTAATCCTAGGGTTCAGGAAGCAGAGGCAGGCAGATCTCTGTAAGATGGAGGCTTGCTGGTCTACCTAGTGAAATCTAGACCAGCTAGGACAATAGGGAAGAGACCCTGTTTAAAAACAAAACAAAACAACAGCATCATCACCACCAACAACAACAAAAAACATTTACCAGACATAGTAGCAAATGCCTGTAATCCTAGCACTTGGGAGGAGGAAGTAGAAGGATCAGGAGTTTAAGACAGCAAATTTTCTGGGTGAAAGTTTCTGAACTGGGAGCTGGAGAGATGGTTCAACAGTTAAGAGCTGCTCTTGCAGAGAACCCAGGTTCAATTCCCAGCACCACATGGTAGCTAACAATTGTCTATAACTCTAGTTCTAAGGGAATCCGACATCCTCCTCTGTCTGACCTCTACAGACATTGCATAACATGAGTGTACTTACACATGCAGACAATACACTCATATACATAAAAATTATAAAATATTTTTTTAAAAATTTATCAATTGGCATCACCTAAAAGCTGTTAACCATACTAACTAGTAGACCAAGTTAGGCCTTCCAGGTTTTTTTTTCACACTGGAAGCAGATTTACTTCATCAAAACAACCTCCTGACACATTATCAAGGTGAAAAAGAATCACACAGGTCTGAATGAATTGTAAAGAATACCTAGTGATACTTATTACTTGGAATATCATTTGAGATTTTATCTTCTGTTGTTACTGTTTGGGTGCTGGAGATTGCCCCCCATACACACACACTCAACTATGATGAATGGATACTGAGCTGTATGTGCTCCAGCTTCCTGCTGGCATTATTTATCTGATTAACTTTTCAGTTCTTGTTATGCTGTCTAGGCCGACTCTGAACTCTAGTCTCAAGTGATTCTTCTGCCTTAGCCACCCAAATGGCTACCACACCTAGCAGTATTATTTTCTTCCTTCTTTCTTCACTTCCTTTCCTTCATTCTTTCCTTCCTTTTCTGTTGCTGGGGGGTGGTCTTAAAAATATTTTTTATTGGTCTTTTGTTTTGAGACAGCGTCTCCCTGTTGCCCCAGATGGGCTGAACTCATTATATAAACCAAACTGGCTTCAATCTCACAAAGATCCCTCTGCCTCTGGGGTAAAGGATGTGCTCTACCAAACTGGCCTTCTTTTAAAATTTTTATTTTATTATTTTTGTGTATGTATGATGCATGCATGTGAGGGACACAGCACCTGTGTGTAGGTCAGAGGACAACTTTCAAAAGTTTATTCTTTCCTCTCACCATTGCTTCCAGGGATCAAACAGGTTGTCACTCTTAAGCAGCAAGTGCTTTTCCCTGCAGAACCCTCTCAAAGACCTTCTTCCTCCAAATCCACCTCTTTTTCTCCAAGAGTTAAGGTCTCATGTGGCTGAAACTCCTGACCCTGTCTCTATTTCCCAAGTGCTAAGATTACAGATATGTACCACAATGCCCAACCCTTTCTTTTTTAGAAAATATTACTTTTATTTTATGTATATGAGGGTACTGCCAGCATATATAGAAGTACATCCATGTTGTGCAATGCCCACAAAGTTGGAAGAGAGAATTGGATCCCCTGAAACTGGAGTTATGGACAGTTGTTAGCAGTCACGTGGGTGCTGGGAACTGAACCTGAGCATCCTTCAAGAGCAGTCAGTGCTCTTAACCACTGAATTGTCTCTCCAGCCCTGCCCCCAACTCTTTCTTTTTTGTAGACAGTCTTGGTATGTATTCCCAGGCTAGCCTCAAACTCGCAATCTTCCTTCCTGCTTCAGGCTCCACAAGTAGGGTGCTGTGCCCTACTATCATTTAATGTTCTATTTTCTCTCCTTTTTTAAAAAATGTATTTTTATTTCAAATTTATTTATTTGTATGTGCACAAGTGTTTTATCTGTATGTATGTGCACTATGTGTATGCAATGGCCATGGAGGCTAGAAGAGGGCATCAGATGCCCTGGAACAGGAGTTATGGAGAGCTGTTAGCTACCATAGATGCTGAGAAGCAAACCCAGTTAAAAGCCAGTGCTCTTAACTGCTGAGTCATCTCTCCAGCCCTTTTTTCTTTTTTTTTGAAAAAGGGTCTTATGTACCCCAGACTTCCTCAATGCCTCCCTATACAAAAGGTGACCCTAACACCTGATCCTCCTGCTACCACTTCCCAAGTTCTAGGATCACAGGAGTGTAATACTACACTAGCTAGGGAAACCTTAATGATGGATTTTTTTTTCTTCAATGCTAGAGATGGAACCCAGGACTTTGTGCCTACTAAACAAAGTCTACCACTAAGCTATGCCCTCAGTCCAATACATGGAAAAAATACTTTTGTTTTCTTCTTAGGCTTAATCAATTAATTAATTAGAGGGACCTGAGTTTGTGAACAGAATGAAATACTTTTCAATGGTACCTGGTTTCCTTGATCTATCAGAATGCCAAAACAAATGTATTTACTGAATGACTACTTTATTTATGGCAATATAATCACAAAGATTCATAGTTTGCTTGGTTTTTAAAGGATATAATTAGAGTAATCACATGTACAAAACAAGGCCATATTTAAGAACAACTCCCTTTTATTCAGCTAGAACAAGCTGCTCATAAATAACAGTGGCTATGTGGAGTAAAGATCTACAAACCTCTCCCCTCAAAAGTGGAGGCTAGATTGATGGCTCAGTCATTAAAGCACTTGCCTTACAAGCATGAGGACTTAAATTCAGATCCTAAGTAAAACTCATGTGAAAAGCTGAGTCCGGTGGAACACACAACCCCAGCAATGATGAAATGGGAGGCAGAAACTTGGAGAATCTCTGAAACTCAATGGCCAGCTAGCCTAGCCTATTTGGCAAAGTTCTAGGTCAATGAGAGAGGCTTATCTCAAATAAAAGTTGGAAGGCAGCTGAGCAAGGACACCCACAGTTGTCCTCTAACCTTCATGTGCACACACATGTATGTCCACATACACACACAAAGAAAAACGGCCTGCTATCTCATACGATAAAGGCCTCCCTCACGGGGAGTAAAGTAAGGGTATTTTTACTTAAGAACTTTAGCATATCTGGGGAAAACTTACTATGGAATATTCACTCTACTTTATATGTACTAGGAAAATATGGCAGAAAGAATTTTTAAGATTTCATTCCTAGACTAAAGGCAGAGGAACAAAGAGTAAAAGCTTTAAAAAGCTCAATCAAATTTCAGCCATGAACTGGACATAGTGGTATGCACCTGTAATCCTAGCACCTGAGAGGCAGAAGCAGGCAAATCAGCAAGCAGTTCAAGACCAGCCTCTGCTACATAGCAAGTCTGAGGATTGCCTGGGCTACATGACATCTTGTCTTTAAAAAAAAAAAAAAAGAAAGAAAGGCATGGTGGTATAGGCCTGTAATTTGCAGCACTGGCCTAGAGTTTAAGGCAAATCTGGCTACACAGCAAGACCCTGTCCTAACAAAATAAAGTATAATCAGCACTGGGCAGGGTGCTCCATGACTACAACCTCAGCAGTTGAGAAGTGAAGGAAGGAGGATAGGCTCATAGCCAGCTTGTGCTATAAGAAATCCTATCTCAAAGAGGCAAACAAAAACATAAAATCAAATTGAGCATGACCTGAGCCCAGAAGTTCAAGACCAGCTTGAGCAACACAGCAAGAACTCCACTCTTAAGAAGTTATGTGTATGGGACTGGAGAGATAGCTTGGTGATTAAAAACACTGGCTGCTCTTTAAGGGGACCTGGGTTTGGGTTCCCAAAAACCATATTTTAAAAAAAAAGTTGAAGAAAGAAATGGACAACTGATATTGTCTATACCATCAGGATATTATCTGATTTATAAAATGTTTTCTTGACTAGCTTTCTAATAAGACTTATTTTACATTCTGTAAGGAGAGGGGTTAAATTACAGAAAACTGTGAGCAATGTAAATGATACCTGTCCATACCCATGCAAACGAATCTTGTCTGGTTGAACATGAGTCACTGTAATTTATAGTCTTATTTTTATTTTTTGAGACAGGGTATCACATAACTCACATTGGACTCAAACTCACTGTAGCCCAGGAAGATCTTGAACTCTTCATCCTTGGTGACTCCCCCCATCCAGTACCAGGATACAAGTATAATCACACATGGCTTTTATACTCTTATTTTTATACTTGAATGTTTCCCTAAATAATCAATTAATTTAATAAAATCCTTTACACATGGTTTATTTGCTTGGTTGGCTTGTTCCATGGTGCTAGGGATTAAACCCAGGACTTTGTGAATATTGAACATGTAATCTACCACTCAGCCCTCACACTCATTTCTTATTTGTACGAGAGCCATTCAGTCTATAAAAATTGTATTTTAAGCTAGGCTTAATTTATTTCAATCCCAGAAGCAGGCAGATCTTTGTGAGATCAGGGATAGCTTGATCTATATAAGTTCCAGGCTAGCTAAGGTGATAAGGAGACACTGTCTCAAAAAGATCCTGCCCCCGCAAAAGAGAAAAAAAATTATACTTTAATGTCATTAAAACAGCATCAAATCCAGGCATGATAGTGCAAACCTACAATCAGCATTTCAGAGGCTGAAGCAGGAGGACCTCAACAAATTCATGCAAACCTGGGCTACAGAGTGAATACCAGGACATCCAAAGCTACACAGCAAGACCTATCTCAAACAACCAAAAAAATAGTAACACATAGATCTTCTCAATTTGGCTTATACAGTAACTTGGATTCTTAGAGTTAAATGAATATATTTAATGTTCTATAGGCTTTTAATACAGATACTGAAAGTAATTAAATTCTCTTTCATGTTTCTGGGAGCTTTGTAGCTAGTGTCATGGTATATGCCTTGTAACCCAGGAGGCTGAGGCAGGATTATGTATCAGAGGCCAGTAGAGACTACCTACCAGGACCTATCTCAAAGCAACAAAACCAATATTAAAGTGTTCAAAGTTAGAAGCTAAAGCACAAGAAGCTGAAAACATCACAGATCCAGTTTTTCCAGTGGCTGGTCATTAACATGCATATAGTCAACAGGTGACAGCATATCTTATATTCAATTCAGAATGCTGATATCAAAATCTTACCTGTCTATAGTATTTTTCATATACAGGATTCCCACTTGACAACTAAAATAAACAATAAATAGTAATTATATTTTATTCAATAAATCTTTATAATACATCTAGCATTCATTCAATAGATATTTGAGTAACAAAAACAAGTAAGATAAAATATCCATTTCAGGAAAAGTGAGTTTTGTTTTCTTCTTTAAGGGACAAGAAAGAGAATGAATAAACATAGTCACAAGAATCACAAAGCAATTAGAATTTAGGTTATTTTTTATATCAGAGTTTTTTCATGCATAATTCTACCCAGAAACCCAGTATCTAATATATAAGAAAGTCAGCTAAAAGCTCTCTTCAAAGCTCTCGTCCTCTACCCAACGACCCAAGGTACTTCTATAAAGTGATCAAATGAGGGACTATCGATGCAGCTTAGAGGAAAGCCCTTGCCTAGCATGTAAAATGGCATAATTGTGACCAAAGCACTGCAACAAACAAACGTACACAAACTGGTGCACTGGTTATGATCTGATGTCATCAGATCTGAATTGCTTACATGCAGGCAGTACCACTCATTTCACACCCTAAATCAAAGGGTTCCTTGTTTAGCCAATGAACACAATAGCTAATCTGAAGGCAACATGAGAGTATCAACGTATTAAGACTCAAATCTGCCTATACACAAATGCGGAAAAAATGTGCTAGACAAGGAAGGGAATCTAGGAAGGCTTCAAGAGGTAACTGCAAATCAAGAGCTTAAAAGTATGGAAGGATGATGAGGGAATGATTCTACATAGAGATAGAGATAACATTTACAAACACAGGCAATGAACAAAGCTCAGCTGCATCTGTAAAGAATAGTAAGCAGCAGCTTGGACATGGTGGTACATGCTTGTAATCCCAGCACTCAGAGGCAGGAGGGTCATGAGTTTGAGGCCAGTCTGAGCCATCTAGCAAGACCATGTCTCAAACACACACACACACACACACACACACACACACACACACACACAAAGAGAGAGAGAGAGAGAGAGAGAGAGAGAGAGAGAGAGAGAGAGAGAGAGAAAGTAAGAAGTTTTGAACTTCTTACTGAAGATACATGAGTATGACATTTTGTAGAAGACAAGTTGTAAAGGGCCTCATCTGCCATGGTTTTAAACATGGTAAAATGAGGGAAAGGAAGCTTCAAAGGAGGACAAATCCAACAGTGCACACACATCCTTTTTATTTCTACTTCTGCAGAAAATCTCAACGTATCTAGTCGCAGAGAGGTTACTTGTCTAAGCTTTTAATCAGAGAATCAGGACATAAACTCTGGTTTTCCCTACTCCAATCACCATGGTGCTTCCTAATACAGTCCTGGTTTGGCCAGGACAATCTTGATTCACAAGCTTTTGGACCAGTAGCTCATTTAGGTTACTATTTGTGTCAGATTCCTATGTTTAACACAAAACTAAGCACTAAATTTTATTTCTCCAGAAAATTGATGGGCAGATAACCTACATGAAACTTTCAGGGCTACTTGTCCCAAGAGTTTCAGTGACATCACAATTAATGAGCTAGTTGCAAACATCAAATTTGCAGATGTTTTCATACATAAATAATTAAAATTTAAGGATAAAGTTAGTATTGAATACAAAAGAGTGCTAGAACATGGTGATATGCCAAGTTCAACATTTTAAAATCTGGAATCTTAAAAAAACAAAACAAAAAACCCTGCCCTGAAAATTCAGCCTAAGTGTCTCAGCAGTAAAGCTTTTAAAAACAAGACCTCCATAATTTGGCTGCATATTGTTCAAAACCAATTGAAAATCCTTAATCAAAGATTAAAGTTCAGTGAAAAGGACATGAATGAGACCCAGTCTCAAAAAAAAAAAAAGTACATAGAAGAGATGGATCAGGGTAAGAGCACTTGATGTGCGCATGAGGATCTCAGTTCAAATTCCCAGCACCCACATAGAGCTGGCATAGCCATGTGCATGTAACCCCAGCACTGAGGGGTGGAGACAAGTGGGTCTGAGGAGCTTGTTGGTCAGTCAGCCTAGTAGAAATGGTGAGCTTCTGGTTCAGTGAGAGACCCTGTATTAAGAGAAGAGGTAGAGAGCAACAGAGAAGGATACCAGACATCCTCCTCTGGCCTCTTCATACACACACAGGGGCAAACACACATATATACACCACATACCCAGAACACACACACACACATACACACACACACACACACACACATGTTCAATAAAAAAGTTCCAAAACAATATTAAGGTCCTGAAACTTAGCAAATACCAACTTTTATTAACAAAGTTTGCTGAGACACTGAATGCAAACTTCAAAGGCAGGGGAAGAACTGAACAAATTAAATGATGATAAGTAAAACAGAAAAAAAGATTTAGTTTTAGAATTCTCTATTTTACTTTGGAGTCAACTATAAACATGAACTACATAGCGAAATTCTGGCCAGCCAGGCTAGAGGTAGACCCCAAAAAATTTTTTTAAGAAAAAAGAAAGAAAACAATCTAAATGGCGCTATTTTATTCACCTACCAATACAATAAAAACAGTATTAATGATGAGAAAAAGAAATACCCACAAAATGTGTACAATGTTAAATACTTGTATTATACTCTTTCATTCTCAAAAATGTTCCAGTTTGAATAAAATATTATATGGTTATGCATAAATGTTTTTGAGAGAGAAAGCAAAAGAAATGTTTCCTAGATAACAAAGAGCTAATCTTAGTTGGATTTTTAGGATGTTGAGGATGGGGGAGCAGATCTCATACATAATAAGAAATTCTGAGCTCCAAGCCTCCTTCTTAATCATATTAAAGTTTATGCATGAGTTACTACACAAACACACATAAGAAGACAAAAGTTTACTAGGGTGGCTATAGGACACCATGTGCTGGTTACCACACTAAGGTGATACAGCTAAGTAAGAATGAAAAAGTTGGCCAAACTGCCAATTCACTTATTAAGTAAGATGAACCAGGAGTGTTTACATGCCTAGGTAAAACTGGCTTTGCTGTTACTGTTGGACTATAAATATGATCACTTTTTAGATGTTAAAAAAGCACACTTTTTTTTTTAAAGCACATATCATGAACACAGGGAAAGTTGAAAGGCAAGGCTAAAGAGACTACAGCAATTATCTCTAGATAATGGAATTAGAAATAAATGTTTACACTCTTTATAATAGCACTGTTCATTCTCTGAAGATACTTTTATGATAATGAAACAAGCTGTTTTCACTTGGGAAACCATAAATATCTAAAAAGTTGATCATTATACAAAATTGCATACGAATTTATCTGTATGAGTATATTGCCTGCATGCATGTACATGCACCTGTAAGGTATAATGCCTGCAGAAGTCAGAAGAGGGCATTGGATTCCTGGAAGTGGAGTTACAGACAGTTCTTAGCTGCCATGTGGGTGCTGGGAACTGAATCCTGGTTCTCTGCAAGAGCAGCCAGTACTCTTAACTGCTGAGCCATTTTTCCAGTCCTGCATATGAACTTTATTAGCAATTAAATTTGTTTTTTTAATATTTTATTATTTTTATCTTATGTATGTGTGTGTATTACCTGCATCCATGTAAGTGCACCCATGTCATGCAATTCCCACAGAGGTCAGAAGAGGGCATCAGATCCCCTAGAATTTGAGTTGCAGATGGTTGGTTGTTCACTAATGTGGTTGCTGGGAACTGAACCCTGGTCCTCTGCAAGTGCAACCAGTGCACTTAACCACTGAGCCATCTCTCCAGTCCTGCAATTAAATTTCTAAAGGGAAACTTTAAAAAAATATTTTTATCTTATGTGTATGAGTGTACTGCCTCATGTATGTAAGTGTACCCATGCTGGGCAATGCCCACCAAGCTCAGAAGAAGGAATCAAATTCCAGTCCTCTAAAGGGAATCTTAAACTACAACTAAAAACAGCAAAATTTTTAAAATACTACTTTAAATTAAACTGTTATTTGTTCTTTATCAATTATAAAAAGCTTAATTATCTTCTAAAAAGTAAACTGAGGGCCTCAAGAGATGGCTCGGCGGTCAAGAGCGCTAACTGTTCTTTCAGGGGATTGGGGTTCAATTCCCAGCCCCCTCATTGTGGCCAACAACTGTAACTTCAGTTCCATGGGATCCAACTACCTCTTCTGACTTCCATGCGTACTGCAGGACACAGGAGCACCTACCTACATGCAGGCAATATACTCAGATACGTAGAATAAAAATAATAAATAAAAATTTTAAAAAGTAAACTGATATATATTACTACATGATCTGAAAAAAAAAAAGTAGTTTGTACTGCCTCTCTGTGGTGCTTGAGTGTGAGGCTTTGCCCTATGACTTACTTTGTTCAGTAAAATGTGAGAAAGTTCTACTGTATATTTCTGCCAACTTTTACTCTTTTCTTTCTGTTGAGAGAACCAAATATCACAAACAGGGACAGCCTAGGACCCTGAAATAAAAAGAATCATAAAACAGAACCACACTTAATTCCTAAAGAACCTGTATTCTGGGCAATAAACAATCCTTTCTGATACTAATATTTTGAAATGTTTCTCAGTGCAATATAATCTAGTAAAAGTTAGTAGATAAGAAAAACTAACCCCAAAGTATAGTGTGTAGCAAAAAATAAAGGAATCACAGTTATTGGCCAAAATCATAGGTTAGAAATATCAAAACCTTGCCCAGTCCTAAGTGACACATCTACAGTGAAACCTCTACACCTAAGGCCCAGGGAAAACAGTGGAACACAGAGTACGAAGAATATTAATGTATCTCCCAACTCTTACCAGTAAAAGTTCCTCATCAAACAGTGATTAACACAGAAGGCCATAACTGGCCAAAATATAGAGAGTAAGAGACTGCAGAGTGTATGTACCTGGATAGAACGCCTTTATTAAACCTCACCCACCCAGGGCTCAGGTACCATTGATGAAGCAGGAGCGGAAAGAAAGAGCCAGGAGTGGTGCATGACCACAAGGAAAGAGTTTTCTAGACAGCTGGGAACTTAAAGCAACAATGATCTGCCCAAGACCCATGCAAACTCAACCCAGACGAAAACCAACTTAGAAGCAGGAAATGGGCAAGCAGTTTTATGCAAGATAGTATGACCAGCTGCCAATGGATGAACGCACACCAAGGGACATCTGGGGACACAAACTTGGCTCGATAAGCCTTATTATACAAGACAGAATGCATGCAATCTGGCAGGGTGATGGGTGGGATGCAGCAGAGGAGGGGATAAATATGATCAAGATGTAGTCTATGAAATGCTGAAAAATTCAGGTTAAAAAAGAAATATTCAAACGTGATTCAGTGTTGTTCTGGGGAAGGTAACGTAGCTGGAAATGCAGGATTACAGGACTGAGAGTCTAGACTCTAGAACATACAAACTGAAATTTTCATGGTTAATCAACTGTCATAAGTGGTATAGAACAATGTGGAAAATACAGTCCCTAAAACATAATGTTGGTCTCTTTTCAGTTAATCTCAAGGTTACATTATATAAAGAATAATCAGTAAATAAATTAACAAAATGGAGAGGAAATGGGTATGACTATAAAGGATCTTTGCACAACTCTCTGTCTTACTGTGGTTGTGTAACATGAACTCACATGTGATAAAATACACAATTCAAAATTCAAAATCCAGGGCTGGCGAGATGGCTCAGCAGTTAAGAGCACTGGCTACTCTTGCAGAGGACCAGGGTTCCATTCCCAGCTACTACATGGCAGCTAACAACCATCCTTAAATCTTTTCTTAGGGGACCTGACACCCTCTTCTGACCTGGGTGGGCACTGCACAACACAGGTGCACTTACACATTCAGGCAATACACTCGTGCATATAAAAATAAATTTTAAAAGTTTTTTTCTAAATAATGCTCAAATTCAAAACTTTAAAAAAAATTTTTGAGACAGGATCTCCTTATATAGCTGTGGTTGGTCTGAAACTTACTATGCAGACCAGGCTAGCCTGAATTAACAAAGATCTGTCTGCTTCTGCTTCCCAAGTCCTGAGATTAAATGGTTACAACCAACACCAGGCTAAAATCCAAGCCTTTAGCATCAACATTACCCAAATGCAAAAGTTCTACACCTAACCTACCATGGCTCACAAGTAAAATTCAGGTACACCAAAAATACTGCAGAAATTTTACCTTGAGACCATGTGTAATAAGAAGCACATGAGCAGTAGCGCCTGGCACAGCTCTACTTTGAATTTGGGTTGAGGCCCAAAATTCAATCCCAAGTACTGACCAAAAAAAAAGCCCCGATATATGTAAAATGAGCTGCTCAGATCAGATGACTCTGAATAAGAGTGCTTGCTGCTCAAGCATGAGTTTGGATCCCCAGCAACTACATAAAAACCCAGGTGTGGGCACTGCAGAGAAAGCTCAGCAGTTAAGAGCACTGCTGCTCTTAAAGAGGACCCAGGTTTGGTTCCCAGCACCCATATGACAGCTAACAATCATCCGTAACAGTTCCACGGGATGTGAAGCCCTCTTTTGGCCTCCATGAGCACGGCACACACATGATGCACTTACATACATGCATGCAAAACACCCATACACATAAACTAAAAATATTTTTTAAAGCCAGATTTGACCATGGGCACTACATGTGATCACTATGGAGAGCCAAGATGGGAGAATCCATTGGGCTTGCTAGCCACCAGCCTAGCAGAAAAATAGTGAGCTCAGGTTGAGTGAGAGACCCTGTCTCAGAGGAATAAGGCAGAGAGGGATAGAAGGGAACACCCAATGTCTTCCTCCAGCTCCCACAAACAGACATAAGCACCTGCACACGCACACACACACACACACACACACACACACATATATCACACCAAACACACACACACACATGTACACACATATATATCACACCAAACACACACACACACACACACACACACAAAAAAAAAAAAAAAAAAAGTGGAGTTGGAGAAATGGCTCAGTGGGCATTTGTTAATCGCCATATGGGTGCTGGAAATCGAACCCAGATTCTCCACAAAAGCAGCCAGTGCTCTTAACTGCTGAGCCATCTCTCTAGCCCCTAGAAAAGTATTTCTTAGTTTTAAAAATTCATTTTGGCAATGTTAAATTCTGCTTTCTAGGGGTTGAAGAGATGGCCCAGCAGTTAAGAGCACTGGCTGCTCTTACAGAGGACCTGGGTTCACTTCCCAGCCCTCACATGGCAGCTAACAACTATCTATAACTCCAGGTCCAGAGGATCTCTGCACCGATATTCCAAGATACAGGTGCACTTACACACATGCAGGCAATACACTCATACATATAAAATAAAAATAAATATTTTTAAAACAATAAAGTAATTTTAAAAAAGCTACACATGAGTCAGTGTGGTGGCACATACTAATCCAAGCACTGAAGAAACAGTGAGATCAAGGTCAGTCTCGTCTACACAGTTAATTCCAGGCCAGCTGGGGCTACAGGGAGACCCTGCCTCAAAAAAGAAAAAAAGATACACATGAAACATAAATGAATTTCCTGTTGAAATTTGGGTCCCATTTCCCAGAGATTTCATTATGTCCATGCAAATATTCCAAAATCTGGAGGTGAGGATGTAACTCGGTTGGCAGGGTGCTTGTCTAGCACACACAAGGCCCTGAATTCTATCCCTAGCATCTCATAAACTGGGCATGGTGGTGCACAGCTATAATCACAACATTCAAGAGGTAAAAGCAAGAGGAACACCATGCTCAGCTTCATAGTCAGTTCAAGGCCAGCCTGAGACTCCTGAGATCCTGTCTCAAATTATAAACACACATAAACAAATATAAACACACACAGTTTCTTTGCTGGTCTGTTTCTTTGTTTTTTGAGACAGGGTTTCCCTGTAGCCCCAGCTAGCCTGGATGGAACTAGCTATGCAGACCAGACTAGCCTTGAATTCACCGATATTCTCCTGCCTCTGCCTCCCAAGTGCTGGTACTAAAGACATGTACCACCATAACCGGCCCATAATGCTTTTTTTGATAGAGGTTGAGCGGTAACAGTTCCAGAGCAATATCTAGATTTATTTACTTATTTATATATTTATTTATTCTAGCTGGATTTGGATCTCTTGTGAGTTTGAGGCTAGCCTGGTCTACATAGTGAGTTCCAGACTAGCCAGGTCTACATAGTAAGACATACCCTGTCTCAAAAACAAATAAGCAAGCTTGGCTTGGTCACATACGCCTTTAGTCCAAGCACTTGGGAGGCAGAGGCAGGAAGATCTCTGTAAATTTTTTTTACCCTGTCTCAAAAAAATAAAAAGCTCAGGGTCTGATGGAATACTATGCAAACATGGCTTATACTAGCTTTTGTGATTCTGTTCTGTTCAGAAGAGGGCTCAATTTGTTAACATACTAACAGAGATTCTTTTACTCAAACAATTACTGATCAATCATGTGTGCTGAAATTAAGCATTCTGATCTAGAGGTAAACAAATGGAATTTCTCTGCTTCCCTGTAACAGAGGAAATTATAACACAACATCTAATACAAAACTACATTTGATGCACTGAGCTGAGTTCCAGTCATAGCATAGCCAGTTCTCTGTATCCACAGTTCCATTTCCATGGATTCAACCAACCACAGAAGAAAAATATCGGAGAATAAAATGCATCTGTACCAAACATGTGTTTATTATTATGTCCTATCAAATACAGAGTAACCAGTATTTACTTCATATTAGGTATCATCATCTAGAGATACTTTAAAATAGACAGGAGGATAAGCAGTTACTACATATAAATGTTATATATCTTATAGAAGAGTTGAATATCTGCAGATCTTAGTATTTTCAACAGTGCTGAAATCAATCTTCCACAAACGAGAGGCAACTGCATTCAAATAAGTTATACTCACTGTATTAGTCACTTTTCTGTTGCTGTGATAGAAACACTGACCAAGGGAACGTATAAAAGGAAGAACTTATTTAGCTTACAGTTCCAAAGGGTCAAAAGTACATCATGGCAGGGAGGTATGAGGGCAGAGCAGACATAAAAGCTAAGCACTCACATCTTCAAGCAGGCACAAGAAGCAGAGAGCAACTGGAGATCTGGCAAGGCTAAGAATTGTCTAAGCCCGTCCCCAGTGACCTGCTTCCTCCAGCATGGCCACACCTTCTAACACCTCCCAATGCAGCACCACCAACTGGGGACAAAATGTCCAGATACTTGGAGCCTATGGGGACATTCTCATTCAAACCACCACACTGTCACTATTCCAAGCAGAAACAAATATTACATAGAGAACTACATACTGGTGAAACATAAAAGTTTAAAAGGCTAATCTGGGGGAGGGGTCTTGAAAGATGATTCAGCAGGTAAAGGCTCTTGCCACCAAGGCTGAGTTTGATCCTCAGAACCCACATGATGGAAAGATAGAATAGACTTCCACAAGTTATCCTCCAACCTCCAAACAAGGGCTGTGGCACATAAGCACACATGTGTGTACAAAGACACACACACATTTGTTCTAGCTCTCTCAAATCTAGTAAAAAAAAATGCTTTTTTAAAAAGTTCATTTGGGGCTGGAGAGATGACTTGGTGGTCAAAAGCAACGGCTGCTCTTTCAAAAGACCTGAGTTCGTTTCCCAGCACTCACATGATAGCTAACAACAGTCTGTAATTCCAGTTTCAGAGTATCCAAAGCTACCTTCTGGCCTCTGTGGGCACTATATGACATGTGTGCATTTACATGCAGGCAAAGAATTCTTATACATAAAAACATATAAATAATTTGGTTTTTAAAAAAGCATACTTGGAGCTGGGCATGGTAGCGCACACCTTTAATCCCAGCGCATGGGAGGCAGAGGCAGGCGGATCTCTGTGACTTCAAGGCCAGCCTGGTCTATATAGTGAGTTACAGGCCAGCTGGGGGCTACAGGAAGATCCTATCTCAAAAAGACCAAAAAAAAAAAGCATATTTGAGCCACAAAAATAGCTGAGTGGGTAAAGGTGGTTGCCACCAAACCCAACAACCTGAGTTTGATCCTTGAAATCCATATGGTAGGAAGAGCAATGAGACTCCCACAAGCTGTCCTCTAACCTCCACATGCATTGGTATATATACACCCACAATAAATAAATGTTTAAAAGAATAAATAACTAAAGAGTTCATCTGTCTTTAATCATTGACTTAAACACTTGTTGTGATTCTATATGTACAGATAATAGGAATACAAAATTAGGAAGAAAATATAGTCCCTGACACTGAAAAACTGAAAGTCCAACAGGGAAAACATACAGTAACAGTCCACTGCAGTAAAATGAAACAAGCAGGAACAGAGTTTTGACAGGTCCAGAGGTGGCTAAGGGAAATGAAAAGAGGAAGAGACGACAAAGGCCATGTCTGAACTGTCTGATAACAAACCAAGAGAGAAAACTTGAGGAAAAAAGAAAGAAAGCTGAGCGTCTCAGCTTGCATGTGAGCCCACACCAGATCTTTTTGTTGTTTTTTGTTTTGTTGAGATTCCCTGTCTTAGGTTGGCAGACACCCCCTTGTGTTTACCCATCTCTGGCTACTCATTTCACTTAGGTCAGCGAGGACATTAGCAGCATTATTACTTTTATATGTAAGATGAACTACATTTCCTACGCAACAGGCTAAGTAAACTCTCCACTTCAGTCTCTGATTCTTATTCCTGAAGTAAAATGAAGCATTTACATTTCTAACAAGCTTTCAGGTGCCAAGACTAACCCCCAGGCAACAGAACCAAAAATGTAAATTAATCCTCAGCTACTTTATCAAAATATAAATTAAACTGCTTTCAAGCAACTCTATGTTTTCACTTAGGCAGGAGCTTAGCACCTTTAGGGTACAAGTATATGAATGGATGGCTTCCCCCAAAGATCAGGCATCCGTGTCATTGTAACTTTCTTGCCTCTTCTTTTCATTACTGAATGGAGAGGCTAGTCAGGAAATTTGAACAAGAACAAGAAATAAATGGTAACCAGATTGGAGAAGTAAAACAAACTATCTCTATTTGCAAAGGATAAGCTCTTTTATAAGGAAAAATATTAAAACTATTGAAGTTATCAAGGTTACAGGACACCAAAATCAATATATAAAAGCTGTTATTTTTATACACTTGCAACTTTGAAAATAAGATGAAGAAATCAGTTCCATTCATACCAGCATCAAAAAGAATAGAATATTTAGGAGTAAATTTAACAACTATAAACACATTCTCTAAAACACTATACCACATCATTGAGCAAAATTAAAGAATATGTAAGTGAGAAAACATCCCATGTTAACAGACTGGGTGATAGCAAAACTCTTCAAATTCATCTGCAGATTCTATTAATTCCCAGAAGAAGCCTAGCCAACTTTTTGTAGAAACTAACAAGCTGATTCAAAAACTCATACAGCATTCCAATAAACCCTGAATGCCCAAAATACTCCTGAAAGAGAAAAGAAAAGTTAGATGTCTAACACATCTCGATTTCGAAAATTAACTACAAAGCAGTATTTCTCTACACAATGTTACATATTGTACATGGGTACACAAACAGCAATCAACAGAACAGGATTATGAAGCAGAAATAATATCTACAGTCAACTGACTTTTAACAAGATAACTCAATACACAAAGAAGGATCTTTTCAACAAATGGCACCAGGACACTACATCATCGGCAAAAGACATCACAAACAAAAGAACAAAACTGGACTTTAGCTATATATCCTATATAAAAAGTAACTTAAAGGGCCAGTGGGTAAGGGTACTGGAAGCCAAACTGCCTACCTCAGTTCAATCCCTGGAACTTATATGGTGGAAGGAGAACCAACTCCTACAACTTGTCCTTTGATCTATACACATCTGTGTGCACACACTAACACACAGAAATAAATGGGTTTAAAAAAATAATAAGCAACTGAAATACATCAAAGAACTAAGTATAACAGCTAAAACTATTTTTTAAAAATTAAGGGCTGGGCATGGTGGCACAGGCCTTTAATCCCAGCCTGGTCTACACAGTAAATTCCAGGCCAGCTGGAGCTATAGGGATACCCTGTCTCAAAAAATTACATAAAATAAATCTTCATAATCTTGGATCTGCCACAGGATTCTTAAGACACCAAAGGTACAAGCAGCTAAAGCAGGGAGGGAGGATAATCAGACTTCATTAAAATTAAAACAGCAAAATGCTTCAGAAGCTACCATGGAAAAGTGAGTCAGGAATAACGGGATGGTGTATTACACCTATAACACTAGCACTTGGGAGTGCAAAGCCATCTTCAGTTACAGGACAAGTTCAAAACCAGCCTGGGCTATATGAGACATAGTTTCAGAACAGAAAAGTGGACTAATCTCAGAGACTGGAGAATCATAATTTTTAATGCCAGCCTAGGAAAAATATCCTAATTTCAAACAATTCCCCAATTTTTTTTAGATTATTTAAAAAAAAAAAAACTTTGTGAAGTCTCATTGAAGATGAAGTTCACAAGAAAATAAGTCTTGTCCAACTTAATCCATGAACCACAATACTGCCAAAATCCCTGTGCTAAGGAAGAAATAGTCATAAAAAGTTGAGAAGATATAAAAGAGAAAACTTATAAGCACAAAGACAAACTAGGACATTTCAAGTGAGTATGGCTCAAAGTAGAGTCAACAGAATCAAATTTTGAACTGTTCTAAGGTTCCAGATGGTCCAGGATCCACCCCCAGATCTTACAAGGCCATGCATAAAGTATACCAAGGAAAAAAAAAAAGAATAGAACACAGAGAACAGACTAAGAACAAGAGCAACATGGGATACAGAGAAATCCCAGAACACACGCACACACATGCACGCACGCACGCACACAATGAGATTAAAACTGGTATTTGAAAAAATATACAAAGGAAAAAAGTAACAGCTAAAAACTTAATAGCTATGACTACAGTCCATCTTCTTGTCTTCTTGCTATTTTTCTTCATATTCCATTTTTCTTTACTGGGTAGAGCAGCCAGGTATATAAACCTGTAATCCTAATACCTGGGAGCCAGTCAGGAGAAGGATCGGGAGTTCAAGGTCATCTTCTGCTGCATAGTGAGTTTGAGGGTACCCTGTCTCAAATAAGAAAACTAACAAACAACAACAAAAGAGTAAGGAGTTCTGAGAATGAGAACACTTACTCGTATGATTTCTGCATTTAAGTATTAGTAATAATAAAAGCAATTCTATTTATTGATGTCTCCTCCATGCTAACAGTACAACAACTATTGAGTATCCCCAAGAGACTGGCTCTAGAACACCCTACTGACCCAAATCTACAGATACTCAAGTTCCGTGTATAAAATGGTACAGTATATGCAAAGAACATGCATACATCCTAATATGTCTAATATAAACAGTAGTAAATTTGTATTTGTAGGGAATAATAATAAGGAAAAAAAGTATATATATTTAGTAGGGCACATTTCATTTAGTATACATTTAGACACATTCATTTCCAATTTTTTAATAAAATATTTTTATTTACTTTTATTTTACATGTATAAGTGCTTTGCCTATATTATGTAAGTACACCAAGTATGTGCAGTATTTTTCAATTTTTTTTATATAGTCAGTTGAATCCATGGGTACAGAACCTGGAGATATTTAAGAAAATTTGTTTAAAGAACTTAACTACTTAGATAGCAGAGGCAAGCAGATCTCTGAGATCAAGGACATCCTGGTCTACATGGTGAGTTCCAGGCCAGCTGGAGCTACAAGGAAATCCTGTTTCAAAAAACCAAAAAAGAAAAAGAGCTTAACTAACTTTATGGTCACCCAGAGTTGAAACAAACAAGCAGAGATGTAATTCAATTCCAGATTTGTTTTATACTAAATTGTATCATTTAAATTTATCCCTAAGAGGAAAATCTTGATATTCTGATAAATTTTTTAATTAAAATAAACAGAGGCTGGACAGGGGGCTCAAAGACTAAGAGTACTTGATGTTCTTCCAGAGAACCCACAACCCACATGGAGGCTCTGTTGTCCTCTTCTGGCCTTCACAAGTTCTATACACATACCAGCCAACATTCTGGCAACCAAACATATATACAAAATAAAATAAATAAATACTTAAAAGAGAAGGGCATGGTGGCTCATGCCTATAATTCCAGCAAATGGAAAGCTGAGACAGGAGAATCATGAGTTCAAATTCAGCCTAAGCAACATAATGAGACCTTGTCTCAAAATCAGTTTAAAAATGAAACAATGTGTACACAAAATGTTTTACACACTATTTTGGAGTAGGTGACAGATCTCCTAAACTCAAAATTTTAAATCTTACTTTATTGTAAAGGAAAAATAAAGGAGTATTATATTCACAATGTAGACACTATTTACCAAAACAAGTTAACCTGAATCAAATGTTCCTGCTGCTTTTTTGTTTCTTTGTTTAGTGTCAGAAATGTAAAATTAAGGGTTTGGCAAATATTAGGAAAACAATCTATTACTGAGCTATGTCGGAAGCCTTTATAAGCACAGTTTAAAATATCATTTACACTATGTACCCTGAATATTGTGAAATATAAAAATTAAACCATGCTATTGCTAAAGATACCACATACTCCGGTTATCAAACATGGAGAAATAAATCTGGGACAGACCTGGAAGTTTTTCCCTGCTGAGTAGCTTTCACAGAACCAAAGCTGACACGCAGGCTGTTGGGGGAGAAGAGCCATCAACCGTCTTATCCAGCTGTGAATCCTGTGAGCTACAATAAACAAGCAACTTGGCAAGATATACCCGTGGTGCAGTAGTGGCACGGGTTTTACGGGGTAACCACCTGCTTTCTGGTTGGATTTAAGGCCCACTCCACAGGAGGAAACTCATGCTTTGTACTGTAAATCTAGCTAAGAACCTGTGACTAGGGAGCAAGTAGGCCCTAGAAAGAACTTATTATTTTGCTAAATGGACATAGTATCAAACTGCCTTCTAAATACATGCCTGGATGCCCACAGATTACTGCAGCTCAGTCCTCATCAGAGAAGCTTCTTTGTGTACGGATTGTGGCTAATACAGAGACTGAGAACTGTTCAAAGTGCAGAGAATAAGTGTGGAGTACTCAGTCGTAAGTGGGATATTTATACCATACCCCTTCATCCTGAAGCTCAGGAACATCACAGAAGAGGGAACAGAAAGATTTCCAAAAGCCAGCAGTCAAGGAGGACTGGAGCAAATCAGTGTCTTCTGGACATGACAGGACCAATGCACTCATGAACTCACAGTAGTTGTGACTGCCAGCACAAAACCTCAACAAGATCAAGCCAGTCAACATACCAACATGGATAAGAGAAGAACGAATATAAGAGCCTCAACCCTTAGCTGAGGAGCTACTGAGAGCTGATGACTTCTAGGGGAGGGAGATTAGCTTTCTTTAGGAGTGTGCCCCTGGTTGGTTGACCATATTCCAGTGGATGGCCACACTGTATGTACATATGGGCAGCACTACTTGGACTCAGACTATGAAAGAAAAAGAGGACATGAAGTTAGGGAGAAAGTAGGGAAGGGATCCAGGGGTCGAAGGAGGACTGAGGAGTGAAAACCACCACCACACACTGTACACACGCATGAAATTCTCACAGGATAAAATATATTTTTTCAAAGTAAATTACCACTGAAAGTTCCATCAACATCAGTTATTACAAATCCCCAGATTACTGGGAGAGAAAACAAAGTTTACTTTTCTTTGTGTATGTGCTATATGTACCATACACGTTTTCTTTTGGTTTTTAGTACTGGGAAATCTAACCAGGATCTAGGCATGTTAAACATATGCTCTACTTTACCCTTAGCCATAAAATTAGTTTAAAAAACTGTTATGTTCCTGCTGTGTGGTGATACACACCTTTAATCCCAGCACTAGGGAGGCAAAGGCAGGCAGATCGTGAGAGATCTAGGCCAGCACAGTCTACAAAGCAAGTTCCAGGCCAGCTGGGGCTATAGGGAGACCTGTCTCAAAAAGACAAAAACAAACAAAAAACTCAGAAATCAGGTAGAATAAATTTACCTTCATTATATAACTAATGCTTTCAAATAAATTAGGGGTACAGTAAAATAAAGATTGGGGCTGTATTTATTATTTATTTCTTTATTTTTCAGGCAGGTCTTGAACTCACAGAGATCCTCTTGCCCCTGTCACCCAAGTGCTGGGATTAAAGGCCTGTGCCACAACACCCAGCTCTAACTTCTGTTATTTTATACAAAATTCTCAAAGTTCACATTTATGCAATAGGACATCAAAGTACTATGCAAAGTATTTTAACAAACAAGAAAATAGAAAGTCTAAAGAAAATATTTATTGAAAGCTACAATTATGTTACATTTTTAATTCATCAACTGATTTTGTAGTCATAACATAATCTAAATGGTTTTAATAGTTTATTTCTACTGGAGACTGAGTTATTCTGGAACAGAGTTGGAATATTCTTAGAAGTATTATATATTATTTTGCTTCTGCTTGAAGTCTAAAATACCTAGATTTGGGACTGGGCATACAGTTCAGTGCTAATGCACAGACCTAACGTGTACAAACCCTAGGTTCAATATTCAACACCAAAATCAATCAACCAATCAATCAATCTAGATGAAGACTGAATTTTAAAGATATAAAACTTAAATATTTATACATAACCCAAAAAAATCCCATAAACAACAACTACCAGAAAACTATTTGCAAATAATTTTATAAGAAAGTACAGATTTCCTAAATATACAGGGTTCTTACAAATTAATGAGAAAGACCAAAAATCCAACAGGAAATCATATGAAAGTACTAAACCAGCAATTTAGAAAAATAAAATTAAATTAATCAGGAAAATAAGTTCAACCCTACTCATAATTAAAGAAATGACAAATTAAAATGGTGAAATACAATTTTATGTGCTAGATTGACACTGATCAAAATGTTTGATAATAGGGGCTAGAGAGATGCCTCAGGAGTTAAGACCACTGGCTCTTGCAGAGGACATGGTTTCAAATCCCAGTACCCACATGGTAGCTAACAACCATCTATAAACTCCAGTTCTAGGGGAAATCGATGGCCTCTTCTGACCTCCACAGGCATTGCATGACACAGGTACACTTACATACTTCCAGGCAATACACTCATAGATATAAAATAAAATGTTTGATCATATATAAAAATATGTTGCTGATGTGATGGAAGAAATGACATTCTCAAACACTGTTAGGATAACCTAGCACCATAAACACCCTTTGAAGGCTGGGCTTGGTGGTGTATGCCTTTAATCCCAGTATAGGCAGGGGCAAATGAATCTCTGTGAGATTGAGACCAGCCTGGTCTACGTAGTGAGTTCCAGGCTGGCCAGGGCTACAAAACAAAACAAAACAGAACACCTTTAACCTAATAAATATATCTGCTAAAAACTCACATAGGTAAAGGAACAAGAAAGTGTAATATATATACTACAGTGTACTAATAAAAGACTGGAAACAAAATAAATGGCCATCATTATTACATGATAAAGATAAATAAATTGAGCACATTCACACACAGATTACTCTAAAATTTTTTAAGCACTGAGGACATCTATATGTCATAACATGGAACTACCAGATAAATTAAAAATAAAACTCTAAAACAGCAGCTTACTCAAAATAAAATTTTAAACATGCACACATATACAGAGAGACAGAGAAAGACCATTATTTAGAAAATATACACAAGAAACTATCAAGAATGGTGGTCTCTGAGAAACAGACTAAGAACCTAGAGCAGAAAGGAAACTTCTAACTGGTGTTAACTGTATTTTTTTTTCAAATATGGATTCATGTTGTCTCTTTTATTTCTGACTATAAAACTAAGTCCCACACTCTGAGTCTGAGTAACCTCCAATTTGAAATGAGGATAATAACAGTGTAGTTCATTGGTTATTATAAAGATCAAATGAAAGAACATAAAATGCTCTGTAAATTATAAAGCAGAACACAAAATTATGAATTACTCTTCTAGTGAATTCTCCAAACCAATTATAATAATTACTATTCTTCTGATCAATTTTTCTAAATACAAAGATGAGACTATTTAAAATTAAATCCACCAGATATGGTAGTGCAAGTCTAGTATGTGTAAGGCCCTGGGCTTGTAGAGAGCTGGGGGTGTAGTTCAATAGTAGAGCACTTATCTAGCATATACAAGGCCCTGCATTCAATTCTCAGCACTGAAAAAGAAATTTTAATTCTACATCAAGAGTGCTAGGGATGTGACTCAGTTGAATACTTGCCTAGCATGCACAAAGCTCTAGACTGGATCCATCATGGCATAAAATCAGGTATGGTAGCATAAGAACTTCACTTGTAGAAGTACTTGGATCAGAAGTTCAAGGTTATCCTCAAGTACACAGCAAACTCGAGGTCAACCTGGGACACATAAGAACCTCCCAGCATTAAGGAGGCAGAAACAGGCAGATCTCTATAAGATCAAGGCCAGCCTAGTCTACATAGGGAGTTCCAGGCCAGCTGGGGCTACAGGAAGACCTTGTCTCAAAAAGCAAATAGACGCAAGGGAGGGAGGAAGGAAAGGGAAAAAGTCCAAATGTAGGTACAATCATCTTAGAATATAGTCTTACTTTGGGACTGCAGAGATGGCTTAGTGGTTAAGAGCACTGGCTGCTCTTGCTGAAGACCCAGATTCAAAACCCCAGTGCCCATGTGGTAGTTAAAAACTGTCTATAACTCCAGCTCCAGGAGAATTCAACACCCTCTTCTGGACGTTGGACATGGCACAACACTGGTGCACTGACATGCATTCAGGCAATACATTCAAACACATTACAGAAAGACTACAAACTCACTACTGAAAACAAGGTAAATAAAACCTATAACTATGCTATTATAAAATTTTTATGTTTTTTCTTCTGCTCCTTTTCTTGCACATGCTTAACTGGATTTGATCATTTGTCTAGATACAATTTTTCATTTTAATATAATTTACAAATTTCCTCAGACTACTTAAAGCTCATAATAAAAATAATTTTAATTTTAAAAAATTTATTATTATGTGTGTGAATGTGTGGGCACGAAAAAGCTCAGACACATGTATGGAGGTCATAGAACAACTAGCAGGAGTTGGGTCCTGGGGATTGAACTCAAGATTAATCAGGCTTGGTAGCAAACTCTTTTGCCCTAAACCTGCCCCACTAAACATAAATTTAACAAAGGCATAACTTGTTAATGAGAATTCAAGTGCTTTACAATGAAATTCCAGGGATGGAGAGATGCCTCAGTGATTAAGAGTGCCTGTTGCCCTTCCAGAGGACCCAGGCTCGATTCTCAACACCTACATGACATCTAACAACCATCAGTAACTCCAGGTCTGGGGAATTCAATGCCCTCTTCTGGCTTCTGTGGGCACTGCATAATGTTGTGCACTCACATACATCCACGCAAAACACTCATACACAGAAAGATAAATAAAATATTTTTAAATAAAATGAAATTTTATATGGGTTTATCTAACCAACACTGCCTTTCCTTTTGTTATTTTCTATCAATTAAAAAAAAAATCAAGATTTCTGTAGTCATTTTTCTGCTTTAGTTTCCAGAGTTACAATTTTATTAAAGCACAAACTCACAAAGAACTATATAAAGTGGTTTTATAGTACTTGAAAAAACAAGTAAAAGGCCCTACTGAATATCTAAAATTAGACAGCTAGAGATAGAATGTGAGCCTGTAGCTAACATTAGCTTGCAAATAAATGAAAATGAAGGAATGCACTCTTAGATTATTCCTTGAGGACTGCTGAACAAACCCAACTGTTCCTAATTAATTTTAACTACAGTAACCCCTCTCAAGTGCTGAATATCTCAAACCATTTTTTTAGAATGGCTAGGTATCTCTCCAGTAAGCAGAGGTTTCCAGAGTGTGCTGGACTATAACAGGCAATAAAAGAAAATCATTACTGTGCCTTTCCCATAATAAGAATTCAGATATCTGTCACATTGAGTAAAACATTCCTTTCTGCTTCTGAAAATACATTGTACTTTTCAAAATCTGCCCTATCATAATTGCTAATTTGGAGCAACAAGGTATGTTTATTAGTAGGTTTTTTCAGCCCTGCCCAGCCCCAACACTGGTTTTTTAATTAAATTACAAATAAATACCAAAGTGGTGCACATCTGCAATCTCAGCACATAGGAGACTGAAGCAGGAGTCCCAAGACCAACTTGGACTACAGAGACAAAGTCTCAGGACCGAAGAGATGACTCAGTGGTTGGGTGCACTGGATGCTCTTGCAGAGGACCCAAGTTCAATTCCCAGCACCCACACAGCGGCTAATAACTGTCCACAACTCCAGTTCCAGGGAATCCAATGCCTTCTTCTGATCTTCACAGTACTGCACATATGAGTGTGTCTATACACATGCAGGCAATACACTCATACACACGAAATAAAAATATTTTTAAAAAGACAAAGTCTCAAAATAAGTATAGACAATTACTAAAAAATGAAGCTATGGTAGACTTTTTCCCTCCAATTTCCAAATGCTCTGTAACATAATTACATCATTCTTGAGGCGGGAGGACTGGAAGTTCAGGTCAGCCTGGAAAACACAAGGACCTTGTCTCAAATAAACAAAGAATTCTTGTACTATTTATTGGCTTTAAGGTTGTTTGGCTTTGGCATTTTTTTGTGTAGTTTCAGTTTCAGTTTTGTTATGCTAAAAGACAGGGTTTCATATAGCCTACACTAGCCTTGAACTTGCCAAGGATTATCTTAAACTCCTGATCATCTTGCCTCTACCTCCTTAGGATTACATGCATACACCGCCGCACTCAGCATTTTTCACCTTTGTTTTTGAGGTAAAGTCTCACTATGCTTCCATCCAAGCCTGGCCTAGAAAATCTATGTAGTCAAAGCTGGCCTCAAACTCATGGTTCCTGTCTTAGCCTGCTGAGTGTTTTATTGTTTTTTGAGCATACAATAGGATTTTTTATTTTTGTTTTTAATGAAGTCACAATTTAAGAGTTCTTTTTATGGCCAGCAAGACGGCTACAGAAATGGCTGAGCAATTTAAAGCAGTGGTTGCTCTTACAGAGGACCCCGATTTGATTCCTAGCACCCACATGGCAGCTAACAACTGTCTGTAACTCCATTTCCAGAGGACTGGACACCCTTTTCTGACCTCTGTGGTCACTGCACAACACAGGTACACTTAATGCAAGCAACACACTCATATTCATAAGAAATAAAAATAATAAAAATTTTAAAAAAGAAAACCTCAATATAAAGCTGAACTTCTGATAAAAATATTTAAGATATTCATCATACTTTAATCCCAGCACTCAGAAGAAGCAGGCACATCTCTGTAACATTCAAGTCAGCCTGATCTACATAGCAAATGGCAGACCAGGCCAGCTGGGGCTACAAGGTGTCTCAAAAAACAAAACAAACTCCCTCACATGCACACACCTAAGACAGACAGACAGACAGACAACTCAAAATCAAAAGTACTAATATACCCACAACTGTATTAAAATACCATCCAAGGCATTGAAAATCTGGGAGCCAAAGACAAGTTTCCTTCCTCAAGAAACTTAATGCCAGGCTGGGCATGGTGGTATATGCCTTTAATCACAGAGTAGGCAGATGTCTGAAGCCAGGGTTTGAAGCCAGACTGGCCTATATTTTGAGTTCCAAGCCAGTTAAGCTTGGACATAGTAAGACCTGAAAACAAACAAATGGAAGGGAGGGAGAGAAGAGAAGGGAGCAGGGAGGGAAAAGAGAGATGGGGAAGGGAGGGAGAGGAAGGAAACCTATCACCTAACTAAAATAATAAAGCATATACTGGGGGAAAAGAATAAAATGTACTAGAGGTGTATCAGATATGCTAACATCTAGTTTACATGAGCGTGTGATGAGAGAAACAGCCTTGCGTTTCATGCATCTTCTTTCAAGGTCTAAGCCAGGCACTGTGGTGCCTGTAATTTCAGCTTCATCAGTAAAGATCAAGAGTTCAAGGCTAATCTGGGCTACAAAGCCAGTTAGAGGCAAACAAAAACTACAAACAAACCCAGACCACAACATTTTTGATCTACCATTTCCTACCTTATAAATTATTTCCCCCATTTGTAAAATTAATTAAACTAAGCCAAGTATAACTTCTGGCAAATAGTAAAAAGCAAAAAGCACTAAGAGTAATATTAGTAGGGATATAGACATTAGAAGAATAAAGGACAATTGGAAAAGTTTAAAAAGAAAGTATTAAATGTCACTGGGTAATATAGCTCAGTGATAAAATACTTGTCTAGCATACATTAAGACTAAGTTCTATAACCAGAACACACAGAAAGAGAAAAGAAAGAAAGAAAAAAAAGAAAGGGAAGTATTACTTGGTTTTTTTTCTGTAGTGTTATTACAAATTTTAAAAATCAGATCTTTCTCATTGAAGTTTTCTTTCTTTGATGTTTTTGGTCATCTTTTTTTTTTTTTGAGACAGAATTTCACTCAGTTTGGCCCGCAAGTCATTACGTGGCCCATGCTGGCCTCAAACTCAGTAATTCTCCTATCTCACATTCCCAAATGCTAGGATTTGTAACTGACCTGAGCTACAACAAATGACTTTAAATTTTACATTACAACAACAAGAACATCTAGTGAAAACTGAAACTAGAAACACCCAAGGCCACACACGCAGCACCAAGTACTATGAGAAAGTCTACACATCAATAGGGCATGATTTACAAAACAGAATGTTAAGAGTGGGAAAAGCTTTTGATAGTATTCAAACTTCCCTTAAAATTTAAGCTCTGTGTTTTTTTCTTCGAGCTCTGAAAATTATTATTATTTGCTCATCAATATATCCCAAGTAATTAGAATAACTCCTGGTAGATAGTAAACATCCAACAAATTTACTGGATGAATTTTAAAGCCAAGAAAACAGACCTGGAGATTCTACTCAATGCCATATCTGCCGGCAATGCTGAAAATGGCACTCATATTTTATTAATCTAGTATCATCTCTAGAAAAAAAATATAATTTCCATCTTTAGGTAAAGGCAGCATAGCAAAACTCTACCTTTAAAAGAAAGAAAAATGTGGCCAGGCATGGTAGGGTGTGCCTTTAATCCCAGCATTGGAGAGGCAGAAGCAGGTGAATCTCTGTGAGTTCCAGGCCAACCAGGACTACAAAGTGAGACTCTGTTAAGAAATAAAAGAAAGAGGGGATTGGGGAGGGGGAGAGGGAGGGGGAAGGGAGCTTCTTTTCTGTGCCTTTACAATATAATCTCACTGCATCTTGGCATCTTAAAATCAAAACAGTGTAATTGACTTATTATCAACATAAATTCAAACATGAGACACTAAAAGGTAAACCCCATTACTGATTCAGGGTTTACATGCTAACACCTAAATATGTAAGCACAAGAACATATGTAAATTATGAAAGTGACTATAAAACTGACAGTGCCTGAAGCATGTTTCCTGAGATGCATCACAGTGAACAGAAACTAAAAACAGAACAATCCAAGGAGAAAATTAAGTAGGCACACAACGAAGAAGCAATTCTAAAGAAGTCTCCAGGAGAACAAAATCTTTAAGTGGGGAAAACTCCTGCCAAAATTTGCCAACAGAGCCAGAAAACAACAGCTTGCCAACAGAGATCATGTTTAATGCAGGTCACTAACTAGACTCAGAAAGAGAACACCGAAAAGTCAATGTTTCCATTTCTCAAATTTGCGTTTTAAAAGGACCCTTCCACACAGATTCATGACAAAAACAAAACCAGTTAAAGACTGAATGTTAAAAGTTCTTCCCTGCTAACAGGTGGTCAAAACAGGATAGTCCACAGGAAATAAATTGGGAAATAGAGTGAACTTTTCCTGCAAACTTAAGTTGCTTATTTGCCATATATATATATAAAATAACGCTGACTGCTGATGCGACTTCACTGGCAGAGTGCTTGTCTAGCATGCCTGAAGCCCTGGGTTTGAACTCCAGTACCAAAAATACAGAACATGGTGGTTCACCCCCATAACCCCAACACTTGGGAGGTAGAGATGCGAGGATCCCAAGTTCAAGGTCATCTTTGACTATATACTGAATTAAGAGTCCAGTCTGGTGTACATGAGACCCTGTCCTAAGTAAACAAACAAAATCTCCATCCTTGTTGGGGGGGGGGGGGTGGAGTACCTTTTCTCTCCCTGTCCCAGAGTACTACTAAGCAGAACACTAACACAGAAAGTCAGTCTACCGCCCAAACGCAGGCCCTGCCTTACTATTAAAGCCTTAGCCTAAGCACAGGCCAATTTACAGGCCAAGAGACAAGACAGCAGAATGGTAAACTGAGGTAGGCCCGGGCCACTGAGAACACAGTCACCGGCTCGGTCAGAGGAACTGAAGGGCCGGCAGATGTGTGGCAACACACCCAGGACATCGTGGGAAGACTGCGCTTAGCTTTCTTTACGGAAAGGGAGGAACCAGGCTCTTGGGGTGAGTAGGTTTGGAGATTTCCTACGACACACACAAACCCTGGGCACTGAAGGACGCAAAGCAGACGGACTGGAGAAGAGCCTTTACCAAAGACCGTCCCAGAGCAAGTCTCCTCCAGGTCTTCCCCGGCGCCCAGCCTGCCAGCGTCGCCCCACCTGCTGCAGGCTGTGCGCTGGCCATCCCGCGGGCAGCGCCAGGGGAGAGCCCCTCCGCCGGCCGACTCGGGTGTGAGCATCGGGACGCGGGTCTGAGCAGAAGTCAGCCTCGACTCGGGACGGGGTGACGGAGGCAACTCTGGAGAGAGCGGCCGGGGTGCCCGAGCCGGCGAGTTCAGGAAAGCCGCAGAGGCAATTCCGCGCCCCGCGCCAGCGCGCGACCCGGACGCGCGGCCCCGCACGACCCCGCGCGGGCCCCGCGGGAGTTCACCTGGCGGCCGTCAGGCCTGGCGGAGAAACTTCCCGAGCGGGCGGGCGCCGAGCGCAGCGCGGGGAGCGACGGCCGGGAGCGAGCCGCGCGGGGCGGAGCCGAGCGCCCGGCGACCGGGGCTCCGGCGGGCGATGGCGCCCGCACTCCGTCTCTCGCGCTCCGGCCAGGCGGCCCGAGGGCGGCGGCCGCGCCTGGCCCCTCGGGGCGGTGGGGAGAGGGCCGGGGACGAAGGCGGGTCGAACCGGGCCCCGGGCCGGCGGCGTTACCTGTGTCAGAGAGAGCTGGGCTGCCGCAGCCATGGTGTTTCCATCATGCACGGGAGGGGAAGGAAGGACGGGCCGACGGGCGGACGGGGGCTCCGGGCGGGGCGGAGGCGGAGGCGGAGGCGGAGGCGGAGGCGGAGGGACAGGCCCTAGGCGAGGCTCGGCCGCGGGCGGGCGTCTCCCCGAACTTCGACAACTTCCCTCCTCTTGCCGGCCCGCCCCGCCCCGCCGGCCCGACAGGCCGCGGCGCCGCGCAAAGCCCGGCGTGGGAGTCGGAGCCGCCGGACCAGGCCCTGACCCGGGCGCCCCTGAAAAACCCGGTGCGGATGCAGAACTGAGGCGGAGGCGGCGCCAAGGTGCACAGAGGGGCTCCTGGCCAGGTCAAAGACGGACGCTTCTGGTTCTGAAGAGTGGGGGAAATTATATCCACGGTACACGTAGCTGAGGGTCCAATAGAGATAATGATACTGAGTAACAGTAGTAAAGAATAATAATGCTTTAGTAATAATAATAATAGATAATAGTGCTTTACATGTGGCTTGTTCTGTTCTAAATGCTTTATTTGGGCGTATGAATAGGGAAATTGAAACAGATGTTATACGAATGAGGAAAATGAAACAAAAAGGTGTATACCTGACTCAGTGGCTAGAAAACTGTATTATTACCCCAGTATTTCTTCAAAACCTTTGTACCTGCTACTGCATTGTAAAAGAAGACTTGGAAGTCCTTTCCTCCTTAGAGTCTATACCTTGGGAGCGGGAAGGAACACTTTTCTTGGCTGCTGCCAGTCCTACGTAGATTGTTCAATTAAAAAAAAAAAAACAGGTGTAGGTCCAGGGTGTAGCACAGTGCTACACAGAGCCCTGGGTTCCATCCCCAGCTCTTTCTTTCTCTGAACACAAGTGTCATCTCCTTTGTAAATTATCTTCACTCCCCGACGCAGAAATACATACTCTTTTTATTAATCTTTCTCTTTACATGAAGAAATCAGCATCCGCTAAGAATTTGTTAATACCAGCCTACCCCCCAGACCTCCTCAATGACAAGAACTTGTTTATGTATTTCTATGTATCTTCACACCCTACCATTGTAGTATGTGCTTAATAAAGGCCTTAGTTCATCTCTCTGTTATCTTCATCTTTGCAGGTTTTCATGTTGCCACCTTCAATTGCAAAAAACAACCAAGTACTTGAAATTCTCATCTGCAAAGACTTCCTGAAGGAAGCCATCTAGGAATTCTGCATACTACTTCTTAGTTGCTCCGAAGTGACTTTTAGTATATTCTGCCTTGTCTTCATTATTAAATTTTTATTACATTTATTTACTTAAGTGTGTATATGTGGGGGGAGGGACACACATGTGCCACAATGCTCATCTAGAGGTCAGAGAACAACTTTCAGGAGTCAGTTCTCTCTTCAACCATAGAGGTCTCAGGGATGGAGCTCAGGTGGTCAGGCACAGCAGCACTTGCCCTTACCTGCTAAGCTACCTCACAAGTCCCATGCTCTGCCTCGCTTTAAGAATGAGTTGAAGGCTCCTTTGCACCTCCCTAGATTGTAAAATCCTAGAAGAGAAGACTGACTGCTACATCCTCCTCACAGTTTAGCCTAGTACAGTGAAGTTATAACCTAACCTCAGTACATACCCTTGCAGATTATTCTTCCTTTCTTAGTCAAGGTGGCTGCCAAGACAAATCTCTATCTTGCCACAATTGTTTTCATTATCATAGAATTCCTCTTCTACTATACTAGGAGAGACAACTGAAAAGACCCAGGGGATAGTCAGCCATACTTTGGTGTTCAGACTTTTTCCATCATAGGCAAAAAATGAGAAAGGTCTCTAAGAGCTCCTAACTTTACTCAGACCCCTCTGACTTGTTTGAGCCTCAAAGAGCAAGGTCTGGTGAGCAACCACTTATTCAGAAGTGTCTCCTTTGGCCTCTTTCATGCTTTTATTTCTTTGAACTCAAGGAAGAAGAGGGGATACTGTTTTAAATACCCCACTGATATTTCATCAGCTATAGCTAAACTTGTATTTCTGTTGGAATCTTCTATTTTACATTATCACATTTGAACTTTACAACAACTAAAAGGAAGCAAGCACCATACTCATGTCACAAATAAGGTACTTAGTGTTGTAGAAATTAAATAATTTGCCCAAGGTTATATGAATAATAGCCAAAGCAGTGCAACACAGTGACATGAACAAGGCTCCAGCATCTGAATCACTGAGGTGTCATCAAGGTATCACTTATTAGTTATAAGATTTTAGGGGTGATTGATTGTCAAATGATATATATAAAAATATCTAAAGTTGCAGATATGCAAATTAATGTCAGAAATCTGAAAGTCATAGAGAAAATTGTGTTTGGGGATACAATTTAACTTATTATTTAAGACTATTCTTCTAGGACCAAAAAAATAGCTCAGTGGATAAAGATACTTGCCACTAAATCTAATAACCTGAGTTCAATCCCTAGAACCCATTTGCTAGAAGGAGAGAACTGACTCCTACAAGTTTCTCTCTGACCACTGTTGCATGTGCACACACACACACTAAATAAATAATAAATAAATGTGATGGAGGTTATTTATTTTTTATTTTATGTGTATGAGTGGTGTAAATTCACCCATGGCATGCAATGCCTGTAGAGACCAGAAGAGGGTGCTGGATCTCCTGGAACTGGAGTTAAGCAGGGTTGTTAGCCATCATGTGGGTTCTGGGAACTGAACCTGGGTCCTCTGCAAGGGCAGCCAGTGCTGTTAACTACTGAGCCATCTTTCCAGCCACCTCCCTCCCCCTTTTTTTGACGGCAGGGTTTCACTATGTTGCCCTGGCTAGCTGGAACTCTCTTTGTAGACGGCTGGCCTCTCCCTCTGCCTCTGCCATGCTAGAATTAAAGACATTTGCCACCACACCCAGCTAAAGATATATATTTTTAAAAACTAAAAGAAAACTGTCAACTCAATATGGAAAATGTTAAGGAAATAAAAAGGACCACTATTATGTGTTTACATTAAATAAAAGCTGAGACCTTGTATTTATTTAATGCTGCTTTCACAGCTTGTGTCTTCACCAAACTAGCACAACTCCTAATGTCTAATAGGTATCTTATAAAAGCTTGTTGAACTGAATTGAACATATAATCTCAGATGTAGTTATCTGTATCTTCAGTTTACCCCCATTTCACAGCTAAGAAAATCAAGGTGGGGCTGGGGAGGTGGCTCAGTCAGCAAACTGCAAACATGAAAACCAGAATTTGATCTTTGGCACCCATGAAAAAAAGAACAAGTGTAGTGGCACGTACCTATAATCCTACTGCATGGAAGCAGAGACAGGAGAGTCCCTAGGCTAGGGCTTCTTACACAGTCAGATTAGCCAAACTGCTGAGCACCAAGTTCAGTGAGGAACCCTTTCTCAAAACTAAGGTGTAGAGCTATTAAAGAAGCCTGTGGCCTACACACACACACAGACACACTATTTACAATATTTTGTGAATACTTTAGGTAAAGGCAACTGAAAGCAGTTTGGGTCTTCATTGAAAAAAATAGCACTGGGGACACAGCTAAGCTAGGGTGCTTGTCTGGCATGCCCAAGACCTGGGTTCAGTCAAAAGGAAGGAATGAAGGAGGAGGGAGAGAGGGAGGGAGGAAGGGAGGAAGGAAAGGACGGAAGGAGAGGAAGAATAGCTTAAAGTCACTATGCAGTACTTGCTCCAAGCCCCTTCCAGAGCACCAGTAATTCTGTAGTGGCTTTTCCACTCATGAGTTCTGGTTTCAGTTAACAACTTGATGTGCAGTAGGAGATGAGAGTCTGTAGGGATGGCAGTGATGGGCCAGACTCCCGGGCCTACAGCTTCTGAGACTGGAGTTTTTCTGATGACATGTGAATGATAATTTGCAAATGTGTGTCCCAGATCTCATCAAAGCACTGGGTCACATCCCAAATCTATTTTAGGAAGATAAAATGTAGCTAATGGAAAATATGTTATGATCCAATTCATTGTAACAAGAGTAAACTGCATAGGGAAGACAAAAAAAAAAGACATTTTTTTAGGACAACGTAATGTCTGTCAGGCTCTAAGCCTCATATTTTCCCTGTATATTTGGATATAATAATAACAACAGATTATAAGAATTAGATATGCCGACTAGAAAGATGGCTCAGTTGTTAAGAGCAATGACTGCTCTTGCAGAGGACCCAGGTTCGATTCCCAGCACCCACACAATGGCTAACAACCATCCCTAACTCTAGTTCCAGAGGATCTGACATCCACTTATGACTTCCTCAGGCACTGCAAAACACGGGTGCATTTATGTGCATGCAGATGATATATTCATACACATAAAAAATAATAAATAAAATATTTTAATTAGGTATGCATAAATGGCCTAGGAAAAGAGCCTGGCCTAGCCTATATGTTCAAACAGTGATACCTGTAAATACCATTCTTTAAAGTCACCATTTAACTCTCTACTCCTTAGCCAACCCTCTAATTACTAAGTGGATTTGTAGGTATAGTACTTACAAGAAAGTGGATTTTCTTGAACACCTGACATATATATCCCTGTTATTAGAAAGGTACATGTTCCCTAAGTATATAAAGTTGTGTCTGGTGACTGTAATCTGGATACTGATAGTCAAAAATTGTTGGTTTTGTGTATATTATTAATTTGACAAAATAACCCAATAAGAATTATTCTTACCTTATTTTGCAGAAGAGAAATTTGTTTAAATTTATGTCATAGGTCTCCTGATTCAAATCTGCTTTTTATTTATTATTTTTATTTTATGTGTATGAGTGTATTGCCTGCATGCGTGTAAGTACACCTGTGTCATACAATATCCATGGAGGTCAGAAGAGGGTGTCAGATCTTCTGGACTTGGATCTATGGAAGGTTGTTGGCTGTCGTGTGGGTGCTGGGAACCAAACCTGGGTCCTTTGTAGGAGCAGTTCTTAACTGCCAAGCCATTTCTCCAGTAGGAATCTGCTCGTTAAATAGGGCATATTGCTAGCATCCTGCAGAAATAAACCCCTAAGAAGACTTGGTAAAATGGGGTTCTTGAACATGAGAAGCTGAAAGTAAAGCCTGGATTTATGATAACCCTAAACTTGAGAAAAGCTTGAAGAGGAAGTCTTAAACCACAAGCAGCTTTCTCACCCATCCTTCTATGCTCCCCTTCCCAAGCCCATCCCTGAAGGAAATCACAACCACTTCTAGTTCTATGCTTTCAAACTTTTGAAAGCTGTTGTCATATCAGCTTTCATAAATACTACACGTCTGTGATGTCAGCATTTATAAAACTGAGAAATGCAGGGTAATTGACATTATGAAGGGAAGCCATGAGGCGTTCTCTGCATATACAAAGAAACAGTTTATTTGCACAATTCTTTGAGAAAAAGCCTTCCACATAAACGGTGCTGAGCTTTAAAACAAAATTGTACTGCAGTTGTAACACTAATCTGGAGTTCACACTTCCAAGCTTCTAGCTTCATAAATATATCTCATCATTGTTTACTTCTGCCCAGGGCAAAAAGAATATGTGAGAGACCACACAATAGTAACAATTGTGCTATTCAAATAACTGTCCCTATGCCACAGTCTGAGCCATGAAAAGAGCAAGCAGGAAAAGAATTTTAAAGCCATAGACATCCAGAATGTGGTAGAGCAGCTCAAAGTTGTCATCATCAACATTTCAGTACACTGGGATGTCCTGGGAATGGCCCAAATTCAGAACCAGGAAAGCCCAACTCAGGCAATTCTTGGCTCTGTAACTTCTTATTTTTGTAACTTTAGACAAGTCAATGAACAAAGTCATGGTTTCCTCCTCTGTAAATTGAAGGTCCACATACCTACCTGATTATGCTATTATAATAGTTAGCATAGGTTGCATGTAAAGAGCCTGATGCCAAGCATGTGGCAGACCCTATATAACTACTAGTTCCTTTTTCTTTCTACTGGAGAATATTAAGGGTTTAAATAACCTGAACACAGACTGGAGAGATGGCTCACCAGTTAAGAATACTTGCTGTTCTTCCAGAGGACCCTGGTTCGATTCCCAGTAGCCACATAGCAGCTAACAACCATTCCTAACTCCAGTTCCAGGGGGTCCAACACACTCCTCTGGCCTCTGCAGGGCATTACACACATGTGGTGCACTTACATACATGCAGGCAAAACATAAACATAAAAATAAATAAAATATTAAATAACCTAAACACAAAAACAAAAATCCTTTTTTAATGTTTTCAGTGGTTTTCCAAAGCCTGCTTGATGAGCTTTTCATAAATTTTCTTTGTCTGCTTGTAATATTTGTTGAGTGCTATAGAATAAGGAGATTATTCAGTTTCTGTTCCCAAAGTGACACTGGTTTTTACTGAGAAAGCAAATGCAGTTCTATACTTGCCCCGTTTCCTTCCTTTCACTTCCCTCTCTTATGTAAGGTTTTAGAAACTACAAGAAATAAAAAAAAAAATATCATGGGAAAGAAAACATTTGTGCTCATGGCTGCAGATCCTTTCATCTGCAGATTTCAAAGCATTTTCTCCACAAGTAATTACTAGCCCCGCTTAACGTGTGTGAATGTTGAGACACCATCAAATTAAGAAGCTTGTCTTAAATCACAAGGCAAGTCAGAAGACAGACAACACACAGAACAAAGCTGTCTAGTTTTCCAGCTTAGGGCTCTAAAGTAGGACAAATGAAAATCAACAAAAGCTTAAAGTATTGAGGGTAAAAGTTTGAAGAGGGCTGGAGTTGTAGCTCAATTGCTAGGGTACTTGCCTGACATGCATGAAACTTTGGGTTCAGTCACCAGCACTACATAAAACTGGGCATAGTGGTGAACACCAGTAATCCCAGAAGTTGGGAGGTAGAGTCAGGAGGATCAGAAGTTTAAGGTCATCCTCAGCTACATAGAGATTTCTAGGCCAGCCTAGGATACAAGAGACCTAGTCTCAAAAAGTAAAAAAAGTAAATACTGTTCCTTTGTACCATTCATTCTATACCTTTGAATGGGTGTAGTGAGGAAAGCATGTATTTCGGAGTCAAATTTTACTTCAAATCCAGCTAACCCTTACTGTCTGTATAACCCTTAGTCAAATCACAAATGGATATATTCCTCTCATAGTTTGGGGGAAAGTTCAGTGATGCAGTTTTTGTGCAAGCGCCTATATCAGTATCGAATACTTTGCAAATGTTGATAATGTTGGTTCATGTAATTGGGAAAATGAAGACGTCCTTCTTACACATACATAATGACATATGGGCAACTCTTTTCATCAAGGATTTTTTAAAGCCATAATCACAGTTGTGTCTCAGCTTGGATATTGAATTTCATACACTATAGCAGAGATAGAGGACACTTTGTTTTTGACTTTACTGCTTTTCTCCCTTGATTCTATGCTTTCTCTCACAGTCCAAATCCAATCTATCAGCAAATTCTAGTAACTACATCTCCAATATATATCCAAAGTTCTAATTTCATTTTCAAAAGTCATCCAGATAATCAGGTGTGGTGGCTCACACCTTTAATCCCAGCACTTGAAAAACAGAAGCAGATCTATCTCTGTGAGTTCAAGGCCAGTCCGGTCTACATAGTGAGTTCCAAGCTACCCAGGGCTACATAGTGAAACCCCATCTCAAAAAAAAAAAAAAAAAAAAAAAAATCTGGATCAGCTCTGTCGCTCCCTTGCTACTTCCTTCCTCTGGGACCGCGGCAGACGCCCCTTAACTTATCTCCCTGCGTCTGGCTTGTGCTTTTTCCACATCATACTCAGATTGCTCTTTTGAGAACATAATTCTGAACTTATAGTCTTGCTATTTAAAACCTACAAGGACTTCACATCAGCCTTGTAGTTGGGACTTACAGTTGAGTCCAGGCCTTTGGGGATCACAGGAGTGTCTACAACGTACAGAGAAGCAAATGTGTTGTAAGTATGTTGAGATGTTTTATGGAGTGGAACATAGAAGACTAGGAGGCACACACATCTGTGATTCTGGCATTTGAGACATAGAAGTGGGAGAGCCAGGAGCACTTCCTCTGCACCAGGAAAGAGACAAGGTGCTGACCCTTTCACTCTTATCCCACATAGTGGGAGAGGAAAGAACTAGCAGAGGATGAACGAGGGTCTAGAAACCACTCAGAACAACGGATTACATGGAAGACACTCAGAGAAGCAGGTCTCCAGAGAGACTCGGGCAAAAATCACCCCTGGAAACAAAAAGGATATTTTTACTTTTTGCTTTATGCTGCTGGAATTTTCAGATCTAGTGTCTTTTGAAGGATGTATTTATTTGTTATATATCTATGTGTGCCCGTCTGTCTCTGTATCTTTGTGATATACATGTGTACAGTGTGTGGGAGTGCACAGCACTAGAAGAGGGCCTCGGATGTCCTCCCCTAGTAATTTCCCCTTATTCCTTTGAGATAAAATCTCTCCTTGAACCTAGAGCTTACATTTTCTCAGTTAGGCTGGACATACACACAACAACAATAAATTAAAATTTAAACAATAAGGTGTATTACAATTGAAAAAGATGCTTGACATCAACGTCTAATCTCTACAGGCACACATTCATTCCCACACACACTCACACATGAACACACACACACACACTCACACACTTACACACACAAAGCCTATTAGAGTAAACAAGTTCAGCTGGCTATGGTGGGGCATATCTACAATCCCAGAACTTGGGAGATGGCAGCAAGAAGATAAGCTCTGGGTCATCCTCAGTTACACATGAGTTTTAAGCCAGATTGTGTTACAGGAGACTCTGTATAAAAAAAAAATTAAAGTAAAGAAGACTAGGAGGCACACACATCTGTGATTCTGGCACTTGAGAAGTAGAAGTGGGAGAGCCAGGAGCACTTCCTCTGCACCAGGAAAGAGACAAGGTGCTGACCCTTTCACTCTTATCCCACACAGTCCCTACTGGATTTGCTAGAGCAATACCACATGTGAAAGAAAGGAATGGTACCAACAAGAAAGGAAGAAACCAAAGTCCCCCTACTACAGACAGCATGATCCTATACTAGTGGACTCCAAGGAGTCCACTAGAAAATTGTTGATTTGATAAACACTCCCCGTAAAGTAAGTAGGATGCAAAATAAACTATAAAAATCAGTGGAAAACTCAGTAGCTTTTGGAGATCAAAATGGCTGACCAGGTAAAGGTGGCTGCTGCCAAGTCTGACAACATGAGTTGGATCCCTGAATCCCACATGTTGAAAGGAGAGAGCCTACTCTTGCAAGCTGTCCTCTGACCTATACACACACACACACACACACACACACACACACACACACACACACACCATAGCAGAATGAATTTTGTGAAAATTGTCATGTTCCCTAAAGAAATATACAGATTCAATACAATCTACATCAATATTCCAAATGATATTAGTCACAGAATTAGAAAAAAAATCCTAAAATTCATAAGGAAGCACAAAAGACCTGAAACAGCCAAAGCAATCTTGAATAGAATGAGCAATGCTGGAGGCCTCACAATAAACTATATTACAGAGTCATAGTAAAAAAACAAAAACAAAAAAACCCCAGCATGATATTGGTACAAAGCAAACACATACCAATGGAATAGAATAGCAGACCCAGAAATAAACACATGTACTCACAAACACCTAATCCTCGATAAAAGTCTCAAAAATATATATAGTCTTAGCATTTGGGAGCTGAGGTGAGAGGATAATTTGAAACCTGGAGTTTGAGACTAGTCTGAGTAACATAATGAGATTCTATATGAAAGAAAATGTTGAATGAAACAGGCACAGTGGATGCACTCCTACAGAGCCCAAGAGTTTAGGTCAGACTGAGGAACACAGGGAGATGCCTCTTTGAAAAGAAACAAGCAAATAAATGGTGATTTGAAAATTAATGGATATTTCTCTAAAGAAGATATAGAAATGGTTGAAAAAAAAACCCACATTAAATCAACCTCATTAGTCACTAGGAAAGTGCAAATCAAAACTGCTCCAAGATTCCTCTTCATATCTATTAAAAAGCTATACCTGTTAAGTGGACAGCACAATAGCTGCGTATAAAAAGAACGGTCAACATTATTACAATAATCCAATTTTGTCAGAGACATGAAGAAATCAGAACTTTTGAGCTAGTGGGATGGCTAATCTGGTAAAAGGGCTTGTTGAGTTCAATCACCAGAACCCATGTGGAAAGAGAGAATCAACTCCAGAGAGTTGTCACACTCTGAGTTAAATGTACCCCGTGGCAGGCACTCACATTCCCACACACATCTGTCACACGTGCGCGCACACACACACACACACACACACACACACTACACATATAGCAATAAAGAAAATATTTTTAAAAATTAATTAAAACTCTCACATAGTGAGTTCTAGGCCAGCTGGGGCTACAGAGAGACCCTGTCCCAAAACAACAACAAAAACAAAAACCTACTGAAAAATACACACACACACACACACACACATACATGTGCTTTTGTCACAGTCCTTGATTGCCTCCCAGAACTTGAAGATAAGACCCTATCACTGAAGACATAACTTACTTTCAACACAGGCCTTAGAGAGCAATCAAGCTGGAACTGACTGAAGACAAGCTCTCAGAGTACCAGAAGATACTGTGCAAGCTGCCAAGGGGGAAAACCAAGCAATGGTCCTACCCAGCTATAACGTCTACAAACCACAACAGTGGCCTGCTCAATAAATAATCTCTATTGGTGCAGTTGTGGCACTTTTGTCTTGAGGGAAATCAACAGCTGTCTACTTGGACTTAAGGCCGGCTCAATGGCAGGGAACTCATGCCTGGGTCTGTAAACATAGCCAAGTACACATGACTGGAGATGGCATAGATTCCAGAGAAAAACCTACTTTTGTCACATCCCTAGACCAAAGTAATATTTTACTATATCCTAAATATGTATCTTTATATTTACAGGTAAGTATACCTCTCATCAGTCATCAAAGAAGCTTCTTTTTGCAACAGATGAAGACTATTATGAAGTTCCACAACTGGTCAAAGGTAGAAAATAAGTGTCTGTGAGGTACCCAGTCCTAAGTGATACATCTATAATGCAACCTCTACACCCAAGGCTCAGAAAACATTGAAGAAAAGGGTGCAAAAAGAATATAAGAGACAGAAGGACAAGACCCTGCTGCTACTTAAGACATTCTAGACATGAGAGGAAATCTACACTAATGAAATCTCCGTAGTACTGTAGTCTAACAAGATCTGTGTATAATAGCAAAACCAGTTGACATACCAAGGTGGCTGGGGGAAATCCACTTTAATCTGAACAGCTGCAGGCCATCAATGGATGCTGAGGGAAGGAAAATCAGTTTTCTCCAGCTCCTGAGAGGTTCCATAACTCCAAGTGAGAAATCCAAAATGCAGGCTCATAGGAACACCACTGAATGGACTCAGTGTAATAAATATATGCATGTAACAATAATAATAAGGAAAGGGCCAGAAAATTGAGAGGAAGTGGGAGGGATTTGGGAGGGTTTGGAGGGGGCTGGGAGAGATGGAAATGGTTAGAAGATTATACTCGTGTATGATGTTCACAAAAAGAAATTTAAAGAATATTTTATTTCTTATTTTTATTTTATATGCTTGAGTGTATAGCCTGCATGTGTTTAAGTGTACCCATGTCGTCCAGTGCACAAGAAGGTAAGAAGATGGCGTCAGATCTCCTGGAACTAGAGTTACAGACAGTTGTCAGCTGTCACGTGGATGCTGGGAATCAAACCTAAGTTCTCTGCAACAGCAGCCAGTGCTCTTAACCACTGAGCCATCTCTCCAGCACCTTTTGGAAATAACATTTTTATTGATTTTTTATTTTATGTGTATGAGTGTTATGCCTGCATGTATGAAGTGCATCTGTGTCATGCAGTGCCCACAGAGATGAGATGAGGGCCTCAGATCCACCAGAACTGGAGTTACAGATAGTTAATAGCCTCCACGTGGGTGCTGGGAACCAAACCTGGATCTTATGCAAGAGCAACAAGTGCTCTTAACTGATGAGCCATCTCTTCATCCCCTAAAAAAAATGTCATTCACTATCTTTAAGAAGAAGAATTTTTAAAAAGAAGAGAAAACATATGACTACACAAAAGTTTCTCTATGAATACTGACAATAATATTATTCAGCAAAGTAGAAATAACCCAACTGTCCATTAACTGATGAATAGACAAATATACTTTGATATCTTGGGTTTTGTTTGAGACAAGGTCTCTTGTAGTCCAGGCTGGCCTCTAACTATATACCTGAGGATGACCATGAACTCCTAATCCTCCTACTTCTACCTCTCAAGTACTTGGAGTATAGGCATGCACCATCACACCCAGCTACTTACACCTGTGTGTCTCTATACAACAGTGTTATTCAATAATAAAAAGAATGATGTTAAAATGAAACCCATTATTTTGTATAATTCAAAATAATGAAATATTGATCCTAATACAACATGAAAAAAATAAGGAGGGAAGATTATGCAATAAGCTACCAGAAGAAAACATAAGAGAAAAAAAACTTGAGAAATTGGCCAGGTGTGATGTTGCATGCCTTTAATCTCAGTACTTAGGAGGCAGAGGCAGGCAGATCTCAGTAAGTTTGAGGTCAGCCTCATGTACAAACCAAGTTCCAGGTCAGCTGGGGCTGCACATTGAGACCCTGCCTAAAAAGCTAATTAATTAATTAAAATAAAAAATAAATTTTAAAAAGTATGAAGAGACAAAGGGAAGCGTGAGGACTACTGAGAGGGAAAACTCTGCAACAAGCGCTGAGAGAAAGCAGCAGATTTGACGCTGCAGCGGACCCCAGGCAGCGCTAGGAATTTCTTTGTGTTTGGCTTCTCTGTTTTAAGCAGGGTCTCCCTCTATAACCCAGGCTGGTCTTGAACCCCTTATGTAACGGAAGCTGACCTTGAATTTCTAATGCTCCTACCTCCATTTCCCGAGCACTAAGACAACAAGGCATGCACCACTATCCAATCCAGGCTCTGTGTGTGCTAGTCAAGCACGAGCACTCTATCAAGTGAGGCATATCCCAGCTCTCACTAGGATTTTCCGATGTCCTGGTTGTTCTGTTCCAGCAGCTGAACAATAGAACCACTAGGAAGACACAACATCATTTTATACTGCCCTCAAGTGGTAGTGGGCTGTTTTCTGGTTTCAGCTTCAGACACAAAATAGGCTTTCAAAAGAGCTAATAGTGTCTATCAGAAGGCAGGCAAATCAAAGGCCACGAGGCGGAAAGGGCTTAGACTCTGGGGTGTCTGCTTTAACCTCTTTTCTTAAAAAGAGGGGCTGAATAGACCTGGTGGCACACACCTAAAAATCTCAGCATTTGGGATGGGGAAGGAGGAGGCAGGAAGATCAGGAGTTCAAAGTTATCCTCCCTACATAGAGAGCAGAAGGCCAGGCTGGTTTACAGGAAACCCCGTCTCAAAAAAAGAACAAATTGAATAAATAAATAAATAACGACTGGGGAGATGGTTCAATAGATAAAATGCTTGTTGTGCAGGCATGGAGACCCACACAAGAGCCAGGCACAGTGGCATGCATCTATAATCCCAGTGCAAGGGAATAGACAGGGGATTGTATGGACTTGATAGCCAGCCAGTCTGCACAGGTGAACACACATGCACACGCATCAAAACATAAGAGAAACATAAGAAAGGCTGAGAGCGGCCTGGTTTTCATAATGAACAAACCTGCTTAGTGTCTCCATATCTTCTATCTGTGTGTGTGTGTGTGTGTGTGTGTGTGTGTGTGTGTGTGTGTGTGTGTGTGCGTGAAGGGAACAGGGCCTTGCTGTGTTGCCCAGGCTGGTTTCATACCTGTGATGGTGGAAGGACGCCATGAGATGCAGCTCATATCCCTCATCTTTAGAGCTGTTGTATGATTGAACGGCCCTCTGCGTTCATGTCTTTACTTCCCTCACAGCTGCTCGTTTTCTTTGTTTTTGTGGTACTGAAGATTGAATTCAGGCCTTTGTGTGTGCTAGGCAAGCACTCTCCCATTGAGTTATACTCCAGTCCTCCAAATGTATTTTCTTTTTTGTTGTTGTTTTATTTGTCTTTGCTTCTTTGTTGTTGCTTGCTTGTTTGTTTGTTTTCCAGGCCGGGTCTCATGTAGCCCAGGCTGGCCTTGAATTCTCTATGTAATTAAGGATGATCTTGAACTTCTGGTCCTCCTGCCTCCATCTCTAGAGTGCTGGGATGCCCACCATACCACTATGCCTGGCTTATGAAATACTGGAGATCAAATCCAGGGCTTCGTAAGCAACCACTCTATCAGCTAAACCATATCCCCAGCCCTATTTGTCTTTACTTTTTATTTTCTCAGTTTGTATTTTCTAAGAACGAAGACAATCTCTTTCATATTTATATACTCACCTAAAATGATGATCAAGTGAGGATTTTTAAAACTGATACAATAGTTATGCACAACTTTATTCCAAGCTCACTAACTGGTCCAATAACGTTCTGTTAGCAGTTTATCCCCCATTCAGTACCTGACCCAATTTAACTGTATTGCATTTAACTATTGTGACTCCTCAGTCTCCATTAATCTGGAATAAGTCTCCAGTCTTTCCCTATTATTTACGATAGTCACATTTTAAAATTTCATTTATTTTTGTGTCTTTGAGACATGGTCATGTTAAGTTTTCAATTCTTCTGCTTCAGCCTCCAAGTGTTGGGATTACAAGCATGCACCACACCTGGATAAAACAGGGTCTCACAGAGCTCACACTGGCCTCAAATGCTTTACACAGCCAAAGACAACCTTGACTCTTGGGCCTCCTCCTCCATCTCCAGAGTGCTAGGGTTACAGGTATGTATTGCCACATCTATCTATCTTATCATAGTTTATGTCAACTTGACACAAATCTAGACATAGCTGAAAAGATGGAATCTCAGCTAAGGAATTTCCTCCATCAGATTGGCTATGGGCATGTCTGTAGAGTACTTTTATAACTGCTAATGATGTAAGAGGACCCAGCCCATTGTGGGTGGTACCATCCCTAGGCAGGTGGGCCTGGAGTATACAAGAAAGATTGCTGAGCAAGCCAGGAAAGCAAGCCAGGATGCAGAATTCCTCATGGGTCTCTGTTTCAGTTCCTGCTTTCAGGTTCCTGCTTTGAATTCCTGCCTTGTCTTCCCTGGATAATGAACTGTTACCTATAAGGCAAATACATTCTTTTCTCCCCAAAGTTGCTTTTGGCCAGTGTTTTATCACACCAACAGAGAAGCAAACTAGGAAAAGATCCCTTTTCTCAATTATTTATGTGTTTATATATTGTCGTCAGCATAGGCTTGTGGAATTTTATTTTATTGACTAGGCTATGATCCATCACTCTCGTTGCATTTCTTATTGTTTAACTTGCCCCAAGGTTGAGTAGTAAGAATGCCTCCAAGTTGTCTTCTGTGTCCTGTCGACATGCACTATTCCCACTTGCTTGCTTTCTTGCATAAGTTGTCCCAGGTTCATCTGTGTTTTCACTACTTATTTCTGGAAGTCCACAACAGCCATTTCTTCTTGGAGCCTCCCCTGTAGTAGGGATGGGTACTTAGAACCCAAAATCTGGGCAGCAGAGATGCTTACCACTACAGGGGTGTAATTTAACTTAGTCAACCATTTTGAATCATGAATTCATTACTGGTACTTCTAATTCCTATTCAGCCCCTCAGGGCTGTTCCTTCATTTGCGTCTCTATTTTCCCACAGTGGTAACTCTGGCTCCCAACATCAATGTCTGTCTTCATTTACTCGTTGTTGTTGTTTTGCACACAGATTAGCTTCAGAATTGCTTCATTGATTCCGTTACCACAGCAACCTATGAACTAGGGTTTCAGTTTTGCTGAGGTTTTAGAATGACGATGTGTAAATATCAAAGGTACTGCCAGCAAAAGTACACAGAATGGCCTCCTGGCCTTTCTTTCCCCCTGCAGAGTTGCTGTAGCACTTATTTACACAAGGTTAAACTCATCTTTCTGTTGATACTTAGTCTTAAGATATCATTCTTGTTGATTTAGTTTTCACTCTGAATATGTGTAAGCTAAAGTCGTCCCAAAATTCAGATCCCTGCAGAAGGCACATAGAATGTTCCACAAATCTGTGTGTCATTTGTTTGTCGGTGTCATGCCCATTTTCTGTGCATTGTTTTAGTTTTAACACACATGCTCTCAAAGGAAGCACAACTGGATTGGGGGTAACAGTGCACAGAAGGCAGGCGGAACCCAGTAAGTGTGAGGCCAGCCCCGTCTACATCGGAGACTCTGTTTAAAAAAATGAAGCAAATGAAGCACAGTTTCTACTTTTTTTTTTTTTTTGAGACAGAGTCTCTTGCAACCCCGTTGACCTGGAACTCACTATGTAGACCAGGCTGGACTCAATCTCACAGACTCACAGAGATTCACCTGTCTCTGCCTCCTGGGATTAAAGGCGCGTGCCACCATGCCCAGCTCTAATTCATGCTTGTATCTGCTTTTTGGCTTTTAATGTGTATAAGTGTTTTGCCTGCATGTATAGACGTGAACCACATGCATATAAACCTGTGGAAACAGAAAAGGGCCTCAGATCCCCTGGAACTGGACTTACTGTGTTGTTAGCTGACATGTAGGTGCTGGGAATCGACCCCAGGTTCTCTGGAAGGGCAGACAGCACTGGCACTCCTGACCACTGAGGCATCTCTCCAGTCCCCCGTTTTTTTTTTTTTACATGTATTTATTTATTTATTGCGTGCATGCATGAGCACATGTACATGTATGGAGATCAGAAGGCAACTTTCAGGAGTCCGGGCTGTCCTGCTATGTGGGTCTGGAAGAGCAAACCCAGGCCACCATTTACCCAGCATTATACCGGGGATGATGTGGTGGGGCAGACAGCTTGCGATGGTACCTGGAAGCAGAGTGCTTATTTTTACCTGATTATTATTTAGGTCCTCTTCTCTTACTGAAAGTAAATTTCCTGAAACTGCTTCTCAATGACCACCATTTCTACATCCTTATTTGTGCTTGCTGCACTTGACTGAGCTCTCAGATTTTCTTGAGACTCTCCTCTCTTTTCTGATAATGCATTCCTCTGCCTGTCTTTTTCACGCTCTCCTCATTCTCCTTCTCTATACAACTACCCTAAAATTTGCTGTTCCTCAAGCCTCCTCAAGGCCCCCTTCACTTCTTTCTGTGTCCTCTCTTCCTAGATGATCTCAACCATTTGTCTTCAAATGCTGATTTGCTAGTGACTTCCAAATTCCGACTTTCATCCTAGACTTCTCTGGTTTTCAAACTTATAACCAGTTGCACTGTAGGGTGAATTGATTCTCTGAGGAACAAGCCTGACGAGCTGTGGACAAACACGCCCTCCCAGGCCCAGTGGTATTTACCCAGGCCCACCTTGCTAGGAGGAAAGACCAGGAGCTGGGAAAGTCCTGTGCCCCTCAGACCAGTCCACTGGCCTTGGATGTGAGAAGGGGAGGGGCTAAGAGCATTTAAACCGAGGGAGCCAGGCCTTTTCCTCCCTTATGACTTCTGGGATCGGACTACCCGGAAGTCGCAAGATCCAGGCCTCACTGTGGATTTATTAATGTGACTCATGGGGGAGAGAAAGGGCGCCATACCCATTGCTCTGTTAGTGAGCACAAGTAATTTATCTAGAATTTGACCGACTGTGAGCTGGGAAATTTGTGTGTTTGTTGTAGGACCTGGGGAGGGAGGGACTAAGCTTAGTGGGCCCCTTCCAAGAGGAGTGTTAGCCACATGCACACTGGCGTGCACTTGTCCTCGTGGGCAGCTCCCGTCTAAAGTAGAACCTTTCATTTCCCGGCCAGACCCACTCTTTTCAGGATCCCTCCTCTGAGTGAACGTCAGCCATTCCCCTCCTTGCCGTAGCCAAACCTTGCAGAGTGTTCTTCACTCCGGGTTTTCCTTCACTACAATAGCTAACCTATCCGCAAAACAGGAACATTTCACTTCCAGATTATGCCCAGTCGGCCATTCCTAGCTGCCTCCGCCACCACCACTTTACTCTCTCATGCAGACTACTTACTTCTTCACTGTGTAACTGGCCTCCCCTTATGCGTTCCTCCTTTTCATATCCACACATTCATCCTCCATAGAATAGTGACAATGACTTTTTAAAAACAGCAACAACGAAATAATAGAATGAGCTTAACCAGCATGGAGGCCTAATGTTGTATCCCAGCACTCAGGAGGCTGAGGTAGGAGGACTGAATATGAAGTCATCCTGATCTACATAGCAAGACTCTGTAATAACAACAACAATTGCAGCTTCTGTTCACTGGGCTTCTTATATATGCTAAAATCTACCTCAATTTTGTAGAGCACAGAGAAGTTAAGTAATTTGCTCAAGGTCTTCCAGTTGATAAATGGTAGAATTAGATTTCCACCCAGATTGAGTCTTTAGCCCTTGACTATTCTTAAAATTTATTATCGTGTGTGTGCACATGATATGGGTGGAGGGGGAGTACACATGAGTTAAGGCCAGAAGATAATTTTGTGGAATTCAATTTTCCACTTTTACATAGGTTCCCAGGTGTTTTATTTTGTATGAGGTGAGTGTATTGCCTGCATGTGTGTAAGTGCACCCGTGCCATACCTGGGGAGGTTAGAAGAGGGTGTCCCCTGGAACTGGAGTTATGGACAGTTGTTAGCCACCATGTGGGTACTGAGAATGGAAGCTGGGTCCTCTGCAAGAGCAGCCAGTGCTCTTAACCACTGAGCCATCTCTCTAGCCCCAGGTTCCAAGTGTTGAACTCAGGACACTAGGCTTCCACTATAAGTGCCTTTACCCACTGAGCCGTCTCACTGGCCCAGTTCCTTAGCCTTTGTTTACCCCACTCTATTGGATCATGTTACTGACAAACCTCAAATACTTAGATGGCTTCTCACTGTACTGGAACTAAACTCAATTTCTCTTTTGAAAAAAAAATTTTGGTCATTTTTGGGGACACGGTCTCCCTGTAGCCCCAGCTTGCCTGGAACTCACTATATAGACCAGGCTGGCCTTAATCTCTCAGAGATCTGCTTGCCTCTGCCTTCCAAGTGCTGGGATTAAAGACATGCACCACCATACCAGGTTTTACATTTATTTGTTTATTTTTGTGTGTAGGAGTGTTTTGCCTGTGTTTATGTTAAGATGCCCAGGGAAGCCGGGCGAGGGTGTTGAATCTCTGGAACTGGAGTTATAGATGGTTGTCAGCCACCACGTGGGTGCTGGGAACCAAACTTGGGTCCTCTGCTAAAGCAGCCAGTGCTCTTAACTGCTGAGCCATCTTTCCAGCCCCTAAACTTTCAAGACCTTCCAGATGCTGGTAACTTCCTCCTGGTGACCCTTCAAACTCTCTCCTTTGCTTCCCTTCCCTTCCTGCCATGCATGTGTCCTTTCCTCTCAGCGTCGTGACAACCAACAGCCACTGCACATCCTCTTGTCTTAAATATCCCTTCCTCTCCCTTATCATCACGTGGTTGGGTCCAGCTTGTTCTTCGAGTCCTATTTTCAGTTTTCCATTCAGAGAAATTCCTTCCTTTCTTAAACAATTTTACTTATCATTTTATTTTTTGTGTATGAGTGTACTGCCTGCATGTGTGTAAGTGCGCCCCTGTTGTGCAGTGCCCCAGGAGTCAGAAGAAAGTCAAATGCCCTGTAACTGGAGTTAAGAACAGTTTTTAGCTGCCATGTGAGTTCTGGGAATTGAACCCAGGTCCTCTGCAAGAGCCACCAATACTCTTCAGCGCTTAGTCATCTCTCCAGCCGTCCTTTGCTTTTTCTCATAATTTGTAACCTTTATTTGTTCATTTGTGTGTTGGAGGGGTGGGAACCACATGCCCCATTGCTTCTATGGAAGTCAGAAGATGACTTTCTAGAAATTGGTTCTCTCCTTCTACCATGTGGGTTCTAGGGATGGAACTCAAACTCAGGAGGTCAGGCAGGCGCCTTTGTCCAGAGAGCTACCTCCCTGGCCCTCTCCTGCTGCTTCTTCATTGGGGCCCTTCTAGTAGGCTCTCGCAACCCTGTACTTTCTTCTTAGCTTTTAGCAATTTGTAGTTATTTACTTATTTTGTCTCTTCTCCATTGAAATTAAGTACTAAGAGACACACGTTATATTTGAGTCATTTTTATATATTTAGAATCAATTTTCTGTTCATAAAGAAACTCTAGAAACATTTGCTGCATAAACAGACACTCTTCTCCTATTTTGTAGCTTCTATTTACTCTCAGTTTCTGCATCCTTGTCGCCACCTAGACCTGTCTGCTCCCATGCCCACCCGCCCTTACTCAACCTCAGCCTCTCTCTTTACATCCTGTTAGTCAGAGTTTTATTGCTATTACCTCAGTCACTCCATGCTTCCTGATTCAAATCTCTGAGAGAGAACTATTGATTTGCCCAACTCATTTTCAAGGAGCCAGGCCACATTTGTAGGTCATTGGTAAACCCATGGGACACATGCCTTTGAGCCATATTCCCAGGCCCAGTCCAAGCAGCTGTGTTCTGGAAGGGCATGGATGGAGATGGTCTGCAGAGGGCTGCTTTTCACAAGGATGAGGAATTTGCAGACACAGCAATTGATATTTGAATGCGAGTTATAGCAGCAGCGACTTGTCAATCAGGCCTCTCCTATGGCCCATGTTCTTCAAAAGTACAACTCCCCCACCCCCCCAGGCAGACATCAATCCATCTCTGAGTCCATTTATTCACCCTCTTGGGAGAATACTCAACAACTTGTACCCCCCACATTTACACAGAATTTTTAAATGAAAGATGAGCATGCTCATCTGCATTTATTCCTCTAGCAACCATGGGAGGTAAAGAATATAATGTCAACTTAACAAATAAGAACACTAGCAGGGAATAAAAGAATAGGACACATGCTGCATCTCCATACTAAAGCAGGAAAACTCCTGCACATAGGAGTCCAGCGTGGCTACACAGTCTGTTCCAGAGCAGCCTGGCCTATAGTGTAAGAAGGGAGGGAGGGAGGGAGGGATAGGGAGAGGGAGAGGGAGAGGGGGAGAGAGAGAGAGAGAGAGAGAGAGAGAGAGAGAGAGAGAGAGAGGAGAGAGAGAGAGAGAGAGAGAACACGCAGAGAGGTTTGGGAAAATGAAATGCTAGGCTCAAGCTCCCATACCATATACCAAGGAGCCAGCAGCAGACTCCAGGTCTGTAGGCTCCCACACTGTATCTTGCTGCCTCAGTTCATTCCTGGTACTTTCATCGGAATCACAACCCGAGGGTTTATGAGTAAGCCTTTGATTGTGTCAGGAGCTGCTTTAGAGGCAGCGAGGTGACTGAAACCTCCTGTGAGACAGCACTATAGATGGACTCTGGGCTCTTATCAGATGCTTATTAAGTAGCTGGTTAGCCGTGGAGCACCAGTCATGTTCCAGTCACTCTGTTTTACAGGTACTTTCTTTTTTATATGTATAAAATCTCTTTTATTATTATTACTTTTTCATTTTATGTGTATGAGTATATTGCCTGCATGTATGTAAGTGAACCCATGTCATACAGTGCCTGAGGAGGTCAGAAGAAGTTGTCAAATTCCCTTGGAATTGGAGTTAAGGACAGTTGTTAGCCACCATGTGGGTGCTGGGAATTGAACCTGGGTCCTCTGTAAGAGCAGCCATGCTCTTAACCACTGAGCCATCTCTCCAGCCCCACAGGTACTTTCTAAGCTCAACCTCACAGCGTGTGTGTGAGGCAGATACTGTTTCAGTTCCCCACTCAATACATATGGAAATTGAAATTTTATAAATTAGGTCACTATGTCAAAGTTCACTAGTTAATGGCAGTACTGGGATCCTAATTTAAGCCCCTCTGTCTCTAAAGTCTGCTCTGTATTATTACACTAGACTGCCTCTGTTCTCCTTCCTTGTTGCTGGGGGCTTCACATATGCCAGACAAGCACTCTGCCACTCTACTAAGCCTGGTCCCTGTCTACCTTCTCTTAATCAGCTTTGTTACCTTGACCAAGTTAATTTATGGGATTTTTCCATTTCCTTATCAGCAAAATGAAGCTATCTTTACTTAATCTGTGGGATCCTTACAGGCTTATTAGCAATAATATGTAGAAGTTATTTCAGGAAGCCTATAAAATATATACCATTTTTTGATTTAGTCTGAATCAAAATCCTTCCTATGAGAAATAAGCAAAATTATCAACTCCAGTTGCCAATAAGGAACAGGATTTCTCTTATGAAATCCTGTCCAGTTGGCAAGGATTCCTGGTCCAAAGTCTGAAGACACAGGTCCTTGAGGAAGACAACAGTTATTATCCAAGGAAACACAGAAACTTAAGACACTTCAGAGTTGACAAAGAACATTCAACTTAGTTATAAGATACCAAAATGGAAATTAGTGGTTTTTTGTTTAGATGGTTGGTATTTTGATTTTGTGTTGGTATTTTGAGACAGAGTCTCAAGTAACCAAGGCTGGCCTTGGACTTCTGATCCTCCTGCCTCTGCCTCCTAGGTTCTGGGATTACAGGTGTGTGCCACCATGCCCAACTCTAGTACATGTTCAAAAAAGAAATCTGAACTTAGAGACACACACACATATATACATAATTAAAAATAAAATAAATCTTAAAAAAATAAGATATAGTTCTTATGGCCTCCATTTTTTGGGTAAAGATTCTGCAGTTCGGTCAGTTTAAGTTACTTAGTATCTAACAGAAGCCAGAGAAGAAATTGAAGCCCTGTTTGGCACCATTGTATCAAACTTTCAGTTGATGCAACCTGGAGAGTTCGCTAACATGCTACCCTGGGCTCTGACTTCAGGACTGCTTGGATGGAAGCTGATTCCCAGCTCAGATTTGATCCTGACATCTTGCCCGTTCATTATTCTCAGCATGATTTAAGGAGAATGCTAGTTAGGACAACACCCCCCTATAGCAGTGCAGATAAATACCAGCATCTAAACATGAACATAATGCCACATGATACCTTCAAAAGCAAGAATAATTGCTGATCTTTGTAGAGTGCTTTTAAATTCATAAGGGACAGCCATATCTGTTTAATAATTTCTCTTTGCATTACTCCTTTATTGTATTATTGTTCCCATTACATAAATGAAGAAACACAGGCTCTAGGTTGGTTTTAAAAGAAGTAGACATGCATCATTTTATGATTTCTTCGTTTCTGTTCTTTCTTTTTGGTAGTGGTACCTAAATTTTCTTTGGAGGTCAAATACCTTTACTTTAGGAACAGTGGTTGGATTAGCACAAATCATGATAGGTGACTCAGAGCCAAGCTTAGAGGTTTGGTTTGGGCATTTGTTCAACTGGTGAGAGGAAGGTACACTCTTTAAAAAAAAAAAAAAAAGGATTTTCATTGAATTTTTGAGAATTTCATACAATGTGTTTTGATCATATTTAACACCCCATTATCCTCCTGCCCTATTTAATGTCATCTATTATTTTTAAGGCTTATTGAGTGTAATTTATGTCTCCCAAATGCCCTGTGGATTCATCCCCTGCCACCAATCCAGCATCACAGCCCTTTAAGAAAATTGGTTCTCCTCACAGTAGCTATCAGTTGCCAATAGTTCCTTAGGTAGCATTGGGGCTTCTTACCTGCCCCCAACCCCATCTATGCTGGGAATTTGCCTGGCTTGAGGTTATGTGGATCTTGTTCATGCTTTCACAATTGCTGTGAGTTCACACCAGTAATCACCCTACTGTCCGGAAAACACTGTTTACTTGTAGTCACACAACAAAACCATGCAGACTAGCTGACTGGATCACAAAACAGGATCCATCTTTTTGCTGCCCCAAAGAAAGACATAAAAGGGTACATTAGGAAAACATAAACTTGGTGGTGATTTTTGTTTAATTTTCTAAAATTATTTTTATTTTATGTGTATGAGTGTGTTGCCTGCATGTGTGTATGTGCACCTGTGTCATGCAATGCCCATGGAAACCAGAAGAAGGCATCAGATGCCCTGGAACTGGGGTTATGGATGGTTGTTAATGCCATGTGGGTGCTGGGAACCAAACCCGGGTCCTCTGCAAGAGCATCCAGTGCTCTTAACTGCTGAACCCTCTCTCCAGCTCCTTGGTTGTCATCTTGATAATGGTCAAAGAGGAATTTGATTGAGTGTAGTGGCTCATACCTATAATTCCAGTGAGAAATACGTGTATAATGTATTTAAAGACTTGAATATCCACCACTCAGAAACTGACATATCAAGTTTGAGTAACATAGTCGCCATATTTCCACAATTCTACATCTTATACAAAAGTAAATTCCAGGAGTTTTTGTGTGTGTATGGTCCTAGGGACCAGACATAAAATATCACATAAGCTGGACAAGTACTCTACCACTGAGCTATAGACCCAGTCTTTTTTTAACTTTTTATTTTGAGACAGGGTGTAAGTACCACAGGCTCTCCTTGAACTCTCTTCAAGGCCCAAGCCTTGAATTTACAATTCTTCTGCCTCTGGCTTCTGAGTCACTGGGATTACAGTCCTGCATCACCACGTCCAACCTGAAGAGGATTAAAGACAGAATAAATGTGTGAAAAGTAAAACTACAAATCTCTATTCATTCAATGACACTTTAGACAAAATAACTGCATAAGAGAAGAGAAGGCTGAAGCTGGGGAGATGGCTCAGCAGGGAAAACACGCGTGTGAGCACGAGGACCTTAGATCAGAGGTCCAGCACCCACATAAAAACCCAAGTGTGGCAAGACTCACCTGCAGCCCCAGGACTGTGGGGGTGGGGACAGGAGGTTGCTGGGGCTTGCTGGCCTCCAGCCTAGCTCCAGGTTCAATGAGAGACCTTATCCCAGGGGAATTAGGCAGACAGTGATAGAGTGGTACACTTGACTGGCATCCTCCTCTGGCTTTCACATGGACACACGCACACACACACACAAACACACACACACGCACACAAACAAGAGAGAGAAAGAAAGAAATTTTTAATTAAAAAAGAGAATGGAAGGTTCTGTGTGTCTCTGCTGTTGTTTTGGTTTTGTTTGTGTATTTTTCTTTTTGGAAGGTCATTTTTTAAATACCTAGTACAAGCTAGGTGTGGTAGCACTCTCTGTGTGAAAAGCAGATAGCTAAAATGTGGTAGATATCTTACAGAGTAGGGAGTAATTAGAAACGATGGATTAAATGTATACACAGGGGCATGGATGCATTTTAAAACATACTGGTAGCTGAGTATGGTGGTGCATACATACCTCTAATCCGAACATTTTGGAGGCTGAGGCAAGGGAATTGCTGTGAGTTCAAGGCCAGCCTTACTCCCTAAAACCAAAAACTCTAAACTAGGTGTGTTGGCCCACTTCTATAATCCTGACACTGGGGAGACTGAGACAGGAGGAACACTCACAAGCTCAAGGCCATCTTGGGCTATATAATGAGTTCCAGGCCATCATGGACTACAAACTGAGACCTTTCCCCAAGACAAACAAAAACAAACTAGCAAACAAAATTCCCCACAAAAACAGTTTTATTGAAAATAAAAATTCTATTTAAATGTTGTCATTTACATAAATTATATTCCTACAAAATAAAAATTCATATTTTATAAAGACATATACAAAAAAGCAATAAAACTTAGTTGTCTATACAGGAACTAGAGAGGGAAAATTTAACAAAGTTTCAGTAACATTGTTAGAGACTAAAGATGATAGTGTCTTGTATCCAAAGTCAAACCAACAAATGATCCCAAAACTGGAAGAAAATTCAATAAATACTGCACAATTGTCTCTGGATTTTGTAACAATGAGAAGTTTTAGTGTTTTTCCTTAAAGTATGTTGATTCTGAATTTTTAAATTAAAAAAAAATTATGTGTATGAGTGTTTCACCTGCATGTATAAAAGTGCGCCACATACATGCAGTGCCCACATGAGGCAGAAGAGGCAACAGATCCGCTGAAACTGGAGTTACAGATGGTTGTTAGTTGTCAAGTGGGTGCTGGGAACTGAACCTGGGTCCTCTATAAGAGCAGCCAGAGATCTTAACCGCTGGGCCATCTCTCCAGCCCCATGATTTCAAATATTTTTTAACACAGAACGTCTATTAATTTGAAAACGATATAATTAGAAATTAAGAATAAAATCGTCTAAGAGGAATGTGATTCAGTCATAGAAGGTTGGTGTCCGGAAGATAAGCACAGGAGATCCAGCTGTGAACTGACGCTAGTGGAGACGCTGCAGGAACCAGGCCCGGATCACCATCATGGAACAGGGAAAGTGCAGCATCCAAGTCTGCAGCAGGCAGATGATGCTGAGAGCGCCAAAGGCCAGGCAGCCTGGGTACCTCCTCGTCACTGCCCTGTAGAAGCCAGAGGAGGCAGGAGAACTGCTGAGGAGCGTGAGAGAGACCTGAAGGCTGTTGAAAACCAGATCCTAAAAGACGAAGGAAAGATGGCAGGCCTAGGAGACTGCATTTAAGGAAGCCAAGCACACTGCAGAAGAGGCAGATGGGAAGTACCCACGGAAGAACCAGATGAGCGGCCGATTCCCTTGCTGAGAGATAGATGAGCAGATCACACTGACCGAACCAATCCTGAAGGGTCTGAAGGCAAATTCGAGGAAGAGATAAAGATTCCTACTGACAAATTCAATGAGGCAGAGCCCCAAGCTGAGTTTGCTGAGAAGTGGGCAGCTGAATTAGAAAAAGACCATCTTCAGGCTCTGTTTGACATAATGGACACAAAGCTGCCCAGCTCCTTCCTGCCACTCTTCCCTCTGACCTGACTCACCACGGGCCAGCCTGTCCAAAGCTGACCTTTTTGGGTTTATTTTATTTTTAGTATGTGTGTGCGTACCTCCGTGTGGATTTGTGCATGTGAGTGCGGTGCTGGGAGGCCAAAGAGAGTAACAGAACTCCTGGAGCTAGAATTACATATAGGTGGTTGTGAAGACACCGAATGTGGGTGCTGGGAACTCAACTCCAGTCCTCCAGGGGAGCGGCCAGAGCCCTTGACCGCTGAGCCATCTCTCCAGCCCCTGCTTTCTCCTTTGCAACCCCATGTACCCTCCACCCGTCATGTTTTTTTCACCAAGCTGTCTCTGCCTCTTCCCAGAGATTCCAGCTGGGCTAGAGGCTGAGCACCTTTTGGAAACAACATTTAAGGGAATGTAAGCATAATGTGGAGTGTCTTTAAAAATATGCTATAATGTACATATTCTGTGACTGCTTTGTTTTTGTTGTAGCAACCACCTGTAAAAACACTTCAAGTAATTTTACAGCTTAGAAGCAGTAATCTAATGCCTTTCCTCTTCTGGAAAGGTGGCTTTTCAGCTTAACTTATACTGTCTTCTCCACAGAGGAAAACAGGTATGGGCCTGTCTCACTGACAGCCAGATAGAGCCCAGACACAGAATCCATTATGGGAAGTTTCATTACTCTGCACAAAGCACTAGCCAAACAGAAAAGAGAATTCTAGGAAGAGTTAGCTCTGAACAAAAACAAATGCCCTGCTCATAAGGCTTTGAGTTTTGGGCGTCTTTGGACAACTTTTTTACTTTAAATTTATTTTATTTTATGTATATGGGTGTTTTTGTCTGCATGCATGTAAGTGCACCTGGACATGCAGTGCCCATGGAGGTCAGGTGAGGGCATTGGACCCCTGTAACTGAAGTTATGGATGGTTGTTGGTCACCATGTGGGTGCTGGGAATGGAACCCGGGTTCTTTGCAAGAGTAGCCAGTGCTCTTAACCTCTGAGTCATCTCTCCAGCTTCTATTTTTCACTTTTTAAAAAAGATTATTTTATTTTTAAATTTATGTGTATGTGGGAGGAAGCATGTGCTGGTACCAACAGGGTCAAGAAGAGGGTGTCAGGTCCCCTGGAGTTTGAGTTATAGGCAGTTGTAAGCTGCCAGACATGGATTCTGGGACACGAATCCAAGTCCTCTGGAAGAACATCAAGTATTCTTAACCGCTAAGTCATCTTTCCAGAAACAACCCCACACCACCTTTTTCTACTTTTTTTTCACTAGAAGTGACCAATAATAAGGATGGGCAAGGTGGCACACTGCTTTAATCTCAGCACTCGGAGGCAGAGGCAGGGAAATCTCTGTGACTTTGAGGCTTGCCTGGTCTACATAGTATTCTCTGGGCCCTGTAGTAGTACTACATAGTGAGATCCTGTCTCAAAAAAAAAAAAAAAATCAGGAATCTGGATAGATAGCTCAGTGATTAAGTGACTACTGCTCTTGCAGAGGACCTGGGCTAGGTTCCCAGCACCCACATGACTAATGGTCCAGAACTCCAGTTCTAGGGGGTCCCATATACTCTTCTGGCCTCCACAGGCATTATACACATGTAGTGCATTACATACACGAAGGCAAAACACTAATATACATAATAAACAAATAAAAAATTTTTTAAAGATGATGAAACCACTGAAACCCACCCCATGGGTCTCTTTTCCTTTAAACCAAGGGTTTTATGCACATTAGGAAAGCACTCTACCACTCAGCCCAAGCACTGAGACCAGACTTTTCTTATCTCTATCCTCTTCCCAACTACTCACAAAAAGTATCACGTGCCACTTAATGCTGAGAGAGCCATTAGGTCCTCTCCTGCAACCTTAAGAAAAAGGAAGGAAACTTTGCTACTGACTTACACATCAAGCTTATCTCCCCAACCCTTTCTGGGTCTGAAGCTGCTATCTCACTGTGCCTTATATCAGTCAATACTGGAGAAATCTTGACTAGCACAGGTACAAACTAAAATTTGGAAGCTTTGGCTTTTGTTTTGTAGTTGTTGTGCTTCGGCCACCCCATCTGACTGTGAGAATTCTCTAAGGTCTGGGGTGTGCCATCTTTCCAAGTTTCGTTTGCCACTCAGTTGTCACTTTGTTTGTTTGTTTGACACAGGGTCTCCCTATAGTCCCAGCTCATCTGAAACTTGCTCTGTAGACCAGGCTGGCCTTGATATCACAGAAATCTTCTTGCCTCTGCCTTCTAAGTGCTGGGATTAAAGGCGTACACCACCCTGTCCAGTCCAATTGTCACTTAAAAAAAATTTTTTTAGGGACTGGTGAAATGGATCAGTAGTTAAGAGCACTGGTTTCTTGTACAGAGGACCTGGGCTCAATTCCCATGCACACCATTTGTGTGCCTAGTGCCTGCACAGTGCCTTCCAGAAGAGGGCCTTGGATCCATTGGAACTGAAGTTACAGCTGTGGGTGCTGGGAAACAGACCCAGGTTCTCTGCAAGAGCAGCCAGTGCGCTGAACTGCTGAACTGTCCTCATAGCCAGCCATCTCCAGCCTCCCACTTGTCACTAAAAAATTTTACATTTATTTATTTGGTGAGGGGGGGGTTACTCTTGTGCCATGGCATGCATATAGAGGTCAGAGGACAACTTCAAAAATCACTTCTCTTTTTCTACCATGGGGCTCCAGGATATTAAACTCAGATCAACAGTCTGAGGCAAATGCCTTTAACCAATGATCCATCACACTGGTCCCTGGTCCAGAATAGTCTGAAGATTTTTAAGAAGATATTTTAATTATTTTTATTTTATGTGTATGATTGTATTATCTGCAGGTGTGTAAGTGCACACATGTCATGCAGTACCCAAGGAGGTCAGAAGAGGGCATCAGATTACCCTGGAACTGGAGTTATGGATAGTTGTTAATGCCATGTGGGTGCTGGGAACCAAACCTGGGTCCTTTGTAAGAACGGTCAGTGCTCTTAACCACTGAGCCATCTCCTTACTCCCATATTCTAAAGATTTTTTGTCTAAATATTTTATTTATTTTTATTTTATGTGTATGCATGTAAGTGCAACTTAAACATACAGTGCTTACAGAGCACAGAAGAGTCAGAGGTCCTGGAACTGGAGTTGCAGGCAGTTGTTTATCTCCATGTAGGAACTGGGAACCTAACCTGGGTCTTCTGCAAGAGCAGCTAGTGCTCTTAACTGCTTAACTATCTCTCCAGTCCCTATTCTAAAACATTTTAAGGTCCAGAAACTCCCACTCAGAGCTGGGTGAGCATGGCAGTGAATGCCTGGTATCCCAGCACTCAGAAGTCAAGGCAAAGCAAGTTCAAAACCTTGCCTCAAAAACAAAAGACCAAAGAATTGAGTAGATTGAGTCAGGATACATTGTGGACTTTTATGAAGTTGTCAAAGAATAAATAAAAAATATCCTAACAAAATTTAAATTCAACTTTTCTAAAAAACAAACAAACAAACAAACAAAAAATCCAACAAACCAGAACTGCAGTAGACTCCAGACTAGAGGAGAAAGAGAGGAAGAACTTCTTGCTGTTCCTCACTGATCTTATACTTCGATTCCTGTTAATCAAGTTCTTTGCTCTTTAACTCTGAAATCTATTCCACACTTCTCTATCAGAAAGACTCCTGCAGTCTTTGATATGTGACTTTAAAGCTGCTCTCTTCATGAAGTTGTCCCTGAAACCACCAGGCAGAGGCAGAGGGTTTTCCCTTAGTTTGGTTGGTTCCGATGGTTTTAGATTTTTTTCGTTTTCTTTGTGTGTTTTTGAGGCAGGGTCTCCCTGTAGCCCCAGCTGGCCTGGAACTTGTTATGCAGACCAGGCTGACCTCGAATTCACAGAGATCCGCCTGTCTGGGCCTTCCAAGTACTGTGATCAAAAGCATAGGCCAGCACACCCAGCCCTGGTTTGGGGTTTTGTTTGTTTTGTAGTTTGTACTTGGTTTTAGGCTTTGGATTTGAGGGTTTTAAAAATATTTTATTTATTATTATTTATTTATTATTTTTATTTTATATGTATGAGTGTATTTATTGCCTGTAGATATGTAAGTGCACCTGTGTTGTGGAGGTCTAAAGAGGGTGTCGAATCCTCTGGAACTGGAGTTGTCATGTGGGTGCTAGAAACCGAATCCAGGTACTCTGCAAGAGCAGCCAGTGCTCTCAGCAGAGAGTCATCTCTCCAGTCCCCTTTCCAACAACTATTTAATGAACATCAATTGTGTTCTAGATTCATATTTGTAAACCTGTGCTATGGTTTACTGACTCCATGGATATTGGAGAGAATTTTTTCAATACACCTAGAAGGGCAAAATTTTTACATGAAGCTTTGCCCACTGTTTATATTCAGTAGTAATAGATACCCATTCAAATAGTCTGACACAGTAGGATAAACTGAAACCAGATGAACTTGAGTTCAGATACTAGCCCTGTCCCTTACTAACTGACCAGAGTGAGTTTCTGCATCTGTAAAACGAAGATAATAATGGCATCCTCTATGACTGCTGTGAGCATTGAATGAATGCATTGTAAACACTCTGTAAATTCATAGGAAAAAGCTTTTTAATCTATAAAGAACTACAAGAATGCAAGAGATAATGATGCAGTGAGCAGGTGGAACAGAAAAGATAAAAATGAGACCATTAACTCGCAAACAAGTAACAATTATTTAAAAATTAGGGCACAGAATAGCTAGAAACAAAGTGACTTTCATGAGGTATTTTTCCTTTTGTTCAGAGGATATTTTGGCTTTGTTAAGCGCTTACCACATTTGCAAGAGAAAAACATTGGTTACAACCATCAGCATTGCTTAGTAACTACTAAGTAATACACATATTTAAAATAAATTCCCTGTGAGTACTGGGATAGTTAGTGAGATAGACAGTGAGAATCACGTAGATACAGAAGCTTATTTATCAAAATTTAACTTCATAAACACCATGATAATGAGAGTATTTTTAGTTATTTTTTAACAAAGATGTATTTATCTTGAGCACTTTACATACAGTACCTTAATTAATCACTAAAACCACCTCATGAAATAGAAATTATGGCTTCCTTTGCACCAATAAGGAAATAGAGAAAGGGATTGGGGAGTAGGTGGAAATACAAATCTAAAGTTTGTCTAAAAAGAGCAAGTTATTTTATTCCCCAAATTTCGCTAGCCTCATGAACCTCCCTCTACGCACCGCCGTTTGCTTCTGAACATAATCACCACCACCATCTCCCAGTTACAGTTCATCTTTCTGGTCAAAATGAGCTGCTTTTTTACCCAGAAATGCTCCATGAGCACCGACTTCCTGCATCTGCCTGTCATCTTCTGGCTCCTCCTCAGAATCCTCTTGGTCTTCCTCGTCCTCCTCATCAAGTCCCCAGATGTCCTCTGCACGTGCTCGCTTCTTTGCCCTCTTCTTCCTGACTTCTTCCGCTTCCTTCTTCTTTTCCATTTCTTCATATAGTTCTCTCCATTGCTGTTCTACATCCTGTTTAAAAGGTGGACTTTCAGTTTTACGGGTGCTATAAACAACGAACTTTAGAACATCTGCTCTCTTCCCATGGACTTAAGATTCCTGGGATGGTGTTTATTTACATGTAATTTTTCATTACCTCTGGGGTAGAGAGAAATATGTGTGTGTGGATGTGTAGTTCACTTGTAAAAAAAAAATATATATATATATATATATATTCAAAGCGAGGCATGATGGTGCACATTTGTAATTCCAGCACTTGGGAAGTAGAGGCAGGTGGAGCAGGAGTTCCAGGTCATCTTCTGCTATGTAGTGAGTCTGAGGTCAGCCTGGGCTACTTGATACCATGTCTCAAAATTAATAAAATAAAATAGATCTAGTTTTAGTATTTATTAGATCTCTGCTTCATTGCCCAACACAGACTTAACAATCCATGTGCATTATTTACTTTCCTCACATATGCACATTGTTACTCATCCCAATTTCTAGAGGAGAGACTTTATTTATTTATTATTTAATTGTTCTTGAAATAGGGCCTTGAGCTTTTGATCCTCCTCCTTCAGTCTCCCTCAGTATTGGAGTTGTCACCAATCCAGCTTGTATGGGCTTCTTTGTACATGTCTTATTGTTCTCCTCAAAGCGATTACAAGACTCATGAAATGTAGACTCTGTTTCATTGCTTTATTTATTCCCAGTAATCAATCATCTGTGCTTTGGGGGGAGGGGGTTCTTTTTGAGACAAGGTCTCCCTGTAGCCCTGACTGGCCTGCAATTTGCTATGTAGACCAGGCTGGCTTTGAACTCACAGAAATCAATCTGCCTCTGCCTCCAGAGTGCTGAGATTAAAGACGGGCGCCACCATGCCCAGCCACCATCTGTGCTTTGAACAAATATCTGATATCTGTCAAGTGAATGCATGGTTTAATAGCGTCATGTATTGAGCACATGCTAGTTGCCAAGAACTTAAACAATAGTTATTATCATTATCCCCAGTTGATAGATAAGAAGTTAGATAAATTGACCAACTTCATACAGCTAGTAAAGGTTGGATTTGAACTTATGTAGTCTACTTCCAAAACTTATGTTCTTAACTGATATGTAATAATAAATACAATAAAACAATATTAGAGGGCTGAGGATATATCTCAGTAATGGAGTGCTCGTCCAGCCAGTACAAACAAGGTTCTGGTTTAGTTCTCCAGCACCACAAAAGAAGAAAAAAAAAAAGATGATAATCTTAAAGTAAAATAAGACAAAACTGCATTCTATCTTTTTTTAAAAGCCAGGTGTGGAGAGGTGAGATAAAGGTGCTTGCCACCCCAAGCCTGGTGACACACATACAAAATATATAGATAAATGTAATAAAAATGCAAAATAAAAATCTGGGTATGATGGCACAAGCCTATCATCTCAGCACTTAGGAGATGGAGGCTGGAGGATCAGGAGTTCAAGGCCAAAATGGGCTATATGTGACATTGTCTCAAAAGCAAAACAAACAAAAACAAAAGTATAAAAAGTTTAATAGCTTTTCTAATGATAATTATTTCAATACTTCTTTTTTGAAATATTAAGAATCACAGTCCTGTTAAAAAAAAAAAAAAAAACAGGGGAGGGGCCCTGGAAACATGACCCAGTGTTTAAGAAAGTTTGCTGCACAGTCGTGAGGACTGGGTCCCAGATCCAAGAACCCATGTAATAAGCCATGTGTCCCATGTGTACCACACATACTTGTAACTTCAGCCCCAAGGGATCTGGTGCTCTCCTCTGGCACACGTGAATGCCCCCCATCACATGCACACACACGCACACACACAAAAATAATAATAATAGTAATCTTATTTTTTTTAAATGGTGTGGGGCGGGGGCTGGAAAGAGGGCTCAGTGGTTAAGAGCACTGGCTGCTCTTGCAGAAAACCTGGGTTTGATTCCCGGCACCCAGATGGCAGCTAACAACCATCCATAACTGCAGTTCCAGAGGATCTGACACCTTCTTCTGACTTCCTCAGGCATTGCACAACATAGGTGCACGTAACACATGCAGGCAATATACCCATAAACATAAAATAAAAATAATAAATAAAATATCTTTTAAATGGTGTTGGGAGCCAGGCCTAGTGGCACAGGCCTATAATCTCAGTTATTCAGGAGGCTGAGGCAGGAGAATCACAAGTTCAAAATCAACCTTGGCTACAGAGTAAGTTCCAAGCCATTTTGGTAATTTTGTGAGACCTTATCTTAAAAGAGTGCTGAGGATACAGGTCAGTGGTAGAACAGTCACCTAGCATCCCCAAATCTATCCCTAGAACCACAAAAACAAACAGAACAGATGTTGGCTTAGATTTTTGTCTTGTTTTATTCTTAATGTGTGTGATGTGCATGCTCAGATGTGTGTGGGTACTCATTTGGGAGTAGGTAAATGTGCACACATGTAGGAAGGCCCGAGGTTGACATGGGGTGTCTTTCTCTATCCCTGTGCACTCTCTTTATTGAGGCTGGGTCTCTTGCTAAACCTGCAATGCTGATTTGGCTGATCTAGGTAGCCAACTTGCCCTAGTGATCCCTTGTCTGTGCCTGTTGGGATCACAGGTGGGCAGCTATGCCCATCCAGCTTTTATGTGGGTTCTGGGGATCTGAATGCTAATTCTCATGTTTGCACAGGGAGTGCTTTACCTACTGAGCCATTTCCCCAGCCCAGGGGTGGAAGAGCTGTTTTGGTTTTTGCTTTCAGTGCCTATGCTTTGCTGGTACTCTATACATAAAGTTTCCTATTGGGTTACCAAGCACAGGCTATAAAACTGCTTGAATGGACCTTCTTGCAGGGCCAGAACATCTGGATGCAGGGTGTCACCCTTTTGAAGCCATTATCCTAAATACCACTCCACCCATAAAATAGCTCTGGGAAGGCAGGAGAGCTGATAAGCAGCACCATCACTTCCTCCTGTTTCCAAATCATCATCTGAAATGGGCTCAGCGGCTCCTCCTCTAGATCATCACACTGTGAACAGACAGTGAGCTACACAGAAGGAGCATGATTCTGGGTTCCAATTCCACCTCAGCAAGTCAAAGGCTATTTGTAATTGTGGCCCTGGGCAGTTTCTACTCTGAATCTCAGTTTGTATATTTTTAAAACTGGAAGTAATAATATTCCTAGATGCCTTAAGGTCTAAATGAGATACATTTTGCAAAATGTTCACAGAGTGACAAGTACATAGTTATAGGTACCAAGTGAATATGAGCTCTTTGTTCCACCTCTCAGGGTTGTACAACCAGAACTGGGGCTTGATTTTGCAAAGGAAGGAGTCAGACATCTAGAATTTGGGGTGGAGAAACATCTCACCTTTCTTAATCCCCAGGTCTTATTTCCAACCTCTTCAGCAAACTCTTCATCGTTTGTAAGAAGGAAATTGTCAAAGATGCTGCCTGATTTCACCTGTGAAAGGAAGATAAGTGAGATTGTTGCAACCAGGTACCCGAAGAGCTGGGGAGATGGCTCAGTGGGTAAAAGTGCCTGCAACACAAGCTTGAGAACCTGAGTCTGGATCCCCAGCACTCATGTAAAAAGCAATGTATGGCTGTCAGAGTACTTGCCAGAGTAACCTCAGTGCTGTTAGAGGCAGAGATAGGAAGATCACTGAGCTTGGCAGCCACCACCAGCCTAGCTCTAGTTTCAACAAGAGAGCCTATCTCAAGGGAACGAGGCAGAAATTAATAGAGCTGGACATCTGATGTCCTCCTCTGGGCCTCTGTGTGCATGGATGTATATACCTGCGCATAAAACACACCAACTCTCTCTCTCTCTCTTTTTCTCTCTCTCTCTTTCTCTCTCTCTCTTTCTTTCTCTATCTCTCTTTCACACACACACACACACACACACACACACACACACACACACACACACACACACATCAAAAGTCTCTTGCTAAAGGCAGATTCCAGGCCATGTGCAAAAGTTTTCATCAATTATGATTGGGAATGGGGATTCAGAAGTTAATAATGCAGTGGCCCAGGATGCTATACTGCTTCAGCTGATGTGCTCTAGAAAGAAGTTACTGCTTTCCAAGAGTCTATGCCCCTTCAAACCTCTAAGCAATGCAGTAGACAGCTGTGAAGAGACTTTCATCACTCTCCCAGCCTCCATGTCGGGCACAGTGGCTCTTACATAAGTCCAGATTGTCAAATCCTACCTCTGATGATGCTTATATGTAAATGTCATTTTAAAGGTTCTTTCCTTGGGCTGGTGAGACATCTTAGTGGGTACAGGTGCTGGTTGCTCTAAAACCTGACAACCTGTTTGATCCCTAGGACCTAACAGTGGAAAGAGAGAACTCCCAAAAGTTGTCCTCTGACTTTTACACACACACACACACACACACACACACACCATTTTTAAACAGTCCTTAGCCTGGCATAATGGTACCTTTAAGATAGGTGGATCTCTGTGAGACTGAGGCCAGTCGGGTCTACATAGCAAGTTCCAAGTGAGCTGGGGCACGGGGATACCCTATCTCAACTCCCTAAAATTCCTTAATATAATCTGAGGAACTAAAAGAACATAGGAAGAAAAAAAGGCTTAACAAAAAAAATGTAAGAAGAATTTAGAGTCTCTAAAACTTAGACCTTATATCAGAATTCACTATTTTCTTAAAGATTATTTGTTTATGCTTATGTGTACCATACTCGTCCAGGAGCTAGCAGAGGCCAGAAAATAGTGTGGGATTTCCTGGAACTGAAGTTACAGCAGTTGTGAACAGTCACATGGGTGCTGGGAACAGAACCCAGGTCTTCTGCAAGAGCACCCAGTGCTCTTAACCACTGAACCATCTCTCCAGCCCAAAGAATAATTTATTTACCATCCTGGGAAAATAAAAACAATTCTATATCGCCCTTCTTTTTGCTCCTTTGAAACATCCAGATGCTAAAACCATCCATAACTCCTGTTCCAGGGGATCTGATGCCCTCTTCTGACCTCCGCAGGTATTGTACAACATGGATGCACCTACCAACACTCAAGCAACACACTCATATACATAAAACAAAAGAAAATGAAATAATAAATAAAATACCAAAAATAAATCATCATCAATTTTATTGGAGCAGTTGTATGATCAAGAAGAAGTTTAGTAGTATGTTATGAAGTGTCCCTCCTCTACACTTTATAAAAGTCTGCCTTATTCTTTTATGACTAAAAACCTATATTTTTTGAATTTTTGTTTGTAATAAGAATGACTTTTTATTTGGCCATCACCCCACTGACTGTCTCCAGGAAAAACAAACAAACAGCTGCTGAATTAGCAATTTTATTTTGCTCTGAGTCATTTTTTTTTTTTCCCCAAATTGGCTTGTAAAAGTCGATTGCAACTGTAAGATGTTTTCTGACCTTTGAGATTTTTGTTTGAAGAGAATGCTCCTAATCTCCCTTGTTCTCTTCAGTGTCCCCTTGCCCCTGCCCCCTTCCACCAAACTCATAGCTTGTGAGGGAACCAGCCCTGCTTCCTAACGTTTGCTGGTGTGCTGACTTAGATCTATTTATCCCTCTTCTGTGCTTTTGAGTTTTCAGTCACAAAACAGTAAAATGGAAGAAAATACACGTCTCCACCCTAACCCATGTAGTTAGGAGAAAAGGACACACAAGAAAGCTGTGTTGGGGCTCACTGTCCAGCTAGGTGTCAGTATGAGACCCAGTTTCAAAAAATAAGATGGGGTCTGCAGACATGGCTGGCTGCCTTGCAGAGGACCTGGGTTCAGTTCCCAACACCCATGTGGTAGCTAACAGCCATCTGGATTCCAGGGGATCCAGTACTCCCATCTGGCCTTCAAGGGCACCAAGGCCTGAATGTGATGCACATACATACTACAGGGAACATTCATTTTATGTGTAACATAAAAATAAATCTTTAAAAAATCTAGAGCTTGGGGCTGGAGAGATGGCTGAATGGTTAAGGCCCTGTCTGCTCTTGCAGAGGACCCAATGTTTGATTCCCAGCACCCACATAGCTGCTAACAACCGACTGTAACTCCAGGTCCAGGGGATTCAATGCCCTCTTCTGACCTCCATGGGCACTGCAACATTCACGCAAATAAAATAAAAATAATAAAAATTTTAAAATCTAGAGCTAAAAATATAAATAAAATTACATTTATTATGCTGGGTATGGTGGTGCACATCTTTAACCCCAACACTTGGGAAGCAGAGGCAGACAGATCTCTGTAAGTTCAAGGCCAGCTTAGTCTACATAGAAAGTTCCAAGTCAGCTGGGGCTACAGGGAGATACTGTCTCAATTAAAAAACCCCAAACCAAAACAAACAAACAAAAAAGGGACAAGCAACTGAGGAAGAACAGCTCATTGTCAGCCTCCGATCTCCACACGAGCCAGTACGGGCTAGCCCACTGCCCTCACACATATACTGCATACAGACATACATCGCTTACACATCCCTGAGCCCCGCTTTTTCTCTTTAGTAAACTGGAGAGGAGGCGTGGGTGTAGCGTGGTGGCACCATCCTTGCATAGCGTGTGTGAGGCCCAGATCATCTGGTAGAGGGGGTCAATGCACTTTGCTTTGCATGATACCCAGACTCTCCTCATTGCGGCTTGTGTAACATCCCTTCAAAGATCACAAGCAGCCCCAGAGAAAGAGAATGCTGTTCATCCCCCGCCATCTCCTCTCAGCCTCAGCCCTGAACCCAGAATGCAGTCACTTCTACCTGAAAAAAAGTAAAAGGACTGGGTGTCAGAAGAGGGAACAGCAGGGTCAGGGAGTAGGTTCACTGAGCTGAGACGGAGGGACCAGGAGGGCAGCTGGGACGGCAGAACATCTACAGATTGTAAAGCGGAGGCCGGAGAGGCGCAGGGCACTTAGATTTTCTGATTTACGCAAGGATTCTGTGGTCACCTCCATGTTCCTCATTCACTAAGTGAGGAACCTTGAGTAAGACCTGGGAGTGTCAAACCTGATTAGAAATGATAAGGAATGAATGCCTGTGAGGGTGACGTCAGCATTGCACAGAATCCCCCCCACAACAATAATCTAGGGTTTTAGAAATGACATCTCTTGGGACTTCATTCCAGATTAGAACTTGTCATTTAGTAGGATCCACTTTTGACCTACATGCATTATTATTAAGGTTTGGGGAGCACTCCTCGACATGGTTAAATTCCTCTAAGAGAAAGATTTGCCTAGAGAGCTTACTGAACCCAGAGTAATTAGTGCCAAATAATTTTAAATTTTGTAGATGAACAAAGGTATAATTTAAAATGTATACCCTAATGTTTTCAACAGATGAAAAAAAAAACCAACTCAGATATTTTAAGGGCTAGCAGTAAGCCTGACAAACTGAGTTCAATCCCTGGAATCCTCATGGTGGAAGGGAAGAACAGACTCACACAACTAGTCCTCTAACCTCCATACATGCACATATGTGCACATTCACACACACACAAAATAAATGAATGAAAAAAAGTAGACAGAGTAAGCACATTAATATGATCACATATGTTTATATGATGCTGAAAGTTCTTGTTACTTATTTTAAAGGCACAGAGAGAGAAAGAGAGAGAGAGAGAGAGAGAGAGAGAGAGAGAGAGAGAGTTAGCAATGTGAATATGTGCAAATTGTAGCTACATTCCTCAGATAAGCCAGAAAGTAAAGAAAGATAAAATATGTTCCTTCCCCCTTCTCTGCCCTTCCGGACGTGCACCTTGGACCCAGTAATTTATGTACATGATCTCCTTGAATTTCTGTGCTGCTCTCTCTAAGTCAGGAAACTGAGAAAGTAGGAAAAATTACGTAGGGAATGAATAAAGAAATAAAGAAAGTTTCAAATGGGGGTGCCTGTCCCAGAGGCTACGGAGTCAAGGACAGCAGAGATCACTGGTCGGGGATGCTTGCATTCCCAGCAGCACTAGGAGGCCAAGGCAGGAAGATTTCTAGTTGGAGTCAGCTTGGGCTACATAGAGAATCCTTAAAAAAGAAGCAAGAAAGAGAGAAAGAAAAGCAGAAAGAAGAGAAAGAGGAGGAGGAGGAGGAGGAGGAGAAGGAGGAGGAAGAGAAAAAGGAAAGAAAAGAAAGTTTTGAGTCACTAGTCAGAGCCAGAGACTTGTCAGGACAGACCTAAGGACAAGAGACGGTACTTTCTTTCTTTTTAAAATACTTTTTAAAAATTTTGTTTTATGTGTTAAAGTGTACTGCCTTCATGTATAAGTGCACCAGTGTCGTGCAATGCCCGAAGAAGTCAGAAGAGGGCATTGGATTCCCTGGAACTGGAGTTAGGACAGTTGCTAGCCACTATATAGGTGCTGGGAACCAAACCCTGGTCCTCTGCAAGAGCAGCCAGTGCTCTTAACTTCTGAGCTCTCTCTCCAGCCCTAGGCCATGATTTCTGAGGCTCTGTCTTATTGAGGGTGTGACCCATCATAGCAAGGGTTTTAGAGGTAGACAGACCTGTCTCTATCAAGCTCCACCCTAGCACATCACTTTACATTTCTGAGGCTTATTTCTCTCAAATATAAAGTCTTAATGTGGGATACTAACATTCACCTTACAGACCAGAGAAACAGGAGAGCAGTTTGGATGAAGCTCTAGTTAGAAGCCAATATTAAATAAAACAGAGTTCTCTTTTCCCCAGCAAATTCTTCAGGACTCTATAGATAGCAGTTTCTAGAGACCTCCAGAACAGATAGCGGGTCACATAGGTCTCAAAGAAGAAAGAGATGGAGGGGGAGCAACTGTCCGAAGCCGGAGTACCTGAGCTCTTCCCCTCTTCCCTCCTAATTAAGGCCCAGGGAGGATGACTGGCAGAATGAGAGAGGCAATGTCAGGATTTTCATTGTAGCTGAAATAAAAGCTCCCAACACATGTCCAGGGTCTCTGATATTTCAAATTTCTGCTACATTTCTGATTTTTGTTTACCTACAGACCCATCCCTCAAGGCTGGGTATGATGATGCAAACCTGTAGTCCCAGCACTTGGGAAGTGGAGTCAGGAGGATCAGGAGTTCAAGGTTATCCTTTACTACACAGCAAGAAGCAAAAGGAATCATGTCAGACCAACAGAGGCAGCATAAAGTTCTGGCAGCGCACTGGAGTGAATGTGGTACTAGAAGGACCAGCACTCAGGTCCTTCCTTTTCTGCTTACCTCATCAGATATGCATTCTTTTTTTTTTTTTTCTGAGCCTCCTTTTCATGGTTAAAAATAGATACACAATGAAAATTAAATGGAGCCTCAAAGTCTTTCCTACATCAGTACATAGAAGAGGCCAAAGAAATTTTAGCTCTTTATAATTTTGAAGATGAATATAATGATTCTCATCTTAAAGATGAATAGTTTGTGATTTAAAAAGAGCAAGATTCATTCAATTCCATGATTGCCAGTCCACCTTGTGAGAGTTACAGGAACTGTTGATTCATGGCTTTGAGTCGAGAGAGCTTTACCTGCCAAAGATCCAGGCCAAGAACACTGATGTTATGATAGTGAGAAATGGTGGGGTCAGGCTTATATTTGGGGTTGTCTATCTCTGGATGAATCCACTCTCCCTGATAATTGGGATTGTCAATGATCCGAGGTTTCCATTGTCCCTAAGTAAAGAACCAAGAGTGAACGTGTCAGTGATAATTTTCTATTCTTATGATCTCATTCAGTCAAAAAAGGTTAATTAACTTATGAACAGCTTTATATTAGATGTAAGGATTCAGAACAGGATTCCTAGAACTTTTTCCCCTTTCTTTGAGCGAAGGCAGAAGACATTTCTAAGTGTCTTCTTGAAATGGCAGGGGCCTATTTCGTCTGTGTCCCTTTCTACACAAGTTCATTCATAAAGTTAAGAAAATGCAGCGACTCAGAAAACATCACCTAAGTATATTGGCATTGGGGCTGGTCTCTTCCTCATGTGTGTCACAGGAAACTGTGGCCAGATAAAATGCTTGCCTCAGCCAGTTTTATTGCTGGATAGTTTGTCAGCTGATTCTTTAGTTCTTCTTGTTCCTAAACACGAGGTCAGGAATTAACCTTTAAAAAGAAATCCCCCTAGCTCCCACATTCCCTGGACTCACGTACATCCCACTCTTTGCCCTTCTGGCCTACTTCTAAGATGTCCAGGTCTTGACCTCAGACCCATTCCCTGTTCAGACCATGTTCCTTTGACTGGCAGCTTTTCACAAACCTGGACAAGCTCCTTGCCCAAGTCTGCCTGAACCTCTACCTCTCCGTTCTGGCTTTGCCAGCCCTCCCTGTCCTCCGGAGGCACAGCTCAAGAGCAGGGCTTTGATGAGATCACAGTACTATCTGGGGCACAGAGAGGAAGAACAGGATTTCAGAAGTTTTGTTTTGATTTTGTTTTATTTTACTCTGAGACGAGATCTTGCTGTGTAGCCCATGGGGAGTGGCCTTTGAATCCTCCCACCTCCGCCTCCCAAGGGCCAGGATTATAGGCCTACACCACCAGGCATAGCTTAGAATTTCTGTTTTGTAAATTACAATTTGCATTTTTTCCATCTGATTTCTCTTTGAAAGTTTCCATTGGAAAGAAAGACCCCTCACCTTGTACTTGGCGTTCTGTATCAGGGGCCCTTCCCATTCACCGTCCATTGCCTCGTTCCAGTCTTCTGGCTTCTTGGCTTCTGGGTCTGGAATGAACTCAAAGTCTTCCCAGTCCTAAAATGTAATATTTCTTCATGAAGACAGGGGTTTCAAGTGCAGTTAGGGAGAGTTGGGTTCTGCTTCCCTGTGTGATGGCCCAGTGTAGTACTTTGCAAACAAACCCAGTGCAGGAGAGAAAAATCCTTGGAACCCCATCCCTGGATTCACCTTCACTCTGATCTTGAATGCTTTAACTCACTTAAGACGGGTATTATCCCTGTCTCTCACCTCACCCTTCCCTCAGTCGTGTGTGCTGCTATGGTTTGGATGTGTCAGCCCCCACAACACTTTAATTGTCAATGTAATATTACTGAGAAGTATTATAATTCCCAAGCTAAGCAAGACTGTATCAAAACTATAAATCCTAGGTAGTTACTTCCCAATCTCAGGAAACTTCCTGTGGTCCGGACTGCAGGAGTACAGAGGCCTGAGGTCTCTTTGCCCTTCCCCAGGCCTCTAGGGACCCTGACTGCATCAGATACATAGTCTTTGCTGGAGGCAGGGTTTACAGTCAGTCTTGCCGCCCTGAGCATGCCTCCTGGGCCCGGCTAGAACTCAACCTCTTATTTTCTCATGGTGCTGAAAACCCCAAGCACTGAGTCTAATCAATCTACCTCAATTCCCTGACTCTACCTCCCCCAGGATTAAATTCCCATCCAACCCCCCCCCCACCTCAGGTTTCTTATCTTCTGGGTCCTCTATTTGCAGACGTTCATCCCATTTTCTTGGCTTCCTGGCATAGGGGTCTTTTATTTTCCTAGGGGGCAAGAAGTCCCAGTCATCTTCCAGTTCCCCGGTTGTCACTTTCTGGTTGTCAATTTTAACTTCATAAGTGGCATTGGGGCGAAGGATCAGAGTGTATAGGTGAGTGTCTTTATTGATCTATAAGGGAACAGATGCCATTTCAGTTCCATACAGAACGTCAGAGATCTCAGGTATTGTGTTCTCTGATGCAGCCTCCCACATGTTAACACACTTTCCCACATTCCTCTTCTCTTTATCTAGGTAATGAGCCTATAGGAATTCTGGGCTCACTCTGCCAAGTGCACACTTGTGGTCTCACGCCTGTGGTCTCTCCTATCCATCAGCCCCTCCTCTTTTGCACCTCTGATCATTCTCTGATGATTTTCAACAACAGGGGTTGTATAAGATTCATCTGTCACATCTACAGTCTCCAGCCCCAGACCTGCCCCAGGAGAGGACTTCACGCATACAGCCCCTGTACAGGCTTGGTCAGTAAGGCCTAGGCCTCAACACAAACTCTCTAATGACCCAGGTCTTATGGGCTTTCCTAGAGGCTGTTCTAGTCTCTCTGATGCTCTAGCTGTATCAATCCTTTTGCTGTGCCACAGTTTCACAAGTCTCTTTGACTTTTCCTTTTTTATAAAAAATTTTATTTACTATTTTAATTTTATGTGCATGAGTGTATTGCCTGAATGTGTGTAAGTACACCCACATCATGCACTGCCCTTGGAGGTCAGAACAGGGTGTTGGATTCCCCTGGAAATGGAGTTACAGATGGTTGTTAGCCACCATGTAGGTGCTGGGAATTGAACCCGGGTCCTCTGCAATAGCAGCCAGTACTCTTAAGTGCTGAGCCACCTCTCTAGGTCTCTTCTTGACTTTTCTTATGTCCTCTTTCAGGAATTCAGTTCTCCATAACATTGCTATATTTATTTAGAAGAAAATGCTTATCCTTCAAAAATCAGCCCAAGAGAAACCTTCTCTGGGAAGCAATAATTGCCTAAGCCTCCAGATTGGTAAGGAGTCCTCTGTGCTCCTGTAGACACAAATCATATAGGTAGCCATGTTCCTTTGCTTGACTCTTATCTTTGACTGTGAAAGTTTTCTTTTGTTTTGGTAAGATCTTGCTAAGTTTTCCAAGTTGGCCTTGAATTTACAGTCTTTCCACCTCAGACTCCCAAGTAGATGGGATTTTAGGCACAAGTCACTGCCTGGCTTCTTGTGAGTTTGGTTAATTCAGGAGCCGTGTCTGGTTTGCTCTCTCTCAAGGCCCAGGGCAGAGTTAACATCTGGTTAATGCCCTTTAGAACCGCTGATGAAATCTATCTACTGTCCTCTAGCCAACCTCGATGTCTCTAACCTGATGTTACTGAGATAAACTGACCTACCATACTTCATCTAAGTATGACACTTCCTTCCTCCCCATCCTCTCCAATATCTAACAGTGGGTAACTAGGCCACACCACATTGAAGACACTGTATGACTTCCCAGGTTTCTTGGTCTGCTGTTCTTTTGTGAACACCCACCATTTACAGTACTTCTCTGAGTCTACTGACTCTATGAAATGGAGATGATAGTGTTTAGTATTTAGAGTTTTTATAAGGATGAAGTGGGATAAGATATATAACATGTTTTTTTCTTTTTTTCTAGGCTGAGGACCAGTCCACATACTCACCCTACACTTGAGGGTCTTGTTGTTCTCATGGTATTTTCCTTGGTGATAAAGGATGACCTGTAATCTGTTGTTGCCAAAGCCACAGATGTCGGGGCCTACAAATTAAACCCCAAAGCATGATTTCACATTGATTTCAGGCAGTTTTCCCAGGCTAAGACCCAAGACAGACACAGACTGTGTCATCAGTGTTTCAAGCAAGAATCAGGATTATTTAAGAAAGATGTAATAAAAGGGATTATTTGCAAAGGGGAGCAGGCCTTTGAGAAAACAAAAGGTATAGGGCTATATTCAAGGCTAGTCGCAGAAGAGGGATGGGAGGAGCAGGGACATCAGATCCTGACGACGGTCCTGAGAGGGCCCGGGAGAGGAGCAGACTTCCAGGGACACCTCCAATCTCCAGTCAGGCCCCACCGCCTAAACCAACTGGAAGGCCCTCTGACGCCAGGCATTTCTAGCATGTCACTTAATTCTGACAAGTAAGCAACTTGTGACTCAGAGAAGTCAAGCACTTGTCAAAAGCCAAAGAGCTAGTGAGAAGCCTTGTTAGGATTCAAAGTCCTGCTACCTAGTCACAGAGCCCGAAGCCTCCGCATTATGTGACATCCTAGGGACAACTATGGTTCAGAGCCACAGAGCCTAAAGCCCCTCATGTTATTGCTCTCTACTCACAAAAATCTTCATGGTGTTTCAGCTAAGATCAAGTATGAAACACACACACACAACACATAATGCACACAGCACACACATGCACAACACACATGTATATCTACACATAGCACATACATAGAATACATACTATATACAATACATATAATACATACACACCACACAAGACACACAACAAACTACATACCACATACACATACATCCAATATACACACAACACACACATACCACACACACACACACATACATGTGAGGCATTCACACTGTACTCTAGCCACACTGGTCTTCTCCTTACTTCTTTATGTGCATTTGAATTTTATGACTAAGGTTTTGTACATGTATGCCTTCCTCTTCCTATTAAAATCTTACTCACTTCAAAAGAAATGATTATTTTTGTTTGCTTGTTTTGACACAGGGTTTCCCCAAAGCTCCAGCTAGCCTGGAACTCGATATGTAAGCCTTGATGTCGCAGAGATCTTCCTGCCCCTGCCTCCCAAGTACTGGGATTAAAGACATGTGCCACTTTGACCAGCTAAAGAATTTATTTATTTATTTATTATTTATTTGTCTTTTTGAGACAGGGTTTCCCTGTAGCCCCACCTGACCTGGAACTCCCTAAGTATACCAGGCTGACTTGGAACTGACAGAGATCTGCCTGCCTCTGCCTCACAAGTGCTAGGATTAAAGGCATGTGTCACCATGCCCAGCAAAGGATTTATTTTTTAAAACTTGATGTATTTCACCTGCATGTATATGAATAATGTGCCTAGTGACTAATGAAGCCAGAAGAGGGTGTTGGATCCCCTGGAACTGGATTTACAGATGGTTGTGAGCTGCTGTGTGAGTGCTCGAAACAAACCTGTGTCCTCTGCAAGAGCAAGTGCTCTTACAACGTTTTGAGACACTGAGTAGCCTTAGTTATCTCACCAGCCAAATGAATCATAAATCCCCTGGGACTTACTCAAGCACCCCATAGTTATCAAGGGTGTTTGGAGGGCCATGCTTAGTGCTAGGCTCTGAGGTGTATCTTCAGGTCTCTAGGAGCTCACAGCCTAAGGAGATAAATTCCATACACCTAAGGGAGGAGGTAGGCACAAGGAGTCCAGGAGCAAAGGAAGGCTTGGGAGATGATGAGGGAATACTGAGTACAAAGGCAATGAACTTTAGAAGGACCTGAGTGTTTCGGTGATATGTAGACCAGGCTGGCCTCTAACTTAAGAGCAATCCCTCTGCCTCTGCCTCTTCCTCTGTCTCTTTGAATGGTATGTGGCATCACACTTGACTCAATGCCTTTTTAAGAATGTGTTTTTCAGGGGCTGGAGAGATGGCTTAGTAGTTAAGAGCACTGGCTGTTCTTGCAGAGCACCTGGGTTCGATTCCTGGCACCCACATGGTGGCTAACAACTGTCCTTAACTCCAGTTCCAGGGGATCTGACACCATCTTCTGATATCCTCGGGCATTACACAACTTGGGTGCACTTACATACATGTGGACATAATACTCATATGCATAAAATTTTAATAATAATAAATAAAATATTTTTAGAAAATAATTTTTTTTTCATTCTGCCTTTAAAAAAGTTATTTAGTTGCCTTAAGGTAGAAGATACGAAGTTTACAGACAGACAAAACTGGCTCAAATTCTGGCTTTCTACTTCCTAACCTTGGACAAATTCTTGCCTCTTATTTCCTCCTCATCGGCAAAATGGAGATAATAACAGTCCAAGGTGTGTATGGGACAGGGATCACACTTTTATTATCTCTAATTTCCTTACTACGATCACCATGCACACATATACATATATACAGAGAATGACAGATTTTAAAGAAAACAGAAAGATCCCGGAACAGATACATGTTTTAATATACCTTAAGCATTATAGTTTGCATAAGAAAAAGACTGAAAGCAGATATGGTGGCTCACATCTACGATCCTATCACTTGGGAAGCTGAAGCAGGAAGACTGCTATGAATTTGAGGCTCATCTGGGCTACATAATAAGTTCCAGGACTACCTGAACTACAGAGTGAGAGCCTGTCTCAATAAATAAATAAATAACAAAAAAACCCAACACACACACACAAAGAGAGATTAAAATTTAAGAAACAACACAGAGCTCGGTAGAAGGCAGGATGCAATAAAAAAATGAGGCTGAATAAAAGGTTTTGGGGTTGTGCGTTTGCTTTTGTTTATTTGTTTTTGAGGCAGGGTCTCCCTATAGCCCCAGCTGTCCTGGAACTCGCTATGTAGAACAGGCTGGCCTCCATCTCAGAGAGATGCTTGGGTTAAAGGTATGCACCATCACACTGGCAAGAGGGGAGTTTGAAAAAGAGAAGGAGAGAGGGTAGATGGGGAGAATAGAGAGAGAAAAGAGAGGAGAGAGAAAGAGACAGACAGAGACAGAGAGACAGAGGCAGATCTGAAGCTTCCTGGGAAAAGAAAGAAGTGCATAGAAAATTAAGGAAACATTGGTGCCTGATGTTCAATGGAACCTTCTTTCTGACTTTGTACAAAAACATCCGGTCCAATCCACATTCATCTGTGCTTTGCAAACTGGAGTATTTATTTGCTGTTCTTCCAGTATTGAAATTATATTCAAAGTTGTTTGGGGCTAAGTAAGAGTTGGGTAGCCTCAAGAAGGCCCAGTTACATACTTAGGTTCCAAATGTCGTACTCAGGACACACGACAGATGTCTGTTGAAGATCACTTTCCTAATCTGGGGTGTCTTTCTCTCTCTGAGGCAGAGCACAGTGCCATATTGAAGGTCTGTGCTTCTTTTCTGAGAACTGGGTTGTGCCTCCTTGTCCTATAAACTTGTTAATATCACATGATTCTCCACCTCTTTGGTCTATTTATATGAGCATTTAGTTTAGAGGAGCCTCTTTTTTTCATGTCTCTGGAGAGTCCAACTGCCCAGGCAATAAGGAGCTATCTTGTTACAAAACCTCTGATCCAGGCCTTTCAACAACCACAGTGCTTCTTACCCAGATCTGGGAGGCTGACAGCAACTGCTGTCGGGTAGCTTACCAAACATGATGTAATACTGGGACTCTGAATGCATATCCTCCTGGTTGAGGGTGGCAGGAAACAGTTTCACATACCCTCCACCGCAATCAATGCCTTGTTCATGTTTTACTGAAAACTGAACCACCAAGGTCTCGTTCTCATTGCTGAATGGCTTAAACCTGGTTGAAATGGCGTAGAACTTAGCATCTTGGCTGGTCTGGAGACCTGAGGGCAGAGAGAGAACAGAGATTTCATGCTGAAATTCCCTGAAAGTGGCTAGGAAGACTCCATACTTGACCTAACCAAGCTCTATTATTTTCTCACACACTTACGGTGTGCCAAGTGCTATGCAGGAAGCATAACAACATGTGATCTCATTCAAGCCTCTGAGCAATCCCCCAAAATAAGCAATGTCCTTACTTTCTAGGCTGAGCCAAGGGGAGTGGAAGCTAGGTAATAAGAAATCTAAATAGAATTTTAAATTTCATTTGATGCTGTCTTTTGCCTATATCGTGTGTGACCACTGATTTTTAAGAGAGATTTCAGCACCATTCTGCAGCTTTGTAAAACCAGGCCCTGCCTTGCTGAGACTCGCCAGATGCCGAAGGAGGTTCTACCATGTACAAGACTAGGGAAAGAAGTCCAGAATTAACTCTTAGACAAATAATAATCATTATTTTAATTTATTGAACATTTAACTCTTTAAAAACATGTATGAGTATATGTTTGTGAATTATGTTAAAACCGTGTGTGTATATATGTGTATTGTGAGGTATAGATGTGGTGTGTGTGCACATGTGTATATACACCCCTATGTGCACAGAGGCCAGAGAAATATATCAGGTATCCTGTTTTATTTACCTTATTCCCTTGAGAGAGGGTCTGTCAGTAAGTCTGGAGCTAGGCTAGAGGTTGGTAAGCCCAGGTATCCTCCTGCTCCTGTCTCCAAGCCCCAGAACTGGGGCTACAGGAACATGCAGCCATGCCCAGCTTTTTACATGGGTTCTAGAACTCAGTCCTCATGCTTGCTCTCTAAGCACTCTTAACTTCTAAGTCATCTCCTCAGCCCCAAACATTTAACTCTACCTTCATTCACTTGTGTTACTGTTAATCCTCACAATAACCATGTGAAGCGGGCTATACTGATCACTTTGTCATGAAGCCATTGAGGCTATTTCATGCCTCCAGGATCATTCAACCAGTCTTAACTCCAGAGTCCCCAACCTCTAGTGAATCTCAAAGCTGCCACGAACCCTAGAGCCTTTCTAGGCTAACCAACCACATGCAGAAACTATGACTCAAAGAAGAAAAGTTCCTTGCTAAAGATGACACAGTCACAAATGACAAACAGATGCCTGGCCACATCTGCTGGCTCCAAGGCCAGTAGTCTTTTTACTGTGCCATGTTGCTGCCCAGCTTACTGGTATGGTTTTGTCATGTTAATTCTCTTCATATGGTTCCCAGTTCCCAGTGAAGGTCAAACTAGTAGTAGTTTAGTTTATAAGCTATTAACATCAAACATCATGGGTTATTATCATTCACAATTGCTGAGGGTCCTTCCTTCATAATTCCACAGCTCTCTGTACTTCCTTGAGTCATACTCTGTTGAAATGAGATTTTATTTCAGTCCCTGAACAATTTCTAAACATCTTTGTGTTCACACATCTAGGACAGGGCTTGGCATACAAGAAATGCTCAATGAATAAGTGCTAAATTAAATTGGGTGTGGTGGCACACCTGTAATCCCAGCCCTTGGGAGGTAAAGCTAGGAGGACCAGGAGTTCAAGGTCAGCCTCTGTTACTAGTGAGCTCAAGGCCAGTCTGAACTATACACGACCCTGTCTCAAAAACAACAACAAAAAAGTGCTAAATTATGTAAAGGATCTTGGGCCTGATTTAGACAAGGTTGCAAGCATTTCTTATATATCAACTTGGTAGTAAGCATTTTCCTTTTGTACACCTTGTTAGGAACTGTGTTTTGAAAGGAATGCCTACTTTGGTAAAGACTTCAAGAGGGTTAGAAGAGCCAGGGAGGGAGTGGACACAATGACAAAAGACCAGGCTTTGAGGCTCTGCCATGCCGAACCCTGCTGTGTAGCCCTTCCAGACAATCAGGGGGATCCAATGAACCCCAGAGGGTGAGTTGCAGGGCAACAACCAAGAAGCCGAAGTGTGAGGTGTGTGGCTCTGCCTTTACTAGAGCTACCAAGATACAGGGGTCCCACAGGACCCTCAGTTTCCAGTTCTCTTTCCTCTGGTTACAGTTTGCTAGAGTGGATTTAAATAAATGAGATTTATAATGCTCAAGCCAGCTCATAATTCTCTCCTTTAATAAACATGGAAATGAGATTCTTAACAGTAGCCAGATGGAAGAAGATGGGAAATCACTCCTGGGATGATCAATGAACTCTATTTATAGAACAAAGGCTCTCTCAGACCGAGAACCCATGCCCACCGTCTGTGTCCTGAGAAATCACCCTTCCTCCACAATATGGTTTGGCCCTTACAACAGCCTTGTCTAGGGAGCTTGTCATTCAATGGTCACTATCTCCATTTAATATCCACACTCAGACATAAAAAGACATGCCCCAATTATACAGATTGCTGGTCAGCCCTGAATCCATCTGCTCCCCTCTTCATCACACTAAGCTGTTCTAGGAAAAGCAACATTTTGCAGTTCTTTCTCCTGTTCACAGTACAGAGCATAACTTGTAAAATCCTAGGGGTTTGGGGAAAGCAGCACAGGCTAATGGTAATGAACAGAGTCCCTGGAGTCAGACTCCAAGTCAAATCTCAGCTGTTCTTCTCAGCTGTGTAATATAGCCTTGGGCAAAGAGCTCAAGCTCTCTGGAACACCTCTGCAAAACTGAGCAAATAATAACCATTTCATGAAGCTGTTAGGAAGATTAATGGGATAATGTGTAAAGGTTTAGTTTATGGACATTGTAATTTTTATAGAGAGTTTGCTTGTGTGTGTGTGTGTGTGTGCGTGTGTGTGTGTGTGTGTTTGTGTGTGTGTTTGTGACAGGGTCTTACTCTGTTGCCCAGGCTGGCCTGGAACTTATGGCAATCCTCCTGCCTCTTGAATATATAGAGACATGAGGCATCATGTCCAGCTCCATCAACTATTTTCTTAAATAAGAGAAATGAATTGGTGATTACGGATAAAAACAATTGCGTAAAAATCACACTTTTTCGAGTCATTTAGTATATTCCTGAATTTACCTTTATCTCTTTCTTTATCTTGATAAAACTTTCCTGCCGTGAGCTGAAATTTACCATAATCTGGCTGATGTTTAGACTGTACCCATCGATTTGTCCATCCATCTACGAAGTAAAAGAGAAATTAAAGCAAAATGTACAAATTGCTTAAGTTTTCAATGCTGACTAAGCTCTATGGGAAATGTAACAGTGTAGCAGAGGGTGACTCAATATTTCTGAAATCACACTCACTTTTTAAGACTTGGAACCTTCTGTTCATGAGCTGCCATGTGGAGCGGCTTAAATACCAAGTACTTGAGCCACTTTCACATCAATGTCCACACACTCTCTTGACAGTTGAGTACTGAAATTCACTGAGGAAAAGTAGGATTGAAGGGAATAAAACATTTATTCTTATAAAAGTAGATGGAAAATGGGCAGGCAAGATGGCTTCACAAGTAAGGTCACTTGCTGCCAAACTTGATGACCTGAGATTGATTCCTGGAACCCACAAGGGTGGAAGGAGAGAACCAACTCATCACCGTATGTATACTATGGCAAGTAACTCCCAGAATAAATAAATCAATGTAACAGAAATGTTTAAAAGCAGAAGGAAAATGAGCTTAGGAAGACTAAGCCTTTATACATATTTAAATCTAGTAAAGTAAAATAATAGAATAGCTCTCTGAGGGAAGAGATTAACAATAACATTTTATGCTTCTTGAATTAGTAATGATGATTATGAAACAATCAATTTCCACTTACCCCTTTTTGTGTTTTAAACTTTGTAGACTCTCCTTTGCAATTTTAAGATGCTGATTAATGTGCTTTGCTTTGGCATAAATGGCATGCAGACAAAGAAGCATTTTTCTGGGGACCTGGCATTCCCTCCAAATACTCAATCTGGTCTTTCTGATTTTATGCCTCAGAGTTGCTGACTCCCAATTCTCAATTCCAATCATACTCAGAACCACAGAGCAATTTGGCAGCTTAAGATAGAAGAGGCCCTGAAGGTGGCCTTTATTTCATTTCCTCCCTGCCTCTGAATGGAGTTTCTCAAAGCTCACTTCCTAGTAGGTACGTATTGCTTTTCATCGCCCCATGAAAATTCCACATCACACACACTCGACAAGGACATCCGAACTGGTGTCATTGGTTCCTCTGATTCAAGTCTCAAGTCTGATGACTCAACCGCTTCTCATGAACCCAGGGCTTGAACTTTTTTTTTTTGAGGCAGGTCTCCCAGTAGCTCCAGCTGGCCTGGAACTCATTATGTAGACCAGGGTGGCCTTGATCTCACAGAGAACCACCTGCCTCTGCCTCCTGAGTGTTGGGACTAAAGACATGAGCCACCACTCCCAGCTTTCTTTCTCTTTTTTTCTCTTTTTTCTAAAGACAAGGTCTCACTCACATAGCCCAGCTTGGCTTGAACTCTTAATCCTTATGTCCCTGCCTCCTGAGTGCTGAGATTGCAGACTATACCATCATAAGCAGCTCTGTGTGTGTGTGTGTGTGCAGTTGGGTGGATGGGTACAGGTGTATGTGCATGTGTGTGTATGTGTGCCCACATGTGTACATGTGGAGGCCAAAGTCAGCTTCAGGTGCCCTTCCTTGGGTGCTGCCTTCATTGCTTTTTAAAAAATATTTTGCTTATTTTTATTTTATGTATATGTAAGTGCACCTATGTCTCACAGTGCCTGTAGAGGTCAGAAGACAGTGTCTGATCCCCTGGAACTAGGTTATGGATGGTTGATAGCTGCCATGTGGGTGCTGGGAATCGAACCCAGGTTCTCTTCAAGAGCAGCCAGAGCTCTTAGCCACTGAGCCCGTTCTCTCTAGCTCCCCTCCTTGCTTTGTGAGGCAGTGTCTCTGCCGGAGCCCGAGTCCTGCTGATAAAGTTAGACTGGAGAACCAGTGAGCCCCAGGGATCCACCCATTTTCACCTCCTCAGTGCTGTGATAACAAGTCCATGGCACCACAGCTGGCTTTTTACATGGTGCTGGGAACTCAGGTCATCATGTTTGCAAGGCAAGTGCTCTACTGACTGAGGACCCTTTACCCCTTTCTTTTAAGACAAGATTTCACTATGTAGCCCAGGTTGGTCTCAAACTTGTGATGATCCTCCTGCCTTGAATTCTTGGGTTCTGGGATTACAGGCATGCACCACCAGGACTAAATTGTAGCATCCAGTCTCAAAAAAGCCAAATATACTGCTGTGGCATAATGACTGTTTTGAATTTATAGTACTTTAAAAAAGAGAAGGTATGGGGCTGAAGAGATGGCTCAGCAGTTAAGAGTGTCAGTGTCAGTGGCTGCTGTTCCAGAGGACCTGGGTTCGATTCCCAGTACCCACATGGCTAACCATCCCTAACTCCTGTTCCAAGGACATCTGACACCCACTTCTGACCTCAGGCACTGCTGACACGGGTGCACTTACAGGCATGCAGGCAACACACTCATACACTGAAAATAAACATAATAAAAATTGTTTTAAAAGAGTAGGTACAAGGTCATTTTGATTTATTCTGTTTCTTGGCTTTTGTTTTGTTTTGTTTTTTGAGACAGGATCTTCCTGTTTTAAACTGCATTCCTCCAACCTCCCCAAACCCCTAAAACTAAAAGGGATTTGGGTATGTAGCTCAGTGGTAGAGTGCTTGCTTGACATATATAGGACCCTGGGCTGTTCCTCTGTACCACAAACAACACAAAACACACAAACATCAATAAGTTTGTAAAATCTTGAAATTAGGAAAGACATTAAAATTCTTCTTCCAAGAGGACCAGGAGTTTCTTTCTGCCTAAAATCACTGTGACTCAAATGAAGTGGATCCTATATCTAGGACCATAGTTGACCCACTGAAGGACAGAGATTGATGCAAAAGTCAAAAGGAGACCTTTTTTCTCTCTCTCTCTCCCTCTCTCTCTCTCTTTTCTTTTCTTTTCTTTCTTTCTTTCTTTCTTTTTTTCTTTCCTTTTTGAGACAGGATCTCCCTGTAGCCCCAGTTGGTCTGAAACTCACTATGTGGATCAGGCTGGCCTCAGTCTCACAGAAACTCACCTGCCTCTGCTTCCAGAGTGCTGGAATAAAAGGCATGTGCCACCATGCTTAGCAAAAGACAACTTTCAAAGACAGTATGTTAGGCCCTTATGTGGCTCCTTGAAGACTTCACTCCACACTTATTAGAATGCTGTAAGAATTATTAGTTCAATTTTACATGTAGTAAGTTTCAGGTCTGAAAATTTTTAAAGGTTTGTTTTATTCTCTGTCTCTCTCTCTGTCTCTCTCTGTCTCTCTGTCTCTCTCTCTCTCTCTCTCTCTCTCTCTCTCTCTGTGTGTGTGTGTGCCACATGTGGGTATCCATGGAGGCCAGAAGCGGGTATTGGATGCCCTGGAACTTGTGTTACAGTCATTTGTGAGCTGCCTGCTCTGGGTGCTGAGATCTGAACTTAGGTTCCCTAGAAAAACAGCAAGTGTTCTTAACCATTGAACCATCTCTCCAGTTTCATACTTGTGAACTGAACCCAAGTCTGTCTGATTTCAAAGCTGTCTCTCCTCTGGAAGAAGGGGAAGAGACACGGGAATGTACTATGTAGAAAATAAATTACATTATAATAGTAATCTGATATAATCTAAGGTGTTTCAAAATAAGGAGGAAAATATGCTCATAGGTTCTACTTTAATGTGTAACATTATTTCATTTTCTCCCCTTCCTTCTTTTTTTTTTTTTTTTTTTTTGTTGTTGTTGTTGTTGTTTTTTTAAAGTAGACCAGGCTGGCCTTGATCTTACAGAGATCAACTTGCCTCTGCCTCCTGAGTGCTGGGATTAAAGGCATGCCCCATCATGCTCAGCTCAGGCAAATAATTTTATAAAGAAAATTAAAGAGTGAGATGGAGTGGTCAGCCTCTGTGCTGATACATTTGATTCTTCACAGTGCCCACGGGAAGCTTAGGGTCATCACCTCTGTCCTAGGGAAACTCAAACAAGTAAGTGACTCAGGGGTACAGCTCGGTGCAGAGCTCTTCACATATGTAAGGCCCGAGTTTTGAGTCACCATAAAAATAAATTAAAAATAAAGGAAAAACTCAAACACAGTCAATTACCGAGGTCATCTGCTGAGCAAATGACAGGAGCAGGCTGCATCCAGGCCCCGACTCTTGCCTCCTCATCCCTGTGGCCTCCAGGGAGATCCTTGCCCGCTGTTTGTACTTGAGCCTTGGAAAGGCCAGCTGGACCAGGCCCCTTCAGTTTGGGCATCTGTCCCAGATGATTCTTCCCCAAGCTCAGCATGTCCTGCTTCACAGATGGTCTCAATTGCTTATCAGTAGGAGGCCTGAGCAGCAGGGTGTTCCTCAGTCCTGCTGGGCTGTCCTAAGAGGGTCTGTGCCAGCTCAGCACAGAGGCCCTTTGTGTCGGAATGGCTCTTCAGCCAAGATTTTCATAGACAAGCCTGAGAGCTACAGAATTAACATTCGCACACACACACACACACACGCACGCACACACACGCACACGCACGCACACAAACCCCTTGTGACTCCTGTATCATTCAAACCTTCATTGGAATTCCAGTTTCTTTTTCTCTGATTTTGTATCTTCACAATGGTTGTGACTATCTCTATTAACTAATTTCCCTTCATACCTGTTTCTAGCATCAGTCTGATGATTCTCTATTCATTCTATCCACATTCCTGCCTATGGTAATATGCCAATCCCTGTGCAAGCTCTGGGATTCTAAAAGCTCATGTTGTCCCAAGACACTGGGTATTGTCTGCTGGCCCTCTGACACTTGGCAGCTTTCAGCAGCTGCCATAGAATCCTTTATGAAGGTATGAAGTCTGGGCTCCATCCCTGTCACTGATGCATTATGTAACACTGAGAAAATCGCCTTTCCTCTCTGGACCTCAATGTCCCCATCTGTGCAGAGAAGGATGCCTTCTAAGGGCTTCCCTCCCTCTGGATACTATGATGTTCCATGGCCTGGAATATTCTAGGGAAACTGTAGAATGCAAGGGGCTGAATAATTATCTTTTGAGGTGTTCAAGATTAAAAGATTCTGGCATAGCATGACTTCCTGTGGACCTCAGTTTTCTCATCTGTATATGGAGAAAGAAAGGAGGGCATTTTGAATTACATGACCTTTCTGGGACCTTTTGTTTCTGACATTAGAAGCATCTAAGATTTACTGTCTTTAAGGTTGCTAAATTAAAAGGCCTTTAGTTTACTGGACTCATTGAGATGAATCAGTGAAGGAGGGCCGAAGATGAGTTTTGATAGCCTATGGTCCTGGTTCAAATCCCAGGACCTTGGACAAATCATTCCACTTCTTTAAGCTTCAGTTTCACTGTCCATAGTTTGGGAAAATAAATAACTACTTTGTAGAGTTGAACTGAGGCTTGGACTGAGTATATTATTATGCCCAGGGAAATGCTATGCTTAGTAAAAGTTACTTAAGGTATCCAGTACAGTTTAGCTATAAAAATAGGAGTTCAAATGCAGGAATTCAGCTCCAAGAAGAAATGGAGCACAGAACAGTTATCTGAGTTTTTGTTTGTTCGTTTCTTTGGGTGGTTGGTTGATTCTGGGTTTTTTGATACAGGGTCTCATGTAGCCTAGCTAGCTTGCTGTGTTGCCCAGGCTGGCCTTCAACTTGCTAAATAGCTGGGGCTGGCCTTGAACTCCTCATTCCCCTGCTTCCAGCTCCTCAGCACAGCGATTACAGCTTTGTGTCACCATGCTCTACTCAAAACATTTGTCTTAATTTTTTTTAAATTAAAAGAGTAACACAAGTTCATTGTAGAAAAGTGTGAAGAGTAAAATTTGACATTCCATTGTTTACCATGTTTTCTCTGGTATGATTCCTTCTTCCTGTAGCCGCTCTATGCACAGACAAAATACACCATATATAGTTTTGTACAATTTACATCTAACAATTAATTTAAACATTTAAATTTAAAGCTTTAGATTTGAGTTTTTGAAATAGGGTCTCATGTAGCCCAGGTTCATCTCAAACTTGCTGGGTTGCCAAGGCTGATCTTGAACTCCTAAGTGCTGAAATTATGGGTGGGCACCAACACATTCAGCTTCCTCCATGAACTTAATTGAGCACTTTCTGTGTGCCAGACACCCCATCAGGCGTAGAGACTGTAGCTGAAAAGGGTGTGGCCCTGACACCTGGTTCACTTCTTTCACTCGTCTTTGTAAAACTCTCTCACCTGTGTCCACTGAACCTGCACTTTACAACCCGGTGATCTACATGAACACTACTCCTTCTCAGCCAGAATTCTCCAGACTGTAACCTACACCTCTGTGTCGTGCCCCCCCCCCGCCCCCCTAGGCTCTCATCCATTCTTCAGCCTACGGTAGTAAGGATTCCAGCCCCATCACTCTACTGAGTCATCAGGGCCTCGTGCAGGTAGACAAATGCTCTACCACTGAGTTACATGCCTAGTCCTATCATTTGTGCCGTCTCTGTTTTATTTATATTCTTATTAGGGTTGTTTGTTTGTTTGTTTGTTTGTTTTGTTTAGATTACAAATCCCGACTACTGTAGACATTCACTGCTTAACCTTGGGAAGTTCATGAAGCCTTTCTCTACCTCAGCTTCTTCATCATGAAAGAGACATGGTTATATCTTCCTTTTAAAAGTCGTTGAGAATCAAGTTATTTAACAGGGCATAGTGACATGTATCTATAATCCCAGCCCTTTGGAGGTACAGGCAGGAGGTCCAGAAATTCAAAGTCATCCTTAGCCTCAGAGGGAATTTGAAGAATCCCTGGGCCAGGATGCTGAAGAGTAGATGCGAGCCTACTGGGTGAACATAGAGGTGCAGGTTCCGTTTTGAATTATAACACTGGGAAATGCTATAATACATGGGCTAGGAAAGGTTAGTGAGAGGAGGACTCCATCTGCAGAGCTGGGAGTGCTGCTGCTTTGGGGTCCCCCCAGTTTTGTAAATGGCCCCTCATCCATGCTCTGTAAGCAAGTATTTGTTCTCCATGGTGAACTTTGGTGGGAATTGTACTTTGATTTGTTGTTGGGGGCCTTGTAAGGAGGACGTAGACATGGTCTACATCTCCCCAGGGAAGAAATTCTCCCAGTGTTCAAAAAGAACGTTCTAAATTTTATGTCTGAGGAGATTAGGGAAAGCAAGGCATGGTGCCTTACACAGTCATCCCAGCACTTGGGAGGTAGAGGCAGGACCGGAGCTGAAGGCTAGCCTGGGTTACAGGAAACCCTAACACAAGGCAGAAACAAAATGAAAACAAAAATGAAGAGAGCAGGGATGGGGTTAAAGTAACGGAGATGTCATTCGAGTCTCTGTGATGGAGCACGTGAGAGATGGTGATGAACTGGATGGCGTCGTGGGGGGAAGCAGTGACACAGGAGGCTGAACACAGCACGTTCTGAGCATATGTGTTCTAAGTGGTGACATGTAGTCCCATGTAGTCCAGGCTGGCCTCAAACTTGCTATTTATCCAAGACTGGACTTGGACTGATCCTCCTGAGTGCTGCTGAGATTACAGGCAAGAGCCACCACACTATTCTCGATAGATTTTGAAGATAAAATCAGTTAGACTTGCTGATGAATCGGAGGGAGAGAAGAAAAGAAAGGAGTTAAAGATGACTCAGCTTTTTAAAAAGTCCAAACAACCAAATACGTGGAAGTTCTTCCTGAGATGAAGAAGACCAAGGACTGGAGAACACCTAAGTTATGTTTTCAACATGTTAAATAAGAAATGCTAAATGATTTCTGAGCATCTGGCTTATATATCAGCCTTTCATGACTAAGGATAGAACAAATCAATACCTAAATCTTCCAAATTTTGGGTCATGTGGGCTGAAAATAAGCCTTCGAAACTGGAGGCCCCGCTAGCCAACCTTCAACCCCTCAAGCATGTCTTTCCAACCGCTCTTCCTCTCCCATAACAACTTTTGGGGTTGATTCATTGAAGATAAGCACTTGACCTCAACAATTACCTTTTGGCCCTCCAGAAAGAAGGTTGTTTGGATACTTTATTCTTAGTGTCTTATTTTTTGGTGTGGGTCAAAAATTCAGTCCTACACCAGGTATGGTGAATCACACCTTTAATCCCAGCACTTGGGGTCAGAGACAGGTGAGATCAAGGCTAGCCTGACATACATAATGAGTTCTAGGCTGGCTAGGATTGAACTTTGTTATGATTCTGGCCTTGTTGACTGTTTTCAGGTTTGGGAGTAGAAGCCAGTCTTTCCCTGACTCCAAGGAACTTTTCAGAAACATTTATCTATAAAACCCTCAGGCATCTCACTCCTTCCACATTGGATAAGTGGAGCTCAGTCCTTGGGGAAATGATGGCAGGTCTGTGCCTGTTCTCTTAGCCTCTGGCAGGAGGAATGACGGTGTGAATCCAAGCCAGTCTAAGTAGGGAGGTGGACCCAGGAGCTGGTAAAGTCAGGCACTTTACCACGCAGGACTCACTGAAAGGTAACTTTGGAAAAACGGGAACCACCACCTGTCCCTGGAAAGGGCTGAGCCTTGTGAACAGGTTGCCCCACAGCAAGTCAAAGGGCTTCTTGGATCCCAACTTTCACTAAACACTTCCTGTCCTCTCCCTGGCGTTCCTGTCATCGCTCCTCGGCACTCCCTCTTCCTCTTTGCCAGGATTAAAAGAGCCTCTTAGATGGCTTTCTGTCTCCAGACTCAAATCTGGTCAGTCTCACAATCTGTGTTTCCTTTTCTTCTTCTTTTTTCTTGGAAGTTTGATACAGGGTTTTACCTGTAGTCCAGGCTAGCCTGAAACTCTATATAGCTCAAACTGGCCATGAGTGTCCTCTAGTCTTCCAAGAGCTAGGATGGGATTACAGGTCTCTGAATGATCCGTTTTTTTTTTTTGTTTTGTTGCTGTTGTTTGATTGGTTTTTGTTTCGTTTTGTTTTTGAGACAAGGTCTCCGGTAGCCTCAGCTACCCTGGAACTCACAATTTATACGCCAGGCTGGCCTCGATCTCATCGAGGTCTGTCTGTGCCTCCTGACTGCTGGGACTAAAGGCATGTACTACCACCACACCTAGTTCTTTTTCTTAAAGTTTTAAAAGTAGAGTCTTGCTATGAAGCCCTGTGTGACTTGGTATCGTGATTACTTTCTGTTGCTGTGATAAAAACACTGACCAAAAACAACTTCAGAGGGTTTATTTCACCTTCAGCTTGTAGCTAATTGGGAAACCAGGTTTGGAGCTGAGAGCGAGACCTCAGAGGAGGAACTGAAGTGCAGACCAAGGAGGTACCCTGCTTACGGACTTGTTCTCTGGCCTGAGCTCAGTCTGCACAGTTAACTCAGGACTACCCACCAAGGGATGGCTCCACCCACAGTGGACTGAGCCCTCCCACATCTCTCAACAGTCAAGAAAATGCCCCACAGACATGGCCACAGGCCAATCCAATGGAAGAAATGCCTCAGTTAAGGTCCCCTCTACCCAGATGTGTCGAGGTGACAACTAAAGTTATCTAGCACACTGGGTGCTTGATGTGTAACCCAGGCTGGCTCCGAACTCATGGCCATTCTCCTGCCGTTCTCAGTTGTTAGGAGTGTGGACGTCAGCCACCACGCCTAGCTCACAATCCACTTCCACATGTGTGCGCAGTGCTTTTTCCAAGACAACAGAACAGATCTTGTTTCTCCTTGCTTACCACACTCACAAGTCCCCAAGGCTTTCAGCAAAGGCCAGGCTCCCCAGTCACCCAGTCCAGCTGTCTCTCACTCCTCCCTCTCACGAACCTCACCTCACACCTCCAGCTTCCCTAAGATGCCTCTGTAGGTGTTATTACTCCGGGCCTGATAAAACGTATTCATGCTTCAAAACACTGTTAGGGTTCAGCTTTCCCCTGAAGCCTTCCGGCCCCAGTCACCTGGCTGGGTTTCAGAGGGATAATCAGCCCTCCCTCCACACTACTTCTGCACCTTGCTACCCTTAGTATGCCAATATGGTGTTATCATAGACTGGGAAACTGAGTCTCAGAAAGCGGAAAGGGCTTATCTACTTTTTCAAGATGGACTATGGACTCAAATCCCCAAAGTCCTGATCCTTAGACAAGTGCTTTATGCTTTGTAGTGTCAAAAAAGTGACTGGATTTTACATATTCACACACTCACACACACAGGCTCAGAAAGGGTGAAGCAGTGTGGGCCTGTCTCAAGTAAGTGAGCCCCCTGCAGGGGGTGGAGCTCCCTCAGGAGCCTGCCTAGGGGGCAGCAAGCCGCGGGCTGGATTCTCAGCTGTCCGGATAAACTAGGCCTGGTGAGCAATACCTGTAAGTCCAGCTCCAAGGAGGCAGAGTCAGGAGGATTAGAAGTACAAGGTTGTCTTCAGCCTCACAGGGAGTTCAAGGTCAGTCTGGGTGGCATAAAACCCTATCTCAAAAATGAATTAACAAAGAAAACCTTTATTTCAAGTAAGTAGCCCTACAGTAATTCCTTGGTGTTCCTGAGACAAGATAAGCAAAAGGGTGAATGAGGTGAGCACCAAGATCCTCTAAGCGCAGAAAGTCTGGCTAAACAAGGGCTCATGCACTTGTTTTCAGAACGAAGGGATTTCTGTGCTTAGCTTTGCACACCTTATCTTTTTTTAACTCTCGGAATAATTTTTCAAGACCTATATTGACTTCCTTTACTCGAGAAGAAACCCAAGCACAGACACAGGGTCATAGCTAGGCATTTGAGCTGCTACCCTTCTAGTTCTAAACAAAGTTTCAAAGGGGAAAGTCGGCCTGACTTCCTGCAGAATTGATGGCTGGGGAGGAGCAGGTGGACTCTGAATGGGGACGGCTTACCCCCATCTTCGAACTCTTCCCGAAGGTAGACCCTGCGCTTTGCTTGAGCAGCCCAGGTGTAGGTGGTCAGCAGCAGCGGCAGCAGGAGGCCCTTCATCTTGTGGAGTCCACAGTCCTAGAGCTCGGTCTCAGCTGCTTAGCCTGGCCAGATGTGCTGCTGCTGCTGTGTCTTACCTTGACCCTGGGGCTCAGGCTGAGATCACCTGCTCCCCGCATCTGGCAGCTTCCCATTCGCAGCCTGGATGGGGACAGTGAGGGCTGCAGCCAATGGTTAGGGACCAGGCGCTGAGAGTGTTAGAGGAGCTAATGGCATTGTGTGTGTGTGTGTGTGTGTGTGTGTGTGTGTGTGCGCGCGCGCGCGCCGCGTAACTGTCAAAAGAACTGTAGGGCAGGGTTCCCCAGAGTGTGGGGGAGTGGCAGGGCCAGCTGAGACTGGCCTCTGGGGAGTCTTGTGAGTTTGCTCAACTTTGGAGTAGTTGGATTCAAAGGACTCTCACAGGATTCCTTTTATTATTTCTCCCTCTCTCTGTCCATCAATCCATCTATCCATCCATCTACCCATCCATCCACTGGGCCTGTGAAGAAACCACAGTACCAGTGTGATGCGTATTTATTTGAACAGAAACATTCAAGGCTCAAGGGTGCCCACAAGAAGCACTAATCCAGGATGGACTCTCAGGGAAAGCTGCCTGCAGGAAGTGACCTTAGTGAGCCAGGCTGGGGTGAGGGTGGGGAACAGGGAATGACGACAGGCAAAGGGAAGGAAAGACGTGTGAAATGATCTTGCTTCTATACAACTGTTGCTGTGTAGCCACTATTCCCCACTGTGAGAAAAACAAAGCTGAAGGAAGGAAAAGGTACCAGCATCATTCGCACGTTGAGCCCAGCACCAGGCCTTTAACCCACGTGGCATCACTCAAGCCTCCCACAGAGTATGAGCAAGGGTGTTCTACTTTGCCTTCAATTGATGTGACAGAGCATTCTGACCAAAACCAACTTGGGTAGGAAAGGGTTTCCTTAGATACAACTCCCAGGTCGCACAGTTCATCACCAAGGGAGGCCAAGGTAGGAACTCGGGACAAGAACCTGGGCACAGGAGCTGAAGCACAGGCCATGGAGGAATGTGCCTTACTGGCTTGCTCCCCTGGCCCATGCTCAGCCTGCTTTCTTATACAATAAACACCCACCTGCCCAGGGGTGGCACCACCCACAGTGGGCTGAGCCCTCCCACATCACTCAATGATCAAGAAAATGCCTCACAGACACGGCTACAGGCCAGTCCAATGGAGGCAATTCCCCAGTTGAGGCTCCCTCTACCCAGGGGCGTCAAGTTGACAACGAATGCTATGCAGCACGGGTGTTCCTTTGGTCAATCTACAGACAGCAGACTGAGGCTCCAGAGACCTTGCAGCTTGCCAAGGTCATAGAGAGAGGAAATAGGAGTTAGAACCTGGGCCTTCTTCTTCGAGCTTTCCCACACTTCCACTCCATATATCCAGTGTGTTCACTGAGGTTGTGTGGGAGACAGGGGACCAAAGTCACATGATAGTCAAAGAACTGATACCAAAGAACCTGATAGTCAAGCCTGTGCTCACGGAGCTTACTTTTTAGTGAAGAAGCCAGAAAATCATAAATAGCAGATAATGAGATGTACTTTGAAAAAGTACATGATAATGACTTTAGAGAGCTGGGAAAGGCCGATAAGCTGGGAGAGAGGAAAGGGACAGAAAAGTCCTGTTTAAGGGGACGCTTTGATCGAGATCTGGATGAGAACTCAGGTTTTAAACTGGAGCAAGTGTTCCAGACAACCATGGCATCAAGTTCAAAGACTATTAAAATGGGAACCAGTTCATCTCATTTGAGCATCAGAAATGTGACCGATGTGGCTGAGCACAGTGAGCAAAGAGCTGTGGTTGGATAAAGTACTGAGCAAAGACCTCAAATGAGCCAGAGGGCCAAGGATTTACCTCTGATGCGCAAGGGAAGCCGTGAAGGGAATGATGTCCAGGTGTTCCTTTTGAGACAGAGTCTCATATAGATCCAGATTGTTTTGTTTTTGTTTTGAGACACGATCTCCCTATGGAGAGCTTACTATTTGGACGGGACTGGCCTTGATCTCCCAGAGATCCACCTGCCTCTGCTTCCTAAATTGCTGGGATTGAAGTTGTGTACTATTATCCCCAATTAAGATTGTTTTTTCAAGTTACAATGTAGCTGAGATGACCTGGAACTCCTGATCCTCTTGCCTCTACTACTCAAGTGCTGGGATTACAGGCATGTGCCACCACACCCAGCTTATGATTTACATTAAAAATTACCTCTGAGGCTGGGGAGAAGAACTTGTAGCACAAGTCTTGAGTTCAGATCCCTGGAACTTATGTAAAAACTAGATGGTCCTCTGACCTCCACACACATGCCTACTGTCACACACAAAGAATGCATACACATGCATTAAAAACAAATAAATATCTCTGATCAGGCACAATGACACACACCTGTAACCCCATCACTCAGGTGACTGAAGCAAGAGAATAGGAATTTGAGGCCCATCCCTAAAAGAGAGATTCTGTTAATTGCTGTATGGTAAGTTGGGAATGTCCAGTAAAAAGCTGAAATTTGTCAGATATCCTGGTATAGACCTATAACTCCAGGACTCAAGAGGCAGAAGCAAGAAAGTTGCTACAGTTCAAGGCCAGCTCAGAGTAAATAACAAATTTTAAACCTTGTCTCAAAACCAAAAACTACAGTAATGGGCTGGAAATGTGACTCCGTAGTAGAGTGCTTGGCTAGCATTCATGAAGCCCTAGGTTTGATCTCCAACACCATGTCAACTAGGTATGGTTGTGTTGGCCTATAATTTTAGCATTTAGCAGGTAGAAGCTGGAGGATCAGAAGTTCAAGGTCTCCCTTGACTACGTATGAATTTGAGGATAGCCTGAGCTACATGAGACCCTGCCTTAAAAATAAAATAAATCTGGAACTCAGAAGAGGTCCTGGATGTAAGTATGTATCTGAGGGGATAGAAGTGGTTCTGTCAGCCACGAAGCTAGGTGGGATCTTTCTAAGAGGGAGGAGAGATTGGCTCGGAACTGTAAAATTCTCAGCTTTGGAGAAGCCCAGTTCTGAAGACTTCAGAGCCCAAATCATTCTTTGAAATTTTGTTTCAGTTTGGCAGCGCTGGAACACGAGGTTCCCACGGAGATGGAAGATGCAGAGAATAAAGCAGAGGAGGCAAAGCGAAAAGGTGGAATTGGTCCAAAGCGGTCCAGGTATTGAAGCAGAAGTGCAGAGTAAACCACATCTGGCTCAAGAGTCTTCAGGGTTCTAAGGGATGTTTATCTGTTGGTGGGGGAGTCTTCTCATAAAAGGACTTCCAGAGTTGCAACTCAACTAACATTTATTAAGCACATACTATATACAGAGTGCTATGCCAAGTACCGGAGAGGCAAAGACAGATAGGTCCCAATGCTTGCACTCTAGGAATTCTCAAGCCAGTGGGAGAGAGGGACCTTTAAGTTAGTAACTTAGAACTAGAAGAACCTATGTTTGTTGCCTCAGTGAAAGCAAGAACAGCAAGCACAAGGGGACAGAGAGACCGACCAGACGAAGCGTGAGGTTCTGCTTACACCGTCTCATATAGTCCTTGAAATACCAATACCTTCTTCTGCCACTTGTAGAAAGGGAGCTCGCTCTTAGAGATGGTGACTTCCTTTCTCCAGGGATACACAAGAGATGCGGCTCAATTCACAGCCAGATCTGCCTGACTTCACAGCCTAAGTGCTTAATCATTCTTAAATTTTGTTACACTCTGATAAAGTGAGAACATTCATTTCCTGGGAAGATGGAGGATGTGGAGAATAAGTCAGAAAGAGAGAGAGAGACAGAGAGAGAGTGTGCGTGTATGTGTGTGTGTGTGTGTGTGTGTGTGAGAGAGAGAGAGAGAGAGAGAGAGAGAGAGAGAGAGAGAGAGAGAGAGAGAGAATGAAACAGGGCCAAAGTTGTCGGGGCCTGGAATGATGGCTCTGGATTTGGTTCCTCAAGGCCAGAGATTTTCAATCTGCTTTATTGACAGTTTTCTTTGTTGTGGGATCTGAACTGTCAGATGTGTCGCAGCTGTTTTCAACAGGTGACAATTGCTACCCTCTCCCAACAGTTGTAACAACTAAAAATGTCTCCAGACATTGCCAAAAGTGCTGTGCCACACACTCTGAGAACTGCTGTTCTAGGCACCAGGGGGCTCAGGGTTTGAAGAGTGTGTAAACTCACTGTATGACTTTGCTAACATTCCAATGGGCTGTTCCTTTTCTGCAGGATGATAATGTTGACCACATGCTCCTCAAGGACAATGACTGGTGGGCCTTTTTTTTTTTTTTTTTTTTTTCAGCTCCCAGCACAATGAATGTTAACTGAAAAATATACACAATTATATTTTTTTCTTCCTTTTTTTTTTTTTGAGACGGCATCTGGAACTTGCTCTGTAGACCAGGCTGGCCTTGAACTTATAGACATCCACTTGCCTCTGTTTCCTGAATGCTAGAATTAAAGACATGTGCCACCATAAGCTCCTCTTCTTTTTTTGATAGTCATGTAGCCCAGACTGACCTCAAACTCACTATGTAACTGAGGTTGGCCTTGAACTCCTGATCCTTTGCCTCCATCTCTACAGTGCTGGGATCATAAGCCATTACACCTGGCTTTAGTTGTGTTTTCCATATGGAAAAAAGCCATGTGATATTTGCAGTATCCACGGAGTTTTCTTTAATCTCCCAGAATATAATTTGTCTGCATGGCTGCTCTGTGTAGCTCTAACAAAATATCTAAGACTGGCTAGTTTGTAAGGATTAGAAACTCCTTTCTTGGCTGAGCACAACGGTGCATGCCTGTCGTCCCAGATTCACAAGAGGCTGAGGCTGTAGGATTGCTTAAGTCCTGGAGCTGAAGACAACAACATAACAAGACATCATCAAGAAAGGAGGGGCAGGAGGAGGGAAGGAAGGAGAGGGAGGAACAAAGGGAAGAAGGGAGGAGACATTTATCTCTCAGGGTCCCTAGAATTGAGGGAGTCCAAGGTTAAGGCACTAAATGATGAAATTGTTCTCTGCTTCCAGATGGTGCCTTCTTACCGCATCCTAGTATGTCAGAAGGAGATAAAGGGGACTACTCTGATGGCACACAGCTGAAAGAAGAGATGAAATGATCAGTAGCCCCATGAAGCACATTCTATATCCATATTAGTCCCATCCTGGAGAGTGAGCCCTGATGGCCTAACCCTGCAAAGGCTCCAATTCTCAGCTTCTAAGGATTGTGGAGGGACAAAGGCGTTCGAACCATAGCACCACTGTGTAAGGCACTTGGACCGACTCAATACAATTTCATTTAGTATCCCCTGAGCTACCTACCCGCTGTGAATCAGGTACTAGGAGGATATTAAAGACACTGTTTCCATCCTCTAGCTGCATCTAAAGGGATGTCAGTCTCGTGCAACCCCCCACCTTGTTCTGTCTCTCTTCTGTTTTTGATTATGAGACAGAGTCTTGCTTATGTAGACCAGATTGGCTCAGAATTCATGACCTTCCCACCTTTGCCCATCCTCTCAAGTACTGGCATTGTAGGCGTGTGTTGAGCCTGCCCAGCTGTTGTTCTGTCTTATTTGAACAATGTTATCTTGAGCTAAGCAGGGTCATATTATGATTTTTAAAATAATATCTTTTATTTATTCTTTGACAAGTTTATACATGTATACAAAGCATGCTGATTCCTACCCACTCCTAACTCCCCTTTCTACTCCCCCTGGTTTTCTTCTTTCTTTTTTCAGACAAGCTGTTACTATGTAGCTCAAGCTTGCCTCCAACCCACCATCCCTTGCTTCAGCCTCCCTAAGGCTGGATTGCAGATACGTGCCAACACACTCTACACTATGTCATGGTCTTTGTGGGCTATATGTTAAGCTCTTTTGGCTTCATGGCTTCTCCCTCAATTTAAAAAAAAGTGCTTAAAGGGGTTGGAGAGATGGTACAGCAGTTAAGAGCACTGGCTGCTCTTGCAGAGGATAGGATTTGATTCCCAGAACCCACATGGCAACTAAGAACCATCTGTAACTCCAGTTCCAGGGAATCCAATGCCCTTTCCTGACCTCTGAGGGCATTGTACAACACAGGTGCACTCACACACATGCAGGCAATACACTCATACATTAAAAAAATTTTTAATTAATTAAAAATTAATTAAAATTTAAAAGTCCTGAAAGATGACTGCTTAGGGCTGGGGAGATAGATCAGTTGGTAAAATGCTTGACACATAAGCATGTGGACACCCAAGTCTGAGCCCCAGAACTCATGTAAAAAGCCAGGTGTGCAGGCATGTGCTTGTCCCAGCACCGGGCTGGCAGAGACAGGCAGGTCTCTGGGGTGTGCTGCCGGGCCATGCCAGCCTCAGCAGCAGCCCAGGTCCCCGGAGAGGCTCTGTCTCTAAAAATGAGGCGGACAGCTCTTGAGGAACAACACCTGAAGTTGACCTACCTTTGCCTTTCACATGCATGTGAACCACTCACAAACATGCATACACACACACATACACACACAAAGTTGATTGCATTGGCATAAAGATAAATATAATGCAGATTGGATTCATTATAGATATTTATTTTCTTCTTTAAAGGAAATTAAAATTTAAAAATGTTCTTTGTTCCCTCTGCGTACCTTTGGCATTCAATAAGACGAGTGCCAGGGTATATATATGCTTGATAAATAGCCTTCTTATTTCATCAGACCACCCATAAAAATAAATAAAATCCCCTTTTTAAAAAGAATTGGGAAAAAAAAGGAATATATAGTATAAAACCTGAATGTATCCCGGATTCAGAAGAGGCTGTGTGAGCCCATCGGTTTACACGCTTTTTAATTCTCCATTTGTTCAGACATTCTGCCAAATTGTAGACATAACCAACCTACCATTAACTTACAGGCAGGAAAGGAAGTGTCTGAGACGGTCAGTTTTACCGTCCAGTGTGGTGTGTTTACATATGCAGGGAGTTGCACCAGCAGAGCCATGTGTCTCCACATACACCACAGGTTTAATTACAAAGCTACGAAGTGAGTACATAAATTATGCACCATAGCCCAGGTTTTGGAAATCATTGTATACTCCTGGGAATTAGATAGGAGATAGATGTTTGTAATTGACACTCTTCCAATTAAGGGTTGAACCCTGCAGATCGCTGAGAATCTCTTTCTGTCTGAAGACAACATGCCTGAAGTTCTACAAGGCTAGCTGGACATTTAGACTAAAAACCCTAAATATTGTGGAGTCAACATTTTAGTTTCAATCTCTGCTCAGGTCTCGGTCTTCAGCCTCATCTGTGGATGCTTTCCCTTCCAGAGCTGGGGATATATCTCAGTGACAGAGTACTTGTCTGGCAATATACAGGTCCCTCTGTTCAAACCCTACCATTGGACAGTAAAAAACAAAAGTACATATAATTTTGACAAATCCAATCTAGCTTCTTTAGTCTTCTGCTTAGGTCTCTGGGAAAACTTGAGAAATACCTAGGATTCTTCTTTTGTCCTCTCCATTTTGCAATCTCCTTTATAGAGGTTTCAGCCCTTCCCCATAACTCTCCTTTAACCCCAAGCCCTGCCATGGAAGAGTTTATTTCAACTTCTACATAAATGAAGCATCTAGACCGGTGGCCTCACCTTGCCTTGACTTCCAGACCTTCTGTAATCTGTATCATGCCACATGCCAGTTCCCAACTCCCAGATCCATTGCTACCTCCAGTCACCTAGGAATAGGCTCAGTTGGCAGAGCACTTACTTAACACATACAAGGCCTTGGTTCAACCCCTAACATCATATACTCGTACATGGTGGTTCATGCCTATATCCCAGCTCTCTAGAGGTGGAAGCAGGAGGATCAGAAGTTCAAGGTCATCCTTGATCAGATAGACAGTTTGAAGCCAGTCTGGGCTATATGGAGCCCTGTCTTAAAAAAAGAAATTCCAGAACATGATAGCTACTAATAATTCGCATCTTTTAAAACATTTATTATTTTTACTTTATGTTTATGTTCTGCCTGCATGTATGTAAATGTACCATGTGCCTGCAATGCCTGTGGAGGCCAGAAGAGGGTGTTAGATACCCTGAAACTGGAGTTACAAATGGTTGATAGCTGCCATGTGGGTGCTGGGAACCAAACCCAGGCCTTCTGCAAAAGCAGCCAGTGCTCTTCACTGCCAAGCTCTCTCCAGCTCCAATAGTTGCCATCTTTACAGCCAGCTGGGCCCTTATGCTAAGAAGGGCCTTCATTGTACGTGTGTGTGTGTATGTGTATGTGTGTGTGTGTGTGTGTGTGTATACGCACAAGTCTGAAGGCCAGAGGAAAACTTTCAGAAGTTGTTCTCTCCTTCCAATATGTGGATTCTGAGAATCAAACTCAGGTCCTCAGGCTTGGTGACAAGCATGTTCTACCAGGTGAGTTATCTCTCCACAGTCTCCATTGTCATTTCATAGGCAATGAAACTGTCTTTTGCAATTCATCATCTTAAAGTTCACCCTAAACCCTCCTCTCCTACTTATCTGCTGATGAGTTTCTGATTCACCAAGAAATGCAGTTCACAGAGGAAGACCGCATTTTATGCCTTGCATTTGACCTTGAAGTCTTTTTTTTCCTAGGTGTTGGCTTCCCCCAAACTCTCACTCCTCCTCTGTTTTACCCATTTGGACTTGGTGCTTTTCCTGCCCCCTTCCTCTTCCCTTCTTCAAATCACTGCTCTCCCAAAGGACTCCACCCTGTACCAAAGCCTGTATCCGATTCCCAGACGACCTCTGTGCCTCCCATGCCTTCAGCTACCACCCGAGGCTGGAAACTCTTACATCTGTGTCTGGAGCTCCAATTTCCTTCCTGAGCTCCAAATTAGTACCTCCAGGTATGGCTCAACACCTATTTCCATCTGAATGTGCCCCATACTTCAAATTCAACATGTTCCTGACGTTTATCAGTGCTTCCTTACTCGCCATTCACTTCCCTGTGTTCCCAGGCCAGAAATCTGGAGTCCAGCTGATGTTGCCTTTTCCCAACCCCTGAACACGTCTCTTTTCCTTCCTCTTCTTCCTGTCACCTTTGTTCTTGCTGTCATGACAGGACTCATCATGTCTCACATATTCTGACCTTCCTGACCCCGGCATGGAATCCATCCTAGTTACTACAGATGAGCTGCTCATCTAAAACATATGCACATCTGCGAGCTGGGAGTATGGCTTGGTGACAGCATGTGAGGGGTCTGGATTCAATTCCCTGAACCAAATAATAGTAATAAATAACAATACTAATAACTAAAACATTTCTATCTGACCATGAAGCATACTCTCATCACAGTATGCCATGGATAAACTCATTATGGATGTTTTGAGGTGGTTACTATTTGTGTATAATTTGGTGTGGTTTATGGCAAAGTTAATATTAACTCTGCCTGTGGGGCCTGGAGAGATGGCTCAGTGTTTAGGTGCACAGGCTGCAGAGGACCCAGGTTCAATCCCAAGCACCCAGATATTGGCTGACAACTCGAGTTCCAGGGGAATTCGTCGCTCTCTTCTGACCTCTGCAGGTACTGCACAGCAAGGGACCACTTACAGACATACAGGCAATATACTCATACACACAAAATAAAAATAATAAAATATTTTTAGAAGTTAGTTCTGTCTGGGTGTGGGCACAGGTGCGGGCGGTCCACAGACGCCTCAAAGAGGAACTGTTTGAAGTTGTTGCTCGTGGTTGGGGTCCAGGCCAGGTATTTTAGGTTCTTGACCTCTTATCCAAAGAATTAAAAATAAGGGCTCACATTCATTTGCAAAGGAAGCAAGATGACTTTATTCAGAGAGCAGTGATAGATCAGGGAGGGACACATCATCAAGACTGACAGTGGGCCACACTGGTGAGGGAACTCAGGCCCTGATTATTGTTTAGTGCCTCCTTTTGTTGGGCACAAGGAGTATAGTTAGGGTTTGTCTGTTTTGCTTGATAGATTGGATCATGTAATCATTTTTCTACTGTGCGTCTCCCTTCCCATAATGCATCCAATTTTAATCAAAAGCACACTCAAGTAAGCATAGGCATAGGAGAGGAATTCTCCTTAAAGTTTACTTGAGGATAGTTTTGCTTTGCTGTGAATGCACTCAAAATTAGTTTAGGCTGGATTGGCCTTTCCATTCTTCTACTAAACATTGGGAATATTTGGGTAGAAACTACCTGAGTTAGGTACTACCCGAGTGGCAGAGAAACTCCTACTATTGTTCAGAGAGTGGAGTATGTGTGGCTCAGTACAGGCGGGGTGGGGGTGGGGTGGGGTGTGTGTGTCCAGGGCTCCTAGGCGCCTTGTTCAGAGAAGGGTGTGTATGCATAGTAAGCGCAGGTAAAGAAGGTAGGCTGCCAAGCTGCATTATTAGAAGAGAGGAAATTGAGTCCCAGGTTACTAAACTTTTCACTATTCTTTCCTGCTTCAAAGTGGGACTTGAATGATCAGCCAGAGGTTCCCAGAGAAAGGACAAGGCGGGGTGGGGTGGGGTGGTGGAATCACATATGAAAATTGTGAGAAGCTCAAGTTAGATCAATTTCACAAATATATGTGCCAGATTGTGTGCTTCCACTGGAGATACAGGAATTGGTCAGTGACCTCAGGACTGGGATCGTGATGCACAGCTGCAATCCCAGCACCTGAGAAGAGCAGGCAGGAGGATCAGGTGTTCCAGGCTAGCCTCATACATAGTGAGTTTGAGGCCAGATTGGGCCACATGAAATGCTGTATCAAAAACAAACAACAAAAATAAAAAGGGTCAATTTCACCCAAGGGAAGAAGATGTTTATGAAATGAATAAAATCAGGTTACCTGAGATGTGGGTCTCCAAGAAAACATTGGAAGAAGAGGGCAGAGAAGGAATTAGTTCCTCTCTCCTTGAACATTTACAGAGCCTAAATTTCCTAAAATGTTTCTTCTCTTTATTCTCAATAACTTTTTGCCTGAAAATCATAATCACATTTCTTTAAGTTTGCTATTCCCCTCTGTAACTAGAAGAAATAGGTAACTAGAAAGAACCAGGACTTGAGAGAAAATAAGTTATGTCTTATTTTGCTTCTCCCAAATTTAAGCATGATCTGTTTCCTTTACACACAGTCAAGGACAGATACATTTTTGTAGGTTTCTATGTTTTCTCTTAGGAAAGCAGCATTCTGGAAATGTTTTATTTGATGGCCAATAAATGCCAACTAAGAAACATGACACCAATAAACAGCAATAACAAAGCAGTTGGTGGGAAGTTGAGGAAGAGAAGAGTCGGAAACCAGCAACAACAGAATGCATTCTGGAGTAATTTGCAACTGGACTGGCTGTGGAAAAGGCACAAACCATTTCTATTAAAACTAACACACACATGCACGAAAGCTCATTTCTAAACAGCTGTGTATTGGAAGGAAACTTCCTATTGAGAAATACAGGCTGTTTGTTTTGTTATTCCTTTAAAATAAATTGGAGGGGCTGGAATGTAGCGTGGTGGAGCATGCATAATGCCCTGAGTTCCAATTCCAGCACTGTGCACGCGTGTGCACGCGCGCACACATGCACACACACACATACACACACATACACATCCAGAGAGAGCTTTATTTAGCTAGGCATGGTGGTACGTACTTGTAATCTCAACATTCTGGAACCTGAAATAGGAAGATTGCCATGAGTTTACAGCTTACCTGAGCTAGATAGGGAGATCCTGTCTTAGACAAACAAGAACCCCATAAACAACACACATACCACGACCACTAACCTCTATTACCGCCACCACCACCAAAACAAAAGATTTGTCTATTTAACAGGTGATTCAGTTATATATGTGAGAAAACTTGGTATTTAATTGCATTGTTTAGTAAAATTAAGCTTGGTGTCCAACACCTTGGAAGGTAGAGGCAGAAGGATCAGGAGTTCAGGGTCATCCCTCCACTACAGATGAGTTTAAATACCACCTGGATACATGAGACCTAGTTTCTAAATAAATAAATAAATAAATACTAAAAATAAAAATAAAATGTTTTTGTAAGGTTTTGGGTTCGAGAGACGCAGCAGACAGATGGGACTAGCTCCTCCGCACCCACGAGTGGAGGAACACTAGCCCCCTCACCCCCATCTTGGGGTTTGGGGCTCCGGGGGAACCGGGCTGGTGTGCCAGGCTCCAGATCGGGATGGAGGAGCTCCCTCAGGGAGAGTGCGAGAGGCAAACTCCCAGGGGAATCGAGCTTAGCCCAAAAGCCCAAGTGCCAGTTCCAGTCCCAGTCCAAATCTAAGTCTCGAAGCCCATCCTAGTCCCAGTCCTCAAAGCCTTAAAAAACCCTCAGCACACTCCTGGCTTTTAGGGGAGGGGGGTTGGAATTGCCATGACATCTGACTGATGTTTAAGGCAAGCTTCTGGCCAGGAAGTAGTCCTTTTTTACAGATGTTTGTGCATTCCTTGAGTCCTAAACCTTATCTGTTAAGGAAGCCCCATGTCCTTTGTGAATTTGGGGTCTGGAATCTTATCTTAGCTATTTGCAGGGCCTGGATTTCTGAGGAGAAGTTGTAGAAGTTGGTCTCTCCTCATGCATGTTTTGTAAACTCTGGCTCCAGGTTTCCTTCCATCTTCCTGAGTCTGAAACTGTTGGGGGTTTCATTCACATCTTACAGTTTTTTGTTTTTGTTTTTTGTCTTTTTGCGACAGGGTTTCTCTGTAGCCCCAACTGGCCTAGAACTTGCTAAGGGGACCAGGCTGGCCTCTATCTCACAGAGATCTGCCTGCCTCTACCTTCCAAATACTGGATTAAAGGTGGGTGCCACCAAGCCTGGCTAAAAATAAAATAAACTCTTTTTAATAAATACATAGTACTATGTCTTTACCATTCTCCATCCCTGTTGCCATTATTTAACTTTAGACTTGGCCTTTTGTTTTGTTTTGTTGAGGCAGGATCTCACTATGTAGACCCTTTGGCTATATAGGTCAGGCTAGTCAATGTCTGTCTCATTCCCCCTGTGCCTGCCACCTCAAAAGGACTAGGCAGAGTAATAGAGAAGGACATCCAGTGAGCTCTTCTGGCCTCCATGCACTCACACAGGCAGGCACACTCCCACATACATGCACAAACACTCACATAGATACATACATGCTCAGACACAAGTAAATAAATAAAATTGTAAAAAATAAAAATAAAGGGGCTGGAGTGATGATTTAGCAGTTAAGCACACTTAGTGCTTTTCTGGAGTTCAGTTCCTAGCATCAGCTCACAGCCACCTATAACTCTAGCTCCAGGGGATCTGATTGGGCTAGAACTTTGTAACTTAGTGATAGAGTGCTTGTCTAGCACACATTTCAATTCCCAGCACCATATATATACAAACATACACATAGATTATAAAAAAAAATCTAAGGGGTCTTTGTGGCATACATCTTTAATCTCAGTACTCAGGAGGCAGAGGCAATCTGTGAGATTGAAGTCAGCCTGGTCAACATAGGAGTTACAGGTCAGTTAGGGCTATAGAAAGACCTTGTCTAAAAAAAAAAATCTCATCTTGGATCCAGGTGTTATGGTACAAGTTTGCAATCCCAGCTACTTGGATAATGAGTTCAAGGCCAACCTGGGCTACATAGCAAGGCCTCCATCTTAACAAACAAAATAAACAAATAAAATTACATTTGGGGCTAGGAATATACATCAGTGGTTGAGTGCATGCTTAGCATACAGAAGGCATTGTGTTCCATCTCCTGCACCAAACAATTATTGATATCCCAGGTAGTCAGGTGAATTTGTCCCAATTCCTGTCCTTGTTGAGTTATGGTTAACTTTAGCTCTAGTTTTTGGCTCTGAATTTAATTTTCTTTGATACCTTTCTTTCTATACCTCAGCTGCTATTTTATTCCAGGCCAGGCCAGTCACTGAGGAGAGCAGGAATGAGGACCAATGTGTCTCTATCATGCTTAATTTTGGGTGATGATCTATTCTTAAATGTGTAGTGTGACACTTTGTGTAGACTACAGACGATGCTGTGGAATTGGACATGGTCTTATGAGTCAAATCTTTGCTCCTGGCTCTTCGCGTTAACTGGTGTTTTTACATTTGGACATAAGTAGTGCCTTCTGATGCCTGGAGACCCTGAAAGTTAAAGAAACTTGTTTAGAGGTCGGTGATGTTGTTACATCATGTCCAAGGCTTTTTTTTTTCTTTGTTTTTTTTTTTTTTTTTTTTTTTTTTTTTTTGAGACAGGGTCTCTCTATAGCCAGGACTTGATACGTAAACCAGACTGACCTACCTACACCTCACAGAGATCCACCCGCTTTTTGCCTCCCAAGTGTTGGGATTAAAAGTGTGTGCCTGGCAGTGGAGGTCTCTAAAAAGATAAAAAATAAAAATAGAACCAATAGGCAGAGGCAGTCAGACACAGAGACTGAGGCAGGCCTGGTCTACACTGTGAGTTCCAAGCCATCTTGGCTACAGGGAGACCCTATCTCAAAAAGACCAAAAAAAAAAAAAACTGACAAAACCAGGTTTGGTGATGCATGTGCGTGCTTTAATCCCAGCAAGCACTTAGGGAGCAGAAGCAGGTGGATGTGCGTGCTTTAATCCCAGCAAGCACTTACGAAGCAGAAGCAGGTGGATGTGCGTGCTTTAATCCCAGCAAGCACTTAGGGAGCAGAAGCAGGTGCATGTGCGTGCTTTAATCCCAGCAAGCACTTAGGAAGCAGAAGCAGGTGGATGTTCGTGCTTTAATCCCAGCAAGAATTTAGGAAGCAGAAGCAGGTGGATCTCTGTGAGTTCAAGGCCAGATCTATATAAGAAGTTGCAGGCCAGTCAGGGTTACAGAGTGAGACTCTGTTTCAAAAAGCAAGAAAGCAAGGAAGAAAGATCCACACTGACTTCCATAGGGCCAGTTCGCGCCCCACCAATACCGAATAGGGTTCTTCTTCCCCACGTCCTCACCAGCATATCTTGTCATTTGTTTCCTTGATAATAATCTTTTTGACTGGGATGAGATGGAATATCAAATTAGTTTTAATTTGCATTCACAGTAGGTATTCTTTTGAAATGGTCATGAGGCAATTTCATTATCGTGCAAACATCATACAGCATACTTACATAAACATAGATTGCAACAACACAGTTAGATTATACGGTACAGTCTATGAATTTACTACTTTTCTTGTCACTACGACCAAATACTAAGAGGAGGAAGGATTTATTTGGCCTCATGGTTTGAAAGCCTATATACAGTCCACTGTAGTGGGAAGGCAGTGGGATCACGTGGCTCAGAACTCCTCGACATCATCATGGACCAAGAAGTAGACAGTTCAGCTGGAACTCGAGCTGACTATTGCCCGTAAGGCCTGTAACTCAATGATCCACTTCCCTGAGCTAGGTCCCCACCTCCTAAATGTTTTACAACCTCCCAAACAGCCCCACTAGCTAGAGATCAAGTGTTTAAACACATGTTTCTGTGAGGACCATGCCACATGTAAAGTGTAACAGCTTGTCTAAGTTAGGGTCAGAATATTAACAGCAGTGTCCTCCACCTTCATGTCTTGTCCCACTTTAAAGTCTTCAAGGTAACAGCATACACAGAGCTGTCATCTCCTAGGATGTTTTCATCTGGATTGCCTCCTGAGAAGGGCCTGTCTGAGGTTATTTCCAGTTATCTTAAAATTTTAAAATTATATTTCTTTATTGAGAATTCTCATGCCACTCTGCACGTGTGGAGATCAGAGGACAATTTGTGAGTCACTTCCTTCTTTCCACCGTGTGGGTCCTGGAGATTAAACTCATCGAGCTTGGTTGCAAAGCACCTTTATCTGCTGAGCCTCTCTGCTGTCTGACCTCAGCACCCACTCCTGCCCCAGCCATTATTTTTTTTTTTAGACAGGGTTTCACTCGGTAGCCCAAGCTGGCCTGGAACTCACTTTGCAACCCAAGCTGATCTCAAATTCACAGCAATCTTTCTAGCTCTTCCCCATGCTCCACCAGTTCTGTGATTACAAGTATGAACTACCGCACTTAACTTTTATTTCATTAAAAAAATATGCTTATTGTATGTATGTGAATGTTTTGCCTGCTTTAAGTGCACCCATGCATGTAGTGCCTGTGGAGGTCAGAAGAGGGAATAGGATTCCCTGGGACTGGAGTTATAAAAGGCTGTTAGCTGCCATGTAGGTGTTAGGAACCAAACCTGAGTCATCCACAAGAACAGCCAGTGCTCTTAACCTCTGAGCCATCTCTCCAGTCCAATTTATTTCTTTTTTAATCAGTAGTGGCACACTCTAAAATAGTGATGAGAAACAGTACAGTGAATGCATAAACCAGTAACATAGTTGCTTATCATTGTCAAGCAGTACACACTCTACATAATTAGATGAGCTACACTCTACAGTTTTATAGCCCTGGGTTAATTTACACTAGCATCATCACAAACACAAGTAATGTGTCTGTGCATGACAGTGTGATGGTTTTAACACTACTGGGCAATAGGAATTTTCTAGCTTAGCTCTTATGATCTTATGGAACTGTTATCAGATGCTTGGTCAGCTGTGACCAAAATGCTGTTATGTGGCGCAGTACTGTGCTGTGACATCACAGTTCACATTCTTAATTCTAAGATCCGAGCCTTCCTTCACTCAGAGGCAGATCGAAGCTCCCTGCACCTTTATAATATAATTACTGATCCATTGGCGAGTAGCCTCCCATTTCCTCTTTGCTGGCATGGATGAAGTATGTCTGGCAACCCTTTCACATGGGCTTGGAGGCTTAGCCTTGCCCTGTCGAGGACCCCACAACTTCTATCTCCTCCTTTCTCTAGGATGTCACCAATTTCCCCTCCTCTGGGAATCAGCAAAATTAATATTTCCTGGTATCTTCAGTCTATATTTTGATTTGAGACAGGGTCACTCACTGTAATCTAGGCTAGCCTGTACAGCTATCCTCCTACCTCAGCCTCCTGAGGTTTTTTTTCTTAAGGAAAAAAAAAAAAGACAAAAAGACAGGACTCCTCTATGACCTTCACTTGTGTCTTGTTTTTAGCTCTTTTAATACTTGCCTAGCTGTATCTACCCATCCATTACTTATCACACCAGCCCATTACATCTCTGCAAAGCAGTATTGTATAGTTTTAATTTTTTCTTTTATTTAAAAAATTACATTTTATTTATTTATGTCGTGTGCACAAGCATGTGTTTATGTGTGTGGGCATGTGTATGTCACCACTAGCACGTGGAAGTCAGAGGGCTATTTTGAATCTATCCTTTCTCCATGTGGGTCCCAAGAATCAAACTCAGGTCATCAGGCTTAGTGGCAGGCACCTTTACTGATGAGCCATCTCTCCAGTCTTCCATATTATTTTTAAAAAATATTTATTTATGATGTGTATGAGTGTTTGGCCTGTATGTATGCAAGTGCACTCATGTTGTGCAATGCCTGAGGAGGCCAGAAGAAGGCATCGGGTATCTTGGGACTGGAGTTAGAGACTGGAGTTATAGTTGTTAGCAGCCTTGTGGGTGCTAGGAACTGAACCCTAGTCCTCTGCAAGAGCAGTCAGTAGTCTTAACCGCTGAGCCATCTCTTCAGCCCACTTATTAGTATTATTATTAATTTTTTTTGAAACATGGTCTCACTGAGATCAATTCAACAAGACTAGCTGGCCAGCAAGCCCCAGGGATCCTCCTGCCTTCACCTCCTCAGCACAGGGATACAAGTGTGCGTCTGGCTTCTTTGAGTAGGTCCTCGGATCTGAACTAAAGTCTTCATGCTTGTGCATGAATATTAATTATTATTATCATTAATAATAATAATAATAATAATACGCTCATGTACTTTTGTATTCCCAGAACCTTGAATGATGTTTGGATAAAGTATGTGATCCATAAATACTTAAATTGTTCTTCTAGGCTGTAAGTGATCTGCCCTGTTCTGGTCCTGTCTCCTCTTTCTGTGTGCCTTACTGATTCACTCATATTGAATTTCTTTCTGTTTCTTCAACATGCCAGGTTCATTCCTAGTCTCTGGACTTTGTACTACCTAGTTATTTCCCCTGGAAGGTTCTTTCACTAACGTCTTTCACTTTTTTGACGTCTTTGCTTTTGTCAAAAGTTAAAGAATGAGGGCTGGGAGATGGCTCAGAGGGAAAAGTGCTTGCCAGGCAAGCATGAAGGCCTGATTTGTGATCCACAGAAGCCACTTAATGCTGGAAGGGGTATGTTGTGTTTATAATCCTGTGCTCTTACAGTGAGATGGGAGGTGGAGACAGGTGAGTTCCCCTAAACTCAAAGGCCAGCTAGCTTGGTATATGCAGTGGTAACACAGTCAGAGACTCTGCCTAAAACAAGGGGGAAGGAGGTGATCAACACTGGTGGTTGTCATCCCACCTCCATGCGCCATGGTGCGTGCACACCTACACACAAAAGTTAAAGAACACATGTTATTTGCAGGAAAATTGATGTGCTGGAGATAATCCCATTAACGGAATTAAGACAGTTTCGGTATATTTCCTTTCATTTGTGATTCTCCGATTTTATATAAATACATAAAATTATGTGTGTTCATAAATATAGGGCATGAAGACAGAAGTACAACTGTCTAGTGGGACAAACAAGACTAACGGGAGGGGAAGGGGTGAGGAAAGGGGAGTTAGGGGGACATGAGGGAAGATATGTTCAATACTCAATATATACGTGTGCAAAACCACTGAAAAAGTTAGTTGCTTTCTTATTCAGGTATTTAAAATAGCAGTTCCAATTCTTTGCTTAATTTTTTCCTATAGCACTTAATTTTTAATAATGTTATATCATCTATTTTCTATTTCTGCCTCTACCCTCCAAAAATATTCCCAAAGCCTAGAGGAGTGTGTAGGTCGAAATGGCAACTGTTTAAGTGGGGTGTTTTCTTTTTCTGGTTCTAGGAACTGAATTTAGGGCCTCACACACGCCGAGTGCTCTGGCACTGAGCTATATTCCCGGCCCATTCTTATTAACTGGAATGGCTTGAAGAATGAATACATAAATTAATTTCAGAAATGAAGTCTTTTTAAGTGGAGGGTATCATGACCTACACAATTTCTTACGTGAAGGCTGGTGTACACCAGCATTGCCTAGCATGCATGAGGTCCTAGGTTCAATTTCCAGAAATCACTGGGTTGTGTTTTGTTTTGTTTTTGTTTGTTTTGCTTTCTTTGGAGACATGGTCTCCTTGTAGCCCTAGCTGGCCTGGAACTGATCCACGAGCCTCTGTCCGTCAAGTGTTGGCTTTAAAGGCGTGCGCTACCACGCCCTCCTTTTTTTCTTTTTCTTGTAGATGAGACTGGCCTTCTCTGCTGATCCTCCTGCCTCCCAAACTGCTGGGATTACTGGCTTGCACTGCTACTCTCTTGGATAAATAATAGCATTCTCGCCTCCATAGCACCCCGCCCTACACACAATAGGCGAGGAGAGAAAGACAGAAAGCGTACTGCCTTCACTGGCCTCGCCAGGGTCTAGGGGCCGGTTCCCGGGCAGCACGGAGGAGCCGCCCCTGGCCCCGCCCATCGCGGGACGCCACGCCCCCTGCATGCCAAATGCCATATAGGCGACTGACGTCAGGCCGTTTGTTGTCATTGGCGGCTCCCAAGATGGCGTCCATCGTTGAAGGGCCGCTCAGCAAATGGACTAACGTGATGAAGGGCTGGCAGTACCGCTGGTTCGTGCTGGACTACAATGCGGGCCTGCTCTCCTACTACACGGTGAGTGGCGGGAAGCCGCGCTCCGGGGCCGCGGGCTTCGCCGAGCCGGGGCGGGGGTGCTCGGCTGCCGACCGCGTACGCGAGGTTCCCTTGTGGAGGAGGGCTTTGCGTCCGGGCAGCCAATGGCCGGGAGGGAGCTGCGGGCGCAGCCAGTGAGCGGCGCCGGCTGGCCGATTTACGGGCGGGGGGCGAGCCGGGCGCCTGCCGGAGCGCCGTGAGCCGAGGCGGGTCCGGCCGGGAGCGGGTGGGCGTAGTCCCGCTGGCCGCGGCGGACCGGGCGGTGCTGTGCTCGCTGCTCCCGGAGCAGTGCTCCCCCGTCAGCCTCCCGGGGATGGAAGAGCTCTGCCCTCCCGGGCAGTGGTCAGACGAGCCTGGCCAGGTCCAAAGGTGACCCTCGAGCAACGCCGCCGCCCTGCAGTCCCGCCTGTCTGTCCAGCCCGGAGTTAGGGGGACAGTCCTACTCCAGGGATGCACCCTTCTTTCCCGCGGGGCGGGTGTAACGGACTCTGACTTTTGGGAGCAGAGCCTTCTGTTAGCGGAGAGGTAGAAGGGACAGTGCGGTTGCCGGCAAAGTTATGTTCTGGAAAAGGCTGAGTCCGAGACTTCACTGTCGTTGACAGGAATCGGTGGTCCTGGGCTGGTAGATCAGTTGCTATGAATCTTGTGTGCTGACTGCCTCTTCCACCCCTCACCGCATTAGAGATGGAAGGTGGGCGGTATTAGAGAAATTACTAACGGAGGTGCTTTCTTTGAACAGTGTATCGTTAATAATAGCCGGTGCGTGGAAGAAAACCACTCAGAGGGACAAAAGAGAATGGCTTGAAGGCTTTAGAAAATGATAGAAGAAAAAGGAAAGAATACAATTATGGGAAAAGAGTTACTGTTGATAGAGTAATAGGGATACATAGTTATTCGCTTAAAAAGTACTGAACTCTTTCGTGTTTCCCTGCCGGTAAGAATCATCAGAGATGAAGACACTAGCTCTCTCTGGGAGCTTTTATTCTAGTCTAGTGGGCCACGTAATTCATCTTACTCTTAATAAATTTGCAAGATAGGTATTCATTATCACCATTTAATATCCCCATTTTACAGTTTTGAAATCTGAGGCTCCAGGCTTTTAAGTAATTATTAGCTCCACATAGCTAGCAGTAAGTGGTGGAATCAGTATTGCCATTAAATTGCACCTTTGCCATAGGAAGAAGAAAAGGAAAATCTGTATGTCATTAAGGCAAGCCTGCAAGAGTAAAAGTATTACTTTTATCCTTCTTCAACTGTGAACTTCCTTTCTCGTGTGTGCGTGCACGTGTTGGGAGGTAGAAAGATTGGGAGTTTACGGGAAAACCAGGGTACTTAGTGAGACCCTGTCTGAAAATAAAGACTGGGTGTGATGGCCCGTGCCTTTAATCCCCAGACAGGCAGGCGGGTTTCTGTGAGTTCAGGCCAGCTTGGCCTATATAGAGAGTTCCAAGCCAGCCACGACTACATAGTGAGACCCTGTCTAGAGGGGACAGGGATGTGGGAAGAAGAGCAAAATTCCAATACTTTGGAGGTGGAGGCAAGAAAATCCTGATTCTCAGTGTCATCTTCTGCTACATAGAAAGTTTGCGCCTGGCCTGGGTGATATGAGACTGTGTCTCACTGCCCTCTTACTCCCATTTTCAAGATTTGGTAGGCATGGAAGAGAAACATTTTATCCTGAAAACTATAGAATTATGAGATCCTGTGACTCAAATAAAATCCCACAGAACCTTGCCAATGTATTCATGATAGAGTGATTTCAGTTAGTGGCACTATAGAATGAAGTTACTTTATAGACCCCAAATTTGTGTGGGTCTGAATCTAGGGCCATCTTGGAGAGGTCCCTAGTTGGAGTTCTGCGGAGTTCCTAGCCCAGACCAAATGTACCTTCCCTTGTCCTTTTTCCTTCAGTGTGTTCTTTTTCGGTCTCCTTGACCTTGTAGTTTTTGAATACTTGGATAAATACTTCTTTGTCCCGGCGAAATACAAGTTTTTCCTGCCCTTTTTTTCATCCTTATGCTTAGCCTCCTTTCTGAGATTAGACTCTATAAAACATTATCCCTGCTCGAGGGAGGCGGTATCATATTTCTCATTAGTGGTTGTTTGGAAAGTCTTTTTGAATTCTTCTGTTATTTGCTTACAGAGAAATGTACTGTCTTTTGAAGATGAAATGATAACTGAAGGGAAAGCAGGAGTCCCGCTGAACGTGGGCATGGAGTGGACTCTTGGCTGCTGGTTTAGTGTGTTAGGATTCTGATGGGTCTGTGTTAGTGATATGCATGTGCCAGACGGCTTAGAGCCACACCTTCCAGGAAGCTATCTGAATTGGCTGTACAGCCTTTGAATCAGCGCATCAGATGTGATCATTCTATTCCTTGTTTCCAAAATGATTGGGTTCTAGACTATCTCTTGGTTGCTGCTCTCTCCTAGGATGCTCATGAAAATTCTGAACTAACCTAGATTGCCCTTGCTTCAGTCTCTACCGAGAGTCAGAATTGAAATAATCTCAGGATTGGGCTAGTGCCTCTGGTACTGAACTGAAGTATGTTCAACTAGGCCTTTCTGCAGTCTGGAGCTTCACCAAAGTTCAGCAAACTCTGGGGATGGAATCATCTTGTTTTTTAAAAAAAGTTTTAATAAAAAACTTTATTTTTGTTTATGTGTATGTATGTAGGAATGCTTTTGCCACAGTGCCCATAGAGAGGTAAGGACAACTTTCAGGAGTTGGTTCTCGTAATTCCACCATGTGGGTCCCAGGGATAGAACTCAGATTGTCCGATTGTCAGGCGTGGTAGCACCTTTACCTGCTGAACCATCTCCCCAGCCTCGAATTATCTTTTTACTTTATTCTTTTCTTAGGTTTCATAATCTCTTTTGTTTGCCAAGCTGACAGTTAAACTCAGGGCCTTGCACTTGGTAAGTGAACACACTACTAATGAGCTACATGTCCAGCCCAGTCTTCTGTTTTTGAAAAATGTTTGCTCCCTCTCCTTCCCCCAGTACAGGACTATAGAAACTGATTACCTTCTTTAAGAAAATAGATTCAGGGACTCTTTTCAGGTCTAACTTAGTCTCTTAATTATTAGACTTAATATAGTTTGGTTCTAGTTCATTTAGCGAGCATTTTTGTAGGACTGATTTTATTCATTCATATAGAAACTCACTGTCTAGCAGAGCAGACACCTAAACATTATTTTAAGCCATGTGACAGGGGGCTGAAGAGATGGCTGAGAGAATAAAGTGCTTGCTGTGCGAGTCTGAGGGCTGGAGTTAAGAACCCACATACATGCCAAGCAGGCATGGTGGCTGCCTGTAATCCCAGCACTCCAGAGGCAGAGACAGAATCCTTGGGGCAAGCTGGCTAGGAAGAGTAGAAGAATTGGTTCAGTGAGAGACCCTACCCCAATAAATAGAAAGGAGAGTGATAGACACCCAACGTTAACATTGGGCCTCCGTCCATATGCAGTCACACACATGGGCACTCCCACACATGTGAACACATACACATAAGTATGCACTCTACACATACACAATCATTGTGACAAATTCAACCATATAGAATGTTGTGGAAAAGGCCAGAGGACCATTTCATCAGAGACTTAAAGGATGAGAAAAAAGGACATTTTAGGCAGATAGGAAAAGATATGAATAAATTGGGAAGCTTGAAGACAGAAGGTATATTAGAAACATTTTGAAAATTTACAGCACTAATGTAAAGATATATTTGAGAGATGATAGGAGATTGAGTCCAGAAGGTATTTGGAGTCATAGGTCAGGCCTAGACATAGATAAGGCTCTATTGGATCATAGCACAGAATTGCTTAATTGTATTGTTATTATTATTGTGTGTATCATGTCTGAATATGTTCATATAGTTTATGTGCAGGTGTTTGTGCATGTATACATATGTATGTGGAGGCTAGAGGTTGACATCAGGTGTCTTCCTTGTTCAATTTCCACATCATCATTATTATTATTATTTAGTTTTTTTGGAGACAGGGTCTCCTGTAGCCCCAGCTGGGCTACAACTTGCTATGTAGAACAGGGTGCCCCAGTCTCACAAAGATCTGTTTGCTCTGTCTCCTGCGTGTTGGCATTAAAGGCATGCACCACCACACTCAGCTTCACCTTATTCTTTTTTAATTGATTTATTTTTATTTTATGTATATGAATGTTTGCTCACATGTGTATTTATGTGCACTATGCATGTGCAGTGCCCACAGAGGCCAGAAGAGGGGCATTGGATTCCCTAAAACTGGAATTAAGGATGGGTGTTAGTTGCCATATAGGTGCTGAGAGCTGAACCCAGGTCCTCTGCAAGAGCAGCCAGTACTCTTAACCAACCACTGAGCCATCTTTCCAGCCCCTTCACCATAGTTTTTGAGACAAGGTCTCTTATTTGATTAGGCTGGCTGGCCAGAGAGCTCTAGAGATTCACCTATCCCTGCCCCCCCAGCACTGGGGTTACAGATTCATGTTGCCTTGCTTAGCTTTTATGTGGGTGCTGGGGACCCAAACTCAGGTTTTCATGCTTGTGCCGCAGGTTCTTTATTGACCTGGTCATATCTTCAGGACGCCTCCCCTTATCCCCTTTTTATTTTTAGAACAAAGCCTGGTATCTAGGCTGGCTTCAGATTTGATGTGTAACTGAAACTGGACTTGAACTCTTGATCCTCCTGCCTCCGCCTGCCAAGCAAGTTAAAGATGACTGGAGAGAGACTACAGATAAAAATTTGGGAATACTATATGAACTATCAACCATTAATGTGGATCATGATCTCAAAAAAGAGATGAGGAAGGAAGGAAAATTGAGGGGTATGTATGTGAGGAGTTGGAAAAGGTTGGTGTTTGTACATTTTGCTGATTCATTAAATATTTATTCAGTACTTACCCTGGGTTAGATATTTCACTGAGTTGGCAAATCAGGTGGAAGTCATTTGTATTATAATACTTATAGTATGTAGCAGTTAAAAGCTTTCTTGTTTGTTGGGGAGGCAGCACATGATGTTTGGGGTATGGGCCATCTATGTAGTCTGAGGGTTAGAAAAGGTTTTCTAGAGGAAACAGGTTTCTTGTGACCTGGTTGGTAAGCAGAGAGAATTTAACCAGGGAGCAGCCAGGGAAAAGTACTTGAGACAAAGAATTGGAGGAGACCTGGGAGGAGCTTGTCCTTGTGCAGCTTGGGTTTAAAGTAGCTGTAGCAAGATGACTTCAGTGCTAAGCAGGCCTTCTTTGCATATCTCTTCAAGTCATGCCAAACAATTTTAACTTTATCCCCAGGGCACTGGAGAGCCATATTGTAAGCACTTTTATTATTGAAAAAATAATAAGGTTTCAAACATATATAAAAAAAGTAGAAAAATGAATTATTACCTTCCAACTATCATTTATCAGCATATGGTTAATCTTGTTTATTAATACTTCCATCAACTCATTCCTTTTCTGTTGATTTTTAAATTTTTTATTTCTTTGGGTCTTTTTGAGACAAGGTCTTGTGTAGCGTAGGCTGTCCTCAGACTCACTGTGTAGCCAAGAATGACCTTGAACTTCTAAACCTTCTGCCTCTGTCTCCCAAGTTGGGGATCACAGATGTGCACCGCCACACTCAGAGACTTATTTTGTTGTTGGTTTTGACTTTTTTTATTTTAAAGACAGGGTCTCGTTATGTAGCAGAATTGACCTTTAACTCTGATTACAGGTGGGCTTCCAGTCCAACTCCACTGGATTATTTTAAAGTTGATTCAGATATTAATTTTTTATCTGTGACTATTTCATTATATGCTACTAAATGTTAAGATTTTTCTTTAAAATTTTTTAAAATCATATTTTATTTAATGTGTGTGTATATGTGGGGGGGAGCAGTGCACACGCATGTGTGTATACACCCATGCATTGGCACATGTGTTGGTGGTCAGAGAAGAACTTGAAGGAGTTGGTTCTTTCCTTCCACTATGTGATCTTAGGTTGTCAGGCTTGACAGGAAGTGCCTCTCTCTGCTGAGCCATCTCATGGGCCCAAAGACTCTTTAAAAAATAAATTTATTTATTTATCTATTTTTATGTGCATAAGTGTTTAGCCTGCATACATGTAAGTGCACCTATGCATGCAGTGCTCATGAAGACCAGAAGAGGGTGTTGGGTCCCCTGGAACTGGAGTTCTAGATGGTTGTTAGGCACTATGTGAGTGCTGGAAACTGAACCCAGGTCTTCTGAAAGAGCAGCCAGAGCTCTTAACCTACTGAGCCATCTCTCTAGTCCCCAAAGATTTCTCTTCGTAAAAAGTTAACAGAATACTTTTATTGCAGTTGAATAGTAACAATTCATTAATATCAAATATGTATCTACTTAAAATGTATTTGATTGTCTCAACTACCTGTTCCTCAGCAGTTGCCTTGAGTAAGACTTCCGAACAAGATCTGCACATAAAATCTTTTGAGTGCCAGGGACTGAGGAGATGATGGCTCATTTGGTACAGTTGCTGCTATGCAAGCATGAGGACTGGAGTTCAGATCCAAAGCACACATGTAGAAAACTGGTCAACAGTATGACTGTGACCCCAGAGCTGGGGAGGTGGAGATAGGCAAATCCCTGGAGCTCTTGGCCAGCCAGCTAGCCTAGCCAAACGGATGAGCTCCAGGTTCAGTGAGAGACATTGTTTCAAAAATAAGGTAGAGAGTAATTAAAGAAGACACCCAGTGTTGATTTTGATCTCTGTGTGCATGCACATACTTACAGGCACACATGCCCACCTCAGACACACACACGTGTGTGTGTATTTGTGCACCACCACCAACTAAGCTTGAGTACCTTTTGCATCTTCAGGTTTGTTGGCTTTCCTTTTTTCTTTGCCTGTTAACTTAAGAAACAAGGTTATTTGCTCTGTAGAAATTTTTTACATTCCAGATTTTGTTAGTGGCATCATTTTGATAGATTTAAATATCTTCCTTTGTCCTTTGTATTTCCTATAAACTGTAAACTAATAGTTTGAGATAGGAACTTAATCCAATTAAGGTTCTTTTGGGGAAGGAAGAATACTTCATGGGTGGAACTGTCAAGTTAATAGGTGCATGATGTCTAGTTGTCTCTCCATGGTATTAAGATTGATTAATAGGTTTAGATGATCTGTATTTTTTAAAGTGCACTATGGACTGAGGATGTTGCTCAGTGGTAGGTATACTGTGATTACAGAAAAATAATTGGATTGGTTTTGACAAGACTTAGTGACTGATTGGATGTGAGTGAAAGGGGAAGAAAAATCTGAGGATGTCAGGGTTTTTGGCTTGAGCTGAGTATTAGAGAAGACAGGAAGATAAGGGTGGTTGCTTTGAGGCCATTGAGACGGGATGAAGTAAAGTGCTAGTGTCTGGAGTTTAGTACAAAAATCTGGACTGCAGACACATTCATTTATCGAATACAAAGAGGTGACTGACTGAAGAGAACCAAGGTCATCGGAGACAACGCAGGAAGCACCACTGGATTATTTATTATCTTGTACCCAATTATTCGGAAACATAGCAATTTAAAACTACAAACTTTATCATCTCTTAGTTTCTGTGGTTGGAACTTTGGGTGATTCTGACTCTGGTCTCATGAAATTGCAGTCAAGACATTAACCAGAGTTGCAGACATCCAAAATGCTTGACTGGTTGCTTCTTAGTTCCCCCACACAGTTGGCAGAAAGCCTTAGTTCCTTGCTGACTCTTGGAAGGTGGCTCCACTTGGAAGGTGGCCCTGGCTCCTCATTTGGTAGCCTCTCCTTTGGATTACTTGAGTGCTAATATGACTGGGAAGCTGGCTTCACCCAGAGAAAATGATCTAAGTGAAATTAGGTGGAGAAGCCATCTCCCTGCCTTTTATGTCTGCTCTCAGTTTATCACTCTGCCCTCTTCTGTTCATTAGAGACTAGCTATTAAGTTCAGCTCATAATCCTATAGATGGAAATTTTACACATCGGGAGGAGAATTAGGCTCTGCCTTTTGAAAGGAGAACTTGTGTCGAGATTGTGGTCTGCCGGAACCATATTTAAGGGAGTGATGGATGGAAAAAACCTATCCAGCAGAGTAAAAAGCAATAGCCAGAGTATAAGAGAAAATATGGAGAATGTGGTAGCCTTGGAAATCAAAGGGGAAAGAATAAAGTGGTTTGAGTACTAATTGAGAGGTTTGACAGATGAGCTCTAATCCCTATCCCACTGGACTGATTGACTTGAACATCACTGATGTCTTTAGCGAGGGCAGTTTCTGGCGTGGTGAATGTAGAAGGCAGGTTGAAGTGGCTTGGAGAGAAAATAGGAATTAAGAAGTAAATTGTTCAAGCACAAAGTAAGCGTGTAGATTATTAAAGACGTTTCACTGTGAATTATGGCAGAAAGATGGATATGGAATTGAAGGGATGGGATCCTAAGGTAGTAGTATGTTTCACTGTTGTAACGTAGCAGGGTTCAAGTTAGAATGAGAATAACCAGGGCTTCAGGAGAAAAGACTTAGAACAATGTTTGCCTTGGAAAGTAAGAAAAGTAGAAAACAGTTTGAGATATGTCTGGTTTTTGTAATTCTTTGTAGAGAAGATTAGAACCAGACAAGAGTTACCTATGCCACTCAAAGTATTTTCTGTGGCATTATTGGGGAAATAATGCTGTTGCTGCACAGTGACTGGAAGAGATTCATGATGAGTTTGCTTTTAAAACTCTTGCTGAGCTGGGGAGATGGCTCAGCAGTTAAGAGAACTGGCTGTTCTTGCAGAGGACCCGGTTCAGTTCCCAGCACCCACATAATAACTAACAACCATCTGTAACTCTAGTTCCAGGCAATTCAGCCCCCTCTTCTGACCTCCAAAAGCATTGTATGCACAGGTGCACTTACATTCATGCAGGCAAAACACCTATACACATAAAATAAAAATAAATAAATTTAAAAACTGTTGTTGAAACAATTTGGTGTTATTTGGTAGATGGTAACAATGTCTAGAAGATGATTTTTAAAAATCCGTTAAATTTTTTGGATTTCATGTTTCATTTAAAGAAAGATTTATTCTTTTTATTTTATGTGTATAAGTGTTTTGCCTACATGTATGTATGTAGGCATGCCTGTGCTCATGGAGGCCAGAAGAGGGTGTCAGGTCCCCTGGAAGGAACTGGAGTTACAGGCAGTTGTGAACTGCCAGGTAGGTGCTGGGAACCAGGCCCCAGTCCTCTGTAAGAGCAGCAAGCACTCTTAACCACTGAGTCATCCTTTCAGTCCCTGGATTTTATGTTTCTGAAAAACTCAAATGCGATGCATCTATTTCTCTTGTAAACATGTAGTCTCGTTCTGGAATGATGTCAGCATCAGTCCCATCAGTTACTTAAGAATAAATGTATGCTTTCTTGTGTAAACTTTTATTTTTTTAGAGGGTCTTGTTTATGTAGCTTAGGCTGACTTGAAACTGGTGATCCTCTTGCATGCTGTGATTATAGACATGGACCAGACACTATACCCAACAGATGTATGTATCAATGTGATTTTGATTAATCTCATGGGTTGCCTTAATACAGGTTGAGAAGTCCTTCTCTGAAATGCCTAAAGTAGAATAACTAACATTTCAGATTTTAAAATAATATTTGGAATTTGCATCTATGATGAGATATTTTGGAGTTAGGGTCCAAGTGTAGGGTTAATGAGAGAGCCTGTCTCAACAAATAAGGTAGAGATAGATAGGTTGAAGAAGACAATGTCAACTTCTGGCCTCTTCATGTAGGCGAACACAAATGTATGCACACACAAAAATATATACTCAGATACAAAACCTTCATATTTTAGAGCATTTTGAATTTCAGATTTTCAGATTAAGAATGTTCAACTTCTAGTCCAAGTCATGTGAAGTAGCTTAAACTTGTAAAGAGAATAAAAGGGGAAAAAAAAAAAAACCTCAATGTAAATGTTCTGAAGAAAGTAAAGAAAACCTCTAAGGTAATAACTTAGTGATTGATATACACTGAAATATTCACAAATGAAACATTAATATAATATCAGTGGGAAGAAGCGTTTGGAGATTTCATTATTTTTTCCTTTCTTAAACATTCTGCAAGGTGGTACAGTGTTGTCATCTACAAAGTTCACAGCTGAGAACTGCAACTTAGCAACCAAAACAAACAAACATTACAATAATACCTCATGTTTTAAAAAATATTTATTTTTTATTTTCATTTTATGTATATAAATGTATTGCCTGAATGTAAATGTGTTTTGATTCTGCGAACCAAACCCAGGTCCTTCGCAAGAGCAGTCAGTACTCTTAACTACTGAGTCATTTCCCCTGCCCTACAACTTCATGTTTTAAGTAAGTTTACACTTTTGCAGAAAGTTGGACAGATCTCCACCAGTCTTTATCTCCGCTCCTCCCCCATTTAGGCCTTTTGAGATGTTCACAATCTAATTCTTTTGGGCATTTAATCATTGTACATCTGTTATAATTAAGTAACCCTATCTCTAGTACATTCTTTATCTGTACAGCAAGCTTGTAACCTTAATGGCAATTTGTACTGAACATTATAATTTTCAGACCCTACAATGCAGCACATTCTTGGAATGGAATGTCCTTGGCCCTTCACACCATGCTTAGACATAAGGCATTTGGGAATTCTAGTTTACAGAACCTTGTAAGTTTTACAGAATGTGTGAATAGCAGTTGTCCTGGTTCATGGCTTATGTAAATCCCACTTGAATGAATAGTTACAACAGTGTCTTTTAGTCAGTCACTTTGAGGCGGAAGAACCGTGGGACCTGCTGCTTGTGTTAGTTAGTTCAGACAAGCTGCCAGTCTTGCTTCTGTTGCAGGCAGATGTGCAGGCAGATGTTTTGTTTGTTTATTTGGATTTATTTTTGGAGGTAGAGTCTTGTCTGTAGCCCAGGCTGGCCTGGAACACACTGTGTAGTTCATTTGACCTCCAGGCAGGCCTTCTGCCCTAGCTTCCTAACTGCTGTGAGGAAAGGCATCAGCCGCCATTCCCAGCCTGTTCCAACAGTTTTGTTTTGGTAACAACTTGTAAAGAGAAAGAATTGTTAGCTTTATAATAGGTAATAGGCAATCCTAACCCAAACTAGAACAACATATAAGTGATTTAAATTAAGAATGAAGGACTGGAGGGGGCTGGAGAGTCCACTAAGCGGAACAACTGTCCATAACCCCCGTTCCTGGGGGCTCCAGCACCCTCTTCTGGCCTCCTTGGGCATTGCACCACACCTAATTCATAGAGGCAAAACAGTCATCCACATAAAAATAAAAATAGATAAACCAAAAAAACAATTAAATTATTTTAATGAATTTATTGTATCTTCTTAGACTGGAGTGGACTGATCTACTTCTCTCCTTCCTTCCCTTGATCTTGAGACAGAATTTTGCTATATAGCCCAGAGTAGCCCTGAACTCCTGATCTTCCCGAGTGCCTGGGTTTCCTTTAAATAAGAGAATTTTAAAAAGGGAATTTCCTTTTTTTTTTTTTTGTTTAGAAACTAAGTTTACATGGTAAATGAAGTCTTATTCAAAGAAAGTATTATGAGTTATTAATAATTTTTTTTCTACTCAATAAGGACAAAGTTAAGTTCATTATAAAAGCGGATTTTCTAAGTGGGAGTGACACCTTTAACCCTAACATGCAGCATGTAGAGGCAGTAGCATCTGCATTTCAGGTCCATCTTCGGATGGTGGGGAAGCTGATTTTCTATTTCCTGGAGTTTTACCCTCATAAAGCCTCTGTGTTAAGATTATTCACTTATTTTGTGTTTTATTTTAGCAGTGTTTTATTTGGGGCTCAGGGTCTTGTATCTAACCCAGCCTGATTCCAAATTCACTATCTCATGCTGGCTTAGCAGTGTTACTGTGGCACAGCTGAGTAAATAAACTGCTGGGTGACTCTAGACTTGCAGAACCCTTTTTTCTACATCACTCATAGGAGTTCTGTAGCTTACCAGGGACAACAGAATCAGCCTGTTCCATGGCAACACTCAGAACTGTTCTAGGATACTTAGCTTTCTGATTTATTTTATTGGAAAAAGTGATCCTCTGTGCACTGGGTTACATTGGCTCACACTTCTAAAATTTTTTTTGTCTCCCTGTAGCCCCAGCTGGCCTGCGACTCACTATGTAGATCAGGCTGGCCTTGAACTCACAGAGATCCCCCTGCCCCTATTGGGATTAAAAGCATGTGTCATCACACCTGGATCTGCTCACACACTCTTAAAGGACTGCAGTCTGTAGAGTTTTTCCTCTGTTTGCTTTATATCCTCTTTTTCTTATTATCTTAAAGTTCTAGCTCTCTATGGACTTACAATTAAGCAATGTAGTAAACATCTTAGCTGTAACAATTTTTGCCTAGTTTTTAGGTTGCCTGTTGGTTTTCATTTTCTCTCTTCTCAAAGATTTTTTTCCCATCTCTTTCCCCTGCTGGGGATGGTAGGTAAGCACTCTACCACTAAGCTAAATCTGCTCCCTCAATAGTTTTATTTAGATTTACTTCACATATCATACACTTCATTTAAATTAATGCAACTCAGTGCTTTTTAGTATATTCACACAATTATGTGACCATCTTCATAATCAGTTTTAGAAAGCCTTCATTCCTCAAACCCTCTTCTCCTCAATAGTCACTCCTCATTTCTTGCCAACATCTCATCCTCAGCCGTGAGCAATGTGTTTATTTTCTGTAGATTTGCCTCTTTTGGACATCTCATATAGAGTCATATTGTAAACATTAAGAAATTATTCCAATATAGGCCTTTCATATAACTTAGTATATTCAAGGTTCATCCAAATTTAGTTTGTGTCAGTATTTTGTTGTTGTTATTTATTTTTGGACAGGGTCTTTCTGTGGCCCCACCTATCCCAGAACTGACTATGTAGACTAGGCTGACCTTGAATTATGTGAGATTCACCTGCCTCTCAAGGACTAAGATTAAAGGACTGCACCACCATGCCTGGCTCTGTCAGTATTTTTAAATCATAGAATATTTAATTGTATGCATAATTTTATTCTGTTTATCAGTTGGTAGAGGTTGAGTTGTTTCCACCCTTTGGCCATTATGACTAATGAACTTTTGTGTGCAGGCTTTGCTGTCATATCTGTTTATTTCTTGAGTGAAGGTTTAGGATTAGAATTGCTGGGTCATGTGGTTAATCTTTGTTTCACCTTCTAAACAACTGCCAGACTATTTTCCAAGTGGCTGCTACTAGCTGCATAAGGCAAGTTCTCTGCATTCTTATGAATGTTTGTTATCTGTCATTTTAAAAAAATATAATTTTTACTTTCTGTGTATGAGTGTATTGCTTGCATATATGTAAGTGCACTTGTGTCATGCAATACCCATAGAGATCAGAAGAGGGCATCAGATCCCATGAACCTGGAGTTATAGATAGTTGTTAGACACCATGTGGATGCTGGGAACTGAACTCGGGTTCTCTTCAAGAGCAACCAGTGCTCTTAACCACTGAGCCATCTCTCCAGCCCGGTGTTACCTGTCATTTTGATTATAGTCATCCCAGTGAGTATGAAGTACTGTGTTTTAGGGATTTTTACATGTATTTTCCTTATGGCAGTTGATATCTTCATGTCCTTGTTGACCACTTGAGTATTTCTTTGGAAAAGGATTGATTTTGCTAATTTTAAAATCAGTTTTGGGTGGGGGATGGTTATTGTTAAGCTCTAAGTGTTTGGGTCTAGGAAGATAACTCAGTGGGTAAAGGCTCACTGCCAAGCCTGATGAACTGCATTTGATCCCTTGGACCCACATGATGGAAGGAGAGAACTGACTCTAGAAGGTGTCTTCTGACCTCCTCTTCACGCTGTGGCACGCATGCGCTAGTGCCCCCCCACGCATGCACACATGCACATAAATAAATAAAGAGTTCGACTTTTGTGTCTTTTTAAAGGAAATTGTTGACTCAAGGTTTCATGTAGTCCCTGATGGCTTCCAAGTCACTAAGTGCCTCGAACTCTTGATCCTCCTGCCTCCACCTCTCCAGTGCTAGCATCACAGCCCTGCACCACCAGGCCCAGTTAAGTTTTTTGTTTTCTAGATACAAATTTCATATCAGATATTTAATTTTTAATTTTTGTATTTTTTAATTTTTTTACTTCGCTTTTCATTTTTGGTGTGGTGTTTGGGGTCAGATCCAAGGTCCGGTGCATGCCAGGCAGGTGTTCTGCTACTGAGCTCTGCACCCAGCAATGGGGTCTCCTTTTTTGGTGGTTTCCTTTGATGCACAAAATGTCTTGTTTATTGTTATGTTGCTTGTGCATTTGACATCAAATCTCAGGAATCATTGCTTGAGAGCTGGAGAGATGGCTTAGTGGTTAAGAACACTGGCTGCTCTTGCAGAGGACTCAGGTTTGGTTCCCAGCACCCACATGGTGCCTGACAACCATTCATAACTCCAGTTCTAGGGGATCCAATGCCCTCTTCTGGCAGATAGCATGGACCAGGAGTGGAGTGGTAAAAAATGGGTACATTCGGAGGCTAAACACATGAGACTGCCTTGCAACCCAAGCTTGTGCTAACTAGTCCACTTCTAGCAGATGAGCATTGATTCTATCCAAAAACGGTGGTGTCTCATGACTATAATCACCTAGTAGGTGACATTTCTTAAAGGCTTTGCCCCCACTTGATACTATTATACTGAGGTTCTAGCTTCCAAGCATGTGAGCCTTTGGGAGACAAACCAGTTCCAAACCATGGCAGCATCTTTGTTGAAGTCAATTAACTATAAATGTGAAGGTTCGATTTTATGTATTTTACTTTTTTGTGATGCTAGGGATCAAGCCCAGAACCTCACGTATGCAGAGCACGTGCTCTACTAACAGAGTTATATCCCTAACCAAAGAGTTCGTTTTTTTAACTCTCAGTCCATTGCTGGACATGTCCGTCCTCAGGCCGGTTTCATGCCTTTCCATTACTATAGCTTTGTAGAAACGTTTGAAATAGGGAAATGTGACTCTTCCAACTGTTCTTTTTTCAAGATTGTTTAGGCCGTTTTGGGTCCTTTGAATTTTAGAAACTATTGACTTTCACTAAAGTTGACATGCTTCTATCTCTGCTAATTCTGGAAATAACACCTTTTCTTCTTCAAAATAGATACTTCTACTGAGAGAGTTTTCTACCCCATCTATATCCATCTTCATTTATTCTACAAGTCTTGTTTTACTTATATTTTCCTGAAAATCTTGGCAAGGTGTCTAGTGGTAATTCTGTTGCTAATATTAGTGGATCCTTTCTCAATCTTAGACCTGTCTCTGCAGTCTTTGTTGACTAATTGCCCTTTCTTTAAGACTTAAACAATAATTTTGCTGTTCTTGAAGAGATAACAGCCTATTATTAATTTGAAAAGATTCATTATGCTATGTGCAGTAATGAAAGGTTTGTCTCCCGTTCAACGATTAACCAGGCCTGACCTTGCTTGTCTGAGATCAGACAAGATGAGGCATGTTCAGGGTTTTCTAGCCAGAGACAGAAAAAGAGGTTATTTAGTAGAAGTAAAAAAATAAAAAGTTCTTTCCAAAGCCCTACTAGCCTATGTTTTGGAAAACGGATTTTCTAAGAACTCATTTGTAATTACACATGTTCATTTTACATAAATGAAATAATTTTGTACTAGATATTCTATAATCTGATAGCATTTCATTGAGCAAAAATTGTAATTTATTGTACTGTTTTATATAGAAAGTGGCAAAATGAATAAAGAATAACATTTTCCTGCTTGATTTAATGAGAGCTCGCTCATCTGTTATGGTAGTCACCTTTCTGTTACTGAGATACCTGGGACAGTCAGTTTAAAGGAGGAAAGACTTATTATTTTGAGGCAAGGTCTTATATCCCCAGGCTGACCTCACACTTGCTCTGTAGCCAAGGACAGTTTTGAACTTATATACTCCTATCTCTATATCCTTGGTGCTTGGATTATAGGCATGTACCACCATGTTCAGTTTTTGCAATGTTGGGGATTAAACCCAGGGCTTCATGCATGCTTGGCAAGCACTGTACCAACTGAGCTTCATTCTCAGAGAGAATTTATGTTGGCTGATAGTTTGGAAGGTTTCCACCCATGGTTGATAAGCCTGTTTATATGGGGCCTGTAGTGAAATAGTACATCCTGGCAGAGAGCATGTGGTAGATCAAAGCTGCTCACCCAGCATGCCAGGAAGCAGAGAAAGCAGAAGAGTTAGTGTCCCAATATCCCTCTCAAGTCATTCTACCAATAGCCTAACTTTCTTACACTCAGCCCTACCCCTAAGATTTCTACCACCTTCCAAGATGCCACAAGTTGGCAATTAAGTCTTTAGCCTATGGGCTTTTGGGGAACATTTTAGAGCCAAATCATGACATCTGGCTTTGTGGCATTAAGATTCTTCTGCTCTTTGTAATATAGGATATAATATCTATAAGGATAGATATTATAGTCTGCTCTTGTCTGCAGGGGATATAATCAAAATCCTCAGTGGATTCCTGAACCTACACATAGCATCAAGCCTGCACACACTGTTTTTTTTTCCTATGCATACATTGCTGTGATACTTATTTGTCTTACTTTTTGGGTCTTGTTATGTATCTCTTTGAACTGGAACTCAGTACATAGCCCAGGCTAGCTTGGAAGTCATGACAGTCCTCCTGTCTGAGTACTGGGATTACAGGTATGAGCTACCACACATGACCCTATGATAAATGTTAATTTATACATTAGGCATAGAGATAACAACAATGAGAATCATTGTAGCAATATTTTATAATAAAAATGATGTGTTTTCGCAAAATATCTTATTTAACTATTCAGCATTCTTAATAATAGAGTAGGAGTCTACAGTGTCTATTTGATTAGATGAAATGAGTTGAAGGATGAAGGTTCTGTAGTGTCAAGTTACTGTGTAAGGATTGCTCCTACAGAAGCACTGTGATATAGCTGGTCTGACAACTAGATGATTCAGACAGCTACTAAGTGACTAATGGGTGGGTGGTGTGCTGGATAGCTTCAGTTGAGGAATTACCTCATTGGATTGGCCTATGACCATGTCTGTGGGGCATTTTCTTGATGATTAAGTGACGTGAGAGGGCCCAGGCCACTGTGGGCGGTGCTACCCCGGCAGGTAGTCCTGTATTGTATAAGAAGGCTGAGCATGGGCTATCAGAACAAGCCAGTAAGCAGTGCTCCTCCATAGTCTCTGCTTCAGTAACTTATTTTGCTCATGATCCGTAGATTTCTGTCCAGGGTTGACTAGCTCCCCTGCTACTGGGCCCGAGGTGAAGCAGAATTGTCTTTGTTCAGAGCACAAAGCAGAGCTGCTCACTTCATGGACCAGAAAGAAGAGAGAGACATTGAGAGGAAAAGGCAGGGGCCATGATAAGTCCTTCAAAAGCAGATCCCTAGTGACCCACCTCCTTTAACCAGGCCCACTTTCTAGCATCTCCATTACCCCCCAGGAATGCCACCATATTAAGACTCTGTCAAGGTATTAATTGATTGGGCCTGAGCCTTCAGGGTCTGATCACTTCCTGAGTCCATTTGTCAGCTATCAACTAAACCTTTAACACATGAGCCTTCTGGGAAAAATTTAATGTCCAAATCATGGCAAGAATAATTTTGCCTTGGAATAATTTTAAAAGATTACTATTTTTATTTTATGTATATGAGTGTTTGCCTGCATGTGTGTTAAGTGTACATGTGTCATGCAGTGCCCGCAGAAGTCAGAAGAAGGCATCAGATTCCCCTGGAACTGGAGTTAACAGAGGGTTGGTAGCTGCCATGTGGGTGCTGGGAATTGAACCTGGGTCCTCTTCAAGAACAGCCAGTTCTTTTAACCACTGAGCCATCTCTCTGCCTCTTGCCTGGGAATTTTAATGGCTTGGAAGTGAGAAGACTAGATCTCTCATAAGTGACCTGTATGTCTAGCCTACCATGCTGTGTGCTTACACTTCATGTCCACTTCTGTCTTCATTCTATTTTATTTTTATATTTTGTATTATCAGGACTGACTTCTATCCTGCCTACAATCCTCCTGCCTCTACCTCCTGAGGAATGGGATTATAGACGTAAGTATACCACCATGCCTGGCTTTCCACTTTGGAAATCACTGAATTTTGAACTGGTAAAGAATGAGAGCTTTTTTTTCTTTGCTTTGTTTTGAATGAGTATTTGAAAATTGCCTTATAGTGTTTTTCAGGGCTGGAGAGATGGCTTAGTGGTTAAGAGCACTGGCTGCTCTTGCAGAGGACTCAGGTTTGGGTCCCAGCACCGACATGGTGCCTGACAACAATTCATAACTCCAGTTCCGGGGATCCAATGTCCTTTTCTGGCCTCCATTGCATGCTGTGGTACACTTACTAAAATGCATGCAAAACACTCATTCACATAAAAATAAATTATAAAAAGTACTTTGCCTCTAATTTTTTAAAAGCAAAATGGATTTCTTATTTCATCATAGGGAATTTCTTAAATTCTTTAGCCTGGCTCTTGAATTCTCTGCCTATTCCCTTTTTTTTTTTCTAATTATACTTTTCTTTATGCACCAACATTTGTGAAATTCTTTAAGAAAATCATTCTTAGGAAGTGTTTTAATTTTAAAGATTTATGCTATCTTTTTGTAGCTACATATTATATTTCAAATGTTTTCCCTATCTAACTTTGGAATCAAATTTAACAGTTTCTTTGCAAACATTTTTTTTCTAAATCCTAAACTCCAAATATGAGCAAGGAATGTTAAAAGTGTGGCCTCACTCTAAATTAGACTCTACAGAGTGAGTCTTAGAATCAGAACAGCATCCAACTTTCACATTCCAGCAGTTGCTATTGTTAACTAGATTTTTTTCCCCAGGGGGTGTTAAATGGCAATCAGAAGACAACTTGAGTCAGTTCTCTCCTATCTTGTGGACTCTGGAGATCAACTCAGGATGTCAGGCTTAGCACCTTTTACAATCTGAACCATGTCTTTAAACATATTTGTAGTATTCCTATTTTTCTTTTTTAAACTTTTATTTTTATTTTATGTGTATGAGTGTTTTGCCTCCATGTATGTAAGTGTACCACGTACATGCAGTGCCCATAGATGCCAGAAGAGGGGTTGGATCCCCTGGAACTGGAGTTACAGATGGTTGATAGCTGCCATGTGAGTCCTGAGAACTCAACAAGGCTTCTCTGAAAGAACAGCTTCTCTTGGCCACCGAGCTCTCTCTCTCCAGACTCACTTGCCCTCTTTTTCCTTTTCTTTTTTCTTTTTCTTTGGACAGGGTCTCCAGCTGGCCTGGAACTCACTATGTAGATCAGGCTAGCCTCGATCTTACAAAGATTCACCTGCCTCTGCCTCCTGAGTACTAGGATTAAGTGTGCCGCCACACCCAGCTTTTTTCTTAATTTTATTTTGTGTTTAGATAGGTCTTTTTCAAAGTAAGGAAAAAGTTCTTAGGCATTTTTGATAATGATATGAAATTAGGTGATAAATAATAGATTATAATTTCACATTTTGGTGGGAGAAATACTAATATACAATCATAAACATCTTTGAATTTAACACTTCTCCATTATTTCCCTCAATCAACTCTCATTAAAAAAAACATGAATCAATATTTAGTATTTTGGGCAGTGTTTGAAAAGAAAACAAATCTACATTGAGCTCTAGCACACTACTAATATGCTATAAACAATTTACAAAGCATGTGCTGCTATTCAGTATTTAATATTTAACTTGATAAAGGATGTGAAAACCCTAAGTCATCATGGCTATCTTGAATTGGAACTGTGAAAGTGGTTCTCTTCACTGATCTGTTAGCCTGAAATTCTCACTTAAAGATAAAATTGTCCTTTTTAAAGAAAACAGTGAAAGAGCTAAACATGGTGTTACCACGTTATCCTCTCACTCTGGAGGATGAGGCAGGAGGGTGGTCTAAAGTTCAAGACTAGCTTTTGCTAGAGTGAATTCCAGGCCAACCATGTTACAAAACCCAAAACAATTCCAGGACAAAACAAAACAAAAAATGATGAAAGGGCTTAAGAGGCTCAGTGGCAGAATGCTTGCCTAGGGTATGTGTGGCCCTGATTTTGATTATCAGCCCTAAAACCAACCAGCTTGTCAATTAAGCAAACACAAAAAATAAAACAATATAAAAAAACTCTAAACCAAAAATAGTAAAAGTCTGCCACTTTACAACTTAATAGGTCACTAGATCAAAATACAAGACTGTTGTCTTTTACCCACAATGTTGAAATCCCTAAAACTGATTTCTAAAAGCTTTTTTCCTAAGTTTATGACATGTTCATTTGAAAGCAAAACCTTCTTAAATTAATGTGTGGATATTTGAATTCTTTATTACATTTATAAATATATGCTGTACTACAGAAATGTTAATATGCTTGTGATTTTCATAAGTAGTTTATATATATATTTTACCCTTCTGTAATGTTGAATTGAAAAACACTTGATCCAAAGGCCTTGGCTTAAAGGGATGCAGGTCTGTGTTTACGATCTAGTGATTTAGGAGTTTGCATGCAGAAGGCAGGGGTGCTGCCCTCTGAGCACCGCCTGTCGCCCCTCAGGGAGACATTCACGCTCACTAAATACAGAAAGCTCACTCTTTTACCTTCAGTGTCTGTGACACAGAAGCTTTAAGGAACACTTAGTTTAGCCAGACTTATGACTGTGGTATAAATGTGCCTGGGGTTCATATGCTGTGTCTGTAACTACTGTCTATGAATGCACATGGGCAAGTTATTTAAACCTTTCTGAGCCTTGATTTCGCAGTTACAGAATTGCTGTAATGAGAGACTGAGAAGTGGCCCAGTGGCTAAAAGCCCTTGCCATGCAAGCCTAATCACCTGAGTTTGATGCCTAAAACTCACAGTAGATAGAGAGAACTGACTCTTAATAGTTGTCCTTTGACTTCCACATATGAGCATTGCATGCATCCTCCTTCCCCCTTTTACACACACACACATGAACTAATAATAAGTAAAAATTAAAATAGCTGTAAGAAAGAGCCTGGGTGAAGGTGGGTGTGGTTTCTTTGGTTGCTCTTACCTGTAGTTCCAACACTCAGGAAATTGAGGCAAGAGGTTTACTGTGAATTCCAAACCGGTTTGGGTTATAGCTTACAGAGTGAGATCCTGTTACAAAAAACCTAAAAATAAGTAAAAAAAAGAACCAATATAAGCTCATTGTGACAGCTAAATACAATAGTATTTAAAGTACTGGCACAGTGTCCAGCAGAAAATACATGCTTATAACAAAAATTAACGTTTATGAAAGTGTTTGACATCGTAATAATATTCATTAAATGTACTTTGTGGTCACCGTTATATAAGCCGATATTACAGTTTATTAATTCATAGCAAGAAGTAAGCAGTACATTTAGGCTGCCTGAGTACTGCATTGGTACGTTTAGTTTCTGAAAGTAGGAGTTATGGGACACCAGATTTATAAGCAGTCACAGGCCATAAGCAGTTTCATGTTCCAGAGGTTTAATGGCGTAAGTACTGACACGGAGATGCAGTATCTCTGTGTTGACATGCCCATTACCATAACTGAACCAGTCTAATCTTTGGATCAACAAAAACCTTCTACCTTTGCCTTCTGGTTCTAGTTCTGACCTGCTTTCTGTAGTGCTATTAATAGTTTGTTCTACTTAGTATAATGACCTCTGGGCTGTTCTGTCTTTTAAAGATGATCTTTAAGATATATATCTCTATTCTGATAAGTTTGTTTTCTGAAAGGACCAGAGACTCCACCGCAGGGATCTTGGAGAGACTCCCAACATGGATATTGTTTAATATTCATTACTGGGGCCTTACATACAGTATCTATGATAACTTGAGGGTGATAATAGGAAAAAGCCCTTCATTTTTGTATATCAAAACTCAAAAGTTTTGATTAGTGTAACTTTACAGATAAACTATAGTAAGTAGTGAATAGTCTGTAGGGACTGGAAATGCTGTCAGGATGACATAAGAGTCTGTGCCTCCCGAGTAGAAGAGAGATGACGGAGGTAGCTGACATTGCTGACGTTTCCTATTTGGTAGTTGTAAGCAGTGTATATTTGTAGAACTTTGGTAAGTGTGATTGATTTATTGATTTACTTTTCACAGATGAATAATTATAACCAGTAAACAACAGCAACATAGATTTTAAGTACAGTTAAATGAGCTTCACATCTGTTTATGACCTCATTACTAATATCCTCTTCAAAGTATAGGGAACTGCTGTCATTCTGCAAAGTTTCTTCTTTGTTCCTTTCTTGTCTATCTCATATCCTAGAGAAAGACTCACCAAATTCCAACACTGGCTGGTTGCAACACAGATGAATTAACAAGCATCTCAATGCTGAAGCAGTGTTAGCATTTTATGAAAAGCAGAGGGACCACATTTTTGTTCATATCTGTTGTCCACACGGCACCTATTATCATTTATTAAATGTTTTTATTCTTTGCAAAAGGGTAGTAGGTGCCACATTGAGGGAGGGGAGTTACAGGAATGACTCGGACACCATATCTTTTAGAAACAGTGTTTTGACATGTACATACATTATTTGCAAGATAATGGGAGTCCTGTGCATAGACAGAGGAGACTTGATGGCTGTGAGATTTTCAGCAAGTCAGGTGAGACTTTTGTTTAGGACAAATTTAAGCAAAGTAAAAATTAATATTCAAATAAAAGTTTAAGTGTCTTCATACAATAGATTGAGAAAGTAGTCATAAAAGGATATCCTTCATAAAAGGATAGCAGAATTAGTTTAAACGGCAAGCTCATCTTCTCTAATGAGCATTTAAATTTATTTTTATGTATATGAATGTTTTGCATGTATGTATGTAAGTGTACCTGTTTTGTGTAATGTCTATAGAATCCAGAAGAGGGCATTGGACCCCCTAAAATGGAAGTTAAAGACTAGATTTTGTGAGTCAATTAAGGCTTTTTTTTCCTTGTAGTGCTAGGGATCAAACCCAGGACCCAGGGCCTCATGCATGCGAGGCAAGCCATCTGTCATTGAAGTGTATCTTTAGTCCTTTATTATGATATTTTTGAATATCTAATATGTGCTAAACTGTGCTAATTTTATTAAAGCCTACAGAACTGTTGGAGAGGTTAGCAGTTATAATTAACCATACAAATAAGTAGTTACTTTGGCACTGTTTTGATTTAGTGTTTATATACCATTATTGGAGATTATTTTTAATCTATAATTATTTTATGGTAATATTTCAAATGCAGTTGAAAATTTTTGTTTAAAAAACTCATGAAAGTGGCCGGCATAGTGGTGCGTGCCCTTTAATGCCAGCACTTGAGAGACAGAGACAGGCAAATCTTTGTGAGATAGAGGCCATCCTGGTTTACATAGAGTTCCAAATTCAGTTGGGGCTACAGGGAGATCCTGTCTCAAAACAAAACAACAACAACAACAAACCCCAAAAATAGAAACAAACAAATAAAAACCTAAAAGCAAGGGCTCAGAGGGTAAAGGCACTTGCCATCAAGCCTGGACACCTTGAGTTTCATCCCTGCATCGAAGAAGAGAACCGACTATCAAAAATTGTCCTCCGACCTCCACATGTATGCTATGGTACATACACATCATGCATACACATACTAAATGTAATTAAAAAAAAAAAAACACAAACTTGAAAGTACATGCCTGTAATCCCAGCGTGTGGGTGATGGAAGCAGAGGGCTCAGAGGTTCACGGTTAGACTCAGTTCCATAGTGAGTTCAAGGACAGCCTGGGCTACATGAGACCCTGTCTCAATAGAACAGACCACTCAGAAAGTTATTAGGAAAGGGAGAAAAGTTTCTTCTGTTTTACTTGAGAGTGTTACATAGCTTGAACTGGGACCGAGTGAGCATATCTCAAGTAGATTGTCTGTTAACTGAGTAAGATGGCTAAGTGAGGAGGCTGGCACCATCCATGTAGTAAACTCTTATCTAATACCTTCCAGGCCCCAGACTGATTAGGTTCTGGAAGACAGATTGAAGATAATAGTAATAAAAAGATAATTAGACTTCCTCTCTGACAAGAAAAACTGGCACACAGACATTTATAACATGATATAATAACTAGTGTGGTAGAAACATCTGTCAGTTGAAGAGAAAGCAGTTTATTGTACCTGAGAGTTTAGGCTTGGGAGTGAGTGAGTGAAAGAGGGACATTACACACTCTGGGATGTTTTGATGCTTGTTTTTTTGCTAGGTGATGGTAGGAAGCATGCCTGAAAGAAATATTTAGAAGCAAAGGGAGTTTGCCTTCTACTCTCCACTGAACATTCCAGTTTGATGAAACAGACTGACAACAGAGTAACAAGAAACTGTGAACAAATTTATCAGGCTGCATGGGTGCCACACCAAATCTGAAACTCCGAGAAGAATCAGAAGCTAAATGTCCTTTCATGGAGGAGACTAAATGAGGGGTTACTGGAACTTGTAGAGGGAGAGTCAGTGGATCTGAAGAATAGCCAGTGGCCTGGGACAGCAAGGTTCCATCTTTGTGATATGCCATATTTCATTCTCCCTTGGTTAATGGAATCTTAATAAGGAAAGTAAAGGCAATTCTGTTCCCATTTAGTGGGTTTGGTCCTAAGGAATAAGGAAGCTTCAGAGAAAGCCCCTACCCTTCCAGAGGAAAAGAGTCAGTGAGCAGGGGTTAGATAGACCGTTAGGCCATTGCTGCTTCGCGTTTAGCATGTTTTGGGCGTTTGTTTTGCTACCAGAGTTGTTTGAGTCAAAGCATAACAAGGTAGGCTCCGCCCATCTTTCCTCAGTAGGCCAATAAAAGAGAGAAGTAACAATGAAAGATGGAAAGATAAAGAGGTGCAGTGACCCACTCCCCCAGGTCCATAATCAGGTTCTGATATGTTAGGTTTACATAGAGGGCAAGAGGTGTTTACAACTAAGCAGTAGTGGTCAAGGTATGGTCCTGCCCATCACTGAGCCATCATCACTGTCTCATCGTAGCTTCTGCTTCCTGGTCTGTCTTACAAGAAGTCAGCATTGTGTCAGATCTCTCCAGGAGATGAGTTACTCCTCTGGCTGGCACCTGGGTTTCCAGAATTTTCCTTCCTCAGCATGAAAATCCCAGGAAATCCTAATTCTTTGGGGTCCTTTGTCTCAGCAGTCTGATAGCTAAAGCGAGGGGGCTCAAGCCCTTAAAATATCTTCGCTCCTGCCAGGATACTTCCATCCTGAGCTCTAAGAAAATTTATGCTCATGAGAATAGGGCTTGTTTAGTTTTAAAGAATATCATTGCAGTTTGATTTGCTGTGTGGACTAGTCGATGGTAAAAGCAAGGAAGGGGCATAAAGCTTGTGCTGACTCTGCCAGGTGTGCTGTAGGATTTTCTTATTAACAATCCTGTGAGAGTAATGTCTTCATTTTACAAATGGGGTAACCAAAGTCAGAAAAAAGTGATTTGGTCAAGGTTGTACTGCTGGCAAATTGGTGGAACTGGAATTCAAAACTGAAACTCAGCTTATTTCATTAAATTGTGCCGTCTGTAGGATAAATTCCTTAACTCTGGTTATATATTTTTATAGGAATTCTAGAAATTGTAGGGGATTGAAATGATTTTATACATTTAAAGGAGAAACTTCACATGAATATGTCTGTAGCCTTGCAGAATATTTTGAATATTTTTTAAAATTTAATTTATTATCATTATGTTTTTGTGCATGTGTGTGCGTGTGTGTATATGTGTGTGTACATGTATGCATATGTACACTGCATCGAACATGACACAGGTATGGAAGCCAGAGGACAACTTTCAGGAGCTGGGCCTCTTCTTCCACTCAGGTTTCTGGAATTGAACTCAAGTCATCAAGTTTGTGCAGCAAGCGCTTTTACCCACTAAGCCATCTTGCTAGCCCTTGAAGATGTGTTTTTCAGTAGCATACTATAGTTCAGCTAAGAAAATAAAACATACCCAGAGTACAATAATCAGAGGCCCTTTGTGAGCAGTAGATTTAAGTCTGTATGGAGCTAAACATTTCTTAGTAAGCTCTTAAAATAACATGTTCCTAAGGCTTTTAAGAAAGTAAACAGAAGTAGACCAGTCTAGGTTGAGATAATTGTGAGGCACTCTTGAGATGCAGAGCATCTCATCTCAGGAACTTTGCTTTATAGACTAGTTCCTGAACATTTAACACCCAGTTTCAAGTACTGTGTTCTGAAACAACTTTTGCCCAGTTCATTAATTCTCAAATACAAGAAAAGGTTATTTAAAAATCAAATTCTGGGTGGGATATGGTGATGCATGCCTTTAATCCCAGAACTCAAGAGGCAGAAGCAGGCGGATCTCTGTGAGTTCGAGGCCAGGCTGTTTTACCCAGTGAGATCCAGGCCAGGTGGGGCTACATGGTAAGACCCTGTCTTAAAAAACAATTATGTGGCCCAGCCTGCTAAGGCACGCCTTTATTCCCAAGACTCAGGATGCTGAGTAGGTGGATCTCCATGAGTTCCAGGCCAGATGGGGCTACACAGTGAGACCCTGTCTCGAAAAATGAACAGAAATAAAATTCTAGTTCATAAGTGGTGCCTGTTTGTGCCCTCATACAGTGGAAAGCGAGAATTTGCTCTCTGGAGTCTCTTGTGTGAAAGGTACTAATCCTATGCCTGGGACTCAGCATTTGTGACCTGACCATCTCCTAACCACCCACCTCCTTGGAATTTGGGAACATGGGAATGGGGCAGGGGAGGGGATCGGGGAGAAGGACTTCATCATACCCAGTCTGTTGCAGTATGTGTTCATGGGTTCTTCCCATTAAATAGGCTTTAGAAAAGTATTTTTTAAAATATTTTATTTATTTTTTTGGTTTGTATGTATGAATGTATTGCCTTCATGTATGTAAGTACACCTGTGTCATGCAATGCCCAAATGAATTAACACTGCCAAAATGAATTTCATAAACTATTCTAAAAAATACTTTTCTAGGGGCTAGAGAGATGGCTCAGGGGTTCAGAGCATGGGTGCTCCTGCAGAGGATCTGGGTTTGATTCCCAGCACCCACATGGCAGCTAACAACCGTTCGTAACTGTAGTTCCAGGGGATCTGATGCTTTCTTCTGACCTCCTTGGGCATTGCACAACACATAAAAATAATAAAATATTTTTTTAAAAAATTCTGTTTCCTAATAGATTTTAGTGCCAGGAAAAAAAGAAAATTGTTTTTTATTTTATTAGTTTAAGTACTTTTTCCCAGAAGGTCTTTAATTCCATAGTAAACAAAAAGCTGCTTTTGCTGCTTAACCCTAGATTGCTTCTAGGCAGGAGATTAGGAATGTGCTAAATTATATCCCTAACTGTTAAGTTATCAAAACTTAAGTTAGGCTCTGTCCCTGCCTTCCCTGCAACTGTAGTCAGTGTCCAGGCAAATAACTGTTTTGATCTTCAGAATGAATTGATATTCACTAGGTAGTGTCCTGAAGAGAACCTAGATGGCCTGGGGGGTTGCTGCCTGGAGCATTAGTGGCTAGAAGGCTAGAATGCAGCATTCCTTTAGACTCTGATGCTTCGAGCTCCGTTGGGGAGGTGGGTTACCATGTGACTTTTTAAAGAAAAGCTTTAAGCAGATATGAAGATGCTAGCATAAAGGACAAAGTTCTTTTCCTTTGTGACAGGTTTAACAGACCTAGTAGCAAACACTGAAATTTAATATGTTCTTCGGTAGCTAAAATGAGCACAGCTCTATTTTAATTTTCTTGCCATTCTAATCAAGAAAATGGACGTTTCAGATATAGTACATTATGTTATTGAAGTTTTAAATGGTTATCTGTGTGTGTCCCGTCTATCATTCATTCGTTGAGCAGATACTTTGGGAGTGTCTGCTGTACACTGGATCATTATTTACTGAGAATTTACATTCTGTCAGCGATGATGAACATTAAGCAATTTCAGAAGTGTTTAATTATAGTTTTAAGTACTTGGAGGGTTCCTATAATCATCTTTATTAATTTTATCCTCCTCCTACAGAATGTTCATTGGCCCACCTTTGTCCTAATCCACCCTAGGATGATGCAGTGAGAAACGGGCCAGGTGCCCCACAGGAGTAGTCAGGTGATCCTGATCCCTCGTACTGAGCCAGGATGGGAGGACAGAAGAGATATTCTACATTGTCATGTGTGCATGTTTGTGTGTGTGTGTGTGCTCTTGTGTGTGTTTGCACATACATGTATGCATGTGCGTATGGAGGCTATAGGTGTTCCTCAGGTGCTGTGCACCTGTAAAATTGTTGTTTGTTTGTCTGAGACATGGTCTCTCACTGACCTAGGCCTTGCCAAGTCTCCCGGCTGACTGGCCCCTGGGCCCTAGGGCTCTGAGCCTACCTGTCTTCACCTTCCCAGTGCGCTACCACCGGCCTTTTTATGTTGGTACTAGGGATCAAACTCTGACCCTTATACTCTGTAAATTCTAGAGGGTCACTTGTGCTTGTTTATGCCGGAATACATACTTTGGGCAACCATAGGCCCAGTTACCTTTCTCCCAGGAAAGCATCACCCAAGTGTCTCACGGCCAAATCCACACATCTTCTGGCGCTTGTTTTATATTTTTCTATAAAGTGTAAGAGTGCCACAGACACAATAGAAAAGTAGCTTCTGTTTCCTGGTTTTGCCAAACTCTAAAAAATTCTATCTTCCTATACTGACCTCTGTTTGCTAACTTCTTTTGGAGGTCAGGGAAACTAAGGTGGCAGGATATGAACCTGAATGGCTGGTAAGAGCCAGATACTTAGTAGTTGAGGGAAGGAGAAGGAAGAAATGATATTTCTCTGCTAGTGAAGTGGGGAGAGGCATCTGCCTCACTTGCTGAAAGGGTCATTTGAGCAAGAGAGGAAACCTCTCTCCAGTACTTTGGTATACAAATAAAACCTCAGGAGGACGCAGGTGGTTTTGTGGGTCTCTGCTTTTACAGCATAGAGACCAGGTTCGTGGGATGATTTACCTCCTTTGTGTGCAGGTGTCTGAAGGGGTGGCAGTAGTCCTCTTCCACGGCACCTTTGGGTCTTAACTTTGGTACCTACTCCAGGATATAATTTTTCAGACTTTTCTGGGAATAAATTTTTATTATCTTTCAGATCAGAGAAATGAAATTTTAATTATCATTGCATGTGGAAATGTTGCTAGGACCCTAGGACTTTTGATTGGAACACAGAAATCCAGGGAAATTTTATTTCCCCACAGAATAATGAAGGAAAAAACATTGTCTTTAAACAATTCTGCTTGTGGGAGGAATGGTTGTAATGTATTGGGGGTGGGGTTCACAGAGAGCTTTCCTGAGGGTAAGCAAGAATTAGCCCGTTGAAGGAACCAGGAGGAACAAATGAAGACACTCCAGGTAATGAGAGCATCTGTGGAAATTTGCTAAGACAAGAAGGTGACTGGTTCAGAGAACTGAAAAATCAGACTGGGGCACAGGAATGATGGGGGCTTTTGAGATGGGCCAGAGCTGGGATGAGCAAAGTCTCTATAGGTAGCTAATAAGAAATTTGGATCTTGGGACTGGAGAGATGGCTCAGTGGTTAAGAGCACTGGCTGCTCTTGTAGAAGACCTGGGTTCAGTTCCTAGCACCCACATTGTGGGCACAACTGTCTGTAACTCCAGTTGTAGGGAATCTACACCCTCTTCTGACCTCTCTGGATCCTGCATGACATGGGTGCATTTCCATACCCACAGGAAATACACTTCTACACATAAAATAAAATAAAATAAAATAGAAATTTGCATCTTAGTGGTTTAGGGCCATTGGAGATTGTCTTGTTTTGCTTATTTCATTTTTTTGTTTGTTTTATTTTGAGACAAGAGTCTCACTGTGTGGACCAAGCTGGTCTAGAATTTGCTTTGTCGATCAGGCTGGCTTCAAACTTGCAGCAATCTTGCTGATCTTGATATCAGCTGATTACAGAGTTCAGTGGGCACCCACTGGAGGTGGTTCCAGATTATTGTGTCCTAGAAAAAAAATAAGACACCTGGAGGTAGTAACAGGCAAAGTAAGAACATTTATTGAAAAAGGATGCATTTCCAAGGGTGGAAGTGGTCTGGATCAAATTCAGGTCATCGTGCTTTGTGGCAAATGCCTTTACCCACTGGGCCAGCGCACTGCTGCATGTGTGCTGTGTGTGGTGTGTGTATTGTTGCTGTTTTAAATCTTTTTGAGAGCCGACCTGGAGCTCTCTGTGTGTACCAGGCTGTCCTTGCCTCCGGATAACTGGGATTAAACACACTGTGTGTGCTTTTTGACACAACGCTTTACTCTGTATTTCCGAGTGGCCGGCTTATACTCCCGCATGAGCTACATTTCCTTTTTCTTTTCTGACTCTTTCCCCCTCTTCTTTCTCTAACTCTCATCTTTTAAACTCCATTTTGAAACTTGAAACCTCTGGTCACTTCACTGTTGTTTTTTGGAGCTTATAGTGCTTTGTGCTTTTCTTCACATAACACTTATTTTAGTTGTGTGATGTGATTGTTTTACGTGTTAGTCCTTCTTCTTTAACATTTTGTAAAAGTGAATTTTGTAGAATGTTCTATATTCTGGATTTTTCTGATTATTTTCTTAGCTACATATGTAATTATTTTCAGTTATCACTCTCAATGATGTTTTATAATTCATAATTGAACATTGGTACCATCTTTGGGATCTGTCTGACTCTATATCTTTGTACTATAATTTTTAAATTATGTTACAATACAAGAAGCTTAACAATGAATATATTGGCTTTTAGTTTAAGTTTACTTTGTGTTCTAACCTCACTGGATATCTTCTAACCTAATTGTTATTTTTTTGTGCTACCTTTATTCTTTTGGAGGGAAGATAAGTATAGGTACAGTAAAAGGAATATTAAATGCTTAAGGAATATTTTCCTTAACTTTTCCACTAGCTGTGTTATTAGTAAATAGCTCTTCTATCTTGCTTAGTATTGATTTTTTTTTTAAATATTTGACTTTGTACTTATTATTAAGTAGACTAAAAGGAAGGCCATCCACAGTCACTTCTGAACATGAGTTCCCGTGGCTTAGAAACTTAGAGGTGGTGGGCATCTGTGGTTTCAAGTGGTCAGTTTAACATACAGTCACATGAATGAGCTTGTTTTGCTTTTTTCTCACACAGGTGAACTATGGGCAAAAATACCAGTTATTCTACAGTATTATTTATCAAACTTTGGTTATTGTACTTTTACCTTACTTTGCATGGCCACTTCACTATCAGGGACATTTCTTGAGAGTGTCAGCACAGTGCTTGCTGTAAGTGGTCTATTGAGGGAGATGTAAAGGACAGCAGTGTTTCACCAGGAAATGTTTCTGAGCACCTCGTGCATACCAGTCTTTTGTACTGAAGCATAAGATAAGTCAAGATATAGTTTGAACTCTCTAAGGAACGTCCCACAGGGTGTTGTGTGCCCGACTAGGAAACAAACAGTAGGCAGGGTGCTCAGGAATGAGAATCCAAATCAGACAGGGATAAGGCACTGAGTGCCAGCAAAGCGGAAGATGAACCCTGATGAGAAATGAACTTTGCAGAGCTACAGAGGTAAAGCTTGGGTGTTATTCTTCCAAGTGCTGGTTTTCCGATCTTGGTCCTCTGCCTGCTGTCAGCATCATTGGGAGCTATTCTTAAACCTAAAAGTGATTCTTCTTCTTTCAGGTGATTCTCTGACTCCCTGAAATAAGAGAAACACTGGGATAGAATAAAGGGACAAGTAAAGCATTGTCGTGTAATATGTGGTACATTGCAGACCTGTATCAAGTTGTCTCCCAAGGCTGATTTATATAGACTAGAAACTATTTCATTTAAAAACGTAATTCCCCTGTCAAGAAATGATTTCTTTTGGGTGGTGGATAGGCAGAAGGGATAACCAGTGCTGTCAGTCTTGACCCCCAGATGATTCTAAAACTGTTGGCAGTCTGTTAACCTTTGATTCACAGAGTGTTTTGTTTTTCTTTTAGTCCAAGGACAAAATGATGAGAGGTTCTCGAAGAGGATGCGTTAGACTCAGAGTGAGTATTCATTCATCTTTATGAGAGCGGTTTCAACAGAAAAAAATTATTGCGATGGAATCATTGAAGTCTAAATTTAACCTAACTTCCTAAATTAGGTGTTAGGTTAGGTAGCCAAGTCTTAGAAATTGAATTTCTCCAAGTAACTTCTAAGCAGTATTAGAACCAGACCTAGAACTCAGTTATTTATATCCATGATTTAATGCTGTATTCATGACGTAAAGCACCTGTTGATTTCTTTTTTCTTTTTTCTTTTTTTTTTTTTTTTTTGCCTCCATTTTCCAAACAAGGAACAAGGCTACAAATTAAATGAGTTGTACTGTTGATGTTACAGCAATAGAAAAAAAAGTTCTGAAAAATTCTCACTGTGTAGACCAGGCTGATCTTAAACTCACAGAGATCCGCCTGCCTCTGCCTCCTGCATGCTGAGAGCAGAGGTGTGCGTAGCTGCTTTGTTTTTCTTATTCAGCATTGTTTAATAAAATATGTATATGGTATATATACAGCAGGACTGGGCAATAGAAACGTAGTTTGAACAACACATATAACTTTAACATTTCTGGTAGCCCACATTTAAAAAGTAAAGTTAAGCCAGACATGATGGCCCAGGTTAGTTCCAGCACTTGGGAGGCAGAGGCAGGTGGATCTCCGGGAGATCGAAGCTAGCCTGGTCTACATAGGGGGTTTCAGGCCAGCTGGGGCTATAGGGAGATGCTGTCTCAAAAAGACAAAAAAAAAAAAAAAAGTAAAAGTAAACAGATGCAATTGATATTTTGTCTAAGCCACATATTCATATTGTTCTTTTAACACACAGCCAACACGAGCTTCTGAGACATTTAGCATTTCTTTCTCTGTTCTGAGGCTTTGAAGCCCAGCACGCTTTTTATACTGGGCATCTCAGAGGATGTGCTCAGGGGCCCATTGTGGCCTTACTGGGCAGTGCAGCCCTCAAGCTTCATGCTGCTCTCTGTGGCACCTTCAACATCTGCCATTGCCCAGGGAAAGGCAAGAAAGAATTCATGGCAGTGTGTTCATGTAACACCCAAATCTGGGTGATTCAGCCTCTGCTAACTCTCCCTTCTTCAGAAGTCTGTTTCAGAATTCCTTTTTTCCTGTCCTTGGCCCCTTCCCACTCCTTGTTTGTTCGTTTTTGGTGCTCTGAACTGAACCTATGGTGAATCCTTGCTTTTGAAGATACGAATATATTTTGTCACATTATTACCTTTATTAGCAGTTCATGCTAGAATTGGAAAATAATTCTAGGAAGCTAAATCATAATGGGGAAAGTCTTGCGTTGATACAGGGGTAAGTATAGCAGATTTGTAGAATGGAAGAAGCCTGTGTATGACAGTTTAAGGATTTAAAAATTCATCTTACTATGCTTTGTAAAAAATCTGAGTTTTTTTGGTTTTCTTTTTTTCTTGTTTTTTTTTGAGCTGGATCTCACTATGCAGCCCGAGTAGCCTTCAGCTCGTGGGGATCCTTTTGCCTCAGCCTCCCGAGTACTGGGGTTGTAGGCATGACCCCTCCACACCTGGCTTACATGTTTGTATTTAAATTTTCCCTTTGCTTTCTCTTATCTTCTTGATCTAATTGCCTTTCTCAGAACTTGCTATAGACCTTAGTCACCACTCAGACTGGTTTTAACTGCCCCCCCCCCCCCCCCCGCTAACATAGGCCCAGTGGTGCCACCTTGGCAAAGCTATTAAATGCAATACTTCAGCTGCGTTTATCTGGCTTTAGGCCACTGTCTGTTGTTATAGTTAATTCATTGTTTTTGTTTTGGGTTTAAAAATGTCGTTTAATTCTTAGCTTTTGTACCTAGCACTTGGCTTAAGAAAGAGAATTTTGTCAGCTGCCTGCCCTGCGACTTCTGCATATGCTTCAGTCAGCTGATGCCTCCTGTGTGTCTCCTAAGTAATTGCTTTTTACATTTCTTTATAATTTTAAGGCACGCCATCCTGAAATGTTGCAGGTTTCTTTTTATTTTTAAAGTTTATTTATTTATTTAATTTAGATGTCTTGCTGTGTTGTCCAGGCTGGCTTTGAATTCCTGAGCTGGAATGGTCCTGCCTCTGCCTCCTGAGTGCTGGGATTATAGTCGTGTGCCAGTGCCCAGTAAATCTGTAGTTTTGTCTTGCTGGTTTTCAAATGTGGTATCTTTTGTTCACAATTTAGCTGTTAAAGAATTGGACCGTTTGTCCTATGGAGCTTGCATAGTATATGTTCAGGGTGTCCTGATGCAGTTCAGCACCTTCCTCTTCTGTTTCTGCTGATTGGTAGCTGTAGCCAGAGACTGTATCAGACTCAGATTTGATGCTTTTGGCAGGAGCCACATGGGTCCAGTTTTTGTTCTTTATTGATATTAGCACATGCTGATGCTTAGTTGATGCTTAGTAAGTACCCTCACTCGTTAACTCACTCAGGGTTATGAAATAGGGATAGTCTATAATTATGTTTACTCTTCAACTGTTATCTAGGTAGCTAATTATGTAGTTCAAATAAGCAGTATAGTTGCTTTATTATTTCTTTTCACTTACCCAGTTTTCAAAATAATGAGTTGACTTCAGGTAGCTCCCATTTATATAGCAAAATAATTGAAAACAAGGATTTAAGTAAATATTTGTGCACTGTGTTCATAGCAGTATTAGTCACAATAGCCAAAAAGCATAAGCACTGTAGTTGTTTTCATATTGAAAAAAATGAAGATTCAAAATGTGTGTGTGTGTGTGTGTGTATGAATACTTTAATAGATAATCTCAGTCATCAACTTACTGAGATCTTGAGATCTAGAATCACCTGGAAGATGGGCCTCCAGGCATGTCTGTGATGGATTATCCTGTTTAGGTTGATTGAAGTGGGAAGACCTACCCACTGCAGATGACTACCCAGACTGGGATCCTGGACTGTATAAAAAGGAGAAAGGGAGTAGAAATAAACCCTTTAGTTGTTTTTTTATTTTAATTAATTAATTGATTAATTAATTTTTGAGACGGGGTCTCCATGTAGCCCCAGCTAACCTGGAACTTACTATGTAGACCAGGCTGCCTCTGCCTCCCAGTACTGGGATTAAAGGCTTGTGCCACCATGCTGGCTCCTTTAATTGTTCTTGTCTCAGGTATTTTATCACAACAACAAGAAGAAAAGAAAATAAGACAAAACTATTTAACCTTAAAAGAAAGGGAATTTTGACACATGGTATAACCAGGATGGCCATCCAAGGGTGTTATGCTAAGTGAAATAAGCCAACCACAAAACACAGATACTATATGATTTCCTATTAGATCTTAAGAGTAGTCAAATTCATGTAGACAGGAAGTAGAATGGTGGTTTCCAGGGGCTGGGTGATGGGAAATGAAAAGTCGTCGTTATTCAGGTATGGACTTTTCATTTAGAAAGACAAGTTTAGGTCTGGAGATGGATGGTGGTGATGTTTGCACAGCCATGTCAGTGTCCTTAACACCACACTACTGTACCCTAAAAATGGCTAACACAGTCAATATGGTGGTATGTTTTGCTACCACACTCAAAACACATATTGATCATCTTCAGAGTTCTACAGGTCAGGCAGCTCAAGTGGATTTTCTGCTACAGATTTACAAGGCTAAAGTCAAGAGGTTGACTGGGATGGGTCCTTATCTGGAGGCTCAGAGAAAGAATCTGTCTAAAGGCTCATTCAGGTTGTTGGCAGAATTTAGTTGCTTGTGGTTGAAAAACTGAGATCTCAGGGCTGAACAGAGATGGCTCAGTGGTTAAGAGCACTGACGGCTCCTACAGAGGACTATATTCAGTTCCCTGTGGGCATTGCACACATGTGGTACACTTACATACATATACATAAAACACTTATAAAATTAAATACATGAAGACTGTATCTTTAAAAGAGGGAAGCTGAGGTCTCTGTCTCTGTTGCATGTGGCCTTTGCTTTTTGAGGCTCTACTTGCTGCTGTGTCTCCCTCCAGCCGAAGTCAGCAGTGCACGTCCACTTCTAGTGCTGCCTTCCATTCTGTTACCAGTGCAGAAAGCACTGCTTTTAAAGCACGTGTGATTAGGTTAACTTAGGGCAACCAGATAATCTTTTTGCCATTTCATCTAACATAAGCTCTCCAGTGACCTCATCATATTCACATTGTCCATCCACAGTAAAGGACAGGGCTCACTGGGTCAGTCTCAGAATTTTGCCTGCCACATGGCAAGCAGAGAAGAACTTTTAGAAATGTGTGCTTAAATCCCATTTTCACCCTTTGCCTTATTGACTGAAAAAGGGAGCGATTTCTAAGCTTTCTGAGTTTGAGTCTCCTCTTTAAAGTGGGGATTCTGATATCTTACAGAATTTTGTGAGCATTAGGCACCTAGTGCATTGATTAGTTGTATGTATTTGTGAGGTAAAAAGAAAGAAGGTTTTGACATTTTGAAAAAGCTAAATGATTGGACTGGGAATATGGTTCTGTTGGTAGAGTGCTTACCTAGCATGCATGAGACCCTGGACTCCAGTGCCGCATAAAGCCAGGTTAGGTGGTTCATGTCAGCATCGGGGAGTGGAAACAGGGATAAAGAAGTTCAAGGTCATCCACCGTATCTCAAGTTTAAGGCTAACCTGGAGTATTTGAGATCCTGTCTAAAACCTAAAGGTAAGCCAAACATAGTGGCGTACACCTTTAGTCCCAGTACTTGGGAGGCAGAAGCAGGCAGAGCTCTGTGAGTTCAAGGTCAGCCTGGTGTACATAGTGAGTTCTAGGCCAGCTGGAGTTACAGAAAGACCCTGTCATAGAAAGACCAAAAATAAATAAGTAAATAAATAAATGTAAATTAATTAGTTAATTAATTTAAAAGTCTAGATTGCCTTTTGGCGTCCTATATAATAAACATCTGGGCAGTTTGTTTAAAGTACACGTTCCAAGAGCTACTTTCTAGACATGTTGCTTTAGAGTAACATTCTAGAAACTTTATTTTGGAATAGATTTGCTAGGCACTTGTGTTGTGCAGACAAGTTCAGGATCACTGGTATAGACAGACTCAGAGTGATCTATACCTTGCTGACTGTGACACTTGGCAGATTTCTCAATTCTGGTTTCCTTGCAAGGTTACCAGACTTAATGGTTATGTTTTTATTTGATATCTGTGACTGGAAATTGAGCTCTGTGCCTTGGGATTGCCAGGTAACCACTCTGCTGCTGAGCTACATAAAAATACTCATACACATAAAATTAAAAAATCTTTTTTTATTTTTTTGAGACAGAGCCTTTCTATATGGCATTCTGACTGGCCTGGCATTCACTATGTAGCCCAGGCTTACCTTGAAATCCTGGCAATCCTACCTCTGCCTGCCAAGTGCTGGGATTACAGGCCTGACCACCACCACGCCTGTCAGAAAAATTTTGACTTTGTTGGATGCAAAGTGTATGCCACTAGGTGGTGCTGTTACCTTGATGGAAAAGTAGTGTTGGTTGGTGCCTGGGCTCTGCTTGTCCACTTCCTTCATATTTTAGCCACAGCAAAATACTGGTATTTTCAGTAATATCTGCAAAATGGAGAATCGAAAACATCAAAGAAGTGGTGTGATGTAGAGACAAGAACATGCCATCAGTGGAATTCTACCATTTAACTCACTCTGTGAAGATCTCTTGGGGCTGGAGAGATGGCTCAACGGTTAAGAGCATTGGCTACTCTTGTAGAGGAACCAGGTTTGTGCGGTCCCCAGCACCACGTGGCAGCTAACAACCATCTATAATGCCAGTTCAGGGGATCCAGTTCCTCTTCTGGCCTCTGCAGGCATTGTATAACATGGGAGAACTTACATACATGCAGGCAAAACACATACACAAAAAAATAATTAAGAGAGTTTTAAACACCTTTTGATTGGTTATCATATCATATACTCACAGAACTGAGAACATCAAATTTGTTAATATATTTTAAAAGTACTGCCTTACATATGCTTAGACAAGCAATCTATCCACTGATATTTCCCCAGCCTTAAATTTTTTAAAAAAAATTTGAGACAGGGTCTCACTAAGTTGCCTAGGCTGGATTTGAACTTACTATTGAACTTCTGATTCTCCTGCCTCGGCCTACCAAATAGCTGAGATTACAGGCCTGTGCCACTAGGCCTGGATACAGTGCATACTGTTGATACAGATGAATCTCAAAATTTGGCACATCCTGAAGAGGCTTAGGAATCACCAAAGTGAAAAGAATTATAGTCAACAAAGTTTTAATGCTGAATGTATTATAAGTCTTTGAAAACTATTAATCCAGTATAATTTAAAGTAACCCAGGACAGTGAAATTGAGTGCAGGCTGAATGTCCCTTATCTGAAATGTTTTGGGCCAGGAGGTGTTCCTGTTTGGACTTTAGATTGCTTGTATATAATGATTTACCTTGGGGGTACGATCCAAGTCTGTATGTGAAATTTGCCTATGTTTCACACACCTAACCTGTAAATAATTTTGTGTAGTATTTTTGAGCATTAGTAAATGAAATCAAGTGTGGAATTTTCTATTTGTGGAATCAGGTTGGCTTTCAGAAAGTTTTGGATTTTGGAGCATTTTGGATTTCAGATATTTGGTTAGGGATTCTCAACTTGTGTGCCATGTATCTGTTGTGTCTAGGGTACGAGTTAAGTGATTCCCCGTGGGAAGCATCATCTGTTCTCATTTCACTTAGCTCATCCTAGAAGAGGTTGGCACTGTACCATAGTAGATTATTAATACTTTCAGCCTGACTTGTACTAGTATGACATTTCTCCCTATCTCTGGGATTGAGCTGAATCTAGCGATGTGGCATCTTAGACTGGATACAAGAATATAATTTAAGTGTATAAATAATTAGTAATAATGAACTTAAAACCTCGCCCTTAAACCTGTATCCCGTAAGAAATACTGTCATTGTGTCATTCCATTATGAAAAATTACTCTATTGCTTTAGGCTGCTCTTGCTAATGCTTAGCCTTTTTGTCAGCTCCATGTGGTCTCTTTGAATTTGGTATTGAAAATGTCCTCCATTAGATGAGTTGAAGACAGCTCCTCTCTGTGACTATGCACAGATGTTATTAGTAAGATATCTTCTGTATATTTATATTTCACAATTATAAATTAAAAATTAAGTAAAAAGAAAGTACTGGAAGAATATAGTATATTTCAGACAAATGCTAAATGGGAAAGCTGAGAAGCAGTTGATTCCTCATGGGAATCAAATAAACTAATGCTAAACATAAAAGGGTTTAAGAAAAAAAGTTTGTTAAGGAAAAAAGAGAACACCAGAGACCCAATATCCTGTGGGTAACATTCTTTGACAACAGTGGAATAAGTTAGAAATCTCTTAACAGGGACTGGTGAGGGGGCTCAGTGGTTAAGAGCACTGGCTGCTCTTACAGAGGACCTGGGTTCAGTTTCTAGTACCCACATTGAGGCTCACAATGATCCATAACTCTAGTTCCAGGGTATCCAATGCACTCTTCTGTCTTCCACAGGCTTTTCATGACATGTATATACATGCACATATATACATGCAGGCAGAACACTTATATACATAAAAAAAATAAATGAAATGTTTTTTAAAAGAAATCCCTTAACAAGCCAGTAGCTGTTACCTCCTCATGTATGTTCTCCTGAATAATTCATCAGGGAAAGAAGAAATCACAATGGAAATTGTGAAATATTTAAACCAGAATGGAAATGAAGGTTCAAATGTTAATACCACATCCAAAGAAGTCTGTGATTTATAACCTTAATAAATATATTATGAAATAGAGATTAAAAATTAATGAGCTGAACATTACATTAAAAACTTAAGGAAAATAGGGTGGAGAGATGGCTCAGCAGTTAAGAGAGCTTGCTGTGTCAGAGGACCAAAGTTCAGTTCCTAGCACCCATGTTGAGCAGCTCACAACCTCCTATAACTCCAGCTCTTAGGGATCTGAAGTTCACTTTTGATTTTCATGGACACCTGAATGCACATGTAAATAAACAATAAAATACATAAATTTTTAAAAATTAGAAAAATGAGTATCACTAAAAAAATGCAAAGGAAAATAGCAAATGGAATATATTGATTAAATGGAAATAAATAGTAGCCATCAGCAGAAACTCAAAACCGTTTTTATGCAAAAGGATAATGAAATAGTCTTTGGTATTTTGGGGGCAAAAAAGCCCCACAAAGGTACAAATAAGGAATACAAAGGCTCGAAAGAGGACAGCAGTGTGTCTGCGTCATTAAGAGTAAAATGGTCAGGTGAGCCTTGCGGCCCATACCCTCTAATCCCAGCCGCTGAAGGCTAAGGTAGGAAAGTCTCAAGTTCAAGGCCAGCTTGGATTATTGAATGAATTCAAGGCCAGTCTGAGCAACTTAGTGATGCCTTTTCTCAAAATGAAAAGCAAAAAGGGAGCACAGTATGTAACATTAGTTGTACAGTGCTCACCTAGCATTTACAAGGCCCTAAATTCAATCAATCAATTAATTAATTAATAGCAAAAGAAAGATAATATTGTCAGAAAACAACAAAAAAACAGAACAAGACCCTTGAGGTGTTTGTTGTTTTTTTGAGACAGTGTTTCCCTGTAGCCACAGCTGGCTTGGAACTGGCTGTGTAGACCAGGCTGGCCCCAGTACTGTGCCTGGGGTGGTGGTGGGAGACTCATGTTTTAAATTTTTTGTCTTTTAATTGGAGAGATAACTCAGCAGTTAAGAGCACTTGGCCAGAGTTCAGTTCCCAGCATCCAGATTAGGTGACTTGCAACCGGCCTATAATGCCAGTTCCGGGAATCCATCACCCCCTTGGCTTCACCAATCCTGCACTCATATGCACACAGCCACACACAGGCAAATAAATAATCTTTAAAAAAGTTAAAAACATTAATTTTTCCAGGTGTGATGGTGCATACCTTTAAGCAGAAGCAGGCGGGGCTTTGTAAGTTTGAGGTCAACTGGGTCTACGTAGTGCGTAGACTAACCATGGCCACATAGTGAGACCCTGTCAATAAAAAGAAAGGCTTTTTGAGCCAGAGTCTCGTGTAGCTCATGCTGGGCTCAGACTCACTATGTAGCTGAGGATGACCTTGAATTCCCAGTTCTCCTTGTCTTACCTCACAAGTGCAGAATTACAGGTGTGTGTGCTCTACTACCTGGCTACAGAAATCTTTTTCCAGGGCTGGAGAGATGGCTCAATATTTAAGAACACTAGCTGCTCTTCCAGCGGACCTGAGTTCAGTTCCCCAACACTCACATGGAATCTTAACAACTGTCTGTAACTCTGGTTTTAGGAGATCTGACACTTTCTTCTGACCTCTAAAGATTTGCACACACATGAAAGCAAAATACTCATATACATAAAATAAAAATGATAAAAAAATTTACCAATAGGAAACTTGAATAATACTATACCAGTAAAGAAATGAAAACCAGGGACTGGAGAGATGACTCAGCAGTTAAGAGCACTGGCTACTCTTGCAGAGGACCCAGGTTAGGTTCTCAGAACCCACATGATGGCTAAAAACTGTCTGTAATTCCAGATCAAGGGAATCCAACACCCTTGTCTGACCTCAGTGGGCATTGCATGACATGGGTACACTTACACACATGCAGGCAATACATTAATACACATAAAATAAAAGTAATAAATAAAATATTTTAAAAAGGAAACCCAAACCAGGGCTTTAAAATAAATCTACTCACACACACAAAATCAGTTTTAACCAAACCTTGTAGAAGCAGATAACCCCATTGTTCCTACAATTAGAAACAAAGTATTCTAAAGAATAGAGAAGACTTCATCATCAATTATATGAAACTGACATAACATCAATACAAAATCTAAAAGAGTAGTTTATTTTATTTTTATTTTTTTGAAAGGGGGTCTCCCTCTGATCCCAGCTGGCCTGGAATTTGCTGTGTAGACAGACTGACCTCAGTCTCATAGAGATCCATCTGTCTGCCTCTGCCTCTGAAATTTAGGCATTAAAGATGTGCACTACCACGTGTGGCTGACCATCAGTTTTTTTTTTTAATTAATGTGGATGTCAAATCCTAAAGGAAATATGACAACACATGCTCTGCAGTTTTGTCAACAAAAAATATTAAAATTAGAGTTTATTCTGAAAAGAATAAGATGCTATTTTTAGTCAAAATATCAAAAATAAAGTACACAGCCATCTGAAAAGTATGTAGGCAGCAATAAATAAAATAAAATAATATATTTACTCAAGATGAAACAGGTTAGGAATAGTACACACACACACACACAACATACACACATATATATTGATTTACAGTGATGAAAAAGGTACAGGGCTTTGTACACGGCTAGACCACTGTATTGACCCACAGCTGATCCCAAATCCTAGAAAAGAACATCTTTTTTGTTTTCCCCTTTTTCTCTTCCTGTTCCTCCTCTCTCTCTCTTTCTTTTTAAAGACAGGTTCTCTGTAGTACAGGCTAGCTTTGAACTTGTTATGTATCTGAGAATGACCTTTAACTCTTCCATTCTCCTGACTCCTCCCGGTACTCCAGTGAATATGCTGTCATGCTGAGCTAAAAATGCACTTTCTCTTTCTTTCTTTTTTTTTAAAATTTGAGGCAGGGTCTCCCTGTAACCCTATCAGGCATAGAACTTAACATGTAGATCAGGCTGGCCTTGATCTCAGAGAGATGTGCTTGCCTCTGCCTCCCAAGTGCTGGGATTAAAAGTGTATGCCACCATGAACGGCTTAAAATGAACAATCTTTTTTAAAAAAATTTATTTATTTGGTCCTTTTTTTGAGACAGGATCTCCCTGTGATCCCAGCTGGCCTGGAACTCACTATTTAGACCCAGCTGGCCTTGAGCTCCCAGAGTGCCTCCTGCCTCTGCCTCCTGAGTGCTGGGACTAAAGGCATGTACCACCACACCTAGGTAAATTTTATTTATTTTTATTTTATGTGTATGAGTATTATGCCTAATGCATGTAAGGGTAGCCTTGTTGTGCAGTGCTAGAGGAGGTCAGAAGAAGGTATCAAATCTCCTGGAACTGGAGTTAAGAACGGTTGATAGCCATCATGTGAGTGATAGGATTTGAACCCAAGTCTTTTGCAAGAGCAGCCAGTGCTCTCAACTGCTGAGCTATCTCTTCAGCCCTAAAAGTGAACATTCTTGCATTCTTAACAGGATAAAGATTGTTTGCTAAAAGAATATTAAGTACTTAATAAAGAAACAGTATTTTTTTGCATGTGTATGTGTGTGTGAAGGCCTGAGGTTGACACCTGAAGTCTTCCTTATTGCTTTCCACTTCATTCAATGAGGCAGGGTCCTTCAGTTGAACTTAGGACTCACTAATTGGCTAAAATAGCTAGCAGGTTTGCTCCAGAGATCCCCTGTCTCTCTGTCTTGGATCCTGTCTTTGCCTTTAAGTGCTTGGATTATAGGTGGAGCCAGCACTTTCATGCTTTCTGGAGATCCAAACTATGGTCTTTACCAAAACCCACACCGTGAGCACTTTAACCACTGAGCCGTGTTCCCAGCCCTGCATTCTTAGTAACATCAATAGCAATATCGCCTGCATTTGCTGCTTCTTTATGGCATTATACTTTCCAGGTCCCAGTAATGTTATAAGACAAGAAAAAGCCCAAGATAAAAGGCTTGGTAGGAAATTGAGATTAGTATTTACAAATGTTCCTATCTAAATTATACTAGAAGTCTTAGATACCAAAAAAAAAAAAAAAAAAAAAGAATCAAAGAGGGCTGGAGAGACGGCTCAGTGATTAGGAGCACTGGCTGTTCTTCCAGAGGACCCGGGTTCAGTTCCCAGTGCCCACATAGCAGACTACAACCATTTATAAGTCCAGTTCTGGGAAATCTGATGCCCTCTTATGGCCTCTGCAGGACTTACAAAGAGACTATGTCTCAAACCAAATCAAAACAAACCAAACAGAAAGAACCTACAGAAACGTTATTAAACTAGCCTTGAGCTAAATTAATGTGCAAAACCAAAGCATTCTTCTATATTACTTGTAATTAATTAGGAAAAATAAAGAATTGTATTTGCAGTAATAGGTATCTAGGAATGTGTTTTATAAAATACATGTATTCTCTTGAGGGAGAATAGTTATAAAACATTGAAAATCTAGGAGAATCTCAATAGCAGCAGAAATAAAACAACCAAAGAGAAAAAGGCAACTGTGGACAGGAGGGAAATGACTTGTAATACATACATTTGACAAAAGGTTAATATCCAAAAATCAGAAAAACTACAAACCAATAAAAAAAGACAAAAAGAAGCTGTGTGTGGTGGTGCACACCTTTAATCTGAGCATGCAAGAGGCAGAGGCAGAGGCAGGTGGATCTCTGAGTTCAAAGCTAGCCTGCTCTACGTAGAGACCTCCAGGGTAGTCAGGGCTACATAGTGAAACCCTGTCTGAAAAAAAGAAAGTTGCTTAGTAGTCTATTACTGGTGCCCTAAACAGTGGCTAATTGTTGGGCCAGTGAATGAATTATGCTAAGTCAGGTCCTCTGTAGAACACCTTTTTGTGTGAGTAGGTTAGACTTCAAGCTTTCCTTTTTCTCTTATATGCTGACTTCTTTTTTTGTGTGTCTTGCATATTCCTCCAGGCACAGCTATCCCTTATTCCTTTTCAGGCTCCTAGCCTAGAATAGGTCTTCAGTAAATTTGCCGACGTGGTAAATACTGTTCATTAGAGGGCTTTGGATCAAAAGTTATTAGAAATGACACTGATCTTTGAACAAATGATTTTACCTCTCTGAGCCTGTTTTCTAATGTCTAAAGAAAAGTCTTTAGTTGTTCATCCTAAATCTTAGAGAGCATATTTAAGGGCACTATGTGAATAGAAGATGTTTCCAGCATCAGGGGCAGGCAGTGTGGCTAGTGTACTGTGGGAGTCGTTTGCTGTGGGAGCAGTTTTTGTTCTGCAGTAGTCTCGATTCTTTCCTGTTATCTCTGGAATCCCCTCATCAGCCCACTTTTCTCTGCTTGCAAAGCAAGAGTAAACACACAATGACCAGAATTCAGTCTTGGTTTTTCTCCCCCTTCCTGAGAGCAAAACTATGCCTCCATCTTAAGCACCTGAACCATTATTCATGTTAAAGTCTGTGTGTACACAAAAGAGAATGAGAAAACCAGAAAATCCATCTGTTTGGAGGAAGACTAGCTGTAGTCACTTTCTGTCTGGAGATAAGAGATGAGTCTAGAGAAGGAGCTTTGGAGCTCAGAGCCTGTGGGCAAGGCTGTGACATAGTGACTTACCTGAGACCAGGACACTCTTGAGAGTGAAAGGGGGAGTTCTCATTATTGTGTCAGGATAATAAGAACCCAGGATTGCTCTAGGCTATCCAGAAGGTCACCTCTATGAGGGAGAAGAGGAGCCATATCCCCGAAAGAATGGAAAGGTGAACTGAATTATAGGCGAGAGGCTTGGATGACTGAAAAATCCTGATTAGAAGGGAATTAGAAGGATAAACCTGTTGCTGGAGTACGATGTGGAAACGAAAGGGGTTGTTACTGTTGTCAGAGACAGAATGATCATTTGGGGAGGGGAGAGACCTGAGAAAAGATGATGGGGATGGAATGAGTGGAAGGACAATTATTAACAAAAGATAGGTGAGATGTCTACCCAGAAAATCATAAGCATTGTTGCAACTAAGCTGTCAGCCAGCGGCAATCCCAGGCGATGAGTGTCACCCAGCGGCAGTCCCAGGCAGTTGCTGCAGTGTGCAGGCTCACCAGCACAAAGCTTGTCTGGTTCACTCTAAAAATTTGAAAAAGTCAAGAGTACCACTCCCTGATTCTGACTTTCCCAGCCAGTAAATCGACCGCAGTAGAGAGGTGACTATTTTTTACCTGCCCCTTTGTGGAGGACTATGACTGCTGGCGATGTAGATTTAGAATATTAAAAGGCCAAGAAAAAGAGTTGGGGGACTTACTCCCCCTATACCAACATGTAAAGGCTTCTAGGAGATAGTGTAGGAGAGTATTTTCTTAGCCTTGGGACTGAGAATGACTTTTTAATTATTTTTATTTGAAAAAAAATATTTAGACAAAGTCTTTCTGTATAGCTCTGGCTAGCCTGGAACTCACTATGTAGACCAGGGTAGCCTCAAACTCACAGAAATCACCTGTTTCTGCCTCCCAAGTGCTGGGGCTAAAGGTGTGCACTACCACACCCAGCCAAGAAAGACTTCTTGAAAGGACACATGGAAAGACCAACTGTAAAGTGAAAAATCAGTACAGTGTACAGAATTCAAGTTAAGAACTATTTCTCTGAGAACATTATGAGATGCAGTTTTAATTATAATTAATAAACAAGTAAGAACCAATATCTAGTATATAGAAAGAACTCTTGCAAATAATTAGAAAAAAGTTCAATATTGTCAGTGGACAAGAAACAAACTATCTCACAGAAGCTAATAAACATGGAAAGATATTTAAACTTCATTAGTTAAAACCACAGTCAGATACCGATAGTCACTGCTGAGAATGATTTAAAAAGCACTAGTAGCCAGTGTGTGGTGGCACAGGCCCTTATTCCCGTCAGTCAGGAGGCAGAGGCTGGTGGATCACTATGAAATCAAGGCCAGCCTGGTCTACACAGTGAGTTCCAGGCCATCTGGGACTACAGGAAGACCCTGTCTCAAAAAGAACCCGCCCCCCCAAAAAAAAGTGCTAGTGAAAATGTAAAGCACTTTCAACCGGTATACCACTGGTAGTGTGACTGACACAACTGCTCTAGAAGCCTTGACAGTCCACTGATCAACGTATGCACAGTCCTATGACTCAGTGAATTACTTCTAGATTTGTGTTTAAGAAAAAAAGAAGCATGTGCACAAAAATCAGTAGCCATAGCAGCATTATTCTAGTCTGAAGCAACATGAATGTCCACCTGTATGTGGAGGAATTGTTAAGTAAATTGTCGACAGCTGTACAGAAACATGCTGTATATTACTATAAAAACAAACAAGCAAACAAAAAACCTCAATCAACTATGCTACCTGCCCGAAAACAACAGCACCTGCAACATGGATGAATTTCACATATATTTTGTGTGAAAACAGATACAAAAGAAGATACAAGTCCGTTTGTATAAAGTTCAAGACAGACAAAAGTAATTTGTGAGATTGAAATTAAGAATAGCGTTGGCCTTTTCCTGTCCGCGAGGGCAATTTGGCGTCTGTCATCCCTGTGACCCGCCGGGTTGATTCAGCGGATCTGGTCCCTTCCTCCCATGCAGCATCTTTGCATCCCGTCTGAAGTGCATCCTCATTGACTTCCCGCTAGAAGAGGACTGCTCTGTGGTAGGAGTGTAACGAGCAGCTGCTAGAACCTCCAAACAAGCTTTGAGAGGACCGTTTGCCTTTGGCATAGAGGGGTGGGTGGGTGATTAGGAGGAATAACGGAGCACTGCAGTTCGTTGACCTTGCCTGTTACATTTCAAAATGTTTTCCAAGAGAATATGTGTAAAATACTTAGCATAATGCTTTGTTGTTGAAAACAGCTTTTCACTGATTTTCTTCTTGTTGGACCAGCCTTGTCCTTTATCTTGCCATGCTGTGATACTTGTGATTTCTACGGTGATTAAAATGCTCTGTATTTGTGCCATCCCGTCCATATCCACTAGCTTCCCGGGCCTACGGAACATTCGAAATACCACCAGTGACCTAGGACATTTTTCTTTTCTGGTGTTGGAGAGTCAACCCAGGCCTCAGACATGCTAAGCACTGCTTTGCCACAGAGCTGTGCTTTCAGCTCCAGTTATTTTAACAATTTTAAATTATTTGCATAGTTTTCATTGTATGTTCCAGTTCAGATCTAGTGCAGACCTTGGGAAGTGAAGTCTATTTTTGAACAAATCAAAATACAGGGAGGCCAGTGTCAGGTGAATTGTACATACACATATGGAAGGATACTCAGGATACTGGCAAGGTCTGACTGGAGTGGGAGACTGTGAGCTAAGTTCCAAAGCCTTCGTGGAAGCCTTTTGGTAGAAAAGGGGAAGCACAATGGACCAGAAAGGAAAGCTTTCTTCCAAATGAGGTTAGTGCGACTTCTTTGGGGGAAGAACAGCATGGGCCCAGAGGTCATGAAAGAGAGGGGCTCAGGAAAGAAACGGGCAGCAGCAGCTGTGAACATGCTGGTGGGGCACAGTCTGGCAGACTGGAACACCAAAGCGGTCATGGGGTGCGGCCAGAGGAAGAAGGTGAGACTGAAGGGAGGAGGTCGGGTTAGGGCCGGGGGGTTTTCACACAGCGCCCCCCTGAAAGCAGAGGGAGGGAGGTGGGAGCTAGAGGGACGTGGGAGATTTTGTTTCACAAATGATAGGGAGTTGAACTGGAAGAATTACAGAGAAAGTGATATTGCTTGCTGGTTTTTTGGTGTGTGTAAGAAATGTTAGGACTGAGTACATACATGGTTTCTATAGGGTGGCAAGGAAGGGACTGGACTAGTGATAGTAGAGAGGTTTGAGCTGAACTTGAATAGTCTTAAATGGCATTAAGAAGTAACATTGGCTTTATTAGTTCATGTGTCTCCTAAAGTCTATGCTTTAGAAATACTTCTGGCAGTAACAAAGACTAGTTTAGAAGGTGTCTAGACTGAAGACAGACTGCATTAGTGGACAAGAAATTGGTGAAAGCTTCAATTAGAGCAGTAGCCTTGAAGATGGAGAGGTTGGTAAGCTTAAGATAGCTCAGTGGTAGAGTGCTTGCTTAGTATGTGTAAGGCCTTGTTGTCATTCCTCAGCACCAAAAAAGAGAAAAAGCAAGGATAATAGTTCCAAATGAGTATATGTTATAGTGATAGAATGAGGAAGAATTTGTGTAGATCCTAGTGATTTCTGCCTGAGTATTAGATGATAGATAAACTTACATTGAGAAACCCCAAAGAAAGAATGAACGGACAGGAATTTGGAAGTGGGTTGAGATATTACAGCTTTGCTGAGTTATAACTCATACATTGGGGTTGGGGATATACCTCAGTTAACAGAATACTTGCCTAGAGTGCTCAGAGCCCTGGATTAGATTCCCAGCACTGCATAAAACTGGGCGTGATGGGGCATGCCCATAATCCCATCACTCCAGGAGCTGGTGGCAGGAAGATTAGGAATTCAAAGTCATCCTTCACAACATACTGAATTCAAGGCCAGCCTGGGCTTTATGAGATCCTGTGTTAAAAATTTTTTGTTCACATGCTGTACAGTATGTTTATTTAAAGTATGCAGTTAATGTTTTTGGTGTAGTCATAGGAGTGTTCAACCATCACAATAGTATTGTCAGTTTTAGAATGTTTTTAATCACTCTGTGAAGAAGTGCAGTGCCCGCTGGGTGTAGTGGTTTGTGCCTGTAATCCTGATTACGTGAAAGGCTGAACTGCTTAAACCAAGGAGTTTGAAGCCTTTTGAGTAACACAGCAACACCTTGTCTCAAAAAACAAACCTCCTCCCCAAACTGTACCTATTAGTGTTCGGTCCCTATTCACCCACCCCCCAGGGAGCCACTAAACGACTGTCAGTGTCTGTATACTTGCCCATTGTGGGTATTTCCTTAGTGACTAGGTTCTTGGATCCTGTTTTCAAAGTTCCTCCAGGTAGAGATCTCTTTTAGTCCTGCGAGATCTCTTTACCTCTTCTACTGGAATATAAGTGCCTTGAAGGCAGGGACTGTGGTTACATATTTCAGAGCTGCATCTAAAGCACATCTTTTTGTATTTAGTTGTTAAATGCTACTCTATTCGTATTTAAACCCAGCAAATGTTTGATATATCAGAATTTAGATGGTTAACCCAGTTAACCACAAAATTAAGTTAATCAGAATGAACTACTCCCATATGCTATGAGAATGACAGTATTTGCTCTCCTGGAATAGGTAGGTTTCATGCCAATGGTGATCCAGTTCTGGTTCTGCTATTAGCTTCTTGTGGGACTTAAATAAGTCTGGAGATAGTTCCTTTATTTGAGAATGGGGCCAAAATTTCTTACCCAGTTTGAAACTGATAATTCAGGTGAATGGAGTTTAGATAGGGGTGAGGTTATTCATTTCTCTGAGAAGAAATGAATGAATATTTAACTTTATTACCTAATTTTTCATGGCTGAGAGTAGTCTCTTTAAATACCTTTTTTCGTGTGATTGAGTATTTTTTTCTCTTCAAGCCTTTGACCTCTATTTTCAAGGTATCTGATAGTAGGCTGAGTGTAATGTGCTTCGGGGGCATGGAGACTGTTCTTTAGCCTCTCTGGAGTATGCAAGACATTTATTCTTAGGAACATTGACCAGTAGACTTTGTATTTTATGTCGCTTTTTCCTTTGTTCCATTAATTCGTGTTGTAGAGCAGGATGCATATAGTTGAACATAAAAAATGTTTAAAGTTTCCCAAACAAGTAATAAATGTAGCTTCCTGCCCTCTCCTACTTTTGAGAGTTGTATGTGCATTCCTTTAGAAAACATACACTGTGCATGTTTGAGTGTTATGTGTCAGAATATGTAAAACTGTCCTGGGTTTCTAAGACCTTACCGTAGTTCAGTGTGAGGAGGCAGAGATAACGAGCAAGAAATCATAATGTGCTGTGAGAACTGAGCACCAGAGGAGTGCACTAGTGGTCATGGGAGCATCTGGGAAAAGGAATTATTGGACAGTGTTTTGAAGCAAATATCAGCTGGTGTTTCTACACTAACAAGCACAATGCAGAGGCAGCCTGATGACGAGCACCTGCCTTCTGAACCTCACAACAACCTGGGGCAGTGTAGGATTCTGACTCCTATTTTGGAGAGCAGTTTAAAGTTCAGAAAGTCTCCTGGCTGGCCCATAAGCATATTCCAGGTTCAGCTTCTGTTTGTCCCCTCCCCCTCCCACTCCATCACGCCCCTGTACAGGGCGTAGAAAGTCTCCTTCAGGACCACTAAGGTGCTCTGCCAGCCTCCTCCTTCAGTTCTTCCTCCTTAAGCACAGCAAGGCTCTCAGATTGCTCTGCTCTGTCTGCTGCCTCCAGTGCCCTCAGTGCATTGAGTATTCCAGGGCTGTAGTGAATACTGCTGATGTCATTGTTTGCCTTATTGGGATTTTGCTCTTTGTTTCACAGGGAGCTGTGATTGGTATAGACGATGAGGACGACAGCACCTTCACAATAACTGTTGATCAGAAAACCTTCCATTTCCAGGGTGAGCTGAAAGAAGAGATTCTTTCTCTTCATAGTCCCAACTGCCTCTTTCCTTCTCTTTGGGGTTGTTTGCTGAATGGCTTGAATGGTTTTGCAACTGATCCTGCATGAGCGAGTGCACAGGAACCTTCTGGATGGAGTGGTACTGCAGGTTAGGCAGGGATTTGTGTCTGCAGCGCATGCACATCAATTTGAACTGACTGTGGATCTGGCTGCAGTTGGAGATTAAAAATTGAAAGGACAGAAATCAGTGAAAAGCGAGAGTGATGGGCTGCTGCTGCTGGCTGGTGTTTACAGAAGGTTGCTGATCTTCTTTATCAAGGAGTGTGGTTCCGCTGCATGAAGAGTCTGAGGACTGATTGCAAGGCTGCAGTGTTTGTGTAAAACTCAAATATAGATTCAGTTGAAGCTAGTGGCAACCTTTGGTGTAAAGGTTCTGCTGTGCTTCAAGGACCACAAGTTTGTGCTCATTCCATCTGCATTTCTGTGTCTTGTTGCCGGCCGTCATTCCTCTGCTATCATCTTTTTTGTAGTTGATAACTCCAATGCCATCTGCCTCTGCTATGCTTCGACATTGCATGTTATGGCTCGCCAGTAGAAAGGGTAAGGGACTGTCTGGTCATTCTCATTCTTGCTCTGAAAGCTCTGAACCAGCAAATAAAAATTCATTTTAATGATCTGGTCCTAATGACCCTCCCATGAGCTAGAAGTGCCTGTTAATTTTGGTATTAATGTTTTCTGTTATTTTTGCCTATCTAGAATAACCTGTGTTTTAGGTTTAAAGCAATCCAAGAAACTTAGAAATGAGAGTATTTGGAGCTGTTAGCACTTTCTTGGAACCTAGTAACTGTTAACAGTTACTAGGCCTATGAAGATAAATAAATACTAAAGAAATGTATAGTTTAAAAATGTTTGGGTTATGAGGTCTAATGGTGGCCAGATGGGCTACATGAAGGTGAGGTGCTTAGGTAACTATTATCCTGTGCCAGGACAGTATATTGTAGTTGTTTTTTTATTGTCTTGTTTAAGAAATTGACACAGAGAAACAAAAGATGCAGCTTATCTCTAACAAAAATAGCCAGAGTGCTCAGCAGTGTGTTCCTAGTGTTTTGTTTTGCTTACCCTAAAATTTGTTCAGATAATTTGATTATTTATTCAGAACTGCTTTAAATAATGCTTTCCTGAGAATTTCCACTGCAGTCAACTCCATAAAATATTTTAAATCATATTATAAATCATCCCCTTTTTTAGGTGTGATATGCAATGCTGCTTCTAAACCAAAGCAGGTAATTTTAACTCTTTACTTGTATGAAGTTGAATACTTTAATGCAGTTAAGTAAGATCTGCTGGCTGCAGGTAAAGCTGCAGTATGGAATTCTCCGCTCTGCAGTTACTAAGGAGGCCCCTGTGCACCTTGAGCTTTGTTGTTTGCTTGTTTAAAGGAGACTTGGATCTCTGGAGCAAAGGCACCTTTACCTTGTCTGTAAATGATTTATGTCAGACTGATCACCTCTTTAGTATATTTCCGTTTTTATAGGGCTTGCTGAAAAAACAAGACTGAGTTATTTAAATAATAAAGATAAAGAATTATGTCTATTTTAAAAATGAATTCTAAGTTTCAAGACTGTCAGATTGATGATGATATTATTTTATGGGAGCATTAAGCACTATGAGCTGCAGATTATACAAAGAACTTAGGAGACTTTATTTATTTTAGCAGTTAATGAAAATTATTGCTTGCTCAGAAGAAAATCAGAGACTTTGGGAAACATTCTTAATGTCTGATAGATCTTACTCTTTTCTGTGTTCTTTTTTGATCTTAAGTTAGTAAGAATTGAAAGCAAAGCTAGGGTGATGCACATTAGCTTAGCGTGTTTGAATGCTGCAGTATTTATCTTTTTCTGTTTGGGGATAGAACCCAGGGTCTACATAGTAAGTTTTAGCCCTACCTGGGCTACAGAATGAAACCCCATCTCAAAAGACTCCTTCTCCAAAGAGAAAGAACATTGGATTTTCTTGTGCTGAAAGACCACTACAGAGTTTTGAACAAGGGAGTGCCATTCATGTTTTAACAGGACTGCTTTGGCCACTGTATTGAGAATAAGATACAGAGGGGCAAAGACAGAAAAGCTATTTAGAGGGTTATTGTAAAGCAGAAGAGAGAGAGAGTGATGGCGCCCACGCTCTAGCAGGGGGGTGGAGGGGTGGCAAGAAGTATGGTCTGTGTGCTTGATCGACATTAGTAGAGTATAATTAACCGGAAATAAAGTGTATGTATTGGGGCTGGCAAGATGGCTCAGCAGGTTAGAGCTCTTGATGCAAAAGCTGCATGAATTTGATTCTTGGTGGGGGGAGAGGATTCACTCCATAAAGTTGTCCTCTAGCCTCCTCATATGCTGTGGCTTTCCACCACTACAGATGCGATTGCTCATTGAGAAAGTTCACACAGATAGGGTTGTTCACTGTGTAATCTCTTTTGTCTGGCTTTATTTTAGCCCTAGCAATGTTTTTAAGGTTCACTCATGTTATTACATACTTTAGATCCTTTTATAATTAAATTATATTAATGATTATATAATTAGGTAATTAATAATTAAGTAATATTCTGTTGAATGATGTTATGTTCATTTTGAAGGTTGAGTTTTAGTTTATGACAGACAGGTTTAGGTTGATGGAGAGTTTTGGTTTGGGTAACAAGAATGGAGCTGCATTAACTAAGGTAGATAATTGCAATAAGAACCAGTTGGTGGGGTGAAAGGGAGTGTGGACTAAATTTGGGGAATCATTGGTGCAGAGATGATACTTAAGGGTGTGAGAATTTAGGAATAAGAGTAAAAAGAAAAGAAGTCCAAGCAGTGAGCTGTTTGAACATCGACTTCAAGGTCAGGGCTCAAGATTGGGCATAATCAACAAGAGACTGGTGACCAGAAAGGAGAAGAAAACCAACTGAATGTGGTAGCCTGGAGCTCAGAGAGCAAGAGTGTATCTAGGAGAGAGGACAGACCAACGAATATGAGCACCAAGAAATGATTGCCTGAGCCCAGTCATGGAGAGTTCTGAGAAGCCTTGAGAAGAGCAGTTTTAAACTAGGAGTGTAGATCATGCTTTCAGATTCTGCTGCGGAGATAGCAGTAACTGAAGAGAGGATTGGGAGCTAGGGAATTTTGTGGGGACTTAAATTATTTTAAGGACATAGGAAACAATAATAGAATGTTTGTTTGTTGATAGCAGTGATTCAAGAGGGAGAACTGAGAGTGCAGGAGAAAAAGGGAGAATCGTTGGGTCATTGTTGGACAGGGCAAGCGAGGACGGGACCTGAGCACTGGTGTTACTGCGACTGCATAGACAGTTTTGTCTGTGGTGAAGGGACTGTGGCTGCTGATGGGGCTCTGAATGGATTAAAGCAGTGATAGTCGGAGGACAATGGGGAACAGATTCAGTGATTTTCAAATTTTTATTTCTTTACTTCCTTATTATAGTTCAAATTAGTAATTAGAAAAAGTCCAGTTATTTGAATTTTACTTTGAAATAAAGTTGTATCTTTTTGTTTTTATGAGACAGGGTCTCACATAGCCAAGCTGAGATTAACCTTGAACCCCTTATCTTCCTGCCTCAGTTTCTCAAGTGCTGGGATGTGGTCATGCCTGGCACATAAAATAGTATCTTTGAAACTGGGTGTGGTAGTACATACCTTTAATTACAACACTTGCAAGGGAGGCAGAAGCAGGCTAATGTCTGTGAGATTCAGGTCAGCCTGGTCTGCATAGTGAATTCCAGGCAGGGTCTCCAGGGAGACTGTGTCTCAAAAAACAAACAAAAGTTGTATCTTTAATGATTAAATATATGTAATAATTCATAATGTTACAGTAACACTGGGATACTAGTAACAAACATTTATTGGATGTTTATTTTTTGTTAGGCACTGTTCATAATTGTACCTTTATTAAATCATGCAGTCTCTCAACTCTACAAAGTAGGTACTAGTACTGTTTTTATAGTTGAGGAAACTTAGAGCTCCATATAGTTAATACAGAACAGAACTGGAATTGTTTTTGCTTGTTTGTTTGCTTATTTTATTTTATTTTAATTTTTAGCTGGCCTGGACCTTTCTATGCAGATCTGGTGCCACCACACCCGACTTTAGAACTCGAGTTTGAACACAATACTTATATGTTATTTTTGAGATACAGTCTCATGTATCCTCAGCTGGTCCTGAACTGTGTATGTGGCTAGAGAGAATGACCTTGAATTTCTAATCCTCCTGCCTCCAACTCCTGAGTGCTGAGATTATAGGTGTACACCATTGTGCCTGGTTTTTATGGTGCTGAGGATCATACCAAGGATTTAAGGCAAATGCTCTACCAACAGAACTATTTCCCCAACACTTGCCTTTCACAGCTGTTCTCTGCTTAGTTTCTATATGTTTTCTTAGAGATATGTCAGCTGGCTTGTAGTGAACTATCATTTTATCAAAGAAAATGTAAGCTATGAGGAATATAACTTCATGCTAATGCAGTTTAATATAGTTATAAACTAATGTGACCTTAATGCTCTGTGAGTCTGTTACTTAGTAGAACAGTAGCAGTGTGGTGGTGGCAGTAACAGCTGCTTGTTCTGCTACTAAAGAAACTGTATGAACCAGATACTGCTTAACAGACAGCATATATTACCACATTATTCCTAAATCCCACAATCACAGAAAATTTTATTTCTAGTTTTAGAGTTGGAAAAACTTAAGTTTTAGGGAAGCCAAGGTGATCAGAACCAGAATTTATGCGCAAGTCAATCTGGCTCAACAATTCTTAAAGTGTGTTTCCAGATCAGAGCACCAGCATCACCTGGGAATGGACCAGAATGAAGATTCTTGCTCTCTCCCACCCCTTCACTAAATTAGAAGCTCTGGAAATGGGTCCTCTCCAGTGAATGTAGTGCAGTTGAAAGCTTGAGAACCCAAGGTCTAGATCCAGTTTCACCTATGATTGATTCCAGTTCACTACTGTTAACAACCTTAGAATTATCTTTAACTTATAGATTGATGAGTGAGATGCAAAATCAAGTGACCTGGCCTTGATCTTAGATTGTCCTTACTCTGTGTAGCCTGATCCACATGGAAGGGATATTTTACCTTCAGCAAATCTGCCGTGTGAACGCTCCCCCCGCCCCGCCCCACTACCACAGGGTCTCACTACACACCTCTGGCTGGCTTAGAACTTGATGCAGAGACCAGGCTGGCCTTGAACTTACAGATATCCACCCACCTCTGCGTCTGTCTCCCAAGTACTGGGATTAAAGGCATTCATCATCATGCCTACATCTGCGTTTTTTTAAAGATGAAAATTAGGTAGGCTGAGCGTAGTGTTGCATGCCTGTAATCACAGGAATCTGGAGGCTGAAGCAAGATCAAAAGTTTGAGGCCAATTTAGACTATATAGTGAGACCCTATCTTAAAAATAAAAAGGTCTTTACTGAGGACACCACTTAAGCAGTATATTCTCTAAAATATATTCTAAAATAATTTCATGCATGCAATGTGTTTATAAATTTATAAGGGCATACCTTACAAAAACACAAATTTACTAAGACAAAATGCAACATTTTTAAACATTGAAAAGAAGCTTAAATTTGAATTTTGAGCAACTATGTAAGAATGATTTCAGCTCATGTTTGAGAGACGTTAGTACGACCTGATGTGAAGGGCAGTTCACACGACCCGATGGCCAGGAAGCACCGATAGGGAATATAGACAGCTGTTAACTGCCATGTGGGTGCTAGGAATTGAACTTGTTTCCTCTGCAAGAGCAGTTAGTGTTCTTAACGGCCAAGCCGTCTGTCCAGTGTCTTCTTGAGCCTTTTAAGTTTGTCTAGCTTCCTTGGTCCTGTGAGCCCTTTCTCCCGCTTAGAGGCAACATTTCAATTCTAAGGAAATAGTTACAAAACAACGTGATTTAAAAAAAATAGTGTAGTTATTTTTATCTGTCTGAGTGCTTTGCTGCATGTATGTGGTGAACCATGTATGTGCCTGGTCCTACAGAGGTCAGAAGAGGGTGTCAGTCAGATGCACTGTTAAGGACCGTGTGGCTGCTGGTTGGGTACCGGGAATCAAGCTCTGGTCCTCTGGAAGAGCAGTGACGTGCTCTTAACCCCTGGCCATCTCTCCGTCCCTGCAGCGAGGCTGTCCTTGAACTCCGTCCTCATGCTGCTCTGCCTCCAAATAGGATTGAAGACATGTGTTGTCACATCTGGCTAGAAAACATTTTTCATAGTTATATATTATTTTATTTTGTAAATAATTTATATTAACTTTATATTATGTGGAGTTAAAATTTTTTTGAGTTATTTTTATTTTTGTGTATATGAGTGTTTTGCCTGTGTAAATGTAAGTGCACCCATTGTAAAGTGCTGGGGGAGACCAGAAGACAGTGTCTGATCCTCTTGAATTGGAGTTATGAATGGTTGTTAGCTGCCATGTAGGTACTGGGAACTGAACCTGGGTCCTCTGTAAGAGCATCCAGTGCTCTTAGCCGCTGAGCCATCTCTGTAGCCCCTTTATTTTTATTTTTAATTATGTATTTGCATGTGTATTTGTGTGTAGGTATGTGAGTGCAGTTGGCTATGGTAGGCAGAAGATGACATCAGATCCCTTGGACTGGAGATGGTTGTAAGCTGTCTGAAATGGGTGTCGGAAGTCAAACTCAGGCCCTCCACAAGAGAAATATACACTCTTAACTGCTGAACTCTGTCCAGTCAGTATGCTCCTGAAAAATATGTTTCCATGTGTTAATTAAAAAAATTTTTTTTTAAGATTTCTTAGTTTTAGTTATGTGTGTGTGTAGGTGGTAGGTGCATATGAGTGCAGGTACCTGTGGAGGCTAGAGCATGGGATCTCCTGCAGCTACAGTGATAGGCAGCTGTGAACTGCCTGATATGGGTGCGGGGAACTGACCTTAGGGCCTCTCTAAGAGCAATGCATGTTCTTTTAACCACTGGGCAATATCTCTGATCCTCAATGTGTTTATTTTTTCTTTGGTTACTTTTTCATTTTTTTTTCTTTTTGTTTTTTTTTGTATTTTGTTTGTTTTTATTGTTGAAGTGTTTATTTATTTATTTTTAGATCCTTTTATGAAAGAAGTTAACCCCAAAAGTCTGGGGAATTAATGACATATATTATTATTTTTAGTTTGGGCATATTCTTTAATAGGAATTTGTGTGAAGATTAAGTGAAAATATATAATGAAAGGTGTTTTCCTGCTTTGGTATATAATATATACCTGAAAGCATCATTGAAGTGGATATTTTCTGGAGGAGATTATAATACACAATAGAAGTGAGCTTCTGGTGGACAAAAAAAGTGATGACGTGAACCAGACACAAACAGTCACCTAATGTTGTGCTGGGCGCTGTAACCCTAGCAGGGATGCATGCTTATGAAGTAGACGGCTTTGTTCCCATCATTATAGGTAAGACTGAGGCTTGTAAGAATTTTTAATTTTATTTGGTTTTTGATTTTTTTGAGACAGGGTCTCCCTGTATCTACAGCTGGCCTAGAACTCACTATGTAGACCAGGCTGGCCTCAATCTCATCAGAGAATATCCACCTGCCTCTGCCTCCTGAGTATTGGGATTAAAGACTTGCTTGCCACAACGCGTGGCCAGAATTTTTATTTGTGCTTGCACATGGAGCAAGTAGCAGGACCAGGTTCCCATTTTCACACTAAGCACTGCTCATTTGTGATCTGGTCACACTGACCTGCCTCTTAACGCTGTAGCTGGCGTCTTTGCAGCTCAGGCTTCACAGCTGTTGCCTCTCATTCTAAACAGTAGTTTGTTTACTCCTCATACAGTGTTACTAGTGTTTTCATGGTAGCAGGGAGTTTTGGTTGTCCAAGTTCTCGTGTGCTCTGTGTATATCCAAGCTGAAGCTTGCTCCTCTGCCTGGGCCCACTGATGCAAGGGAACTGATGAGAGACTACGAACTAGCCATAGTTGGGGACAGGTAGATAGACAAGGAAAAGCCCATTGGTGAGTAACAAAGATTTCATAGTTCAGCCTTCTTGGTCCCAGACAAAGGCATTGAGCCCCCTCTCCCCCTCTGGCCAGCAGGACCCTGTTTCCAGGTGACCATTCCAGAGCAGTTCAGCTAAGACCAAGGACACTGCTTCAATTTGAAGTCATAAACCTGTCGGCCTTCTCTTCTTCAAGTTGACCAATTCAAAATTAAGAGAGGGGTACTTACTAAAATCCTTGAAAACCCAGGCCCTCCCAAGGGGACTTGGATTTCAGTGTATGATTCTTCATCTTTTCATAGTGTTCTACCTGTCTCTGTTGTATCTGGGACTTCTCCCACCCTTTAATTCTTTAATTGGCCAAGAAATCAAACCCAACCACAAACCCTAGATGGTGATCGTTCTCAAGCACCCCCTGACAGTAACATTGGGACACTGGGTAGGAAGAGACGGTTGTGAATCATGGCATGAAGCAGATCTGCTTATGAGGGAGGCTTGGAAAGGCAGGCGAATGTTGCCTGACAGGAAGTAAGGAGTAAGGCACTGACCCTATCACATTTCGGTTCTGTTCAGACTACACTGTTCTCTTTTTATGCTTATAGTCCAGGAAGGAAACAAACCAACATATATTCTCTTTATTTGTTCTTTGTAGAGGTCCTGTCTCCCTAAGGAAATTAAATGTGGAACCTGAGGTCACTAGTATTGGTTTAAGCGTAGTATAAGTCATTATAAAGCCTACATTGTAACAAGGGCTGAATCATTGTATGTGTCTAGACTGTCTTTTATAAGACAGGGCTGAAACTTGTGGAATGAATGGGGTTATGTCTGAGTTTATACTGCAATCTTGATCTGAGAGAAAGGCAAAGATATTGTGTTAACAGCTTAGTGCTAAATATAGAGGGAGGAGGAAATAACTCACTGTCCTCACTTTGCCTGAGCCAAATTCCGTAGAATACCGGAGGCAGAGTGGAACCTCCAGAAGGGTGGGTCACTAGGCCTGTCAGACATGAAAGTGCAGAAGTGTTTCCCCCCCCAACTTTATACCCCAAAGAAACATTTGCACACTTTTTCTTTTTAAGTGCAAAAGGCTTCTCTAGCCCCAGGATGGAGAAGATAACATCTGCTTTCTCTCCGTATTTTCTTTAAAATAGCATAAATCAGGCATTGTAATTTCTTGTTGATGAGGATCTGTTACTTTGTTAGGTCACATCCATTTATTTGGTCTTATTTGCTTCAGGAGCAGATAAAAGAGAATTACTGGCAATTTCTCTTGTCATATATGTGACTTGCTTTGTTTTATTCTCTTTATTGAATTTTAGGATATATAAATATCTTAAAATATAGCTACATCTCATTTTGTAGACTAGGTTGAGCTGAAATGTTCTAATATAGACCAGACTGGGCTTGAACTCATGGGGGAATCCTCCTGTCTCAGCCTTCCCGGTGCTAGGCTTATAGGCAGGAGCCATCAACAGTCCATTTTTTCTTGAAATTTTTTAACAGGTATAATTTCTTTTCCTCCCCTTTCAATTCATTAACTCAGATCAAGTGATTATATAACATTTTCTTGTATTTCTGAACAAACCTTAATATCAGAGAAAAGTTCTGTATTTCTCCTCATGCACTGAGACTCCCTCAGCTTCCTCAAGTTGCCTTCTCCCACCCACTTGCCCTTCTCCTCATACTATGTACTGTATCCTGCCGTACAGACGCCATACCATAAGTGTACATATTCCTTGTATGCATGTGCTCTGTACAGTTGACTTTCTGCATCTGCAGTCCCTTTTTATTTGTGAGTCAGTGTGTCCACTGGATTCTTCCTGGTCTCTGTAATGTGGCCCAGGTCTTCATAATTTCTTATGTACTTTCTGAAGCCCTTTTACTCTGATTAGGTTTTGTCAAATTGACACCACCTAGAGTCACTTGGTGAGAAGGTACCTCTGTTGGAGAATTGCCTCCATCAGACTGGCATATGGGCATGTCTGTGAGGCATTTTCTTAATTGTTAATTGATGTAGGAGGGCGTAGCCCATTATTGGTGGTGCCATCCCTGGGCAAGTAGGCCTGGGCTAAGAAAAATAGCTGAACAAATCAGAGGAAGGATTTCCTCTATGGTTTCTGCTTTAGTCCCTGCTCTGGCTTTCCTCAGTGATGGACCATAGTGTACTGCAAGTTGAGTAAACCCTTCCTCCACTAAGTCAGTTTTGGTCAGTGTTTTATCACAGCGACAGAGAAACCACTCTAGAGCACATCTTTTACCTTGCTTTCCCCTTTTCTGGTTGTGTTCTGCAAACATACTCTCCTTATTAATGTCTGCTTGAGCTCCCTAAAACCATACCATTCCTAAAATTTTGCTACATCCCCACTTCCAGTCTTAAAATCTTAATTTTTCTAACATTAAGGAATAGTGATTGACTTACTCATTTACATCTTCACTAAAACCTAAAATTAACTTATTTAGAAAACTTCCTTGGGAATTGAAAGGATTAGTATATATTTGCATATTAATTTGTTAAGAGATTACATTGAAGAGGAAGAATTTGACTGACAATCATTATTTATGAATGAGTTTGAACTCTGAGCTGGAGAGACGGTTAGGAGCACCGGCTGCTCTTGTAGAGGACCTGGGTTCGGTTCTCAGCGCCCGTCTGGCGACTAACAGCCTCTAACTCCAGTTCTGGGAGATGCCACGCCCTCTTTTGACCTCTCAGGCATTGTATAACATGGATGTCCATGCATACATGCAGCCATTACACTCATACACATAAAATAAAAATAAGTTTTTAAAAAACGAGGAAAGAGCTCACATGGTTTTCATTGTCTGTAACTGAATCAACACAGTTGCCCAATACAATGCTAACTCTGTTCTGGAGACTCAAAATACTGCTTCACATAATCAAAACAGACGTTGTGGGGGAGAGACGGAGAGACGCATTTGTAAATATTTGCATTCATTTTGACTGTTGTAGAGACTTCAGTTAAGACTATTAATAAATCTTTGAAGGAATCAGTTATGACAGATTTAGTAGGATATCAAGCAAAAATAACAATCACAGTTTTTTCAAAACACTAACACTTTTAGATTACAAACAGAAAATGGAACAATACACTGAATAAGATCAATGGGTCACCAGTCCTCATTCAGCAAATATTTGTTGGACAACTTCTTCCCTGACAAGATTCTAGCTGGTTATATACAAGATATAGCAATAAATAAAGATTCCTGTTTTTGTGAAGCTTAACATTCTAGTGGCAGAAGGGTTGAAACATAAATACTAGGCATGAATAACTATATGTGTTAAAGGGGTATGTACACAATGTAGCTTGAATGAGGATGTGCCCCATAGGCTTCAAGTATTTGGGCATTTTTGTCTCTAGTAGGTGGTGCCATTTGGGGAGGTTTTAGGGATTGCAGCCTTGCTGGAGGAAGTGCATCCCTGGGGGGCAGGCTCTGAGAGTATACAGTGATGCCTACTTTTAGTCTGACTTATTCTTGTTTCCTCTGCCTGCTTGAAGATGTGGTTCTCTGGCTTTCTGCCCTGGCCACCTCTGCTGCCATGCCTTCTCTGCCATTGTGGACTCTAATCCCTCTGGATTGTAAGTCAGATAAACTCTTTCTTCTTTGAGGTGCCTTGGTCGTGGTGTTTTATCACAGCAGCAGAAAAGTAACAAATACAGTGCACTGAAGAAAAAGATCAGGATAGAGAAAACTGCAAGTGCAGAGTCGGGGGCTAGTCTTTAGAAAATGCTTGTGGTGGTCAGTTGTGATTGTCAACTTGGCAGACTCTAGGATCATCTGGGAGATGGCTCTGAGCATGCCTGTGGAGCATGATTTTGATTACGTTGACTGTTATGGAAAGACTCCCTTTATTTATGAGTAAGGACTGAATAAAGTAGACAAAGGAAACTGAATGGCATATGAATTCATTGCTCTCTGCTTTCTGCTTGTGATGGATGTGAATGTGACCAGATGCTTCAAGACCCTGTGTCCTTGACTTCCCTGACGTTATGGACTGTACCATGAACAGTGGGCTAAAATAAACCCTTTTTCTTATACGTTCTTCTTGTCAAAGCATTTTACCACAGCAACAGGAAAAGAAACAAAGACAAAACAGGTCAGGACACTTCACTGAGAAGATATCATTTTAGAAGAATGAATTATCATTTGTCCTGTAATTATGAGTACCAATTAGTTGTTAAAAGTTTTGGCAGGCTTTGAGAATTAAGAAAATTGTGGATCAGATTCCATCCTAGACCTCAGGGAGTACACAGCTGACCTAGGAAGTGGGGGTGGTGGGGCAACATAAAACTAGAGCAGTATGATAGATAGATGCTGTGATAGAAGCGCACAGTGGTATGAGGCACATGGATCCTTTAAATCTGATCTCACTAATTATTTTCTGTAATAAGCAACTTATTAAAACCATGACTCTTAAACCTTTTAGATACCAAAACATTGGCTTGATTACCTTTGGTTAGGTCATGTGAATTGATGATTCTCTTTCTGTATCACCTTTTAAGATGTAGTTTGTCCTGGGGATATTTTCCCAGTGGTGAAACTTTTGTATGACATGCTGTTGTGAGGACCTGGATTTGATCCCCAGCACTACACTACACAGAACAACAACGGCAATAACAACAACTCATTCAGACATCAGTATGTCAGTGCCCCTGAACTGCCCGGTTATCTAATTGGAGTGCTTTGTTTAGCATCTACCTATCTATCATGTAGTGAGCAAGGTACTTTGGTAGGCACAAATCAGCAACAAATAAGACTGATCAGTTTCTCCTTTTCAGGGACTTATAATTTATCAAAGGAGGTAATCAGGAAATAGTGAGTAAGATATTACACATATTATGTGTCACCAGCCTTCAAACTTCTTTTAAAAATTTTTTAAATTAGTTTATTTTTATTTTATGTGTATGATCATTTTGCCTTCATGTATGTAAGTGTACCCATGACATGCAGTGCCTGCAGAGGCCAGAAGAGGGCATCAGATCCCTTGGAACTGGAGCTGTGGATGGTTGTTAGCTTCCATTTGGGTGCTAGGAACTGAACTGTGGTTTTCCGCAAGAGCAACCAAGTACTCCCAACTGTTGAGCCATCTTTCCAGCTCCAGTTCTCAAACTTCTAAATCTGAGTATCCTTGTATACTTTTATAAATTATGAGGACCCCCAAAAGCTCGTATTCACGTTTATTTGTCAACTTAGAAATTAAACAAGAATTTCAAACATTTATTTAAAATATCAATAAGAGCCAGGTGTGGTTGTACATTCATATAAACCTACTGCTCAGGAGGTTGAGGCAGGATGGTAGTTACAAGTTGAAGGCCAGCCTTAGCAACATAGTGAGTTCCAGGACAACCTGGGCTACATAGTGAAACCTTGTCCCCAAAACAAGCATGATAAAAACAATCCCTCAGAACAAAATGAAAATCTCACAAAAATGAAGTGTACTTTATGAATAACATTGTGTGATAAAGCAGTTATTTCTGACCCAAGCAGCGAGAGGAGCAATGGTACTTTCTGTTTCTTCAGTTACCATTAATGTCAGACTCACAAAGGTTTGCTGTGCTCTCATGTCTGCTTCTGCATTCAGAGCCAATTAGACGTTGTTTTTATTGAAGTTCATGAACAGACATGTAGTTAGGAAGTAGGAGCTTGTATAACCTTTTAAGAGAATTGTGAATATTACTCTTTGGTATTCCACTGATACTTAAGGAACAGTTTCTTTTTTAAAAAATATTTAATTTTAATTTTTTTTTTATGTGTATAAATGTAATGCCTCCATGTGTGTAAGTGCACCTGTGTCTTGCAATGCCCATGGAGGTCAGAAGAGGGCATTGGATACCCTGGAACTGGAGTTGCAGAAGGTTGTTGGCTGCCTAGTGGGTGCTCGGAACTGAACCCAGCAGATGGTGCTCTTAACTGCTGAAGCTTCTCTTGAGCCGCAAGGGAAAGTTTCTTGAGGGTTAGTTAAAATGTGGAGTCTGAAACTTTACTAATGAAATTGAGGTATGAAGATACTTTTATTTATTTGTTTATTTATTTTTACTTTTTTTAAAAGTTTCTAAAACCCATTGCTTTGGCACGTTGAATGATCTTTTACCCTGTGCGTGATCTTGTAACATTATGCAGCTATCATTTAGAATATTACTTCACCTAGTTAAACACTCTGACATAAATGTTTCATTGTATGACACAGAAAAATCACATTTGATGAAAGCTCCCCAAACTCATCAGAAAAGGCTTTTGAGTTTTCAGAATCTGTCTGGGTGATGGTGGAAGGTAAATACATATTTTCTGAAATTCAATTGTTAATTTGAAAGCTTGAATTTTGTAATTGGCAGCAAATACTTCTGAAATACAGGCTCTTTTCTTTCATTTTGAGGAAAATATCTGTTAGATACCCCAGATTGAGTAAGATAGTTTGTTAGGTTTTTGTTGTTTGTTTAAGACAAGGTCTCTTCTGTAGCCCAGGCTAGTCTGGAACTTACTGTATAGAATAGGCTATTCTTAAACTTGGGGCAGTTCTGCCTCTCAGTGCCTGGAGTACAGACATATACTACCATGCCTGGCTTTCAGTTCTTTTTAAGTAAAAGTGATGTCTTATGAGCGCAAGGAAGCTCGGAACCCAGACGTTGGCACCAGCTCTCTTCCCTGCGGTGACCGTTGTGTTTGGTATGTAGCGAAGCTGTTTTGTGCATACCTCTGCTTAGACCCAAGGATCGAAATTTAATAATATTTATTGATTCTTGAAGAGAATTCTGAAGGAAGCAGAAAATCTCTCCTTGCCTGTCAGTATGGGGTAGGCAGCCAGTCAGTCTACCGCTGTCACCTTGACTTGTACCTTTGCCCTCACTGTTGTGGTTATGTTTCCTATTTCATCTGGTTTTCGCTGTAGTCTTATGAGGTATGTAGTGGTTTTAACCCCTTTTGAAATATGTAGATATGCCTCAGAGTTACTAAAAACCTGTCATCCTCAGGTCATACCAGTGTGGTGAAGTTGGGACCTGAACCTGTGTTTTCAGTCTGGAATTCTGGTTCTGGCTCTGCATTTTATAAGTACACTAACTGCAGAGTCTGAGAAGGGATGCTTCCCTCTCCCTCATCGTGGGCCTCGTCTAGCATGAAGATACCGGAGCAGATTTGCTCAACAGCATCTGGGCGGTTTGGAGCCACGTGTTGCTTCCTAGATGCTTTGCTGTTGGAAATGACTGAACTTTTCTGTTCCCAGGCTTTTGCTTTGTTTCGTTTTTTGAGATCATCTTGATTCACAGCCCCCAGGCTGGCCTTGAATTCTTAATCCTCCTGTTTCAGTTTTCCAGGTCCTGGGATTACAGGCAGTGCTAGTATGTGTAGATTAGACTTTGCTGTTTATTTTTTGTGGAAAATAAAGGTGATCCATATTTTCATGTAGCTGCTGTGAAGATTTGATTAATCTATTTTTAGAACTATGTTTACACAAATTAAGTGCCCCATGGATTTATCTTTTGTTATTTGCACAGGTAGGGCAGTTCACCTGAGAGAACAACTTGAGCCACAGTTGGTGCTTGTTATTTGTGTGAGCAGTGAGTACAGTATAACCTAAATTTAGCAGTTCAGGGAAGAGCACATTGTAAGACTGAAAGGGTAGATTTGGCTCCTGATTCTTTGCAGACTAGAACTCTATTGCTTAAGTCTGTGTCCCTACAGTTTAGAACAGTGATCGGTACGTGGCATGTGCGTTTATTTAGTACCTGAGTACTGGAATATTTGAATTTAAGGAAGGAGAAGGCAAGTTCTCTTATTATAAGCCACGTATGTGAAAGCAGTGACATTTCAGTGTCTCCCAGAAGAATGAATAGATTCTAATAGGCACAGAAATCGAGACTGTTAGAATGACTGACGAGAACTCCTTCCTAAATAATAGACTCTCCAGCTATGGTAAAAAATACCCAGTACCTGCTGCTGAAAGAGGCAAAGAAATGCTCTGGCTCACAATTCAGGAGATCCATTTCATCACAGCAGGGAAGGCACCGTGCTGACTGAAGCGCTTCAGGCTCTGGTGGCTTGCCCATCTCTTGGAGGGCAAGATACAGAGAACAGTCCGGAATTGGGAAGGACTATAATCCTCAAGGTCTTCCCCTGGTGGCCTGCATCTGCCAGCCGGGCCCTACATCCTACAAGTTCACAATCTTCCAGAATACAGCTAGGGAATGGTGTGTTGGAACACAGGAGCCACTGGGGGATATTTCACTTTCAACCTGTAACATCAGCCAAGTGATTACATATTCCAGAAGATGGTGAGTTACTGGAGATCACAGATCATCTTATTCTATATCTGAGCAGTGTCTGAGCAGTTAATCTTGTAAACATGGCTTTGGTAATATTTTCATTTCGTAATAATTGTCAGAGAAAGAGGCCTTCCTGATTGTTGAGGTTGATTTTTCTTTTTCAGTTGCAGAACAAATTCCTACTTCCTTTTGTGAACAGGCAGTCACTTACTCATAGTACCCATGTGTCCAAAAGGAGAAGAAAATATGGCATTAGGAGGGCGGACTCCTAAGTGAGGATCAGGAGCATTTAGGTGTGGGGGTTTTGAACTTTGTCTTCAAATCTAGTTTGGATTGTAAGAAATATTCAGGGAGGATGCTGGAGAAATGGCTCAGTTAAGAGCACTTCTTACTTTCCAGAGGACCTGGGTTCAGTTCCCAGCATTCACATTGTGGCTCACAACTGCCTGTAACTCCAGTTCTAGCAGATCCAATGCCCTTTTCTGGTGTCTCTGGCCACCAGGTGCACAGGCATGTGTGCAGGTAAACACTCATAAAATAAAAATAAATCTTTTTTGAAAGCCAACAAAAAAAACAGACAGGCCAGGAATATTGCTAAGTTAGTAGAGTGCTTGGCTAGCATACCAGAGTCCTGAGTTCCTTTTGCAGCACCACATAAAACCAGGTGTGGTGGGGCACCCCTGTAATCCCAGCATTTGGGAGATTGAAACAGGAGGATCAGGAGTCCAGAGACATCCTTTACTATATACTGAGTTTAAAGCCAGTCTGGGCTACGTGAGACCCTGGATTGAACAAATGAACACATAAAAAGAGAAGGCTCGGTGGTGCATGCCTTTAGTCCCAGCACTCTGGAGGCGGAGGCGAGCGGCTCTCTGAGAGATCAAGACAAGCCTACTCTAAATAGGGAGTTCCAGACTAGTCAGTGTTAGTGTTATATAGTGAAACCCTGTCAGAGAGAGAGAGAGAGAGAGAGAGAGAGAGAGAGAGAGAGAGAGAGAGAAAGAGAGAAGAATTAACCTGCCTGTAAATTTAAGTAACATAATATAGTCAGTATTTAAAATTCTTTTAACTAACTCTTAAGTCATGCCTTTTAGCATGAGCTAGAATTCACTCAGCATTAGTTTTACTTCTAGAGAGCTGCCTGTTTGTGACTTGAATATATCAATATTATATTTATAACTCTCAGATGAACATATAATTTGTTATGATTAGTAGCCAGCCATCTCACGAAGATGTTTCCCCATTAGATAGACCCAGTGAGGCAGAAGTTGTTCATTGACACAGGAGAATGCAGGCTAAACTATTCCGAGAATAATGCTCTAGAATTTTCAGCCAGAAGGAATGATCTAATCCAAACCTCCATTTAATCCACCCTTTCGGTTTAGAGGCACAAAAATAAATATTTAGATGCTCTAAGTGGCTCACTGTGGTCACCATCAGTAAAGGCACAGGCTGCATCTTCTGATGCACAGCCCTCGTCTCATGCAGTGGTCTTCTACCTATTTGCTTTTTTCAGTCTTCTCTACCTGAGGTCTTACTACGGCGCCCTGTTCCCCATAACCTGCATTCCTACCCCATCTCTGCTTTTAATTCCTACTCAGTCTGTAAAATTCTCCATTAATCTCCTACTTCAAAAGACTTTTTGTTTAAAAATATATTTTATTATTTTATTTTATGTGTATGAGTGTTTTGCCTGAATGTATGTAACTATACCTATGTGGTACACTGCCTTTTAGAGGTCAGAAGAGGGCGTCAGATCCCCTAGAACTGGAGTTACGGGTGGTTGTTAGCTTCCATGTGGGTGCTGAAAACTGAACCTGAGTTCTCTGTAAGAGCAGACAATGCTCTTAGCCGCTGAACCATCTCTCCAGCCCCTTAATATCTTTTCTTGCGTTCACCTATACACATACACACACACACACACACACACACACACACACACACACACACACTCCCCGTGGAGTAGGATTATGTCATTTCTCTTTATGATTAGGGGTTTTATGAACTCCTAGAAACTTTTTTTCTATACTGAAGTTATTAAGATGTATCCTATTTTACCTCAAGCGTTATTCTTTTTTCCTTTCAAATAAAGAATTGAGGAGAATGTTTTGGAATTGGCTCAAGTAGTTAGGGTCAGGTTTCATTTTTCCTCTATAAGTTCCAGTGCCATTTAGGGAAAGATTGTTCTGCATATGTCTGAATCAAGTGTCTACCTATACAGTTAGAATTATTTCTGGTCTCTGGTCCACTTCATTGATTTACCCAAGGATGTCCTTGAACTTCTCATCCTCCTTGTCTCCACCTCCTTAGTTCTGGGTTATAGGCATAAGTCATACCCAGTTTATGTCATGCTCAGGATTGCACTTGTGGCCTCTTGGGAAAGTACTCTACCAACTGAGCTATATCTCGAGTTCCATACTTCCTTTTTCTTTTTGAAAGTTGAGAACAGTTTTATTCCAGTTTGGAAGAGAAAAGCAACAGGACAGGCAGGCAAGCAGATCTCCGAGACTGCCTGGAGGAGGGAGCTGGGTTAGATGAGAGAAAGTTAGAGATGGTAAAAGTGGGCAGGCTTGGCAGTGGAAGCCTGTGATCAGCTGTGTGAGGGAGGAGGGCCTCCTCAGAGAAGGTCAGCATGCCTGGAGTGCAAGCAAGCTAGAACTTTGCTCTCAGAAAGGGAAGCAGAAAGAAGGAAAAGAAAAAGAACTCAAGAAGCAGGTTAGCTGCAAATAATCTTCTCACATTTGCTTAACATTGCTTTATAATAAGAATTTGTGTTTGGTAAAGTAAACCCTCTTACAAGGCTTCTTGCCTTCAAGAAAGTTAACATTATTTTATACTCTTTGCATTTTTATAAAAGTTTTAAAATCAGCTTAACAAATTCCTGACTGGCCTGAAACTCACTCTGTAGACCAGACTGGCCTTTAACTCACAGAGATCTGCCTGCCTCTGCCTTCTGAGTGCTAGGATTGAAGGTGCGCATCACCTTGCCTGGCTGAAAGCAACCGTTTTTAAAGGAGTTTGGTTTTCTTTAGTGAAGAATAGACCTTAGTAGCTGTGGCTGTGTGTGGATAGATGCTTCTGTTGGGTGTCACAGCTCCCAGGCCCTTTGAAAGTTAAGAAGTATGAATGCTATTTATATATGTGTATCAGTGCCCATGTTTATTTCCATGTGTATTTATCTTCATATGTTGAAAACTATGAGTTCATACTTAGGGTTTTTTTTTTTTTACATTTTATTATTTATTTTTATATTATGTATGTGTTTTGCCTGCATATATATATATATATATATATATATGTACACCATGTGCATGCAATGCCTGTGGAGGCCAGAAGAGTATATTGGATCCCTTGGAACTGAAGTTATGGACAGTTGTTAGCCACTGTTGTGCCCAGGTTATAGAATCCTCTCAAAAGACTACCAGGGAGGTCAAATCTGATGCAAACACAAAGGGTCTTTATTTATAAGCTCAAGCTCGGTCCACAGTCTGACACCCCAACAAAGCAGGTGATAAGACAGTGGCCCCGAGTGGAGGGTAAGGGGATCTTTTATAGGGTTAAAACAAAGAGAAGAAGGACAAGGGTTGGGATTGGTTAAGGAAGCCTGCTGGCTCGAAAAGCATCTTACTCATATTAAGGTTGCAGGGTGGAATGTGCTGACCAAAGGATGTTACAAGGTCTTTATGTTTATGTCTCTGATTTTAGCCTTGGTCAACCTGACCAGATTTCATGTAGTCCTAAGTAGGGTGTTTTTACAAAACTGTCTGGTATTTGAAGGCTACGTCCTGCAGGTGTTTTCCTATGAGTCTGGAAAAGACTGTTTGTGGTCTTTCCTGGAGCTGGGAAATCAAGCTTATAGCAGAGGTTTTTTTCTAACAAAATGGAGTCAGGTTTGCTGCAGCCTTCACTTTTCATTTCTGGGGGGGTCCTTACAGCCACCATGCGGGTCCTGGGAACTGAACCCTTGAACCAGACCTGGTCCTCTATAAGAGCAGTCAGTCTTCTCTTAACTGTTAAGTTGTCTCCAGCCTCCATACTTACATTTTAATTCTGGTCTAACACACTGAAATTATTTACCATATTTATTTGTAACTCCATTTTAAATTTTTTTTGGGGGGGGCAGGCTTTAGTTATAGACCCAATTGACCTGGAACTCACTAAGTAGACCAGGCTGGCCTCAATCTCACAGTGATCCACCAACCTCTGCCTCCTGAATGCTGGGATTCAAGGTGTGTGCCACCATGCCGAGTGTAACTCCACAATATATTTTATTTATTATTTTTTATTTTATGTGTACAAGTGTATTGTTTACATATAAGTAGTAGGTGTGCCTGTGCTGTACAATGCCCACAGAGATCAGAAGAGGGCATCCCCTGAAACTATAATTACAGATTATTGTTAACTGCCATGTAGATGCTGGGAATTGAACCTGAGTCCTCTGCAAGAGCCGTCAGTGCTCTTAACCACTGAGCCATCTCTCTAGCCTTGTGACTCTCACTTTTAAAAGTGAGAAACCCAATCTATTTGTTCAGTACTTCTCCATGTAATTCTTTTTTCTTTTTCTAAAACAGGGCCTCATGTAGCCAAGGCCGGCCTCAAACTCCCTTTGTAGCCAAGGACGAGCTTGAACTTCTGATCCTCCTGCCTCCACCTCCCCTTCTGAGTACTGGGGTTATAGGTATGTACAACTACACTTGATTCCTTTGGTGCTGGCCATAGACCTTGGGGGGCTTTGTGCATGCCAGGCAAGCACTCTGTCAACTGAACCGCATCCCCAGTCCCTGTAAATATTTTCTAATAATCCACTTCTCTTTATGAATTGCGTTACCAACATTACAGTTATATCTGAATAAAAAAGCCTGACTCTTAAAATTAGGGGTTTAAAAATATTTTCTTATTCTTATTTTATATGTATGAGTTTATTGCCTGCATGTATGTAAGTGCAGCTGGGTCATGTAATGCCTGTGGAGGTCAGAAGAGGGTGTTGATCCCCTGGAACTGGAGCTCCAAACGGTTGATGGCTGCCATGTGGATACTGGGAATTGAACCCAGGTCCTCTGCAAGAGCAGACAATGCTCTTAACTGCTGAGCCATCTCTACAGCTCCCTAAAATTCATTTTTAAGACTTTAAAAATTAGTTTTCAAGAATAGACCCAAACTCAGAGGACATTTTTTCCCCAGATGTTTCTTGAAACTGTCTTTCACTGGAACTGTGTCTGGAACTCTACTCTTGAGTCAGACCTCACCCATCATTTTATTCAGAATGGTTTCTCCAGCCTCAGTTGTAGAAGTACAAGTTTGGATCCACCTTATCAGACAGTCTTGCCTTTTCATCCCAAGTTCTAGAATATCTCACATATACAGTGTCAGGCATCCTTTCTCAAACTTCATGCTTTCAGTGGAGATTAGTTCATTATCTTCCAGGGATCTGATGTAGTAATTCTCCAGAATACCCACATTCCTTCATTAACTGGAATACCTACCAAATGGAGAATCCCCAGATTACGTGAATTTTCTAAGGTTAATCAAAAGTCATTAGTCCAGATTCTGTCCATTGTAGAAAAGTCATTCCAACAATGACTCATATTTCACTTAGTCTTGGCAACCAGTCAAAATACAAAATCCTTTTTTGAAGTTACTGCAAGCCTTAGACAGTGTAGATTGCTGTATCAAATTGCCACAGAATGGACATCTTAAACAGCAAACATTTATTTTGCATGGTTGTGAAGACTGGGAAATTTGAAATCAGAGGCTAGCATGTCAAATTCCAGTGAAGGTTTTCTTCTAGTTGCAGCCAGTAAACTCTTCCTTATATCCATGTAGTAGAATGAGAGCTTTCTGAGGCTCTCAGGCCCATCATGACCTAAATAGCTCCCTAAAGGCCCCACCTCCAAATACCATCACATCATATGTAAGGATGTCAACATATGAAATGAGGGTAGGAGATAATGAAAACAGTACAACACACACACACACATACACACATATATATGTATATGTATGTGTATATGTATGTGTATATGTATATGTATATGGTCTCTCTGTAGCCTTGACTGGCCTGGAACTGGAACTCACTATGTAGACTTGGCTGGCCTTGAACTCACAGAGATCTGCCTACCTCTGCCTCCTGAGTGCTAGGATCAAAGGTGTGCACCACCATGCCCAGCCAGATTTAATTTTTTCATAATACCTTTCTCAGAGTAGTTGTCTTACTAATTTGTAATACTGTTAGGTTAATTTGTTACTTTTATATTTTCTTTTAGGACCCTCCTTATCATCCTGGTTGGTTTAATAATTAACTGATAAAAGGACATGTGAAAATTACTATGTTTCTAAGAGTTTGAAAATTATATATATAAAGGTATATTCAGAAATATCTCTGCCTCCTGTCACTAACCTGTGCCTGTCGTCCCTGCCTTCTCTCCTTTCCTGTCTAAAGCGTACAGGTAATCAGTTTCCTTGATTGCTGCATATTCTGTTTTACAAATAAGCAGATACATGAAAGCTTTCTTTTATCTCATTTCTTAGACTTTGGTTTAATAATTCTTTTGCACATTTTAATGTATCTGTTGTGTGTATGTATGCACATGTACATGCCATGATCATACACCATATTAGATTTTATTATGACATTTTCAAACAAAATTCATTTATTTATTTGCCAAAAAAGAATTTATTTCACCTGTACGGCTCCATACAGTGGGATCAAAGAAATAAAATGTATACTCAGTGCTTGTGAAACAAGGAGATTGCATATACCACATATTAATAAAAATTTCAGCAACTGATCATCTAAGAATTGAACTGCCTAGTACTGTGTTAATTTTACAAATATATAGGAAGCTTTAAAACGTCAGTTGATATAGTCAGTAGACAACTCTGTCTCCACACTTATGTTTACTAGGAACTGACAAGCAAAACCTGTGCAAAATACATCCCAAATTCCTTATCATTTTGAAATGGTAATCTTGAGAGACGTGACGTTACCGCCTAGGACCCCCCCCCCCCACTTCTCTTCTGCCTTGGATCCACCTCTTCCTGCAGCCACTTCCCTTTTCTGAGATTTCAGTTTATGTTCAACATCCAGAAGTACTGTATCCAGAGGTAGACTGTTTGGTAGAATAAAATATCGAGTGTTATTTCCTCAAATACTTGCTGCTTCCAACTGTAGAGAGTCTCTGCTTCAGGGTCATCCTCACAGCTGTAGGGGTGTGTTCATGCTGACATCTGTGCCTGCGACTGAGTTGACACACGAGCTTGCATTCCACCCTTCAATTCAGTGATTCCAGTTTTATGACTCAATTTCACCAAAAATCTCAGGCACTTCCCCTTAGAGGCCCGTTTTCCCTGGTGTGATCCTTCCCAGAAGCGAGCCACTGAGGACCCGCAGACTCGGAGTATCACAGAGTTTATTTCTGTCCATTCTCTGCCTTTCTTCCTCATCTCTCTTATCCCCCTTCACCCGCCCCCCATAACCTTTCTGCTTCGTGCTTCATGTCACCTGTCCAGCTGCCTTCTCTCTCTTTCAACACCACTTTTTCTCCTCTGTGGCTATTTTTCTGCTTTCATAGTCAATACCCACATTCAGCCTTTACTTATATACACACATATAACATTACAAGCTAGAATCTGCATATCAGAGAGAACATGTTTTTGTCTTTATCAGTCTCGGTTACCTCACAGTGCTTTACAAATCCACCAATTCTCCTGAAAATTTCATGATTTCATTTTTCTTTACGGTTGAATAAAATTCCTGTGTGTATGTGTGTGTCACATTTTTGTTATCTATTCATCTGTTGATAGCCAGTTCCATTTCCTTGCTCTTGTGAATAATGCAGCATAAAAATGAATGTTCAGGGTACCTCTGTAACGGCATTTAAGTGTATGCCCAGGAGTAGCGTAACTGGGTCACACGTTAGGTCGATTTTTTGAAAAATGCCATACTGCTTTCCAAAATGGCTGTATAGATTATACTGTCACCATTAGTGAATAAGGGTTCCTCTTTCCCCACATCCTCAGCTACCATTTATTTCTTTTCTTGATCAGAGCCGTTCTGAGTAGAATAAGATAGACTCTCAAAGTCGTTTTGAGTTCCATTTTCCTGATGCAAAGAAGTCAAAAGATCCCTTTTCAATGATGATATGATCTATACTTAAAGTACTCTATAGATGCTACCAGAACACTCTTATATTTAACAAACATGTTCAGTTCAGTTGCAGGATACAGAATCAATGTACAAAAATCAGTAACTTGCATATATACTACTAATAAACTTGCTCAGAAAGAAATTAGGAAAAAAATACTTCATTTACAATAGCTCCAAAAGAGCAAAGTACCTAGTAATAAAGCTAACCAAGGAAGTGGAAGACTTCTACAACAAAAAGTTTAGGACACTGAAGAAATAAAGAAGATGTCTGATGGTAAAAGTACCTTTGTTGCTTATGAATTCAGAATTAATATTATGAAAATGGCTATACTACCAAAATCTACAGAGTAGTCAATGCAGTACCATCAAAATTCCAATAACATTCTTCCCAGGACTAGAAAAATCAAAAACTCAGAAAGACCCATCAAAGACCACAAGTACCCACATCAATTCTTAGCAGAAAGAACATTGCTGTCAGGATCCTAATACCTGCCCACTAAGTATACTCCAAGCTATAGTGACAAAGTAGCGTGGTACGGGAGCAGACAGAAACCAGCCAAACAGAGCAGAGCAGAGAACTCAGACACAAACCCACACATCTGTGGCCTCCCAACTAAAAGTTATTACTATTGTGTGCATATATAGGATGGCAGGCACGAGTGCAGTCGTGGAAGTATTTTGCAGTTGTAAAAAAATGTTGCAGTGAATCATCTGCTTGGGATCCCGAGGGTGTCTGAACCTGTGGCATAATATCTTCCATCAGTTTCTCAGCCAGAGAAGTGTAACAGCAGTGCAACTTGAATTTGTCAGTTGTGCAACCTAAGTCCTTTTGGGAACCTCGATTCCAGTGACGTCAAGATCTTGACTGAAGCCACAGAGAAAGAGTTTAGGAAGAATCGGTATGAAGCAAAGTTGGGGTTTATTACGAAAAAAACAGTACATGGGTAAATTTCAGTGTGGGCAGGAGAGAGGGTATAGCACACTGAGAAGAGCCCCCGAAGAGCCCTTAACAGCAGCTGTGTCTATGATTCCTGTGACTTTTGAATTTATGTTATTCAAAGGATGTAATTGTAGCTAAATTTAAAAGATTAAAATGCTTTGTGTATTTCTTTGGTTTTATCTAATAAATTTTTCTTTTGTAAATAAAAGATTGTAAGGTGATTTTTGAGGTGCATTGTATAGGGCTGCTGACAAGAAGACACTGATGATGCAGTCACCGGCCGGAAAAGGCCAAAGGGACTCTCACAGCATATGGTCATAAGGAGATGAAGACATTTGACTATCAATGTGGTTCATAATTTTTTTTTTTTTCCTTTGAGAAAGGGAGGGTCTCACCATGTAGCCCTGACTGGCCTAGAACTCACTATGTTAACCAGGCTGGCTTTGATTCACAATCTTGTAGTAAGATTTCCTCAGACAGGTCTTACTATATGTAGGTCACAAGGAGGTGAAGACATGTTTTGACTGTAAACAACTTTCATAATCTTGTTTGTGAGATTTTTCTGAGAAAAGGGAATATCTGGTCCTTTGAAGGTGGTTCGTCAGTTCTGTCAACATTTTTGACACTCAGCTAGCTAGGAGTGTGAACAAGAAAGAGCCAGGGACGTGACGGGATCCTTTCATTTCCTGTGGCCCCTGATCCATCACCTTTGGTTTTCTATCCTCACTAGGGCTTTTGCTCTGTCCTCTGTCTCCTCCTGCTATTCCAGTCTTGTTCATTTCAGCTCCCAGTCAAAACATGACTTTTTTTAAAAACCAGAATCCTTTCTGTTAGTGGGTCCTAATCTTCAACTTTTGTCTTGAAAAGACTTAGCAGGGCTGGAGAGATGGCTCAGCAGTTAAGAGCACTGACTACTCTTGCAGAGGACCCAGGTTCAGTTCCCAACACCCACATGGCAGCTAACAACCATCTGTAACTCCAGTTCCAGGAGATCTGACATCCTCGTGTGACTTCTGCAGGCATTGCACAACACGGGTGTACTTACACACATGCAGGCGATACACTCATACACATAAATTAAAAATAATAAAAAAATATTAAAAAAGAAAAGACTTTTAGCAAAGTTGACCATAAAATAGAATTCTCAAATACCCTTGGCACATACTGATAGGTTTTTAAGTGCCTGATCCAGCGTACAACTCCTCCTGTAAAATTTATGATGCTGCGAAGGCAAAGAGTGGCCTGAAATACCAGGCTTGTCCTCCAGATGTTTGCTTTCTCCCATATCTTAACCTAGTAATTCTTCACTACTTCGTTGATTTATGATGACTTTAGCCAATTTTTACAAAATTTATTTTTATTTTGCATGTATGAGTGGTTTGCCTGCATGTATGTAAGTGCACCTGCATAGTGCAGTGTCTGCAGAGGCCAGAAGAGGGTGTTGGATCCCCTGGAACTGGAATTGAGGACTATTGTTATCTGCTGTGTGGGTGCTGAGAACTAAACCCAGATCCTCTGCAAGAGCAGCCAGTGCTCTTAATTGCTGAATCATCTCTCCAGCCCCAACTTTAACCAATTAAAAAAAATCATCTAAGTTAAATTTATTATTATTATGAACTTATTTATTTTTATTTTATGTGTATGAGTGTTATGCCTGCATCTGTGTAAGTGCACCCATGTCATACAGTGCCGGAGGAGGATAGAAGAGGGTGTTAGGTCCCCTGGAACTGGAGTTACCCAAGGTGCTTAGCTGCTATGCAGGTGGTCAGGTGGTGGGATTCAAATCCAGGTCTTCTGCAAGGGCAGCCAGTGCTCCAACTGCTGAACCATCCCTCCAGTCCCTTAAATTTATTTTAACTGATACTTAAAACATGTGGGTTAGTATCATGCTTTGGTTCATGTAAACATGTGTTATTTTAAATCAGGCTAAGCATACTTATCTGCAAGCAGTAATCACTTCTTTGTGGTAAAAACTTTCAGAATCCTTTTAGCTTTTTTGAAACCTAACCGGTACATTATTGGTATCCACAGTCACCCAGCAGCAAAGTAGCTGCCAGAGCTAACTGTAACTTGTATATGCACCTGTAGCACTGACCTCCTTAGTCTCTCAGAACCTTCATTCTGCTCTCCAGTGCTGTGAGTTCAGGTTTTTTTTTAGGTTCTTGGTGAGTGAGCTGACGTACTTACCTTTCTGTGTCTGGCTTATTTCAGTGAATGTGTGATCTTTAGTTTCATCTGTGCAGCCATCAGTAACTGCATTCAGAAAATTTGTTTAATGGACGAATGGTACTCTAAGGTTTGTGTGTGTGTGTGTATGTGTGTGTGTGTGTGTGTGTGTGTACTAGACTTTAGAACCTTTATCTGTTAATAGAACCAACTCTTTGTTTTTTGTCTTTTTGAGACAGGGTCTTCCTGTCAGCCCCAGCTGTTCTGGAGCTCACTATGTAGACCAGGCTGGCCTTGAATTCACAGAGATCTGCCTGCCTCTGCCTCCTGAGTGCTACTGGAATTAAGGGTGTGTGCCACCACACCAAGCTGATAGGACTAATTCTTCAAAACAATTTTGTTTTTCTGGTTTATCTCAGTGGGAGGGTTGGTCTGAGATGCAATCTACTTGCTAATAGCACTTAATAGCATTATTAGTCCTTTGTTATAATTTACTGCGAGTAGATTGGAATTCTACTTAGATGCTGGATTTGTTTGATACTGGCTGCTTAGGTAAAGTGAACCTATTAAGGAATGGCACAAACCACCTCTAATCTTTCATTCCAGCTCGTGATGCAGATGAACGAGAGAAGTGGATCCATGCCTTAGAAGAAACCATTCTTCGACACACTCTCCAGCTGCAGGTAAGAGACTTTACATGGTTTTTGTATAGTTTGCTAGGGTTTTTGTTTGTTTACTTTGTTTTTTGTTTTGTGCTGTTGGCATGCTTTCTGTTTTAAAATACCTAATGCAATGCAATACAAACTATAATTTCTGAGTTGCTTATTCTTGCCTTTAAGTGTTCTCCTGTATAGTTATAGGTATTCCTTTTTATCTGCTTTATGTAGAGCAACATACTGATTTTTATCTGAAACGAAGACAGTATAAGCTGTGTTAAAATATGCCAGATTCATCTTTTATATTTTGTATCATTATTGGGTTGTTGATAGAACCAAATTATACACTTAGACATTATAATTTATAAGTGCTGAGTTGGCCAAATTTTCTGATTATATAATTTGGTTATTACCACATGTACTTGTTTAGTATTAATAGGATAAAAGTAAAAGAAAACCCAGCCCACAGACAAAATAGTTGAGATATGGTTTGAAGTTAGCACTAAATGTTATGGGGGCTCAAATCTCCTGTCTCTGTTTCTGGATTCCATGTCTTCTGAGTTGGCTTTATTATTAGATGGGTTTTTCCCCGTGTAGCAGTAATTTCAGCCTCACACTGTAGGGACTCTGGGTCCACAGGCTGCTGCTGTTTTCAATAAGAGTAATGGCTCTACTAGCTGGGTATGAGGATTCAGGCTTGTAATCCCAGCACTCGGTAGGCTGATGCAGGAAGATCACTGCAAATTTGAAGCTAGCCTGGGCTATGGTCTGAGATTCTGACTGCAAGTTTGAAACTAGCCTGGGCTATGGTCTGAGATTCTGACTGCGAGTTTGAAGTTATCCTAGGCTATGGTCCAAGATTCTGACTCAAAAACAAACAGCAAAAAAAAAAAAAAAAGAAGAGCTTCGTGTGTCCAGTCCTAACCAATCACAATTTCACAGTCATATGCTCCAATCTGGACTGAGATCTTACTGGCTTCACCAGAGACACATTGCTGATAGGGTGGGGGATATCTATCTCCACAGATGGCTCTAGCAGTGTCAGAATGAGGAGAAAATGATTCTGAGTGCCAAAAGCAACATGTGTCCCTTCTGGCACACTGAAGATGTTTATATTTAGTCTTTAATAGGTTTGTGGCAAACAAAGGATCTTACTTTATTTTTATTTAGACGATTGAATTGTAAAAAATGGCCTTATGCCTTCTTTTGTACTTTACCTTAATTTAGAATTGCCATGGTTAGATCAGGTGGTTCTACTACTTGGTGAGCTCCCATCACTGGAAAATAGAGGCTTAAAAAAACATCATTTTATGATCTGGTTATTAATGGAGGGATGATAAAAAATGAATATGGACTTGAAGTAAGCAATGTATAGGTTACTTTGAGATATGCTTTTTAAAAGTAGCTTCATGATTTTTAATTTAGGGAGTTCCATAGATAAAATAGCATATTATCAACAAATGCTCCACTAAGAGGATAATTGTTTTTAATAATCACATTGCATTGAATGTTTCTGATGAGATTTCACTAGTGATTGGTCAGACCAGCACTTAAGTCCCTCTGATGTGTCTTTAACTTACCCGTAGTGACACTTTCTGCCATTGTACCCCGTGGAAGCCTGTGCAAGTTCTCCTACATACTTGCTTTTCACAGTTTAAACCTTTCTGACGTCTGCATTCTTCTGAATGATGTGCTTTCTCTCTAAAATGTCTTCTGCTCTTCACAGCTGAGTTCAGAACCGACCTCTTTGGTAGCGCATACAAGAACAAATGGACCTCTTTCCTTTGAGCACCAATCGCTGCACAGCTCATTATGTCCTTATCTTATTGCTCCTTTAAAGAAACCATTCAGCTAATTAATTTTTGGTTGGGTGGTGGCAGTAGGATCTTACTATGTTCATGCTGGCCTAGAACTCTATTTCCTCAGTGTTATGTTTTGCTTTTCCTTTAAAGTATATAGAAACTTCATTTGTTTAGTAAGGGTAATTTCCTTAAGGCCAGGTACCAAATTTGATCCAGTTTTAGAGTCATAGTTAGATTTTGATAAGATGAGAGCTTACATGGTTTTGGGAACGGTAGGAAGAAAAAGATAATTTTGAGATGATTTAGATTTCTGAAAGCATTGGTATTTTAAAAATACATGTAATATGAAAGAATTTTAAAAATATTTCTTCTAAATTTGATAAACGGAGATAACAACATTTAGAAATATGAAATTAAGTGTTTGTTTGAGTTGACAAAAGTCTCCCTTTCCTGAGGCAGTGAAGTATGATATAGAACCTTAGTCTGGATCCATTGGTGTGTATTCCAGCGCTTCTGCTTAGATTTAATCCTCTTAAGTGACTGAATCCCAGGTCCTCTTCTGTAAAATGAGGGCCATAATAATGCCTCCTTCATAGAGTTCAGTGTAAATTGACTGAAAGAATGCCTTGCTGTAGGAAGAACTGGATACAAGTTAGCTGCCATCACTCCAGCTTTCTTGCCACTCCCCCTCAGGGCCTGGTGTTCTGCTAGTGCTCAGTGAAATGTTAGCTACATGAAGAAGTGATTGACGTGAAGAATAAACAGCCGGATGGCATTGCTTTCCATTGCTTCTTACTGAATGGTTTGAAATGTCTAACATGCTATCTGTTAGGTGCTCTGAGGTGTGCTCTCACAGAACTGCCTTCTGAAATGGCCCAGGTGTAGAATTAGCTATTTGTTTTGTTTTGTTTTACTACATGCTGGGCTCCTTTTCTTTCATTATTTTGCTTTGGTTAAAAAAATATATTGGTGAAGTATTTTGTCTCTTTATAAATGAGGGAGCTTACACAGTGCTTCTTCCTCATCATATGTCCGGTTCTCCTTTTCCACTGAACTGTACTTCTGCTTTGGCCTGTTGGTTACTAAGAGCTGCACCCCCTCAAGTGTTAATGGTATATTCTTTTTGACAGTTTTCTTACCTTCATCCTCTTTTGGTTTTAAAATATTTTATTACTTTTATGTGTACGAGTGTATTGCCTGTATGTGTGTAAATACACCTGTGTCGTATGGTGCCTGTGGAGGTCAGAAGAGGGTGTCGTATCCCCTGGAACAGGAGTTACACACTGTTGTTAGCTATCACGTGGTGCTAGGACTTGAACTGGGTCCTCTGTAGAGTAGCCAGTGCTCCTGTCCACTGAGCCATCTTTCCAGCCCCACCCTCATCCTCTGTAACCACCTTACGTCTTCTAACCTTTCATGATGTGGGGCTGAGCGTTCGTTCTGTCTGTTGTCCTTGCTTATGGTGCCTTTCCAGTTCTGTTTACCTCCTTCCCCATTGTAGATCCTGTGCCTGCTTCTGTGCCATTGCTTTTGCTATCACCATGAGAATTTCTTGTCACTGAACATTCTGCATTGTATTATTTGACTATTCTCTTGGGCCACCATTGCCTGTTTTCTGTTTTTAGTTCTATAAGAGGTCACAAAAGTGAAATGACTGTATCTGTCCCAATTTTAATTTTGTCTAACTTTAATGGGATATTCATCACTATTTGAAGTTATTTATTTATTTATTTATTACTTTGAGACAGTTTTTATATGTAGCCCAAGGTGGCCTGGAAGTCACCGTGTAGGTGGGGTTACCTAGAACTTGAAGTCACCGTGTAGGTGGGGTTACCTAGAACTTGAACCTCCTGCCTTCCCTTCCGAAGTGCTGAGATTATGCCATGAGCTGTCCTGCCTGGTTTATGCGATGCTGGGAGTCAAAACCTGGGACTTTATGCGTGCTAGACAAGACCCTTACCAACTGAGCCAGATCTGTGCCCCAAAAGCTTTTGTAATCACCACTTGTTGATTTCCAACTGAATCTGCCACAGAGGGGTCTTTTCAGTATATTTAGGATTTAATTAAAATCTGTTTCCTTTTTCATAGAAAAGGGCCTTTCTTCTTCGGTAGTTATTAGTGACATACAGCTTCCTCTGTTTTACATATTTTGTAGCAAAACTATTCCTCTTCTCCTCCTAAGATTATTGTCACATATAAACTGTGTGACGCAATGTGTGCAAAGCCCACCCTGCTCATGGCAGAAGGAAGCACTCTTTTCCCTTGAGATTAGGACTGTCTTCCTTCTCTTTGCAGCGGCCTCTATGCTTTCATAGACTCAACTAAACTGTACGCATAGATGAGTTTTCCCTCAAATCTTTGTAAGTATTTTGATGTGACCCTCCACTCCCATTTTCCCTTTGAGTTTATCTCCTGGAATTCTGCCTGCACTTGGCTGAGATGGAGCTTGTCTCTTTCTTCCTCAAGCCTGTACAATTCTTTCGCTTCTCTTAGTGCCACCTGCACTCTCTGAGTAATCAGGGTTGAAAGCTGAGTCTTTAAGGTACTAACGTGTAACTTGCTACAGCTGGAGCTTCTCTTAGAGAATCGCACCGGTCCCCTCACTGGCTCTTGTGCCTACACTTAGTTTTTATTACATCTTGCCGGCTCTTCAGCCTTTAAATGAACAACCATAATGCATGAACTTGAGGTATTCATAAGTGTGAGAAACCTCCAGTGGTTTTCATTGGCTTGCAGTACAAAGGTTAACTTAAGGGAGTAGAGCTCTCTCAGCTTGATCAGATTCACCTTCCCTGTTTTCTGTCCCTAACTATCTCCATGTCTGCGGTCCCATGCTTTCATTCGTACTATTGTCTGTGGGCCTTTACAGTCCCTTCCCATTCTCCTGTCAGATTCCTTCCAGTCATTCAAGGTCCAACACATAAATGATGTCTTTTTAGTTCTTCCCCTGTTGTCATAGTAAAATGAAACCCTTCCTTAACCTCTGCTGTGCTTTTACAACATTCTGGTGTATAACATTTCAGCACTTTTTGCCAGGAGCAGAGTGCACTTTACGTCCTCTCTCTTAATAGTGCAATATATCATGTAACTCACTTTTCTCTTGAGACTGTGAAGCATGTGACTGGAGCAAAAACCCATTTCACTGAAAATATGCTCTCAGGGTTCACATGCAAAGCCTGGCATTGACTAAGCTTTCATATGTAGTTTGAGAAGCAGCATAAGCAGAAAGACCTTAGATCGAGGTTAAAAGAAATATTTGGGTCCTGACTCTGCCTTTGACTAGTTGTAGAATCTATGGTGACATTTAATTTTCCACCTCAGATTCCTCATCTTTAAAGTAGTTATAAAACCTCAAATAGCTGGAGAGATGGCAGAAGTTAAAAGCACATACTGCTCTTGCAGAGCACCGGAGTTTAGTTTCTAGCCCCCACTTTTGGTAGATTGTAGTTGCTTGTCACTCCACTTCCAGGGGCATCCAGCTTCTCTGGCCTCCACTGGTACCCGCACTCACATGCACATACCCACACACGGATACACATGATTAAAAGTAAGATAAATTTTAAGGAAAAAGTAAGCCTCAACAAAATAGCTGTGTTAAGGGAATGTGGTATTTCTGAGCTACAGTGCCTTGTACATAGAAGGTATTCAACAAGTACTATTTCTTTCCATTGTAACTTTCTTTGTGACTAAGATAGAATAGGTGTACTTCCATCCGAAATATTCTCCTACCGTTTCTTCTGTTTTCACTCTCTTGGTATCAGCTAATTTAGAGTTTTCTGAAGATGGGACGTACAACTAAACACCTGTCTTAAAATTTGATTGTCGCCTTGTGGGATGGTCTCTTTCTCCATTTTCTCTCCGCTTTCCATCTCCTCCTTTTCTTTCTTTGTAAATCTATTGGTTTTCATTAATTAAATTTGTTCTTTTGGCATTTTCATACATGGTGCAAGTGCATCTGAATTGCTCTCACCTCCTGCCTTGGTCAGCCTCCTCTCTGGAGGTCCCTCTCCCACGTTCATGTCTTTTCATTTTGTTTTGTGACCCACTCCCCCCTTCCATGTCTTTATAGTCTGCCCAATTAGAGCACCTGATTAAGAACAGCCGTGGGGACTCCAGAGCCTCTTAACCCCCTTTTCTTAGCCTGTGAGTAACTTATCTGGTTGATGTACTGTCTATCTTATCTATCATCCATCCATCCCCTCTCTTGTTCAGCTGTTGTTGTCTGTCTGTCTATCCATCCCCTGGCTTGCTCAACAATCTGTCTGTCTGTCTGTCCATCTATCTGTCTATCTTCATCTATCTATAAATAGCTCAGGCTCACCTGCCCAGGCATGGCACTGCCCACAATGGGCTGAGCCCTTCTACATACATGAACACTTAAGAGAATGCAATGCAGACACGCCCACAGGCCAGTTTGACAGGAAATTCCTCAGCTGAGGTCTCTTCTTCCCAGATGACTCTAATTTGTATCAAGTTGACAAAAACTAGCAAGGACAGACGGCAAATATGAAGGAGACTATAAATTTCTTAGATTTAAACTCATGAGAACCTTCAAAAGGAAATTTCAAATTAAGTGAAAATATAACACAATAAAAATCTAGATGCTATTTTAAGCTGGGCACAGTGGCACATGCCTTTAATCCTAGCACTCAGGAAGCTGAAGGTTTGGTGCAAGTTGAAGACCAGCCTGGGTTATATATACCACAGAGTGAGACTCTGCCTTAAACAAACAGACACACACACACACACAAAAAAATCCCTGCTAGAGTAATGTAATTTGCTCACCGATTCTGCCTTACTTACAAGCGGTAAGGCAGATATGATAGCCACCACATCATAGTAATCTGAACTCGCTACTTACAATGATTCTTTCTTCATTTGACCATACATGCACTTCAGTGTAGAATTTGAGGACTCCATCATCTCATCACTTTTCTCTGTTCTAACTCCCAGGAAACCCTTCATTTGTACTAAGACATATGCCAAGAGGTCACCTGTCCTTCACTGAATATGTCATGTACATGATACTGACTTGAATATAAATACAAACATAGGCAATAACATAGCTTGGAGACTTTAGTTTTAAAAGGTGGTCATGGGACTGGGGAAATGGCTCAGTGAGTCAGAGCGCCTGCTGTGTAAGCATAAGGACATGAGCTTAAATCCCTGGCACGCATATAAAGAAGAAGCTGGATGAACATGAGCATGTATATCTGTAGCCCCAATGTTATGAGGGGTGTGCTGAGACAGTAGGGTCACTAGGCTTCCTGCCTAGCTCCAGATTCATTGAGGCCTTCTCAAGAGAGTAAAGTAGAAAGTCATAGAGCAGAACACCTGACATCCTCCTCTGTGCTCAGCATCCGTAGGAGCACTGGTATGCACACATGTTCACACCCCTCACACATGCACACACATACACACACACACACAGTAGGTGGTTATACAAATTTCTAAAGATTGTTGTAGAGACTGTTTTAGATTTTCAGTTTGAAAATTCTCAGGTAGCTAGTTGAGCATAGACTTTTAAGTTTTTCAGTTTTGAGCTACAGATGAATTAGTATTATAATATTTTTTATGGGCTGATGGGGTGGCTCAATGAGTAAAGGTGTTTCCCACAAAAGCCTGGTGAACTCACTTCAATATGGAAACCCACATCAAACTGCAAGACGAGAACCCAACTCCACTAAGTTGTCCTTTGACCTCCACACAGGTACCATGGCACATACATGCTTATGCATAAGCATAAAATAATAATAAAGTTCAGATTTTTAATATAAAATGCCTTCAGTGATTATTCTGTGGGCCAAGAAGTGATTCTTTAATTGTTTCTATGTGCATGGCTTTTGTAGACTGTGCCTTTGTCTGACATCAAAATAGAATTTCATTGCTGTCACCCTGCAGTTTTATAAATTTTCTCTTTGTGATGGTTAGCTTTAATTGTCAATTTGAAACAACCTAGAACCACCCAAGAAAACAATCCCAATGAGTGATTGTGCACTAGGTTGTCCTCTGGCATGTCTGTGGGGGATGGTCTTAATTGATATAGAAGAACCCAGCCTACTGGGTGATACCATTCCCTAGGCAGGATGTCCTGCACCATATAAAAGTGGAGGGATCAAGCTGCAGGCAAGCAAGGGAGCGTGCCTGTGTTTGTTTCTCTCTGCTCTTGATTGTTGATATGACTGCTTGAAGTTCCTTTCTTGACTTCCTCACAGTGATGGACCACAATCTGGAATTTTAAGTCCAAATAAACCTCTTTTCCCCCCAAGTGACTTTTTGTTGTTGTACTTTGTTTGGTTTTTAGTTTAATAGAAATTTTGTTGATTCAAGAATTTCATACAGTGAATTTTGATGGTATTCAGACTTCCTCCCCTATCCCCACCCTTGCCCTAGCACTCCCCACCCTTGACTATGTGTCTTCCGTGTGCCAATGAGCAACCCTGTCCATCTTATTCAACACATGGGAGTCAGAGAAATTCTTTGAATCATAGTGTCTCCCTGTAACCCAACAAGCTTGGAACTTGCTGTGTAGACCAGACTGGCCTCCATCTCAGAGAAATCTACCTGACTCTGCCTCCAAGTGCTAGGATTAAAGATGTATGTCACCACACCCAGCTACCCTAAGTTGCCTTTTGACCAAGTATTTTATCACAGCAATAGAAATGAAAGAACACTGCCTGATGTTGATTTCAGACTCCCAGGAAAAAAGAACATGTAAGAATATGGCTGAACAATTAGGGAAGGCTGATGGAGCGTGTATCAGAAACCATTGAATCTATGGGTGAAAAAAATCACTGTACAGAATGAGTTGTAGTAGAGATTGACCGAGAAGCTAATCTTTTAGTAGTTTTAAGGTGCTTTGATCTTACCCCTTATTAAGTAGAACTAAAATTGATAGGAATCATTTAATTTTTAAAATTCTATTTACCTATTTATTTATGGGGGAGGGAGCCACAGTTTGCCTGTGTAGGCCAGAGGACAATTTGTGGGATTTACTTCTCTCTTTCCGATGTGTGGGTCCTGGAGGTTGAGCTCAGGTCATCAGCTTGGCATCAAACACCTTTACCCACTGAGCCATCTTGTCAGCCCAGGAATCTTTTTTTAATTCCTTTTTAAGATAGGCTCTCACTATGCAGCCCTATCTGGCCTGGAACTTGCTATATAGACCAGGCTGGCCTCAGACTTGTAGAGATTCACTTTCGTCTGCCTCCTGAGTACTGAGATAAAGATGTGAGCCATCATGCTCAGCTCTAGGAGTCCTTAAACAAACAAATAAACAAAACAAACAAAAACCTCTCTCTCTGTTTTTACATGGAAGTTTGAAGCAGTCTCCTGCAGCCAGACTAGTTTCAGACTTGCTGTTTAGCTGAAGCTGGCCTGGACCCTCCTGATCTGTGGCAATGTGATGATACACTAGAGAGATGCCTGAGCAAAACAAGCCTGACTTTTAACATCCACTAAAACCAAGAGTGGAGAGCCAGGGATGGTGGTATACACCTTTAATCCCAGCACTCAGGAGGCAGAGGCAGGAGAATCTCTGTGAGATCCAGGCCAGCCTGGTCCACATAGCCAGTTGCAAGGCAGCTGGGACTACAAGGAAACCTTGTCTCAAAAAGACCAAGTTCTGAGTACTTTTTTCTTCAGATTTCTCTTAGAGCTGTGCAGCCATATGAAGGCCTTGCCCTGTTCACTGAAGCAGTTCACTCCGTGTCACATGGGAAAGAGACAGGGAACCTGTTTTTTGTAAAAAAAAAAAAAAAAAAATTCTTTATTTTATTTTTTGCATATGAGTGTTTTGCCTACAGGAATCTAAGTGCACCCATATCATGCTTGCCTGTGGAGGCCAGAAGAAGGCATTAGATCCCCTGGAACTGGGGTTAAGGATGGTTGTTGGGAACCCAACCCAGGTCCTCTACAAGAGCAGCCAGTGCTCTTAACCCTGGAGCACTGTTTTATCAAAGGATTTTTCCCTGTCTGATGCCAGCTGATCTAGAACAGCATACACAACCACAAACAAATGTTATTTAATTTAATCTCACCAGTTGTTTATAGCATAGATGCTCACAAGAAGGATTAAAGCTATAAGTTACAAGAAGAGCCCAAGGCCTAGTAAACTTATTTACATTTTAAACAGCAAGATACTGTTCCAGAAAAGTCCTTCCCACCCGAATCCTCCCACCTCCACCTTCCAGGTGCTCGAACTGCAGGTGTGTGCCATGCCACCACGTCTTTTGAGTACTTTTCTTGAGTGTTGGATTGTTTCTTGAAATACTTTTATTTTTTTATTTTTTGTATGCATGGGTACCATGTGTGTGCCTGGTGCCCACAGAGGTCAGAAGGCGGCATCAGATCCCCTGAACTATCTTACATACTTCTACCGAGGGCAGGAACCTGGAGGGAGGACAGGGTCTCACTATGTAGCACTGGCTGACCTGGAGTTCACTATGTAGGCCAGGCTGGCATCAAGCTCAGAGATTCACCTGCCTCTGCCTCCCGAGTGCTGGGAGCAAAGGTGTGTGTCACCACACCCGGCTGAACACTAATCTTTTAAGCCCCATGTTCCAGTTTCTCATTGTGTAAAGATCTATTTACTACACCTGTATTGTTTCCCTCATCTTTGTAGATTTTTTAAATATTACATACAAAATAGATGCATTTGTTTTTTTCTCCCATGAAGCCCTTCTTTCTTTCAATGGAAATGACTACAATATAGATGTATCTTTTCTTCCATGGGTAAAATAGTGTGGAGAAAGAAGCTGGTAACTTGGGTTCTCACTTGGCCCATTGCTTTGAGGGCAGGAGAGTTTTTGGCTCCTAAATTCGAATTTAGGATTCTCTAGGATTCATTTTTTCTGAGTTATAGCTTGCCTATTTTGAATGCTTAAGAAATAACTAAGAACAGATGGTCCATTTTTATAGATAGCTAAAGGTTTAACTGACATAAATTTGTTTTAACTCTTTTTTATGTAAATTTTATGTTTTTTCTGCCTTCCTTTTACAAAAATAAAGTTCACAATTTTAAGTGGTGCATATTCAATCCAGAATATACAAAGAATACAGAAAAGTTATTTAATAAATATTCAACACTTACTGTATTTCATGTACTGTACTAGTTGCAAAGTATAACTGTGAATAAAACTACCCAGAGTTCTTGTTTTTAGTGGTGCTCAGTCTAGTATAAAGAAGAGAATAAAAACAATATTGAGAACTGGATCTCTAAAAATCATAGGCTGGTAAGACAGCTCAGCAACTAAAAGGTCAAGCCAGGCAAGCCTAACAACCTGAGTTTGTTCTCTGGAGCCTGTAAGGTAGAATGAGAGAACTGACTGCATGAAGTTGTCCTCTGAACCTCCACGCATGCTGTGGCCCAGGCTACACACACCCATGTGTAAAATAAACATTAAAAACCTATTAATAATGACAGAATACATACTTTAAAAATTTTTGAATTCAAGCTAGGTGTGGTGGTATATGGCCTTTAATTCCTGTACTTGGGAGACAGAGCAGGTAGATCTCTGTGAGTTTGAGGGTAGTCTGGTCTACATAGTGAGTTCCAGGCCACCCAGGGCTGCATAGTAAGACTGTGTCTCCAAAAAAATTTATTTTTAAACTGTAGAAGTATGTAAGATAGTATAATTTGGGAACTGGAACTATAGTTCAGGGGATCTGATGCCGTCTTCTGACCTCTGTGTGCACCAGGCACATACATGATACTCACGCATACATAGAGAAAACACATATTAAATTAATAAATCTTTTGAAAAAATACAGTTTTTCCCCCATCGCATTTCTCTAGAAATAAATGTATATTCTCATTTATTAGTGTACTAATTATGCCATAAAGTTATACTGCTTAAGAGATGAAACATTTGCTCGGTGAGGTGGTGCACGCTTTCAATCCCAGCATTAGGAGACAGAGGCAGGGAAATTCTGTTTTTAATGAAATCTACCTGTAAAAACGTGAGCAGTATCAATGTAAAACTATCAGGTGTAATTTTACAAACTAAAGGGTTCTTCTAGTTTGCTTTCAATCGCTGTGACAAAACACTCGGGAACCTGGAGGGAGGAGCTGGAGCACAGGCCACGGAGGAGCGCTGCTTACTGGCTTGCTCCCGTGCTCCATGCTCAGCCTGCTTCCTTACACAATATAGAACAACCTGCCCAGGGTAGCTTTGCCTGCAGAGGGCTGGGCCCTCCCACATCACTCAGCAATCAAGAAATACCCCACAGATGTGGTCACAGGCCAGTCCAATGGAGGCATTTCCCCAACTGAGTCTCCTTCAACCCAGGTGTGTCAAGTTGATGACTGAAGCTATCCAAGCACAAGGGTCACATTGTGAAACCATGATTTCTTGTCCTTTTTCCCTATAATATCTCCCATACTGCTTTCAGCCTTTGAAAAGCAGTTTATTGGCTGTTTTCATAGAACAATATCTGACATTTAATTCCCTCTACAAGCCCTAAGTGTCTAATAGATGCAAGTCCTTTTGTGAGGAGAAGCTAAGGGTACAGTGGTGAGCAAGATTGTGCTATCAGAAGCATTGTGTAGAGGGTGATCATTCTAATTTTGAACCAAATATTTCTTTCTGTTTGACACTGTATTGACTGTAGCTTTCCTTGGTAAAAACACAGTAGCTTGATCATAGTTAGGTACTACATCTACTATATGCACTCCATCCAGCCATGGGAATTTATTGACTGATTTTAGTTTTGAGATTTCTGGGGCTAGACAGGTAAAAATACTGAGGCTATCTATCCTGCTTCTGTCTTTTGTCTGCTCCTGTCACTTGGCCTAGGTTGGTAGGCCAGTGTTCAGAGAAGATACATGACTTAATCAAGAAAACACCATATATTTTAGTGTAGTTTAGGTTCATAGCAAAAAAGCAAAATGCTCAGTTTCCTGCGTGTATTCTGCCCACATATGATAGATAGTTTTATTTTAGTTTTTGTTCTTTTGCTTTATTTTTTTAAAGCAGGGTCTCACGTAGCTAATGTTAGCCTTCAATTCACTGTATAACCAAGGGTGACCCTCTTGCCTACAGCTCTCTGCCTGGGATTAACAGGCAAGCATTACCATGCCTGGTTTCAAATTTTTATCAAGTAACATTATAGTATCATATATAATAGTTTTTCTACCTTCTGCATTTCCTGTGTTCATCCCTCTCTTCACTTAAGTGCTTAAACTGTTTTTTTTTAACTCTCTCTCTAGAGTTATTCCCTTTCTAGAATGTTACAGTATTTGAGATTGTATAATTAAAAATGGACCATTTGGAATAGGCTTCTTTCATTTAGTAACATGTACTTAAGATCTTAAGATTCTTTGTATTTATATGACTTGGTAGCTTATTTTATTTTGTAATTTTGTATTGCTGAGGCTTGACTGTAGGGCCTCATGCACACTAGGCAAGCACACTACCACTGAGCTACATTGCCAGCCTACCTCATTTCTTCGTAGTGCTGAATAGTATTCCATTGTCTGGGTGTGTCCCATAGTGCCTGTCCAGTCATGACTGAAAAACATCTTGATTGCTTCAGAGTTTTGACTGTTATAAATGTAGTTGTTAGAAACATGTACAAGTTTTTATACAGACATACATTTTCAACTTCTTAGGAGAAATGTCAAGAGGTGTCGTTGCTAGATTCTATAGATAGAGTATATTTAGTATTATGAGAAACTGTCAAACTGCCTTCGAAAGCAGCTCGGCATGGAATTCCCATCTGCCCCATGTCCTGGTCGGCATTTCTGGTTTCTGTTCATGGTTTGGGCCATTCTGTTAACTGTGTAGTGTCATCTCACCGATTACTGTTTTAATTTCCATTTTCCTGATGTGGGACATCTTTTTCATGTCCTTCTCAAGTCCTTTGTGTGTCTTGGTTAACAGTCCTGTATCGGATATGTCTTGTGTAAATATTTTTTTCCCAGCCAGTGGCTTATCGTTTTATTCTTTTGTTTGTTTTTGAGACAAAATCTTGCTAGCCCTAGCTAGCCTGGAGCCTTTTATGTAGACCAGGCTAACCTTGAACTTGCAACAATCCTTCCGCTTCAGCTTCATGAATGCTGGAATTAGATGCTTAGCCTTTTCATTCTTTTGACAGTGTTTTCACAGAGCAGAAAACGGAAGTCTAGCTTACCAGTTTTTCTTTGATGAATTGTGGCTTTAGTGTCATATCTAACACTTTGCTTTGCCCTCTTACAGTTCCCCCATCGTGTCTTTCTGTGTAATTGGGAAGGAATAAGTACATGAAAGCTCTGTTAAGTAAGAATTAGTAGATAATTCCCCAGTTCACTGCTACCTTGCCATGTACTCAATAAACTATTCTTCCTGAAAAAACAAAACAAAACAAAAAAACTATATAGATAAGCATTATGTATCTTACTGGGTTCAAGTGTTACAGTACACAGGATTAGGACCCCCCCCTCCAACCTGGCTACATAACTGTTTGATCAGCTAATGTATAATTAAATTCTAGGACTGCCCAAGCACAGCATTAACTGTTAGAAAGGCAAATATTTATTTTATGGGTATGAGTGTATTGCCTGCATGTATGTAAGTGTGCTCATGTCATGAAGTGCTCACAGAGGTCAGAAGAGGGTATCATATCCTCTGGAACTGGAGTTACAAGGGGTTGTAGCCACCATGTGGGTGTGGGAACTGAACCCAGGTCCTCTGCAGTGCTCTTAACCACTGAGCCATCTCTCCAACCCCAAAATTACTTTCTTGTGGTGCTTTTCTATACCTACACATTTGTCAAAACATCTTGAATATTTTATTTTAAATGGTCACATTTTATAATATGTAAAATAAGCCTCAAAAATTGATTAAAAATGGACTCAAATAGTAATGTAGAATTATAGCTAAGTTCCACAAAAACGCTCTGTGGGTCAGTGATAACATAGGAACGAATTGACATTGGTGGTGGAGAAGTGATGGTGAGAAGTAGATTAAGTGAAGAGTCAGGGTTATTGTTTCTGAGATAGTGTGAAAGAAAGGCCTGAAGTTGGATGGTCCTTGGCAGATTAAAGAAACTTTAAAAAGGCCTCTGTGTGGAAGGCAGAAAAATAGGGTTGAAACCTTTGTGTAGGTCATTGTTAAATATTGAGTCATACTGTTTTGTACAGTGCAAAGCTGTTGCAAGTTCTTTAATTGGTGGTAAGGGGCTATGGAAGTAGTACTCGGGCTATTATGCTGAGAATGAATTGGAAGTCGTGACATAGATTCAGGGACTTCGGTTAAGAGAAGCAGTATCTGGAATATGAGGAGAGGAAGAATGAAAGCATGTTTAGTAGGTAAAAAGTAGAGGATGGATGTGGTTGAGTGTGGAGAGGAGGAGGTCCCTAAGGAGGACTGCTAGGTTTATGGTTTTCATATTCAAGTGGATGGCAGTGGTTTCCTTTACTGAAATAGAGATACAGGAGATTTCCATGCTTAATAAAAAGGGAAGTAGAATGAACCTGATATTAGACATTTTGAAACAATTTAAGTTAAACAATGAATGATACCATAAACAATGGATACAGCAGTGTAGCCTCTTAGTTTAGGGTATTTATCCTTTATTGAGCTCTTTGTGCACTGTGTGCTGCAAAATTGCAGCAAATAAAGACTTAGGAGAGATCGAAATACCAAGAAAAATAGAGAAGAAAAGGAAGCTCAGCCTTCTAGAACGATTTTAATCATTTATGTCTGTGATTTCCTAAGTTCTGGGTATCTGTCCAGGTCCTCTAAGCCTGAACTGAAATACTGTTTTACCATTTGGATTCTTGAAGAATCTTCACCAACCACCCACAGTCCTTCTGGAGCTGTCAAAGCAGCAGGCCCACAAACGTCTCGTGGAAAAACGAAACACGGGCTCCGGAGCTTTTGTTGACTCATTTACTGTCCTGTTTCCTCTCCCGTTCCCCACGACACAGAAACAACTTTCTGGAGGGAAAATCATTTGTGAAGATGCACTTCTGGGCTCCAGATCTGTTAAAACACTGGGGGTGGCGAGTTGGCTGGTTTAGGTGGAGCAAGTTATCCTGGGCCCGCCTTTCCCACGCCGCCCAGTCCAGTGACAGCCCCTGCCCGGAGGAGGCGGACTCCCTCCCCGCCGCCCGGCTGGTGCTGCCCGACTCGGACAGCTCCCTGGGCCTCCCTAAAGTGGCCAACCACCAGTCGCCAGCCTCCCACGGCCGGTGCGGTGACTGTGGCCAATCGTCGGGGGTTTCTTTGCCGGGACCAGCCAATCAGGGCGGCGCCCAGAGGGCGTTCCGGGAAGGGCTGCGCTGTGGGCCTGGGGCGGGGAGACGGCGGGCGGCGGCCTCGGCGAATGGCTTTCCTGCTGGCCGCTTGCGGAGTGAGTAGACCGCGGACCCAGCCTGGGCGTCGAGGCCACGGCCCCGTGCCGAGCCGCGGTGCCCGAGCCCCCATGCCCGAGCCGCGGTGCCCGAGCTCCGGTGTGCCCCTCGGCTGATGCGCTCCAGAGGCCCGCGCCCAGCCGGCTTCCGAGGGAGCGCTTTCCTGTGGAGAATTATTTTTGCGGAACTCGGTTTTCCTTTGGAAAATTGACTCACAGTATGATTTCGTCTCCAAAGTTTAGCTCCTTTAATGTAAAACCGACTTTGGCCAGTTGCCTATTAATAGAATCTTCAGTTGCAGGCCAGGTAGAATTTGGAGGGTTGGGTTTGGGCGCTGTGCTCTTATTTGGCTCTGTAGTTCTGTGTATACTTGTGGATGTTGCTGTTTGTTTGCGCTAGAGGATAGAAGTGCGTCTGTGCTTTTAAATAGCTGTTGCAAATATATTGGAAACTTTAGTAATAGTTTTATAGGGTTCACGTAACAACTGAAGGGAAAGTTTTAGGTTGTCAGCGTAGCTTGGTTGTGGAAAGTTGCCTGTAATTAATGCACCAGGACGCATTAAGTCATGTCCCTCATTTCTTTGCTGGAATTCCCCTTGTACTTCACCAATACTCTTATATTGAAAGTTCTAATGTGAAGACTTGGGTTTCTATGTTGATCAAACCGTTTTACTCTTTTACTGTGTTTAGAAAATTAAAAGCCAAGTAATTATTTCCAAGTTTCTCAGTGGGGAAGCTGGGAAGGATCTTAAAGTAGCAGCTGCAGTTTTAAGAGTGCCTTGAACTTTAAAATTGGAAATTCTCATGAAATTATTTGCAAGTCATCTCTCAGGACACTGCTTATATTGGAATAAATAAAAGTTTTAATTACTAATACATCTCTCATTTGCATTTACTTGGTAATTTTTTTTAACTTTTATTTTTGGTCTATCCCAACAAGAGACTACGTAAGTAAAAATGACAAGTTTCTCTTACTAGTCCAAGGAGGCTTGGATCACTGAAATTCAAATTTTCAGTGTGAGAATTTAAACAATGAAGGTTTTTTTTTTTAAGTTGGATATTTCCGAAGTGCCTTGAGTTTGGACAGGGATGACACTGTACTTAAAGCACCTCTTAGCAAATAAGGGGCTTCAAAGGATATGGGGAGCAGCCATTTTGACATTTCATTTTGTTGTTTGTTTGTTTTGATTTGGTTAATCTTTTTTTTGTTGTTGTTTTTTTTTTGTTTTTGAAAGAGGGTCTCCCCGTAGCCCCAGTTGGGGCTGAAACTTGCTATGCAGACCAGGCTAGCCTTGATTTCACAGAGATCCTGCTACCTCTGCTTCCAGAGGCATACACCACCATGCCCTACCATCTTGGTATTTCTAAACTAATGACTAGTATGATTTTTTTTAATGGGAAAAGATTATATTCAGTAATAACTTAACCACTCAACCATCTGCAGTTGATTTGCAGATAATTTAGTTCAATATAAATTTGGGCTAGAAGAGATTGTAGTGAAAGCATTGGAAAATGAGATAGATATGTGGTTTGTGGGATTTTTTTTTTTTTTTTTGATACAGTGTCTTATTACTTGAACTCTTGACCCTCCCGTCTTGGCCTGCAAAAGACTGCTGGGATTACAGGTGTGTACCACCTTGCTGGTGCTGGGATTACAGGTGTGTACCACTGTGTCCATGCATTGCACTTTTGATTGAGGTGGTGATGAACATGACAGAGCTGTTGATAGTCATGCTTTTATTCTTGAAAAAAATTCTAGGATGGCCTTTGGGATATGTCAAGTTCTATTACTATGTACATACTATACTGTAGAGAAATAACATGCTTATGGTAAATCTTATAGTACAAAGCAAGTTTATATGGTTACAGTAATGTACCTAGAAAAGCATTGAAAAATCTACAAAATACAAGGATTTAAACAGCAATTGCTATTCTGATAGCTAGTTTTCCTCCATAAATATTAAAAAAAGTTTAGAGTATGTATATAACGGCACCACATGCATGCAGTGCCCATTAAGCTAGAAGAGGGTGTTAGAGCTCCTGGAACTGGGGTTACAGACCATCGTTATCCACTGTGTGGGAGCTGGAAATAGAACCCAGGTTCTCTGCAAAGCAGCCAGTGCTCTTACCTGCTGAGCTTTCTCTCCAGCCCCCTTCTTAAATATTTTAGTGGTTTACCGCATAGTCCTTTAAAGCTGTTCTCCACCTAAGTTAGTTTTCATATCTAAAGTTCTGTTTGCCTTTGTAATGTCTCTTGGATTTGAGACTTTGTCCTGTATGGTAGTACTTGATCTCTTTCTTATCCCTTACACTTTTGGGAAAGTTTTCTGACCTAGTATGTTACAGGATTTGCCCCACCCGTCTTAATTCAGAAGCACATTGACTGAGTCACTGCCATGCTTAAAAATCTGTTTTGATTGCCTGCTTCTAAAATCCAGTTCCTGACTTGTCCTTAGACGATCACTGACAGTCTGGTGCTGATTCGCCTCTCACTGTCAGAAGTCCGTTTTAGGATTTTACCCAAGGTGTTCCCTGTGGACTTCTCTCCTGTGTAACAGGCCTGGCTTTTCAGAGCCCTTTGTCTCTTCCATCTTTCCTCTTGCTTCAACTACCAGCTGAACTTCAGGTGGTTAAGCTTCGGGTTGGCCCTGTAGCGCCTTTCTCTGTTGCCTAGAGAAGAGGGTGAGATAGATTACTCTTGTTCTTTATGTGAAATTACAGATTTTGTTCATATCTGTTACAGTGCTTCTTTTTAGAATATTTTTTCATTTTATTATTTTTATTGAATGTATGGCCTGCATGTGGATAGATGCACCTGTGTTGTGCGGTGCCTGCAGAGGTCAAAAGAGGGCATCAGAGTCTCTTGAACTGGAGTTATAGTACAGTTATTAGCTGCCGTATGGGTGCTGGGGTACTCAAACCCGAGTCTTCTGCAGTAACAGCAGCCAGTGCTCGTAACTGCTGAGCCATCTCTCCAGCCCCGTGTTTCAGCTTTTCTAAGTTGTAAATTTTTGTTCACATGTCTGATTCTTGCGTTAGATTCTAATTTGTCAGAAATGAAAGGGTTTTTGGTCATCTTTGTATTCCCAGAGTCTTTGTCTCAAATGTATTTGGCATTGTAGGAACAGAAGTCTTTTTCCTCATTCATAAGGTCACAGTTGACACCCCTATAAATAAGACAGATTAACAAGGGAAAAAACAGATTTATCTAATCAAAGTCCTACATGACAGGGCTTTCACCCTGAAGACCCGAAGACCCAGGGGGAAACTGGTTTGTTCTCGTGGGGAGGTTCAGTGAAGAATGGCAGCTGTGTAGAATGTGGTTGGATAAAAAGCTACGACAGAGTGACATAGACGAAGGGACAGGTCTGCCAGGGCTCTCCATAGTATTCCTTTTGGATAATCGGCCAGAACTCCTTCCAAAATGAGAGACTGTGACTTTATTAGGCAGTGAGTCTTAGGCAGAGTCTTGCCATGTAACCCAGGCTGGTCTGTCACTGCTTCCCAAATGCTGGGGTTACAGCCTTCAGAGGTGTTAGGGTTTCTTTTGAAAGTTTTCTTAAATTTATATTTATTTTATATGTATGATGAGAGTTTTACCTGCATGTAAGTACACCTGTGTTGTGCAATGCCTGTGGAGGCCAGAAGAGGGTGTCACATCCCCTGGAACTGGATTTAAAGATGGTTGTTAGCTGCTCTGTGTGTATTGGGAACTGAACCAGGTCTTTTGGAAGAGCATTCAGTGCTCTTAACTGCTGAGCCATCTCTCCAGCCCCTGCTGCATAGAGCAGCTTCTGCATAGAAATGCAAGGGAAAGTTGAAAGCAGTGTTCCCCAGTATTGTGGGGTAGAGGAGTTCTAGTTCCTAATGCTAGCAGTGAGTAAAAGGAATTCTCATTTCTTCAGCTTACCTTGGGGAGAAACATGGGAACGGGGAACATGAGAGATTCGACTGCTTCTGAGTCTTTGCAATGTCCTTCAATTCCACTGTTTAACATTCACAGGTGCTGTCCTTTGGGGTATGACTTTCTGAGACCCAATAGAACATAGTAGGAATGCTTATTAAGTGATCAAAATATGAGATATAAAAATAACTTAAATATGTCAGCCCCTTGCTCAGTTATACTGGAGTTAGATTTTTTTTCCTGTGAATCAAAGTATTTCTTAGATCATTGAACTACCCTGGTTATTACAAGTGCCGTGGGGGATTGAAAGCACTGCTTAGAAACAGTGCTGTAGTGATGGGCAGATAGATTCCAGACACCGACCCACCACCACAGCTCTGATGTAGTTGAAGTAATACTAATAGCAATGCCAGCACAAGTTGATTTTGGTATACAGTTTTTCACAGGAAAAATATCCTAGAGAAGTCAGGGAAGCTCATAGGAAGGGGTGAAACTTTAACTCCTGAAGATTAGATGATGCTTAATTTTATTTGCTGTTCTCACCTTTATCCTTAAAGATGTTCTTTGGAAATTCTTATAGTGCCTGGTGGTAATAGTTAATAAATATTGTCATGAATGAATGATAACGGGGCAAGAATAAATGAATGATAATCCTTCTGACATTGAGGCTCAATTTATTTCTGAAGACATTTTTAAAGAACTTGGCTTCATCTTCACTCTGTTGACTGCAGTTCATTTTGTTTTCCACATCCTGCCTCTTTAACCAAGTTGTTTGCATTCTCTGCGTTCCATGATGCTTTAAAATTTGATGGCCTTAGTCTTTCCTGGTTTCAAGGAGCGATAGGCTGAAGGAGCGATAGCTTTTGCTTGAATCTTAACACTCTGTCACACCGTGGAAGACCTGGCTACAGTTGGAACCCGTAGCTTCCTACTGTTTTCATGTAATGAATAAACCGCTCAGGTCTTCCCAGTGCAGTGACACATTTACTGTCAATGTGAGGCAGGTAATGTGCATGGAGATATTTGCTTCACTGAATCCTAGAACTGGAAGGAAGGAACCCTAAAATTTTAATCATCTCCCTGCCCCATTTTGATAGTAGAAACAAGAGTCCTATGAGAAACCAAATGATTTGCTCAAAGTGCCATGAGAGACTGGAATAACTAGGGACTGAGCCTAGTTCTTGCGCCTGTCATCTTCGGGCTACACCGAGGTGTCCCTCTGGCAAATCCCCAGCTGTTGCTCTCCTTACCTCTCAAACTTTTCTTACCTGGTTCAGCCATTGATTTTGGTTTCCTTCAAAGTCATTTTTCAGATCTGAAAAACATCATTCTCTAAGAGAATGTTCTTCCTTCTCACTTCCAGCCTCTCTTCGTTCTCCATATCTTGTTCTGCAGATCCATTTCCTGCTCTTCTCTGCTGTGTGTAGGTGGAGATGAGCCTTATATCCTCTGTCATCTGGGACCCTTATGCTTGGGCTCTTGCTTGACTTTAGCCTGTGGGAGACAGTGACAGAACATGGAGGGGACAAGAGAACTCGGGAGTAGTTTTTCTGCCCGTGTCTCTTTGCTTTGCAGCAGAGATTGTCTGACAGCCATGGTGCCTTGTGGCTGCTCCTCTGCTGGGTCTGTGCTGACATTTCCTTCCCTGTTCCTTCAGGCTCCGAATGAAGCTTCTTCAGTGTTACTAATTCCTGGGATCCCCCAGAATGTGTTGTTGGTTTCCTCAGCCCTGTGTGCACTTCTTTGAAGTCTTCATGAATAAAAATTTCGAATACTTCATCTGATTCTGCTGTTTCCTGCTGGAGCCCTCTCTCTAATCTGACCCTCTGTCTCTTTCCAGAGCATATACTTCCTCTGAAATCCCATCCTCCTTTCTTTTTTCCTTTACAGACTTACTCTACCGCCCTCAAATCAGACACCCTAGACACATGTTGATATCCTGTAACAGATGGAAAGTCTTTCAGGGCAGGATCAGTATCTGCTTCACCTTGGCATCGCCAAGATGCCCAATGAATAAATAATTATTGAAACACTGAGTTGTAAGGTCCAGGGTGGTGTGTGTAAAAATGTGCTTGGGACGGGACTTGGCAAGAGATAATGAGATTTTAGAGACAGGTTGTCATTTCCCGGTCTGTCTCATACTGCCATTCATTTTAATGTCTTCTTCTCCCTATTATGTTAAAAGTTTTTGTTAGCCTCAGAAAAGTTCAGCATGTATATGATGAATACTCTACTTAGAATTTTGTAAGAACTTGTAATTCTTAGACTACTTCTTATATTTGAATACTATTAAGTTGGCACCCGGCAGAATTTGTATGCTCCCTCACCCCCCATTTCTGTAGCATTTGCTGTAAGTGAAGCACCAGCCTGGGGAATACAGTAGAGAAGAAATTATTTCAGATCGACTTACTAGATTTCTAACTACTTAACCAAGATCAGAATAATTTTGTGTATACTTTCAGAGCAGCTTTGCAAAACTGAACCTGTGCTTCCTTCGGACATTCACTGGCAACAGAACTCACTTATACAGAGACAGCTTTTTTAGGGCATAAAAACCAGGACAGTTGTAAAACCTATTCTTTTTAGGCTTTTGTTTTCTTTGTGTGGTGTAAGATATAAACCTTTGGTATGGCATGTAGCTCCCCTCGGTGCTGATTTGTTAGCTGCTTGTATCTGTCATACAGAGAGATCGAATCCTCTTAAAAAAGCATAGCAGGGTTTGTTTTATAAAACATTTCATAATCACTTCCGAGTTGTTTTGCTGTGAGAATTCTCAGTTCTTGCAAAACTTGAACCAGCTGCTAAAATATTCATTTTATAGATTTACATGTTTAATGTGAATTCCTCCTAGCTACACATAGAGCAGATTTCCAGGAAATTTACCCCCAAATGTTTGTATTTAATAGATTTTTAAGAATAGGCTTAATAAAAATGTTGATAATCAGAGGTTGGGGAAGGGAAGAACGTTTGTCCCCAACCCCATCCTGTCCTGGTAAGCCCCTCAGTTTGTCTAAATGCTAGAATGACCAACCTGACTTATACCACCAACCTATGAAATGGCTCAGAAGGTAAAATTGTGATCTCAGTGTGATCTCTGGAACCCATGTAAAGGTGGAGGGAGAGAACCTCCTCCACAGAGTTGTTCCCTGACCCCCACATGGATGCCATGACACGCACCCCTCCCTACTAATAAATAAAGAAAAATAAATTTTAAAAAATTTCAAGAAAAGTAATGCAAGTAAACCTGACTAGCTAAAATTGTCTCTGGAAAAAAACTTAGTTAAGCACTGCATGACCAAAACATAGTGTAGTGTGTTTTGTTCTTCAGGAGGCTGTTTTATTTATTTATTTTTATTTTAAGTGTATGAGTGTTATGCCTACGTGTGTATAAGTGCACCCTTGTTATGCAGTGCCCACATAGGTCAGAAGAGGGTGTCAGATCCTCTGGAACTGGAATTAGGATGGTTGCTAACTGCCATGTGAATGCAGGTCCTTCGCAAGAACAACCAGTGCTCTTGATTGTTGAGCCATCTCTCCAGCCCCAAGATTGTTTTATTATTGTGGAGTTTTGAACATACTGGCAGGAAGTGCCTGGGAAACTCTTGGGTGTAACGCTCTGACCATTTTTCTTCTCACTGGTCTGTCTGTTCCAGCACAGTCGCAGTTGCTTTGTATGTATTTTGCTGCTCTTTGCTCTACCTTTAAATGAGGTACAGATTTCGTATGCCATGATAATTGTGCTTGGAGCGGTGTCTGAGCAGTTTCAACAGTGCCAGCTCTACTTTCCCAGCCTCTCTTAGGGTCTCACAGATAATCTTATAAGAATAATGCTGACAACTTTGTGTATAAGATTTATTTTAAAAATATATGTAACTGGTTTCTGAATATTTTTACATAAATCTTTCAAATTTAAATTATGAAAGTAATACAAAAATTAAATATGTAAAGGAAACCTGTGAGAGTCTCTGTCTCAGTTGCCTCTTTCCTCAGTCCCACTATAAAAGTAACAGAATTTCATGGCTTCCCCCCATATGTTTCAGAAAGATGTGTGTAAATAACTTTTTAAAAACACACTTATAATGTGTAACTAAAATAATTTCTAAAAAGAATGGAACTTCAATATTATTCATCTTTAGTATAAAGTAAGCACCCAGTCTCTGGTGTCTATGTTATTTCTGTAGTTTGCTGTCGACATCGAGAGCCTCTATACTTATGTTTCCATGATTTTGTAATTTTTTTTAAATTAAAGGCAATATACTACATTTGAATTCTCTGAGGCAATCTTACATGTCTTTTATATATTGAAAATGCTAGTTGCATAACCTCTATGAGAGACTAACCATATAAACACATAACTTACTGTCTATGCTGGGGCACTTCTGAGTGATGGAGGCTGCTAATAATTTTGTCAAGACAACAGGCATAAAGACTTCCCCAGGAAAACTAAGATATGGTCATCCTGTTTATAGACTTCCAGTTTTTGTTTATTTACTCTAGTTGCTATATGTGACTTTATATGTGACGCTATATGTGACTTTACTGAATAAACTGGGAGATCCTTTTGATAAAAGAAACTACCAGTGATTTTAATACAGGAAAACACTGCACATCCTAACTTACCTTGTTCAGTTGTTTGAAAAACAAATCACTTTATAGAGTCAGTATTTGTATTTTGTTCTGTAGATGAAAGGGTTATGTAAGAGTTTCAGCATTAGATGAAGAGATCATAAAAACTAAGCCATTGTGATAAAATGAGTTTTATTTTTAGATTTTCAAGATTTTATTTTTGTGTGTGTCTGTCTGTCTTTTGGTGCCCACAGAGGCCAGGAGAGAGTATCAGATCCCCTGGAGGTGGGGTTACAGGGGTTGTGAGCCACCCCACATGGGTGCTGGGAACTGAATTCAGATCCTCTAGAAGAGCAACAAGCACACTTACCCACTGAGCCATCTTTCCAGTCTGGTTGATGAGTTTTAGTGCTAGTGTCTATACCTGGTCCTGTTTGATGAAACAGCCCGTTTTTGTCACATCTCTGTGTGAGGAATTTAGATTTATTTTGTAGTTCTCTTTTAAAACAGAAACTTTAGCATGAAACTGTTTGCTGTATAAATTTAAAAATAGAAGCAATTCTAGGGTTTTTTTTTCCCTTAGAAGTATGTTTAAACATTATAATTTTTCATGAGCGGGGAGGCTTTCTTTCTCTTATTTGGATTTTAGTAACCAAGGTAAGAATTAAGCTATTTACATTTTTGTGGTTTAGACATGATAACCAATACTTTTCTGGACATCTCACACTGGATTTGTTGTTGTTGTTTGCTCCGTTTCCAGGATGTGTTTTGTCACTTGTTTGGCTGTTATTTATTCCTTTCTTATATCATCCATTGTCATCCTCAGGGCTTGTCAGCTTATCCTTTTTTAAAGGCATGTATTATACAGTTTGTGTCTTTTTTTGTGGTTGTACATCTCTAGGAAAAATTGCGTGTGCTTTATAGTATTATTAGGCGGTCCTTTTTTAATACATTGAGTTGAGTGACTTCTATATATTAGGTACTCTGTAGATGTTGGGATTACAGTAGTGAATTCTGGCTATCTCAGGCTCCAACTTTACAAAGCAAAACAATATCTACCATTATATTACCTGGAGTGACTTCTTATACCCGTCTTATCAATGAGGAAATGGAGAGAGAAACTGACTTGGCCTCATCACACAGGGAATCTATTAGGAAATTGCAGACTCCGGATTCAAAACTTGCTAAGTCCTTAAAGCTTGAGTTCATTTTCAATACATCAAACTCCTTCAGGGACTTATCAGATTACATGTTAGTGCCCTTAGGTTATGAACTTTATTCAAATATTATAATTTAATAGAAAGGCATAGTATATTTGAAGTTAGAGGACTAGATTGAATCTCCAATTTAAAAAATCCTACTGGAAGATTTAGATAGGAAATACTTGTAAAATAGGTCTAGTATTAGTCTACCTTAATGTGTGTGTGTGTGTGTGTGTGTGTGTGTGTGTGTGTGTGTTTTCGACAGGGTCTCACTTTGTAGCCCAAGCCAGCCTTGAACTTTTTGGCAGTCCTCCTGTTCCTGCCTCTCAAGTGCTGGGATTACAGACATGAGCCTATTTACAGAATTGTTATGATGAAATGAGAGAATAGTATGCAGCAGAGTACACTATATCTAGTACTCTGAAAAAATTAATACCTCTTCTTTGTTCATGGTGAATCCATTGTGTTAGTGCTGATCACTTAGAAATATGGAAAAAGAGCTTACCTTTTATGATATTCTTGGGATGCTTAGGAGTTTCTGGTAAGAAACTGATAGTTACTTTGTTGATATAGGAAAGCATAATTTGAAGCCATACAGATTGTCATGGAAAATGCTTCTCAGAAGTTATAGTAGAGCAAAAAGTTCATTTATAGTCTTAATTTTGTGGTTATTTAAAAATTGATGACCTTTACTCCAAATGAATTGATAGTTAAGCGTTAAATCATAAGGGCTAAACATACAGAGAAATTCTCAGGGTCAAGAACTCCTGTAGCTCCAAGTTCTGTTTTTGCTTTAGCTGATGAACTGCAGGGATTATAAATATCCCAGAATGTTCAGGTATCCAGGCGTATCATAAATTAGTATGCCTCACATAAAATCATGGACACATGGAAATTATTAGGACTTTGTTTCTTTATTATACTTTTTCATTATTAAACTTTTAATTATCTGATAGCCAAAATGGTGTCATTTCCCTAAAAACTTAATTTGCTAACTTAATTTGCTAAGTAATGGAAGAGCCACTAAGTTTGGTATAATGTTTTATTTTAACTTGTCACTTGCTTATGTCCTTACCTTTTCTCCTTATAATTAAAGCTTTTCTCTTATTATTCCTTTATTGATTATTGATATCAGACTTACAGCATGGTAACTTTCTATTCTCTCTTTCTACCTTTATGGAAGATCAGTACTACACTTGCTTTTTTCCAGTCTTCTGGTATCTCTCCAGTTCTTGAATTTTCAAAAATAATTGTAAGTGATTCAATTGTAAGTATGCCCTATTCTTCTTTTTCATTAGTTGGGTTTTCTTTGGTGTTTTCCTTGGTTAAAATTTTAAATTGTTTTTCCCTTTTTAGTATTCTATTACTAATAACTTATTTTTTCTTATTATTATTTTGAACTTTCTATGAAGACTTACATAAATAATTAATTTCTAATATGTTTTCTTTTAAAATTTTTGTTTGTTTGTTTGTTTGTTTTGAGACAGGCTGGTCTCAAGCTTCTGATCCTCCTGCCTCTACCTCCCAGATGCCGAGATTATAGGCATGTGCTGTCACCCATGGCTTCCTTTTCTCTTTTTGCAACATTTTTTATTGTATACTACTTTGTTCTGTTTGAGGAAAGGTACTGCACATAGGAAACTTTATTCTTTTAAGTTTTCACTAAGAAAGAAGTTTTCTTGGGAAAATAATTCATTTGTCAAGTTCTTTTAAACAATGTTTATCAGTCAGCCTTCCTGTTCCATTATTCTCAGTTCCTCAGACTAATTACACAGCAAATTCTTAATTACTAATTCTGGTCTCAAGAAGACCATAAACTGGCCATTTTTGCCTTTTTCCACTCTCAGCAGGAATTACTTTAAACACTTTTACTGTTTGCCTCAAAAGTTGTTTCCTATACTGTCTTAAGAGGGTGTCTCCAAAGCATGTTCTTCAGAAAGCTCTGAGGACTTCCCTTGCGGTACTCTTTACTGGGGGTGAAACATTATGTTATGTGTAAAGTGTCTCAACTAAAATCATTAATAGGAATTGATTTACTTTTGATGACATGTTAGCTTTTAGGTGTCTTTTGAGAAGATCAGGCTGATCCTCCTGTGTATTAAAAAGAGAGAAGGAAGTGCTAATACATTTTGAGGCAGCATTAGTATATCTTTCTGCCAAGGTAGATTTGTTTTCAAGTTAAAAAATTGGGCCCAGTTCCTTCCTTCCTCCCTCCCTCCCTCCCTCCCTCCCTCTCTCCCTTCCTCCCCCCCTTCTCTCTACTATACCAAATAGTTTCTGGCTGATACATTAGTATGTGTTTTTCTCATTTTCTATGTTTACTTTAGCTTTCTTTGTTGTTAGCAAAATACCCTATATAGCTAGAGACTTCTGTTTCTCGCATATTTGCAGCATAACTTTAAAGACATAGATTTCTAATCTTTGTGGTTATGGAATTTAATTTCTTAGATTTTACTGTATTTTGTTTTCTTACTATATCTCAGACCATTTGGTTTTGTTTCTCTATAGCTGCTGTTTAAACATCTTAAATTTTATTTTAGTGTGTTTTGAGAGTCTGATTGGCCAGAATTCTTGATTTTATTTCTGAGTACTGGGATTATAGGCTGTACCACCAAGGCCCAGTTTAGTTAAAATGTAAAAGAAATTCTGCACAAACTGTAAAGTAATAGAATGGTAGTACATCGATATAGTAAACTAGGAAGCAGCAAATTCTTTGGTCCTGACTGCCAGTAATGCAAGAGTGTCACTTCAGTTACTGCTGAAGGACATAAGCAAGAGAAGAAAAGATGACGGAACTGGGACTGGAAAGAACAGGAACTCCAGAGAAGTGGAGGAGAAGCATGGTGCACAGCTGTTGATACTTGCTGCAGCCAGTGCATGTGTTCATCTGACACTGAGATCATACTTCAGGGTGTTATGAGTGAATGACAGTCCTGCCCTTCATATTATCCTTCAGAGAAGTAATAAGTATCCTAAGCAGATATGCTTAGTGGTAGATAGGGCAAGTGCAGAGTAGGGTGTGGTTAAAAAAGCTCCGTTAAAAAGGACTACAAGTAATCAGTAGTGGTTTACTGCTCTAATTGTTGACAGGAAAGAGGAACAGATGTGTAATACTTCAAGACAATTTTTAGAATATTTTTTTATGTGTATGAGTGGTGTGACAGAGAAAGAGAAAGTAAAGTGTGTTCATTTGCATGCAAGTGCCCATGGAGGCCAGAAGATGTCATTGGATCCCCAGGAACTAGAGTTTCGAGCAGCTGTGAGCCACTTGAGGGTGCAGGGACTGAACCTGCTTATCAGTGTCCTTAACTGCTAAGCCATCTCTCCAGCCCTGACAATTTTTATAGTCTGTCATTTCGTGAAATAAGCTAAGACGTCACTTGTACTGTCTGTGAGTGGGAAGTTGGAGTAGATGACAGTAGTGAAACTTGTACCTTTAGTGCATTCTTAGTTGATTTGAGAAAAGTTTAGTTACTGTCACCTGCTCATCCATGCTAGGGATAAATCTGAGTATGTTATTTTATTAGCTGTAAGTGAGTTAACTCTGTAGAATTCCTTTTTAATCACACCTGCAATTTTTGGATTGTTGTACAAGGATGGCTAGGCCAGTTCTAGGATTTTAGGCTGGTGGCTATCATTAGAAACCTCCCCATAAGCATTATATAAAGAAACATAAGTTAGTAGGATCTTTGTGGATGTTCGGAAGTCTGGGGTCTGCTCTGAAGGTGAAAGAATGTTGTGGAAGACTATCCAGAAGGAGCCTGAGAGGAGAGGCAAGTGAGGCTCATAGATTCGAGCAATAGCAAGGTTATTTCTGAAGAATTCATTTAGGTGGAGTTCAGTTGGAAGAAGTTTAACTTTAATTTGTTTTTATTCTGTGGAAGCATTTACTATTTGAAGGGAGAGGTTAGTTCTGAAAGGACGAAGAAGAGGACATTTCTTAACATTCTCTCCCCTCTCGCTTTGGTGCTTAACCTTTTGTTCACTTGGGAATGAATTATTGACCTTTCAGACTATTTAGTAAGAACAATGTATTTAACTGATTTAACTGGGTCTTGATAGTTAAATCATTGGTAATTATTTTATACTACACTGAAACAAAACAGAACAAAACCCAAGTCAAGTGTCCTTTTCATTTTCCTGTAGTATAGTAACATTAGGAGAACTCGTTCCCTCTTTCTACATGTCTATGAACTGTGATGTATTTGTATTTTTTCTACTTTGCTCATCAAATACTTCTATTGGAAGTTACCTGAGATATCTTTAAAAATGAAGATACTTAAACATAATTTTATTAACCACCTGGATTGTGTTTACATATCTTATTATTTTTCTTAGATTTTGATTTTATATACAGTATCACTTATTGGGAAGGGATTTTTCAGGTAGTTTTTTGGCATGAATGTAAAAAAAAAAAGATGATATATATCACCTTTATATTTAAAAAAGGAAATAATTACAAGATAAATGTACTTTTCCCATGGTAGTAACAGGCTGCAATACTTGTAATATTTAGTTTTAGAATTTAAGTTTTAGTTTGGGAAAAACAGCGGTAATTACAGTAATTGCTGTAGTGTTTGCAGTAGATACAATGGTAACAGGAGGAGATAAGGAGATAGTACTTGAACTACATTAGAAGCTAGAAACTTCTGCCAGCTGATGATTGTTCCCATCTCAGTTTGGTGTTTTGACGCTGGGTTGTGACATGCTTTAACAACAATGGAGTGTTAGTGTATATACTAGGATGATGTGTTGCTCTAATATAATAGAACTTCATTGCCAGTTTACTAAAATGGTGAACGTGAACGTGAGCAGTATGCTTAGGCCAAAAGTGTTATAGATAGGACAAGGCTAAGCTGAAAGTGGATTGGTGAACTCGTCCATCTGTCAATCTATTTAGTACAGTTTTGTGGTTGGGTTAGAATTTTGACAGTAGTAGTTCCTCATGACAGCTGGGCATGTGGGCAGATACTGAAGGCTGGGAGTTTAGTCCCCCCCACCACCCACTGTTTGATCTTTTACATTAAGGATTGGTTTCTTCTGTCTGGTGATTAAGAATTTGATTTCTTCTCAGTAAAGTTAAAAAGAAAGTTGTCTTGGAATTTAAGATTTTATTGTATCAAAAATACACTATGCCATTGCTAAGCTTTTAAACCAAGAAATAAATGGGCCTTCTGAATAAAGAAACATTTATGCCACGGCCAGAGTGTAGTGCTTATGCCAAGGATGAGAGTGAGTAGGGAGCTGGGTTAGGTGGGATGGGCAGTTTCACTTGGAATGGGTTATGTTTCAAGAGGTGAAGGTGTTCAGTTTTTCTTGCTCTAACCCAGGCTGATTGTGAATTTGAAGTTCTCTTTCTCCTACCACAACCTCCCTAGTGCTGGGAGTGCAGATGTGTGTCACCACCATACTCAGCTTTCTTTTAAAGTATCTTCTTAATAAAGGGAGAGAGTGGAAAACTTCAGAGCTGATAGAGTAGATTAAGGAATGGGACAGCCAGCCAATAAAAATATGAAATTAAGATTTGGGGAAAAAGGGATGAACTGAAAAAAAAAATCAGAGATAATCTAGGAAGTTTTCATAGTCCTTTAACTGCGTCACTGTGGTTCTGATGGTGAGAGGGAACCAGTTATGAGGAATTTGGGAAGAGGTTCTGAAGGGCAGGAAACCCTCTCGTTTGAACAGCAGTAGATGTATTTCATGCTTGTGCTGGAGGCTGAGGCAGGAAGTTGATGCATGGTTTTTCTTGGAGAATTTAATTTTTGTAAACCTACTTGTGTATGTGTACTGTTTCTATTTTGAAAATTGAGACATATTCATTTATGAAGGATGAAGTGGTTTTTGTACTATTAAAAATTACTGGGATACTCCTAGATTTATTGTGAACTTCCTTTTTCTCTAGGGTTTGGATTCAGGATTTGTTCCTAGCGTCCAAGACTTTGATAAGAAACTTACAGAGGCTGATGCTTACCTACAGATCTTGATAGAACAGTTAAAGGTATGACATAGTTCATGTTGTTTTGATTTAGAGTAAAAAACATTACTGAACTGGACTTAGAGTTTCTTAAGACCTCAGTTTGTTATTTTTCCTTTTTATTTTTGGAAAGGACTGCATTTTGACTTTGAAATGAATTAAAATCACAGATCCTAATAAGAAGAAGAAATGTTGATTAACTTAGATGATAAAGAAAAAAAAACCTCTTTTAGTTTAATTTGATATTTTAAATTATTAAAAGTCTAGAGTGGGTGTATCTGTAATTCCATCCCCTCAGACTGAAGCAGGAAGATTTCCATGAGTTCAGGGCCAGCCTGGACTGCATAATTCCAGGGTAGCCTGAGATACAAAGTGAGACCTTGTCTCTAAAACAAAGAAACAAATAAAAACATGCCTATAGAAGGACTATAAATGGGACTCGGGGGGAAATATTGCTTGCTATGTAAACCTAACAATCTGAGTTTGAATTCCCATCACCCACATAAAATCTGGGTCAGCATTGTGTCTGCAGCTTCATCACTGGGCAGGTTAGACTAGTGGATCCCGGGAGCTGGCCAGCCATCTAGTCTAGTTAAATGGTCATGAGCTCCAGGTTCATTGAGAGACTGTCAAAAATTAAGGTAGATTGGGACAAAATAAGATGCCAACCTGTCTCTAGCCTCTATGGCATGTACACACACACACACACACACATCAAAAAATAAGTGAAAAAATTACAAAAAATTTTTTGGAGATGTAGAGATGGCTCAGTGGCTACGACGAGTGCTTGCTGAAAAAACAAGACAGTCTAAGTTTATATATGCAGCGCTCATATAAAAAGCCTAGCATTGCCTTACATGGCTATAAACCCCAGCATTGCAGGATGTAGGTGGGCAGATTCTGAAAACTGACTAGCTAGTCTAGCCCAAAACTTTGATTTTGAGGTTCAGCAAGAGTTCCAGTCCCAGGGCTGGAGAGATGGCTCAGTGGTTAAGAGCACTAGCTGTTCTTGCAGAGGACCTGGGTTCAACCTCTGGCACCTACGTGGTGACTAACAACCGCCCTTTAACTCCGGTTCCAGGGGCTCCAGCCCCCTCTTCTGATCTCTGCAGGCATTGCATGACCTGGGTGTACTACATACATGTAGTCAATATATTAATACACATAAGATAAAATATATATAAAAAATAGTTCCAGTCTCACAGAATCAAGTGGAAAGTGACAGAGGAAGACACTGGATATCTGTCTTCCTCTCCCTTCCACCTGTGCACACACTGCAAGCACACACACAGTCATATTTGCCTTTGCCTGCAATTGTACCTTAGCATTTGATTTCAACAGCCATGGTCATTCATATAGTATAGTACAAATTAATATATTACCTTGAAAAACATCTATGCTGCCTTGGAGATACATATAAATCACCCATAGAAGAAATATTTAAGAAACTCATGTTTACTTTTCTATGTAATAAGTGAACCTGATGCAGTAAAGTAACTTAATACTAAAATCATTTTTTTTCATATCCTTTAGCTTTTTGATGACAAGCTGCAAAACTGTAAAGATGATGAACAAAGAAAGGTAACTTCTGTAACTGTAATTTTCACTTAAAACTTTTAAATTCAAAAGCCTTTAAAATAACAGAAGTACATCAGTATTTTGATCATAGTAATATACACTATGAAGTGATATAGTAATAGTAGTGAATATTACCGAAGCCACGGGAAGTAAGACAAGACTATAATTCCAGGATGTGGGAGTTAATGACACATAGCAAGATACTGTGTAAAACAAAATTTAAAACACCAAAAATGGTATTATTGATTTATTATAACAACACTTGTAATATGGACCTCAAGTAACATTTTTTGAATTTCTTTTATGACTTGATAATTAAAAGAATAATGCACAAATTTTAATATACTCCTGGGGGTTTTTTTGCAAGCACTACATGTCTTCTCTTATATATATAAGTTCTTCTCATATATAATGTGTTGAAGATAGAAAGTTATTTTATTATTATTTATTATTATTAAATTTCCAGATGCGGCCTTTTTAGTGCTGTTTTTGCTTTCCTGTTGCCCTTTCGCTCTGTTAACTTACTAATAGTAATAATTTATGTTCCATTAATTTTTAGTTTTGAAATTTAGTTCTAGAACATTCAAAAAACAATTTAGGAAAGTCAAATTTTTGAAAAAGGCAGGTGAAGTCACTTAATAAACTCTGTAGAAAAGATAAAACCTGTTTTCAATAAAGGAACAGGAATGTTTTCTTACAGATCTTGAATTGCATGATTTTAAGAGAGTTTGTAATAAAAATATCTGGAAGTTTAAAATTTATTTGATTTAGATTAAAAAATAAAGTATTTCCTTCCTAACTTGATTACACTGACTTAGAATAATGAGTTTATTCAGGAAAAATGTTTTAAGTAACTAACCACTAAAAAACAGCAGTATCTCTTTGTGATTCTTTTTATTTCTATTTAAAATTTATTTTTCACAGAAAGTTGAAACTCTCAAAGATACAACAAATGTAAGTTATATGTAAATTCTGACTTCACATTAGAAGCTACTTTTTAAAATATTTCTTTTGGTTTTGTTTGTTTTGTTTTGTTTTGTTTGTTTTTGAGACAGAGTCTTTCTGTAGCCCCAAGTGGCCTGGAACTTACTATGTAGACCAGGCTGGCCTCGATCTCACAGAGACCCCCTGCCTTTGCTTCCAAGTGCTAGGATAAAAGGTGTGTGCCACCATGCCCAGCCCCAAATACTCCTATTTTTAAACTACTGCTATTAATAAGAACAACTAATGGCTTTGTTTTGATGGATTTTTTTAATGAGGATATTTGAAAATTATATCATTGTCCCTTGTAGTTGAAATCGTCTCCATTTACCATTTTATTTATTTCTAATCTTGTTTGTCTGAAATCTTTGGATGGTGGGCTCTATGCATAAGTATAGGTTGAGTCAGGCATGTAGCACATACACATAATCCCAGCACTGGGGAGGCAGAGGTGGAAGGATTAGGAGTTCAAGTCTTAAGCCTCAGCTGCATAGTGAGTTACATATGATATATGAGACCCTGTCTCAAAAGAGAAAAAAGAAGAAAGAAAAGGAAGGAGGGAGGGAAGGAGAGAGAGAGAGAGAGAGAGAGAGAGAGAGAGAGAGAGAGAGAGAGAAAGTCAGTCATATGTATCCCATATCTGAATCTGAAATGCTTAGGATCATAAGTTATTTATAATTTTGGTAGTTTTAGATTTTGGATCTTGGCACATACATAATATAAGATATCTTGAGGAGAGGACTCGAGTCTGAGCGTGTGATTCATTCGTGTTTCTTAGATACCTTAACTACTAATGATACAAGTATTTTTAAGTAGGCAGGATAATATTTCAGATTCATCAGTGCTCTGATCAGGCCTTTTACTCTGCATTCACAAGTGCTATATCATGCTTCAGGAATTGGCATTGGGCTTGTGGCTGTTGATTTAAAAAACTGAAGGCTGATCAGATTCATTTATCTTTTCTTTTGAGAGAAAAATATAATTCGATATCATTCAGCTTAAACAGTTATTTTGCCATTCCTTAACAAATCATGGAATTGCCAATGAATAACTTCTTGTGGTATCATCAACAAATTCGAACTCACCAGGTGCCCAGAAGAGGGTATTTGTTTTTTAGATAGTCTTAGATAGTCCCCTTGTATGTTTAAATTGATTTTTATATTTTAAGTGTTATTTAACTATTTGTGACAGGATCCTAAAATCAGTGTTTTGTTTTTACAGAGCATGGTAGAATCAATTAAACACTGCATTGTGTTGCTGCAGATTGCTAAAGTAAGTACATCTTATTTTTTAATCATCTTACAAAGTTTATAATTTAAAAAATTATAATGGTATTTTTCTTTAATAGATACAAAACTCAGTTCTAAAACGTTACCTTTCAACAATAAACTGAATTGTGAGACTCATTTAGGGCATTGGATCCCCTAACAGATAGTTGTTAGCCACCATGTGGATGTTGGGGGAATTGTGGGATTCTTAATGCTGTTAAACAACTGTTGTATTTGGATGTAATCTCATGTATGTGTGCCTGTTTCTGATGGTGGCTAAAAAGGAAGAGAGTATGACTCACCCATGACTATAATATTCAACAGGACTGTCTTTTGTAAAATTCTTTGCAAACTTTTTTTTTTCCTTAGACAATAAAAGAATTAATTTTTGGCAGTTATTTTTCTTATCTGCAGTAAAGAGTATGATAGAGGTATACTTTTGAAATTTGTGTTAAGCATTTTGGTTACTGAACACTCATTACTTATTGTTATTTATGGAACAAAATATATTTTGAATTATTATGGGTTAAAATATTCATGTATATTATCTGCTTTTCTGATTTTTTTTGTATACTTAGATATATAAACCTGAAATTTTCAGGAAGAGAAATATTGTTTGAAAATAAGCACTTTAGAAAGCCTCCTCCAGAGGTAGGTCGATCTCTGAGTTCAGGGCAGACTGGTCTTCATTGTGAGTTCCAAGCCAAATAGGACTATAGGGAGACCCTGTCTGAAAGCAAAATAATAACAAAAAAATTGAAAAGCCTTCTTCCCTCTACTATTTCTACTTGTTATCTGTCCGTCTCTGACTCTAGTGTGTAGAAGCAGGCAGGTAGACAGCTTAGCAGGCAGTTTTGAAAATTAGTCGTCTGCTTTTACTCATTTACACATCTGTTTACCTAGTTATAGGTTTGATTTTTTTTTTAGCATTATTAGTGTGAATAGTTTAGTATAAATCAGTGTGTCCTAATTATGAGAATAGTCAGCTTGTAAGCTAAACTTTTTTTAGCTTGAGACCAGACTCAATTATTGATATTTTTAATGTGTCAGAATTTAAGATTTATGTTCACTTTTTAGATATTCCTGACGACTATGCTTGATTTCATATATGTATGTATATATTTATAAAATACATGTCTAAACCTTTCACCTACTTCTGTTGATCAAAAAATATTTTTAAATATTTTATTTACTTTATGCATATGAATGTATTGCCTGCATGAATATAAGTACACCCGTGTTGTGCAGTGCCCACAGAGGTCAGATCTGCTGGAACTGGAGTTACAGACGGTTGCTGGCTGCTATGTGGGTGCTGGGAACCAAATCTGGGTCCTCTACAAGAACAGCCAGTGCTAACTGCTGAGCCATCTCTTCAGCCCCAAAATATATATTAATGCTAAGAAGGGAAGATAGAGGGTTGGAGGCATGAAATTCATGGTAAGGTTTTTGGTTTAGTTTTTCTTAGGTCTGAAATTACATGGGTAAATAGAAAGCACCTTTAGTTACCCAGAGGGATGTTGGGGGAGGAATGTACATAGCTCACCAGTAAACTGCCCAGTGTGATGATGGAGGAAGTGAGAGCTGATAGTTTATAGGGTTATAGACCAGTTTGGATTATCCCTGAAGATCATTCAGACCATTAGATGGCTTCTCTTTTCACTTTCACTGGCTCAGTAGCTCCTTTTTAAAGTCATGCATTAAGAAATGAAAAAAGAATGTATTGTATTTATTTTGTGTATATGTGTGAGTGCGTGTGTGGATGTAGAGGGCGGCTTGTGAGATATAAGATTCTCTCCCTCCATTCAGTCTGCATTATGTGGATCTCAGAGAATCAAACTCGGATTATCAGACTTGGTAACAAGTACCTTCACCCACTAAACTACTTTACTAGTGGTTCTTCCTCAAGAATATTTTTGAGGCTGGGTGTGGTGGCACACACCTTTAATCCTAGTACTCAGGGGCCAGTGGCAGGTGGATCTCTGAGTCTGAGACCAGCCTGGTCTACATAGTGAGTTTCAAGCCAGCCAGGGCTACGGGGAGACCCTATCTCAAAAAAATTAAAAAAAATATTTTTTAATATTCTCTGTCTTTGAAATGTTTTGCAGTTCAAATTATTCAAGTTCTTTTCTAATAGTCTGTAGCCCAAATAGATGAATGTACTTTTCAAGGTATTTTAGAATGCATCAGTAGTACTCCTAAAGTCAAGTAAAAGTTGGCTTTCTCTTTAATTTCAGAGGAAAGTTTTATGTTAAGGCTTTTTATATATGTGTGTGTATGTGTGTGTGTGTGTGTGTGTGCATATCTATATCTATCTATCTAGATAGATATATATCTCAAAATAGCTTTGCCCCCTGTGTGAACTCTGCCTGCTCAGCCCTGATTTCAGGTCAGTCACCCCTGTCAGTTGCCTGTTCAAATGTCTCCTGCTGTCCTGTTATACTTGCAGTGGAGCCTAAGTAACTTGTGCCATTTGAGCCATCACTGCCCTAGTAACACTGGCTGTTTGCTTTTGTTTTTTATCTCAAGACAAGCTTCTTTCTTTTCAGCTTTAGGGACGGACTTTCTCGTGCTCTTGCTTCTGCTTGGGTTGTACAGATTTCTACCAGGACACTCTCTCAACTTCACTTTATTCAAATTTCTGCCGCATGAAATGTCTTGACTATCAAAACTAATCTCTGATTCATACTAGTTTCTTTTTCTTCATGATCTGTTATTACTATCTAAATCTATGTGTGTTTATACATTTATTGTCCCTATAGGAGGGTATAGTATCTCCATAATGATGACTTAACACTTGTGTTACTTGATTTAGACTGCCATGACAAAATACCATAGACTGGAAGGTTGAACAGAAATTTATTTTCCTATAGTTCTGGATACTGAATGTCCAAGATTAAAAGGCTCTATCCAGCCTTTTCTGTTTTTGGCTTACACGGACTACCTTTTCTTGTACTCTCTTATAGACTTTCTTCATTGTGTGTGTTGAAAGAAGATTCTCTGATGTCTCTTCTAAGTTGGCTAATCCTATAAAGTCAGGAGCCCACCTTTATGACCTTTAATTATTTCTTTGGAGGCCCCTTATTCTCTTTGGCTATTAGAGCTTCAACATAGAATCTATAGTGTACAACTCTGAATGTGCCTAATTTCTTAAACTAAACAGGCTTGGGCCTCATTAGTACTTGAACAGGAGAACTTCCACGTAGTTATTTTGGAGGACATATTCAATCCATAAGACTATTAAAACCTTAGTGCATGCCACATAATAGGATTCTGAGAAATAACTGAACTATCAAATCCCTTTTGTAAAACACAGTGTCTAATGATTGCACATCTGAGCATTTTCACCACCCACTTCCATGTTAGTATCAGATTCAGGGCCGTGTATACCGGCAGGCAAGCATTCTGCCTCTTAGCCACATTCTTAGCCCATGACTTGTTGTATATATGTGTGATGTGCATACTTGTGTTCACATATCAGGAGGCTTCCTCTGTCTCTCTCAGTTGAACACAGAGACTACCAACATGACTAAGTCTTGCCAGTCAATTTGTTCTAGGGGTTCCCTGGCCACCATTTTCACCTAACATTTATGTGGATGTTGAAAATCCAAACCTTGGCCTTCAGGCTTGTGGGGCAAGCACTTCATCCTCCACTAACCTATTTTCTCAGCTTTTGACTTTTTTTTTTTTTTTAATGTGTATGAGTGTATTGTCTGCATGTATGTAAATGTACTTGTGTTGTGCATTGCCCATGGAGGTCAGAAGAAGGTATCAGATTCCCCAGAAACTAGAGAAGACAGGTAGTCAGCTGCCGTGTGGGTGCTGAGAATCAAACCCTGGTCCTCTGCAAGAACAGACAGTGCTCTTAACCACTGAGCCATCTCTCCAGCCCCAGCTTTGCTTTTTAAATTTAGTCAAGTCTGCCGTGCTGTGTGTGTGCGCGCATGGGCGTTCATTTACACAGACCTGTGTGGAAGTCAGAGGTTGATGTCAGGATATCTTCTTCAATTTCTCTTCCCCCTTTTTAAAAAATTTGTTTATTTTATGTGTTTGAGGGTTTTGCCCGCATGTATGTAAGTGTACCCATGTTGTTAAGGATTAGCTCCCATGTGGGTACTAGGAACTGAACTCAGGTCCTCTGCAAGAGCAACCAGTGCTCTTAACCTTTGAGCCATCTCTCCATCCCCTTCTGTTTTTTTTGAGACAGGATCTCTCTGAACCTGGAGCTCAATAGTTCAGCTAGACTAGCTGGCCCACAAGCCCCTAGGATCCACCTGACTCCACCCCTAGGGATTGTAAGCAAGTCTCCATACACAGTGCTCACGCTCTTGCGATCTCTCTCTCCCTCTCTCTTCCCCTTTCTCCCCCTTTCCCTCCCTCCCTTCCTCCTTCCCTTCCTCTCTTCCTCTCTTCCCCTCTCCCCCTGTCTTCTTTTTCCTTCTCTTTTTTCTTTCTCTCTCTTTCTTCCTTTTTTTCTTTCTGTCTTTCTATCTTTCTTAGATGAAGATCCAAACATGGGTACTCAATGCTCACACAGTAAGCATTTTACCCATTGAACTGTCTTCTCAGTAAATTAATCTCTAAGCAGATCTAATCAGTTCACTAATCGTGGTCAGACACAATGTTTAAACAAACCTGTGACAGTCATTTATGATTTGTATCCTAACTTTTAAAATCTAGTAAGTATTTTTTCAGGGCTTATTACTTACCAGGTACTAAAAATATTGCAGACAATAACCCATTTGAGTCTCTTAATATCAGGAAGAGACCAATACCATCTTCTCTGCTTTGTATGGAATATAAAGCAAAGTAAAGCAAATATAACTTTCCAAAGAGACAGTACTGGGATTTAAGAGACCATGCAATGCTGCCTCTTATTGCTAGTTTATTTTGTTTATTTGTTTATTTATTTATTTATTTAAAGTCAACCGAGTCTACCCATATAATTCAGGCTGGCCTCAAACTTGCAATCCTCCTCACTGCTTCTTTCACGTGCTGGAATTGCCTGTGCTGGCCAGGCAATGCTGTTTAAGGCCCCACAGTAGTGCACGAAGTTAGCTAATTTGACACCTTCTCATTCTGTGTGGATACAAAGCCTGCCAGAGCTTATTGGCATTGTGTGTCTTTAAATCTGCTAGTTAGTTACCTTTGCACTTTCTTGACAGCATCATTTGAGGTGAAGGCCAACTCACCAATCTTTTTTTTTTTTATTGCTTGTGTCTTAGTTGGCATATCTAAAAAATCCTTGCCTAATCCATGATCGTAAAGATTTTGCTCATATATTTTATAATTTTGGCTCTTACATTTAGGTCTTTGATCTACTTAGAGTATATTTTTGTGTTAGGATTATGAGGTAAGGGTCCAAATTCATTATTTGTTTCATTTTCTTTTGATGTGAATTTTCTGTCATCCCAACTCCATTTGTTGAATCCCATCAAACGTGGAGTATATAACTTAGAGTCCATGAGAGTGGGTAGTTAAGACATTGCCTCGTTAGAGTAGTGGCGATGTGATGTTTTTTAAGTAGGCATGGTTTAAAATACTGGAGCTTATAATCTTGGTCAAAAGTTTCCTGAATGGGGCCAAAGAGTTGGTTCAACAGTTAAGAACACTGTCTGTGCTTCCAGAGGACCCTAGTTCAGTTCCCAGCACCCACATAGCAGCTACAACCATTCATCAGCTCCAGTTTCAGGGATCCAGTACCCTCTTCTGGCCTCCACAGACATTGCATGCATGTAGTACACTTACATATACATAAAATAAATAATAAATTTTTAAAAGCTGTTTTCTGGATGACGAGGTCCTTGTGTTTTATTTTACTGCCCTTTTCCAAATCATAACCATGTGCATGTGTTCAATGAAGCAGCACAGCCACTGCACTGACAACCTATACATGTGGAAAGTTACAGTATTATGAAGTTGGGCACAGCCTGGTCGACAGTGAGTTCCAGGCCAGTCAGGGCTACATAGTGAGACCAACGAATAAATAACTAAATAATAATGATAACTATTATTACTGTAATCCGTGTGAGATTAAAAAACCAAGTATGCAGTTTATGATGAACAACAAGGCATCTAATAGCCTTCACATTTGTCTACATTTCACCCTGCCTTTAAAAGCAAATCATGGGACTGGAGAGATGGTTCAGAAGTTAAGAGCACAGGCTGCTCTTGCAGAGGAACTGGGTTTGAGTCCCAGCACCCACATGGCAGCTTGGAGTACAGGGAGACCCTGGGCCAAGAGTCCACCTAGGCCTAGACTGGTTAGAAGGGCTGACAAGACAGCACAATCACATTTATGACTTAGACAGCAAAGAGGAAAGGTGCATGAAACAACTCAGAAGAAACCAGACAGAAGTTTTCAACAGTCTTCTCCCAGTGAAAGTCAGATAGGGTGCCCTTAATTCCTCCAACAACAATCATTGCCATGTGTGTGAAATGCTGTCTACTAGGGAAAGTCCTCGGGGACCTTGTGCTGGGTTTTTACTAAAGGCTTGTCATGAGGTATTTCCCATCAGACTGCAAGCATAAACTATATTGTTTATATAAGATGCTTAGTGAGCCACTCTCTTAACTGTTTGGTAATTTGGTCCTCCTCAGGCCTGAGTTCTCAGATGTCAGCCACTGATGATGAGCTTTGTGGGGCTGTCTCAAGCCGGCTCTACTAATTCTTTTCTGAACATACACTTAAAAATTTTATTCCTTAGGGCTGGAGAGATGACTCAGTGGTTAAAACCATTGCTGCTCTTGCAGAGGACCTGAATTCAGTTTCCAACTCCCACATCAGAGGGCTCACAACCACATATAACTCCAGTTCTAGGGGGATCTGAGACCTGTGGTCTCTGAAGCAATCTGTACTCATGTGAACATACCTACACACGAATATACATAATTTAAAATATTAAAAATAAAGATTTCAAAAAGTTATTCCAAGAGACTGAAGAGATGGCTCAGCATTTAAGAGCATTGGTGTCTCTTACGGAGGACCTCGGTTTGGATTCCAGTACCCACATGGTGGCTAACAACCATCTGCAACTCCAGTTCCAGGGGACCCAACACCCTCTTCTGGCCTCCAAGGTCATTGCACACATGAAATATACATCAGGCAAAACATACATAAAATAAAAATATATATTAAGTGAGGTCACCCAGTCTCAGAAAGAAAACAGCTCATGTTCTTCTTCATAAGTGTATCCTAGCCTATAATGTATACATAAGTATGTGTAAACAAATGTACATGTAAGATTTAGTATAATATTTTGAAAAGAGACCACAAAGGGGTGATACTAGGTGATAAGGAAGCATGGAAGGCAGGAAAAGATGCATGAGCTGTGAAAGAGCTCACCTTTCTTAAACTCCCATGTATTTTTCTTTTTGTGTGTGGTGGACAGTGCGTTAAAATGTAATTGATGGTGAAAGTGTAAAATCTACATGAAGCGCCATGTCTCCACAATGGCCATTCTAACTGTGGAGAAGTAAAAAAAAATTAAAGGTGCATGCCTTTAATCCCAGCACTTAGGAGGCCGAGGAAAGTGGATATCTGAGATGGAGGCCAACCTGGTCTGCACAGGGGCCAGCTGGGGCTACAGGGAGACCCTGTCTCAAAAAAGAAAAAAAAGTATTGTTGTAATTCTGAAGCCACAAGATATGTGAAATTATATACATCTTGGGTATTTAGATTATATAAATTGTCACACCTGTAAGATGCAGTCAAAGTTCAGTACCTGTGAGGAGCTGACATAGTTTACTATGAAGTTAAACTTAGAAATATTGAGGGTCTTCAACCCTAAATTCACATATTTGCTTTTAATTTTTTATACTATTGTAACTTATAACTTAATTGTAAAGGGAAATTTCCTCAATGAACTTAATTAAAATGCCCGCATAGAAGATAATTGTCATATTATTGCTATTGCCTGTTGAAGAATGAATGAATGGAATGAAAATCTCAGTGGAAGCAGAGAAATAACATTCTGGTTTCGTTACTTGCCTAGTAAGATGAGCTTGCTAGGAAAAGTGCACAAGGCATTCCTTAAATGTAAGAATGAAGTTAATATCTTGAACATTTTTCCTTAAGGACCAGAGTAATGCGGAGAAGCACGCAGATGGAATGATAGTAAGTCTAATGTGATCTTTTTGTTTCCCTTTGCTCCTGCAGAGCATTAGAACCAGTCATGTCAGGAGAAGCCTGAATTTCTATTCAGTTTCCAACGCAGATTTCTTTTTTTGCCTACTCACTGCTTTTTGTTTTTAACTCTTGCAATTTTCTTTGAGCTCCTAAAGTTGGCCATCTTTGAACAATCACTTGGAAGAGAAATGATAACCTTAAAATTGTTCTGTATCAGTTCTGATTGAATCACTCTGCATGTGTTAACTTGACGCCTTAATTAGCTTTCACAAGACATTAGTGTGCTGCATTTCTTATCAAACATTTTTTCCTCAGATGAAGACAGAGGGGAGGGCTCTGCAATGTTGAAACATACCTGATCTATTTAAAAGTCTGTTTGTATGTTCCTGTTTTTTCTTTTTTAGATTTTGTATTTGTGCTGTCATTAGTTTTATGTTAGAACAAGTAACATGAATTCTCCCACTTACAGCTGTGTTCTTATTCTTTCTTCCACCTTAGCTTTGAACCCTTCTTTTACTTTTAACGTTTCAAAAATAAAGAAGTTGTTGTGGCTCGATTTCTCCACTGGTCATAAGAATGTAATGATTCATAGTTTTATATCTGGGGAAGATGGCTCAGTGGATAAAATGCTTCCATATAACCCTAAGAACCTGAGTTTGTATCCCCAGCACCCATTAAAAATGGAGGCACACCCATAACCACAGCATTGGGAGACAGGTGGATCTTGTCTCAGAAAATACGGTAGAGGGTAACAGAAAACCACAAACAGGAGTTCTCTGTCTCCTCTCCCTCAGCATATACACAGAAATAAAGACCTGTGGTTTATAGTTGAGTGTTCTCTGCTGAAAGTATTACTGAAGCAGGGCTGGGGATGCAGCTCCCTTGTGGAGTACTTGCCTAACATGCACCGAGCCTTGGGTCTGATCTTCCAGGACTGCACAAACTAGACTTGATTGTCAGACCTATTATCTCAGCACTCAGGTAGAGAGGTAGGAGGATCAGAAGATCAAGGCCATCTTCAACTACATAATGAGTCTGAGAACAGTCTGGGTTACATGGCTACATAAAACCTTATGAGAGGAGGAGGAGGGGGAGAGAGAGACTGACCATTCTTGAAACAATAAACAGTCTCTATATTTGACCTGAAACTTTAAAAATGCCAACTTGTCTGAGGTCTGGAAACAACCATTTTGTAACTCTTTAGTACTATTCATGATACACCTGGGAAGAATGAGCTTGTTGTCTTTACATTTGGTTTGAAGTGGAAAACAGGTTGAATATATATGTTGTTTAAATCTTTTTGGTCTTTTTGAGACAGGGTCTCCCTGTAGCTTCAGCTGGCCTGAAACTCACTATATAGACAGGCTGGCCTAGAACTCACAGAGCTCCGCCTGCTTCTACCTCCCAGGTGCTGGGATTAAAAGTGTGCACCACCATGCCCAGCACTTTTTAAATCTTTTTTTTAAGAAAGCAGATACAGTTTTTGGGACAGGGTTTCCTGTAGCCCCAGCTGATCTGAAACTCACTATTGGCCTCGAACTCATAAAGATTGGCTTGCCTCTCTTCCTGAATGCTGGAATTAAAGGCACGCCACCATGCCCAGCCATAGGAATTATTTTTTAAGTATGAATTAAATATATTGGGATTTCTGTTTGTTCATAGTGTAAGCCCTGATCTTATAATTTTAATATGACTGCATTGTATAAGTGCAATATAATGTAGTATATCCCTGAAATAGCTTTGAAGATTATAAGCCAAGTAGGCAAGAGTATGTGTTCATTGTCTAGCATATTACTGTCCCTGAGAGTGACTCCTAAGAAAACTCCTGTTGGTAGTTCTTTTTATCTTTTTTCCCCTCAAAGACTAATTCATTATTTTATAAAATAGATTTTATAAAGCATACCATAAATATTTGATCACTTACAATTTTAGAACATGGGGAAGGTTCATACTTTACATTTTTAAGCTTGTAGAAAAGAAACATTTGAATAATTTGAATAAGGGTTTCATTTTGAAGAAAGGAGCTCTCTGTGAAGGTGGGCCTAAAAGCTAGACCCTGGGCCCGTGTAATAGCCCTGCTCCTTGCTGTCTGTGACCTTGTACAGTTATTTAACTTTGCTGAGTCTTAATAGTCTCATCTAGAAAGAAAGCTAGAGGTTTTACTTCTGACTGCTGTTGTATGATACAGAGTGAACATATACTATTCAATAAATTTATATTTACATATAATTTATTATGCATTGTTTTGATGTGGGTTTCATTAACGTCCCAACAGATTAAGACTGAAGATTGTTTGTACAAGCTTAGCACATCATTTTTAAAGCAAGTTGTAGAATGTAATATTTCATCTGAAGTTGATTGGCTAGATAAGCATATAATAGTTATTTTTTCTATCAAAACAAGAAAAGATTGTGTATTTATAAGATATATGTTGTCAAAAAGACTAAATTACAACAGACTTATGACCTAATCAGTTTTCATCTGTGATTCACAGAGTTAGAGCCTTTCATCTATAGGATGAGTTCTGCTGGGTGGGCAATGTCAGAAATAAAGCGGGCTCTGCAAGGTCGGGGTATATGAAATTGAATAGCAGAAACAAAGCTGATGGGTTAGCATCAGATTAATTTTCTTGGTATCAGGGACAAAGCAAACTCAGGACAGATGGAATTTCCTGTGGTCTGGAGAAACTGGCCCGTGGAGATCTATCTGTTTCCTTAGAGTTTTGGCTTGATTTTGTGACATTTAACCTGAAGTTTCAGTCTGATTGTGTGGTATTGGGACTGAGTGATGTCATTTTGGTTTGCTTTGGTCTGTCAGTCCAAACACCAACTTCTCATATTTTTTTAAATTCAATTTATTTTTGTGGTACTAACAAAGCTAGGGCCTCATACGTGCTAGGCAAGTACCCTACCACTGAGCTGTATTCCCCAGCCATCGTTTTTACTTTTTTTATTTTGAGGCAGGATCTTACTAAGTTGTCCAGACTGCTTTTGAACTCATTCTGTAAGTCATGTGGACTTTGAACTTGGGATTCTCTGCCTCTGCTTTCCCAGAGCTGGAATTCCAGGCCAGTGCCGTTAGGGTAGACCGACTTCCCAACGCTTTTAATAATAACAAAGTTTAAAGACTTTTAAAATTTTTTTATTTTGTTTAACAAGCATCATATTGGAATATTTCATCTGGAAGGAAAAAGTTTATATCCAAAAAGTAGAATTGATCCCTGATCCTAAGGTTATTTATATTTTAGTTTCTTCAGTGAGAAGAATAAGAAAGTAAAATGTTCTCATTCTTGTGAATCAAAGTATTCATGATGGAATGAATGTTGCTGGGTTGGGTTTGGTTTTGCAGTTCTGTGGGTCATGGCCAGGGCCTCAGACATGCTGGGGACGTGCTCCGCCGCTGAGCTGCACCCCGTCACTTAGAGAAGAGAACCGTGCAGTAGGGGAGTCATCCTAAGAAGGCGCGTTCTCAGTTATTAGAACTTATTCCAGATTTGAAAATAGGACTGTAAAGTAATAACCAGAAAGCTACTAGAAGCTGTATAATCCAGGCCTTTTTTCTTTTTCTTTTTCTTTTTCTGTTTTTCACTGAGAAAACCAAGTCCCAGAGAGAGCGGGAGGGTTAAAGAATCCAGGAGATCAAAACTGCAAGTTTCTGCTTGAGTACATCCCCTCCTTGCTTTACTAGGTATTTATTAATAAGGGTTAGGGTGTCCTTTCTGGTTCCAGGTAATATTTGTGGTAACTAGGCTGTGAACAAGAATTAGGAGTCTTGTGTTCAAGTCACTTGATTTAAGAGCTCGCATGTATGATTTTTCTTGGAAATGTTTATGTAGAGATTTTCCTGGCCTAAGAAAATAATGACAGTGCCACAAAACCTTTGCCATTGTCTCAGTCACAAAAAGAAGCAATAGAAACTGCTTAGTATTTTTAACTTTGTGTAGATATTTGGGGGGTCCATTCAGTAGCAAAGACTTTGTTTAAACAAGGTAGGCATGGTAGCATACCTTTGTAATTCCAGCATGTGGGAGGCTGAGGCAGAAGGATTGTGAGTTTGAGGTCAGCCTGAGCTATCTACTGTGTTCCAGGCCAGCCTGGGATACATAGCAAGACTCTGTCTCAAAATCAGTCACTTCAATCAAATGATCAAATTGAATCCACACAAACTGTCTCCTTCCATTAAAAAAAAAAAAGTCAGTAAGCTATGGAGTTTTGGTTTTATATTATAGTTCATCATGCTGTCAGAATAATTCCCTGGCTTGGAATCCTAGAAATCTAAACTATTCTTCCTCTCCTAAAATTGTCACTACATGCGTGAGTGCCCCTTGCATCCTCAAAGAAGAAAGCCTTTTCCCACACCCATTATAAGGTGCCACTTTGCCTTGAGTAACTGCACAGCTGAACACCTCTCCTGTATGACACACAGTCTAAGGGCAACAGTGGACTGAGGTAGAAAGGTGAGGCCCTAGTGTTACAAGCTCATTAGCTCGAGATTGGTGCAGCGTTTATTAACACCGAGGCAACACTCGTGGTAAGTTACGAGGTTTTGAAGCACTGAATTGAGTTGAGGTGGTTGGTGGGCATTATTTCCTTGCAAGTTTTTCCGTTTAGCTTTACCTTTTGTGACAGTGATTCATTCATTTTCCTTCCTTTCTATGCTTTTTTACAAGAAACTCTTACCTCTCTGCATAAAAAGATTCATTTCCACCTTGCACTTGACCAATTTATAAACTACCCTCTAGATTTTGCTGTCAGAAATGTGGGTTTTTCACCTGTTTGGGTGGGTCAGCATGAGAAGGACACCTAATTTAAAAATAACTTTGCTGTGTTTCTCACCTCAGAGTACTATTAATCCTGTAGATGCAGTATACCAACCTAGTCCCTTGGAACCTGTGATCAGCACAATGCCTTCCCAGACTGTCTTACCTCCAGGTATAGTATTGGAACAATGTTCTACAGATTAGTAGATATGGAAAAAAATCTTTATTTGATGATCTTAGATTTTTCTGTGTATTTTGAAAAGTAATAAGTGAGACAATCACAAAAAATAATATAGCTGAAAATAAACTAGAAAACGATGACAGTGTCTTGGTATTGGTGCTTTTGAAGTATGATGAAAGTGGTTTGGTTTTCAGAGGTGGAGGACAACAGACTTATGAAGTCTCAGATTTGTCAGTAGGGTAGAATTGCATGACTCCAGATTTACAGTTCTCTAGAACTCTCGATATGCCTTAATAGTTAAAGGTAATCTGAGAACAATTATATTTAGAATATTCTTTACAACTCTGAACAGTATTCTTTTTAACTATTTTTTAAAAAATATGTGTGTGTGTCTCTGTGAGTATATGTCAACGTGTGTACAGGTCCCCACAGAGGTCAGAAGGAGGCATTGGATCTGCTGGAATTGGAATTGCAGATGGTTGTTGGCCACCATGTGGGTTCTGGGAATCGAACACAGGTCCTCTGCAAGTGCAGCCAGTACTCTTAACACTGGAGCCTTTCCTCCAGCTCCTTTTATTTCTTAAATTTTATTTTTACGTGTATGAGTGTTTTGGCAGCATGTATATAGATGCACCATATGTGTGCAATGACCAAGGAAGCCGGAAGAGAGAGTCAGATCTGTTAGCTGTCATGTGGGTACTGGGAACTGAATCTAGGTCCTCGTCTTTCCACTGAACTTCCTCTCCAGCTCCCAACTCTGAACAGTGTTGATGTTTTATTTGCACTGGATTTTAAGATAACAAGAAAGGAAGGAATATGATTATGATGCGCACTAGTCAGATTACATCTGTATTTTTAAGTGTAGAGCAATAACTGCTATCTAAAGAAAAAAATTAGCAAAAGCCAGGCATGGTGGCTCATACCTGTAATCCTAGTGCTTGGAAGTCTATACAGGAGGATCTCCAAGAGTTCAGGCTAGCCTAGGCTAAGAGTGAGACTCTGACTCAAAAATCCTTAGCATTTAGCTTCCTTGTGTAGTTCTTCATAAAAGATACTTATCATGTGAAATCTTTTATGATTTATTTTACTCCTTAAGAGAATAAGCTTAATGTCACTTAGAGGAATAAAGAGCAGGACCTGACACTATCTCTGATTTTATGTGGTTTGAGTTTTGGAATCACATCATCATCAGAAGCTTTTACTGTTTTTATGGAGCAGTTACCCTGGGCACTGGCCTATCCTGGCTGGTGTGCTAAGTGCTGCACACTTATAAGTAAGAGACTGGGAGGCCATTGAGGAGTGGTAGTGTGAATGTGACTTGTCACCCAAAAATACTGATCTTTAGGATTTTGCATCCCATACAGTTGCAGTTGTTGAGTGTATGTTTGGCTCTTTTTCTAATGTACTTCACATATTCAAATCCAGAACCTGCTCAGTTGTGTAAGTCAGAGCAGCGTCCTTCTTCCCTACCTGTTGGACCTGTGTTAGCTACCTTGGGACCTCACCAGACTCCAACACCAAATAGTACAGGTACAGATTCGTGTTACCTTCACTTCTTGTAATCTCCCATTAAATTTGAGGGTTTTTTTTTTTGGGTACTAATAGGGGAAAGTTGAAGAAATGTAATGGCTGCTTCCACTGAAGAACTTGCACTGAAGATCTTTCTTTTTGGTTCCTACATGAAGTGGGAAATGGTGATTGAACCACACATTTTAGTAATTACAACATAAATTTTAAAAATTGTAGTGCACATTAAGAATTACTCGAGGAATCCTTATTGAATCTTTTCTTAAAAATGAATTTACTCATTTTAGATGTGTAGCTTTCTCATTGTGAGGAATCAGAGAACTGGAATTACCCAGAAAAGAAGCTGAGAGGCCTTGCTGGTGTGCTCCGGCCATTTGCACGTCTTTGCACCGCACCACCAGTGTGTATCTCACTCTTGTTTCTGTCTGAACCTGAACAAAGTCATGTGCTTCTGTGATTGGCTCTTTTCCTCTAAGAGAGGACATTTTGAGAGCTTTCTGTGGCTACCTAATTAGGTCAGCAACATTCTTTTTATAGCTGCCTGGGTGGGTCTTGCCTGTATTTCCGCTGATGAACACTTGAGTAGTTCCAGTTTTTTCTTGGTGGGGCAGTACTTGAGTGATAATACCTTTGGCACATGTGTACTTTTTAGGAGACACATATTAGTCACATTTTTGCCAATTTTAAAGGCATTAAATACTTTATTTAATTTATATTTTATTTATTTAGAATTATGGCTTTTATTTTTTCTCCAATGTATGGTGCCTCTCTCAGTGTTAGACACTAGATTTATTTCTTGTTTTAAAATGAATTAAATTTGCGTTGTGTTAACTGTAGAGCCAAACTCAAGGAAGTGCAATTACTACTTTGGGTCCTGTTAAACCAAGAGGCCCAGACTAGAAGCCCTAGTGAGAAGGTAGGACCTTAGTCTCTTTCCATGGTAGCACTTTTTCTGTGTGACAATGAAAAGTCACCATGACTTTAGCCCATTTAAAGTGTTGAAGTAGTAAGGCTGATGTGGTCACCTTGTTCTTCAGTATTTAGCAGCCTGGATTAATACCGTCCAAACTTTGAAAGAAAACTGAGTCAACAATGGTTCTTTTACCTAGATCTCTTGGGAAATGCGAATAATCTATTTAAATAATGAGTTGGGATTTTATGGCTGACGTCTGTGTTTCACAGAGTATGTCACATCTTACGATTTTTAAAAATAGGCACACAAGCTGGGTGTGGTGGCACACGCCTTTAATCCCAGCACTCGGGAGGCAGAGGCAGGGAGATCTCTGTGAGTTCAAGACCAGCCTGGTCTAAATAGTCAGTTCCAGGCCAGCTGGGGCTACAGGGAGACTCTGTCTCAAAAAGGCAAACAAACAAAAACCAAAATAAAGGCATCCATAGCTGGGTAGAGTAGCACACAACTGTGACTCCAGCATTTGGGAGACTGAGGCAGGAGGATCCCTGCAGGTTTAAAGCAGCCAGGTCCATATAGTGAACTCTAGGCCAGCCACGGGTAGGTAGTGAGGGACTTTGTCTCATAAACCAAAAAAAAAAAAAAAAAAAAAAGCAGGAAAGCAAACAAAACACCTATGAGTTTCGTTTACTTTTTTTGTGTTCCAAATGCTCTAAACATGTTAGAATTGTTAAGTTATCAAGAGTTCTTCTCTGCTTAGAATTATATAAAACTGGTTATTGAGTGAAAATGTAAGGGACTTTTTTGTATGTGCATTTACAGATTATGTTCAGATGACAAGGATTAGCTTGTGAAAATTATTTCTGAAGATTTTTCATGTAGAGATAGAGTTAAGGAAAATTTAAAAATTAAATCAGTATATGACTTCTGTCGTGAGTTTTCATCTTCCCTGTTTTCTCCACCTTTCTTTTCTGCCCCTCTTCAGTGTAGGAGAGAAATAGGGATCAATCCCCATGTTGAAGCCTCGGGCCTTCCTTTTGCAGTTCTCTTTCAAACTCATTCTCTTCTTACATTTCAGTTGTATGGTTACCTGGAATATTTACTTGTTACTTCATTATTTGTGATTTCTGGTCTGTTTTTCCTCTTCCAGGACGAGTTTCTACAATTGAGGAACTAAGAAAGTGTAGTTATTTTGTAAGGCAAGTTACCCTAAAGTCTTGCCTTTTAGGGAGCAAAATGTTCTCTTCCAAAGGGATATTTATGAGCATAGTAACAAAGCATGCTAATTGAGTTACTCTTAACTACTGAACCCAGATACAGGAATGGTCTACATATCCGCAGATCGATAGACAGATCAATAGATAGATACATGTTTATTCCTTTTTGCTGCTGTCTTCATTGTCCTTGGCTTTTGATTGCCAGCAGGAGCACCGGCTTAACTTTAGTCTCTCTACCGGGTTTCTGTAATAGTTTAGTCATAAATTACATGATCGTCCTTAGACATTGAGTAAATCAGTCCCAGTACTTTGATGCTTTTTGTCTTGCTTTATTACTGAACAGGGTACCAAATAGTCATCTCAGAGATTAGATGGTAATCCTCTTTCTCAGTTCTCCACAAATTCTCATTTCTTTGGTTAGTCTTGGGTAACAGAAAAAATGTTCTTTTCTGCATTCTTCCCATAGTGGCTTTCAGTTTTCTCTTTGCTCCAAGCCAGATGCACCTAACTTAGTCTTAGGTAGAAAAGAATAAGGAACTTGAGTGGTAGGTGCCCAGAGCTCTGTATAGATCTTTTCTGTTTTCCATAGGAATGCCATGAAAAATGAATATGAGTGTGGTACCCCAAACAGTATCTAACATTCATGCAGTCCTGGTATTGTTCTGACTTTGCATTTCCATTGGCTTTAGGTATCTGTTCAGTACCTATTGGTGCTCTCTGTTGTTAAGATCCAACACCAACACTTGCATGATCAAAAGAACTCCTTTTCGGTTTTTTGGTCTTTTTTTTCAGACAGGATCTCTGTAGCCGGCCTGAACTCACTGTGTGGACCAGGCCTGGGCCTTGAAAGTGCTGGGATTAGGGATGCATCACTGCTCCCAGCGAAGAGCTCCTATAATTTAACCTAAAGATGGGTTAATTACACAGTGGAGATACAGAATTTTCTTCATTTATTTAAAAGGCCGTGTCTGGGTTGGGAGTGTTACTACTCAATAGTAGAACATTTTTCTAGTGTGTGCGAACCCTTAGGATCAGTCTCCAGTACCACAAAGACAAAAGATAAAAAGTCTGTGTTCCTGTCCTATATGCCTTTTTTTCATTGTCTACTTTAAATGTTTATTTTTCTTACAAATAGAGACTTGGTCTATTTAATCAAACTCTCTTTAAAAAGGTCTGCTATGGTCCCATTTTCGTAATCACTAACATTTTCCCTAATTTAAAATTTTTAACTTTCTAGGCAGTGGGAATTCACCACCAAGTAGCAGTCTAACGTCTCCAAGCCATGTCAACTTGTCTCCAAACACAGTCCCAGAGTTCTCTTATTCAAGCAGTGAGGATGAATTCTATGATGCTGATGAATTCCATCAAAGTGGCTCATCCCCAAAGCGCTTAATAGAGTAAGTATGCAAGTACTGTATGTATTCAGATGGCTCCTGGTTTTTAAAAGTGTGCTCCTGAGACTGCTGATAATGACATACTTGCCTTAAAAAGTCTGTTAAAGACAACTTAGTTCTGTTGACTTATTGAGCAAGGTCAGTTCTGTGACAGTTCTGACTTTTACAAATGGAATAAATAGCATTAATCCTAGTAATGTGCTTGTACTGTTAAGTCAGCTCTGAATATTTCTATAGCACCATCACCATCAGGAGAAGATGTGCTTAGAAGTGAGTGACCTGTGAAACAGTGAACAGTAGAGTCACCGTTTCATATTTTGTACTAGAGTGGCGATATTTAACAGTATTTAATCCAGGGAGTTGCACTAGGTGGAGGAATGATAGAAAAGTTATTTTTAAAAAGTCCCTGCCCTCAGATAACTTAGTTTGTTGGGGGTATAGACAGGTATATACATAATCCACGGTATATATGTGGTGTCTTGTCCATTAGTACTGTTATAAACTAGGAGCTTATAAATAATAGGTTTGAGGACTGGAGAGATGGCTCAGTGGTTAAGAGCACTGGCTGCTCTTGCAGAGGACCTGGTTTGATTCCCATCACCTGGCAGCTAACTGTCCATACTCCAGTTCCAAGGAATCTGACACCTTCTTCAGACATCCATGGACATTGCACAACATGGGTGCACTTACATACATGCAGGCAATACACTCATAGACATAAAATAAAAATAGTAATTTTTTTTTTTTTACAATACGTTTTCGTTCCTCACAGTTGAAGCCATACAGAATCTGGGCGCTGGCGGATATGTGTTGGTAGAAGGCTTGCTCTCTGGTTCATAGACACCTTCTAGTTGCATCCCCATGCAGTGGAAGAGCAAGGCAGCTCTCTGGGCCTCTAATCCAGTGCATGAAGGTGTCACCTCGTGACTTGTTTGCCAGTCAAGGACTGCACCTCTTGATGCTGGTGATTTAAGTTTCAACACAGGAATTGAGGAAGGACACAAATGCTCATACGATAGCGTATGGTAAAGCTATGCACAGGAAGCCAAGGTTCCATATGAGGCCTTGAGCTGGGGGAGGATTTCCAGAGGAAGAAGAGGATGTGAGCCTAAGATGCAGGAGGATGGAGATGAGGATGAGGAATGGGCAGGCATGGCGGTGGACTACCTGCCAGTCAGAGACGGAAGCTCTTTGTGATGCCTTAGCAAGCAGTCCTGTCAGAAGAAGGCAGCACGGCCTCTAGGACTGTCCTCTCAGGTTCCTTTGGGTTGTTTGTTTTATTGAGGGATAAAGCTGATACTGTTAGATGAACATCTGTGAGCTTCAAACCATGGTCAGAGCCAAAATCATAGCATATCCATTTCGAAAGTTTCCTTGTGTCCCTTTGTCTGTTCTTCCTCCCACTGCTTTTCTTCATCCACAAGCAACCTCGGATCTCATTTCTGTAACGATATTATTTTTTTCATAGAATAGTAGGACAGGGTGTAGCTCGGGGTACAGTGCATGCCCAGCGCACATGAAGCCCAGCCCCGGGGGTGGGGCAAGAAGCTTTAAGTTGAACAAAACCAAAAAATACATATAATGTCCATATTAGTGGAGTCTTGCAGTGTGCACTTTTGCCTCCTTTTGTGAAGCATAATTACATTGAGAGTCAGTTGTGTTGTGGTGTATTTATTTATCAACAGTTCATTGCGTTTTATTGTTGGGCAATGCTCTATTGTATGTCAGTACAACACTATATTATTCATTTATTGATGGGCTTTTAAACTGTTATCAGGTTTTGGTTGTTATAAATAAAGCTATTGTGAACATCTCTCATCACCCCTTCCCCTCCAAAAAGGCACAGAGGAAAAGGGTGCTTGGTCTGTCGGGAGTTGTAAGTAGTTCGGCGTGACTGAGGATAAGGATTGCTGGGTTTTGTTTAACGTTTAGGAATTTTGAACATTTTCTCATGAGAGATGGCAGTTGCTGGCCAAGTGTGCATTTTATGTAAATTTGTTCCCCAAACTGTGTAGAATTGAATAGGAGATGGGGGCCATGTGGATTATGGGTAGAAGATTAACCCAAACCTGATAACTAAGAAGGGTAGGAGACCTGACCTAAGGCGGTAGCCTAAGGGATGGAAAGGTGTGCGTGGACTCCATAGGTCCTTAGCAGTTGGGAGTTTGCCAATCTTGATGGTAAGTTTTCCTTTATTATAAAATATTTGACCTATTTTACTTCACCAGATAAAAGTTAGGTAACATTATACATAAAAGGTTTTAATTGCCATTTATTAATTAATTAAAAGTCAGCCTTTAACAGTGTACAGGTTGCTATGGTTAAGATTTCCAGATTCTGGAATCTCAGAAACAATGAGTTCTGAATCTATTGTGTGACCTTGGTCAACTGATCCTGTGTAATCCTCAGTTTCCTTATTAGTAAAATGAGGTCTAATATTCATCCTGTAGCCCACATCAGCCTTAGCTCATGGGAATATTCCTGCCTCAGCCTCTCCAGTGCTGGGACTAGAGGTGAATGTCACCATGCTGGCTTAATTTTCATTCTTAATGTTGCATATTGTGTCGTAAACTATTCAGAAATTATCAGCAGTTTGCTAATAGAAATTTAAGTTTATAAAAGTTTATAATAATGTCAAAAGAAAATAAGCATTTAGAAGAAAATTCCAAAGTTAAAGATTGATATTTGAAAGTTTCAGCCCTAGTTTTCTATTGAAACAGACTCTTAAATCAACAGTTCCTATTTTTTCTATTACCTTGTATTTATGTATTTGTGTGTGCATGCATGACTGGTCCTCCCCTTCCACAACATGGGTCCCAGGGACGGAACTCAGATCGTCAGATTGTATTTATGTATTTGTGTGTGCATGCATGAGTGGGCCTCCCCTTCCACAACATGGGTCCCAGGGATGGAACTCAGATCGTCAGATTGTATTTATGTATCTGTGTGTGCATGCATGAGTGGGCCTCCCCTTCCACAACATGGGTCCCAGGGATGGAACTCAGATCGTCAGATTGTATTTATGTATCTGTGTGTGCATGCATGAGTGGGCCTCCCCTTCCACAACGTGGGTCCCAGGGATGGAACTCAGATCGTCAGGCAGCAAGTACCTGTACCCTGAGCCTTTCTGCCAGCCTAGCATTAGCTTTTCTTTCAAACAAAACATGACTGAAAATCTTTTTGCTAATCAATGATTCACCTATCTGTGCTCCAGAAGCATCTGAGTATGTTCAATAAAAACTTGATTAGCACATGATTATCTCCTTAAAACATCACCAGTAGTCTCTGGCCCCAGTGTAAGGGCACTCCTGAAATTCCAGGAGGCATGCTCCGCAGTCATCGGTGGGTGGGATCCTGGGCTTTCCCATTCCTTCCTCTTTTTGGCTTCCTTCTCTTTTTTTTCTCTGTACCTTACCCCATAAAACACATTTCACAAACCTACCGTTTGACGGGACTGGAGAGGTAGCTCATCGGTTAAGAGCATTGGCTGCTCTTGCAGAGGACTTGGGTTCAATTCCCAGCATCCACATAGCAGCTAACAACCATCTATAACTCCAGTTCCAGGGGATCCAATGTCCTGTTCTGACCTCCATGGGCATTGCACAACACAGGTACATCTACCTACATGCAGGCAATACACTCATACACATAAAGTGTATACACATAAGGTGTGCACCATGCCCAGCTTACTTAGGATCTTGCATTTAAAATCTAGATTGCAAATAATACTGTCTTGTACAGGTATATGCTGTTGTGACTTAGTAATAGGCCGTAAATTCTTTGTTCTGAATGAGGTAGATCGTAGAATGGCCGAAAATGTATGCCATGGTTTTGGTTTTTGTTAACATTTTGAGTTTTCTTGTGTATTTCATGTGGCTCAGAACTGATTTGTTGTAACCATTATTAAAGGGAAAAGGCACAAGATAGATTGAACCTTTGGAATTTCATCTAAATAAAATACATGTTTTATAGTATTTGAGGTTTTTAGGTCAGTTGATTTAAAAGATTGATCCAGTTTTGATGAACTATCAAAGAGCCATACCTTTTGAAAATAATTTTCATGCAATTCTTTCAATGTAAAGGTAATTTGATTTCTCTTACCTGAGTCTTTTATTTATTTACACCATTAGCTTATTAAAATTGATGAGGTAGACTTGTAGTACCTTATGATATATACTAATAAACTATCAAAAAGTAATGTATAATTACCTAAAGATTTTTGGAAAATGGATTAAAACAAGGTAACCTGGGCAAACCATTCTTAAATTAGAATGCATGAATCCAGGTTTTTGGTGCTTCAATCTAAGCAAAGCCCAGAGAAGTTTTAGGGCAGTGAAAGTGTGTGCTGTGCATGTCATCTTTTATTTATCTCACAAACCCATAGGGTACATCCATCAGGAGTGAGCCTAAGCTGTGGTCTTGGGGTGATCACGTAAAACCAACAGTCGGAGCCATGGCACCCCCTACGGGAGTGGCAGTGGCAGTCGGCATGCCCACGCAGACGGGGCACCTGGGAATTCCGCACTTCCTGCTCCGTTCTGCTGTCAACTAAAACTGCCTGGAAAGCAGTTCATTAATTTTTTTAAAGATCAAAAGAAGATAACAAGAATAAACTATTTAAATAGAATATAGAATATGCTTTATACATGTAGATCTATAGTAAGACTAGGATTATATAGTATTTATAAGCACTTTTAGTATGAGAAATTTGTTTTTATCTTTTCATACTTCAAGTAATTGCTCGATTGTTTATATGTAAATACTTGGGTAAATTATTACAGATACAATTTAAGCTTTCTTAAACCTGCTCATAAAGCCAGTTGCTGTAAGTTTATTTGTAAAATAATATGCTTTTTTGTTTTATGATTTCAGTCACTTTTTAAATACTGGATAAAGTGTTAAAACCTACTGTGAACTTTTCTCAAAGGATCTCAAAAAATAAAGATGTCTGAGATTTTGTAATGGACTATATTGCCTTTTTAAAACAAAAACAAAAACATATCTCACCACTCTGTAACCCAACCTGGCCTCAAACTCACAGCAATTCTCCTGCCTCAGCTTCCTAAGTACTAAGATTACAGATGTGATCCACAGCTCCCAACTTGACTGATGCCATTTTTTGAGGAAGTTGCCAGTAATTGTGACACATCTACATGTACACAAAGTAATGTCAGAAATTCCCACTGTAGTTTTAAATTTGGATCTAACAGCAGAATCTCACTAACTTGATGGTCCCCCTGCTTTGCCTTCAACCTGGCTTGAGCACAGCCTCTCAGGAAAGCACACCTTGTCGTCCGACCTCAGGCCTCAGTGCTGGAATGCGGGTAACAGGGAGGAAGGTAGAAAGCTAGCAGATCGCAGGAGTCTGATTTGTTTCTGCTGTCTGCCTGTATATCTGTTTTCAAGCAGATTGTAGAGTAACATTTGCATTCCGTGTTGCTTTCTTTAGCTTAAAAAGTTGGTTGATTTCTTTATTTTTCTTTATTTTTTATTCAGTTCTTCTGGATCTGCCTCAGTCTTGACACACAGCAGCTCCGGAAATAGCCTAAAGCGCCCAGACACCACAGAGTCCCTGAGTTCCTCCATGTCCAACGGAGCAAGTGGTGCTGGTAAGGGACCTTTGGGAACTTGCTTTTTCTTAGAAATATTTGCAATACTGGGAGCAACACAATTGACCCAATCTCAAACCAGTCTAAAATGATTGTTCTGTTTTAGATCTTTTTGATTCACATGACGATAGAGATGATGATGGGGAGGCGGGGTCAGTGGAAGAGCATAAGAGTGTTATCATGCATCTTTTATCACAAGTCAGACTTGGAATGGATCTTACAAAGGTAAGAACCAAATTTGGCATTTGACCAAGGTCTTCCTGTTATCTGTGGGTTGCCAGTGATTAGGTGGTGAAGCTTATAGAAATAGACAATGATAGAGCTTGTGTTTAGCCATGTGATTTCTCTAATGAGTAAATTGAAAATCTTTATAGATGAATGAAATCAATTAAGCTAAAGCTATCTCAGAGATGATAGTGTATGGGTTGTAAGGGTTAAAAATTGAATTTTATTTGTATCAAATAAGAAATTGTACTGTGCTGGGTTAGTAGTTTAGGCAAGGCACACTGTTGTGTGCACAGAATCAAAAGGAGCAGAGTTCAGACCTTGGAGTGAGACAACATGTATGTGCGTCCTACCTCTGCAGCGCTCAGTCCTGCCGGTCCTCACCACGCCCTCCTCTGTAGCCATGTAGGGACTGCTTCATTCTACAGAATTGCAAGACGGTGTAAATGTGAAATTGTATTATATGTGTTAAGTCATATAGTGGTGGGAATCTTTGAACTTAAACTTAACTCTTCCCGCAATTGCCTTTGTCACGAAGACTTGAGTTCTTGTAGTTTTCATACTGACTGACTGAGGATTTGGGCTCTACATAGTTTAGAAAGTTACTTAAATTAGGATTTTCACCTTTGCTATGATACAGCTAACTCCACTTCTTTAGTCTGTTGGCAGTGAGCCTTATTTTGATTTTGAATTGAAAGAGCTATGTAAGTAAAGTAATCCAGTCTTTCAGTACGCTCACGTGTCACTTGACTACAGGGTCATTGTTTGGGTGATGCATTAGGCGGTTTCTGCCATTTTGTGAACATCTCAGAGTGCACCTGTGCAAATCTAGAGGACACAGTCTGCTACGGACCTGGACCATATTGTAATTTTGTGGGACTATTGTCCTATATTCTAGTCCATCTTTTACCAGTTATATGGCCCGTGACTATTAAAAATAAAACGACAACAAAACATTTTTTTCCCAAACCCAATAGTAAAACACATTGAGTCACACAGCCCAGCATAGCTGTGAGAGCCCAGGAGGTAGAAGAGCTGCAGGTGTTAAGGACTGCTCAGGAACCATTAGGTCGTAACTGCTGCCCTGTGCCTTGTTTGGAATGACCTGATTTTTCACCCTTCTCCTGAATTTCACTGGCCAGAGTCAGACATGAAACCACACATGGTATGGTATGGTCCCTGTAGTAAGGGAAGGTAGTGAATGGCTTGGATTAGTCAGCAGCCATCCTTTGTCACTTGAGGAAGGGCTAAGTCAAGATAGAGACAAGAATTAGAGTTCGTTTAGGGCTGAAGCCAGTGGTTAGACCAACAACCAAAAACACCCACCACAACCAGGCTTGTAATTCTTATCTGTCATCCTTTTTCCTTCCTGATAACCCATCAATGTGGATAGTCTGTAATCACTAAAAACTTGTCTTTTGAATGATATTATAATAACTTTTTTTTAACTGAGCATGGTAAGAAATTAACTATTTTAGAAATCGTGGTTGGCAAAAATAAATGCCTAATTATTAACCGTTCCTGAGTATAACTACGATGACTGAAATTTTTATCTTATTCTATTTCTAAAGATTTTTTTTTTCCAGATTCTTTCCTCAAACGGTTTATTTTTCAGATACCTTTTAGAAGTTACATTACATCAAATATATCTTTCTTCACACCCCAAGTAAAGCAGGGTATGTAATTATCCTCCTATCAGGGCTTAGAGAAGTTGAGTTTATTTTCTAGGGCCTTCTCAAAGCTAGAAAGTGTCAAATCTCATGATTAAACACAGGTTCAAACAGCCAAACCCAGCTCATTCTCATTGCTGACACTGGCGCATGCTCAGATGATGTTAAAATACTGACAATGTTGAGCCAGGCAGTGGGGCACGCCTTGAATCCCAGCACTCAGGAGACAGGCAGATGGATCTTTGTGGCATTCAAGGCTAACATGGTCTACATAGTGAGTTCTAGGCTAGCCAGCACTATACAGAGAGACTTTGTCTTAAAAAACAACCAATAAAAATGAGAATACTCAGAAAATTTATAAGTAGGGATTTTTTCCTATAATTACAAATGAAAGAGAATATTTTTAGAGCTGTTGGCAGCATTTTCTCTCCTTGCCAATGATTCCCTTCCTTTGTCCATTTTCTATTCAAGGAGTGATTTTTTTCTTAATTTTTTAAGAGCTGTTTATAAATTAAAAGTATTTATCCTTGTCTTGTTCTTTTAGCTTTCCTACTTGGTAGTTGATACTTCATGAGTTGTTCAAAGTGGTAGAAACTTAAACCGTGTGTGTGTGTGTGTGTGTGTGTGTGTGTGTGTGTGTATGCGCGCGTGCGCGCGCGCCTGTAGATACATGCTTTCTTACCAACCTAGCTGTATTTGGATTCTGAATGTGTGTGTGTGTGTGTGTGTGTGTGTGTCCGTGTGTGTGTGTGTGTGTGTGTGTGTTACTGTCTGCTCTCCTCAGCCATCTTCATGTCTTCTTCTTCTTCTGCTCTGTCTATCATAATCTCAAGTCATGTCTGAGGAACACGTCAATGAATTCTCAGTTCTTCCCTCATTCTGGTTCCCCAAACAGAATATAATCTTCACAGCTGGACTCCCAAGGTTACTTTATGTCTTAAGTGATATTTGTCACATTCCAGTTAAATTTTAAATGATGGTGATATTCTAGGATCTTTGCTTCCTCTACAGCTTTTACTACAAGGTCGATAGTGGATATTTAGTAATTCCAAATTTAAATGAAGTTATTGCTTACTCTGGTATTTTACTTCCTTGATGAGTAATTAATAACCTGGTAGACATTTCAAAAAGCATTTTCTATTCCCTAATAGAATTCTTCCTTTTTTTGTTAATCTTCATCTCTCATTTCTTCCCATGCTCCAGTTTCCTATTTTACTTTCCTTTGTCACATTTGCAGCCCTTAAATATCATGGGTTTGGAACTAAAGAGATGGCTCCATGGTCAAGGTCACTGACTGTTCTTACAGGGGACCCAGGTTCAGTTCCCAGCACCCACATGGTTGCTAGCAATGGTCCATGACTCCAGTTCCAGGGGATAAGACACCCTCTTCTGGTCTACATGGGCATTGCGTGCACATGGTGCACTTACATACTTAGAGGCAAAAACACTGATACACTTGAAAGAAAAATAAAAACGTTCTTTAAAACTTCTTGGACTCATTTTCACAGTAAAAAGAATTCATTGACTCTCAGTCTTTATTTTCTTCCTTTTGTTTATTCCTTGAATTCCAAGCTCTGGGATTATAGGCACATACCACTCAATTCAATTTAGTTAATTAAATTTTGTACTGTGTAAAGAGATGACAAGTGTGAATAAAGAATGGTTCTTGCCTTCCTAGGAGCTCATTGTATATTTGAGGATAGAATAGTATGAGTAGATACATTTTTATATCTGCTTCATGGTTAAGGAGCAGCAGTGAGGACGTACACCAAGACTCCCCACCTCCTGTCCCGCCCATGCCAGTTTTCATTACACATTGGTAATAGAGCAGTTTGAAAGTTTCGCTTTCTAGCTGAGCTTTGTTTTTCTCCACTGAAAAAAACAGAAATGATGTCTTTGTTATATGGCTATTGTGCAGATTTTGTATATATACAATGCCCCAGTAGACAGAAAGGTACCAGAGAATTGTTGGTGAGTAGTTTGTTGCTGTTACACTTAGGAGACAGAGAGCTTACACAGAAGAACATCTAAACATTTAAAACTTCCCTCTGTTCTGTATTGTGCAAGTCAATGAGTGTTTCTGAATCCTTGGGAAGCAGTTATTTGAAGCCTAAGTAGGCAAGATGTGGTGGGTGTAACCGTGCTTGAAATGAGTACCTTTCAGCAATTTAGAAATCTGTTTATCATGGAATTTGATCCTCAGGAGTCAAATGTGTGTGTTTTACAGGTAGTTCTTCCAACATTTATTCTTGAAAGAAGATCTCTTTTAGAAATGTATGCAGACTTTTTTGCACATCCGGACCTATTTGTGAGGTATTTGACTGAACACAGTAGTTTGTAATTTTTTAATATGTTTAGTAATAGCTTCCTGCCCCGGTTGCATAGCTGGATTCCTTCTCATTCCTTCAAGCATTTGGGGTTAAAAGTGGTACTGAAAATTGCGTTAATATTGTAAGGGTAGGGTATATGGTAGAGATGTTATATTGCGTTAATATTGTAAGGTCTAGGTTATATGGTAGAGATGTTATTGGGCAATCAAGTCAATCACTTAAAAGAGTCCTTAAAAGCCTGTGATAAGCAACCAATATTTAAAAGGCCAAAAGCTATAAGCTTACTCGATTCAGACATTGGAAACCACTGTTAATTTATTTGAACTTGTGTTCTGATGAAATTCATTAAATTTCATATAGGAAATCTTTCTAAAACACCTATTGTTTGTTAGGAACTGAAGAAAGAAAAAGTTTGAGAGTCTGATTATGGACTGTACCATAAATCTTACAGTGTAGCAGCTGTGCACACGTGAAGTATGACATAAAGTGCAGTTAGCTGTGCACACGTGAAGTATGACATAAAGTGCAGTTAGCTGTGCACACGTGAAGTATGACATAAAGTGCAGTTAGCTGTGCACACGTGAAGTATGACATAAAGTGCAGTTAGCTGTGCACACGTGAAGTATGACATAAAGTGCAGTTAGCTGTGCACACGTGAAGTATGACATAAAGTGCAGTTAGCTGTGCACACGTGAAGTATGACATAAAGTGCAGTTAGCTGTGCATAGGGAGTAGACGTCCTGTCCAAGGAGACGGGTTTACAGAGCTCCCTTCAAACTGCTCTTGTCGGGGTAGGAAATGTCCTAGTCGTGTTCTTGATTGTAGCCTTTTTCTTAAAGGATTATACTTTACTGAAGCAAATCACTGGGGTTTCATAGCAGATGGGTACACTGGTTAGACACACACACACACACACACACAGAACTTTGAGGATTTAAGAGATCATATAACCAGCTTTTAAAGTGCAGAAATTCAAGTAAATATGTTAGTGTTAAAATTAATAGAAAATTTAACAAATAAGCTTTTATTGACAATATGTTTGGATAAAAATGGAAATTAGCAGTTGCTTATTTTAATATTTAAGATAGTTTTTATTTATGGAAATTTAAAGTTTATTTTCCTTAGAATAAACCAATTTAGAAATACAAAGACACAGCTAAAATGTGAATAAATCAGATAAAATAGAATACTAAAAACAAGATTAATTCTGAAAAAAAGAAGAAGAAATAATAGAACCAGAAACAAAGGGGCATGTAGAAAACAAATACCAACTTAAACTCCTTTATGTCAGTAATCACACTGAATGTAAGTAGAATATACCCTCCATTTATAAGACCAGCAATTGTCAGCATAGATAAAAAAAAGCAAAAATGTATCTTAGGCTATTTGAAAAGAAGAAGTTTTAAATACAGTAATACTTCTGGTTAAAAGTGAAAGGCTGGGGCTGGTGGTGTCGCTCAGTTGCAGAGTACTTGCCTAGCAATGTGTGAGGCCCTGGGTTTGAACTCCAATATTGCAAATACTCCAATAAAAAAGTAAGAAGATAAAAATACATTATTCTGAAGACTTGGAAGACTGCTTTGCAGATGATAGTGCTTACTGCACAAGCATGAGGACCTGAGTTCAAATCCCTAGCATCCACGTAAAGCAGGGCACGGTACCCAGTGCTGTGGGGAGCGGAGAAGGGGGGCCTCTGGTGCTTGCCGGCCCTCCTCTGACCTCTGTGAGAATACACGAGTGTACATACCTTCACTCTCACACCACACACATACACTTTCAGACACCAGAAAGAGGAAGAACACACTATGCAAAACATTAAGCACAACAAAGCTGGTGTAGCTGGATGACTGGAAAGGAGCAAAGGAGTCTGGAGCTGAAGGAGGTGGAGACAGAAGCATTGCTGCAAGCTGGAGACCAGCCTGGAGCACACCGTAAGGTCCAAGCCGGAGAGAACCTGGCTCCGAGAGAGGAAGTGTAACTGGTGACAAACAGGGACAGTTTGTAATGATGAAAGGAAGAATTTATCAAGAAAAAGAAAAAATAATGCTTCTAAATTGTGTATTAAAATGTCTTTCAACTCAGCTTCAAGATACATGCAGCAGCAGTTTAGTAGTAGAATGCTCATCTATAATGTGTGATCCCCAACACCATCAAAAACACTGCAGGGAGGAATCAAGTCGGGTCTACCAGTTCCTTCCTCTAGAACTTACTGAAGAGCAGCCCCTCACACTCTGCCCAAGAAAATCAGTAGGCCTACAGAATGTCTGAACAGATTTAAATAATTACAATTGCGTAATATATTTTTTGACCACAGAAGAATTAACTAGCTGGGTGTGGTGGCACATGCCTATAATCCCAGTCCTTGGAAGGCCTAGGCAGGAAAAGGCCAATCTAGCCACAAGAGCAAGACTTGTCTCAAAACCCAAAAACCTGGTGACACAGGATATAGGAAATCTCTGTAGAAATGAAATTCTGGATTAAGCAAAAATGGTTTATGGCATTAGAAACTAGAGGCAGGGTTTGCCTCAGGAGAGAAGTGGAGCTTGCCAAGGGAGCTGGAAAAGCTTTTTGGAGCCATAGAAATGTTCTGTGTAATGATTGGGTAAATGCATGTAGACATTTGCCAGCTTCTTGTAACCAAACACTTTTAAAAAGTCAATGACTTTAATTACATTGTTCCTCAATTTTAAATGGAGTCGGTGTCTGTAGTATCATCTGCCATGGCTCAAGTAGATGCTGCATCAGCCTGCATCAGGTGGAAAGTTGAGTATCACACTTTCTGTTTTCCTCTTCCAGCATCAGTGACCAGAAGGATCCCAGGGATCGAATGGTTCAGGTTGTGAAATGGTACCTCTCAGCCTTCCATGCAGGAAGGAAAGGATCAGTGGCTAAAAAGCCGTACAATCCTATTTTGGGTGAGATCTTTCAGTGTCATTGGACATTGCCAAATGATACTGAAGAGAACACAGTAAGTTCTGCATAACATGTTTTTTATTTATTCATTTTTATTTACTGTGTTTATATCTATGTCTCTGGTAAATATGGACAAGTGTGTGTCACAGCCTTATGTGTGGGGATCAGAAGACATCTCTCGGGAATCGGTTCTCTTCTTCCACCATGCAGGTTTCAAGGACTGGACTCAGGTCATCAGGCTTGGCAGCAGGCCTCTTTTATGACAGTCTTACCAAACCGTGTGCCGTCTGTGCAGTCTGTGTTGCGGTTTGATTGCTTCACACTCTTTACTGACTTAAGATTGATGTTATTCAGGATCAGATGATGATGAAGACAGTGGTCTTAAGATGCACACCATCCAAAGAACATTTTAGATGAGCATATTTTGAACATGGTGCTAGAGGGGGACTGGAGAGATGGCTCACTGGTTAAGAGCCCTGGCTGCTCTTGCAGAGGATGTGGGTTTGGTTCTCAGCATCCATATGGCAGCTAACAACCGCCTGTAACTCTAGTTCCAGGGGATCAGACGCCCCCATCTGTTCGTGGACATCACACGACACAGGTGCACTTACATGCAGGCAAACATTTATAAACATGAAAATAATTTTTAAAAGAAAGAAAATGGTGAGAGGACGAGAGTGGTATGACTTGAGGGTGGGCATCAGGAAGTACACCAGCTAGGTGTGGTGGCACATGCCTTTGTCCCAGCACTCAGGAGCCAGAGGCAGGCGATCTGCTGTGAGTTCAAGGCCACACTAGTCTGTGTAATAAGTTCCAGATCAGCAGCTGAGTACACAGTGGGACCTGTCTCATACAGGAAAAAAATCAGTTGGAAACTTGTTAGGATCTGTGCATAGGTGCATAGGTCTACATTAGGGTATACTTACCTGATGCGGCAGGAGCTAAGCGAGACTTCTGCTCACCACAGCCTCCTTTCCTTCGAGGCATACATTTATTTGCCTCTGTGTTTGTGTTCAGGTGGGGCATTGTGATTATTTCTGCCCCACAACTTATGAATGACAGTTACATTTCTGCACTGGAGCATTTAGTTTGTGTGGGACTCTACAGCATTCTTTTCTTTGCTGTGGTAACTGAGGAGCCTTGTTTGTCAGGCTGTGTGCTGCCAGAATAGTGTAAATTTCTTCAGCTTAAGCCCCAACTGAATTTTTAGAACAGAGCATTCTATCAACCCTTGTATACCAAATGGTAATTTTATGGCTTGTCAGGGTATCATTTTTGCTTTGAAAAGATCATTATAATGATTTTGTAAAAAACAGATTTAGAGCCATAACTCTCAAAAAGTTAATATTCCAGAAGAGGGGGCTGTTTCTGGCTGCATTTCAGAGGTAGATCGGGGACTTCAGGAAAAGGAGACACGGGTGAGTCCTCTCGTGTGGACTGCAGCAGTCAGTAGTGTGATTGCTGGTAAGGAGTGGTCAGGCCTGGGGAGGGGAAAAATGAAAGCTCTAATTTGAAATTAGTATGAGGAGCTTTCTTCTGGTTTCTGAGAAAAAATTTGGAGGGGCTCACATTATGCCGAGGGTGTGGAGGTCAGAAGACAACTTTGTGGAGTTAATTCTCTCTACATGAGTTCGGGGAATTGAACTCGGGTTAGCCAAGCTTTCGTGACAAGTACTTTTGCCCACTGAGCTATCTTGCCAGTCCTAGGACTGTGATATTTGAATTTGGTTTAAAGACAGCAAACAGCAAGAAATAATCAAATCCATGTTGAAAGGCTTCTAGGGATGGAATAGGAAAAGCCCACAGTGCCTGACTCAGAATGATCTTTCAGCAAGTGTGATTCCCCATTCCCATTTCCAAGAGACACATTAATATGTGGTCCTTATAAAAGACAAAGGCAGTAGTTTTTGTTCCTGTTCATTATATACAGATGTTATCTGTGCCAGGCCTGGTTTTGGAGCCTGTCTCAAATTAGGCACATACATAAAGCCTTAAAGAATTTTAGTGTAGTCAGAGAAACTACAAAACCTAATTGCAATAGTGCAGTTAAGTACCAGAATCTCTGTGTGTGTTCAGCAAAGATGCTGGTTATTAGAGCTGGTGTTGTGTCCTTTGTTCCATGAAAAGTTGTTTTTTGTTTGTCTGTTTTTTTAATTGATGTTGTTTTTTGCTTACAGGAGCTAGTTTCAGAAGGGCCAGTCCCTTGGGTTTCTAAGAACAGTGTAACATTTGTGGCTGAACAGGTTTCCCATCACCCACCCAGTAAGTTACAGATTTTTCTACAACTTCCACCCTTTTTAGAAAAGTTTTTATTTTATGTGTATGAATGTTTTAACTGCATGTGTATAAGGACATCTGTGTCATGCAGTGCCTGTGAAGGTCAGAAGAGGGCATTGGATCCCCTGGCTGTTAGCCACCATGTGGATGCTGGAAACGGACCCTCGGGTCCTCTGCAGAAGCAGCCAGTGCTCTTAACTACTGAGCCCTCTCCCCAGCCCCTAGGACTTCCACTCTTGAACTATTCCAAAGACTGTCATTAAAGCAGTCCGCCATAGCTAAGGTCATTTTACTGTTAGCTGAATGGCTCCTGTATTTCTTCTGTTACTAGGACTGGAAACACTATTGATGGTTTGTTCTTTGTTTAAATCTCACATACTCCACATCACATACTAAATGTGTATAAAAAGAAGGGGTTTGGGACGCTAATGTTCAGTGCTTCTAAACTCACCTTCTGTGTGACAGTCTGTTTATTTGCATAAATAGGTAGTTTTAGCAGTACATTGTTCCAGACATGGTGGAGAGACTATGTATTGTCAACACCCTGTTTGTTTAGTGCAGTATTAAGAACAGACGTACTGGATGAGCAGCAGTTTGGGTGGGGCACAAGCATCTTGCTGATAAAGCAGATGGCCCTTTAGACAGAAAATCTCCTGGATTGGCCATGGCTGCATATTTTGAGGGAGCCTACACACCTGGCTCTGAGTATGTGCTTGCATTACACTTGTAAAAGTGCTTGTAAAAGGCAGGTAGATGTGGCATGGCATGAGGCTGTTCTCTTTGAGGGGAAGGATTTTCCCTATAGAGTCAGGTTTTTTTCCCAAATCCAGTTTGGAGCAGTGACTGTAATTATATAATATGTTAATGGAAAACGTTTTTGTTCAGTTTCAGCCTTTTATGCTGAGTGTTTCAATAAGAAGATACAATTTAATGCTCATATCTGGACTAAATCAAAATTCCTTGGGATGTCAATTGGGGTCCACAATATAGGACAGGGTGAGTCTGGTGATCTGATCTATTTCTGTGTTCATAGAATTCTAGTATGTGCTAGCCACTCTTAAGGAAAAATGTAAGGGGTGATATTCCCTGAAATCCAGGCGTCTTGTTTCCGCGAGGAGGGAACGGGGACGGGCTGTGAACCAGCCGCCTCCGCTGAGTGGGGAACCGCACTGACGCCAGAGTGCAGAGCCTGTGACCGGTCGAGGCTGCTCACCAGAGGTTCTACTCTTTCTCTTCACAGGCTGTGTGTCGTGTCTAGACTATGATGAGCATTACATCCTTACATTCCCCAATGGTTATGGCAGGCAAGTAGATTGTTTCTTCCTATCAGCAACAAGCTTTGCTGTTCCTTACTTAAACCAGTCTCCTCTCTCCTGACTGCCAGCCTTACCCGAGAACTTTGGATTTTGCAGGTCTATCCTGACAGTGCCCTGGGTGGAACTGGGAGGAGAGTGCAACATCAGTTGCTCCAAGACGGGTTATAGTGCGAATATCATCTTCCACACTAAACCTTTCTATGGGGGCAAGAAGCACAGGATCACTGCAGAGATTTTGTAGGTATTTTGTTTTTCTTCCTCAGTGTTCTACTTTTCTTTCTCTCTTAACTTGTTAGGAGTTAACCCTCTTTGATTCTCTCTTTGTAAGCGTGTTTCATAATATTAGGTGCCAGTCTCTTTCTAAAATCTCATGTCAAAAAGAGACCTAGAGCCTAGACTCAGAACAGTCAGAGGTGGTTGATTGGATTTCCTGCCTGAGAACCTGATCTGCAATGGGAAACTGAGAAGGTCTAGAGAGGACCCTAGAGAAAAGCTGCATAGCTCCCCCACCCGTGGAGTCTAACCTTCTTGGTAGGTTGGACCATGAGCTAGTGTTTACAATAGCCTTTGTGACCTCACTAAACTATCTGCCAAATCTTAACAAAGCCCTCATTTTTTCATGTCTTTGCTTAAGAAAAACAGTAAACAGATTTTTGGTGTTCCTCTCAGTGGTTAAGTCCAAGGAAGGCAGTGGTGTAAGCGGAGTGACTGGGAGTCGGTGAGTTCAGAAAATGCTGGAAGAAGACTCTGTCCTGTTGCACCCAAGGCCTCTCCTATGCCCTGGAAGGAAACAGTGCCCAGACGGGAAATGCATGACTGGTCATTTTCAAAGGAGATCATTTAATTTAGATAACAGAATCAACTTCAACTAAAAGGGACCCTGAAACTGTATAAAATAGACTACTCACACTGTGAACTAGAGCAGCTCCTGTGGGTGGGGGATTAGAGAGCTGAGTATCAGACTGTAGTAGCTGGGCCACACTCGACCTTGTTAGACTGTGGGCCCTTAGTAGGGACTCCAAAGAGTTTTGTTTATACTGACTACACTCATGGTATTTTCCACGAAAATAAAAAAATTTAAAGATTTCAAAATGTCTTGCAAGTGACAATGGGATTTTTTATGAAAAACAACTCCTAAAAGTTTTCTTTAAAAAACTTCATTCAAAAGTGTGGCACTAGGCTGGAGAGATCACTCACCAGTTTAAAGCATTGGCTGCTCTTACAGAGGACCCAAGTTTGGTTCCCAGCACCCACACGGCAGCTAACAACCATCCCTAACTCCAGTTCCAGGGGATCTGACTCCCACTTCTGGCCTCTGCAGGCACTGCATGCACATGGTACACTTACATACAAGCAGGCAAAAAACTCATACACAAAAAGTAAAACTACTTTTTAAAAAAAGTGTTGCAACTGGGCTTTGTAAGTCTCTGATTCATAGAAGGCAGATAGATTCTCTTATCTGGCAGTTTATTGCCACACATCACATGTCCTCTGAAAAACAATTGTGAGAAAAACTAGAAATGCCAAGTAGTATTTCACTCTGAAAATGAGTTTCACCTTTTGGGCTCCCTCCCAGGCAGTGTCTTAAGAACTCTGAAGGGCCCCAAAACAGTTTTTATCTGGTGAATGGCAGCTTTCTTCACTCTACTTTTTTCACACTTTTCATGCCCTTCCTAACCTGGCCTTTGCTGTCATCTGCCCATACTCCATACCTGCCACACATACATCTGGGTGGTTCAGGGCTCTTGAGGAAGGGATCCTTGCTCAGGATCCCTTTATACCAGAGGATGAGGTCTAGTGTCCAGCATTAAGTCCTTAAGCCAAGCCTCTACACCAGCAGTTTTCCCCTTGGCCCCTGGTGTCCACATCATCTCCCCAAGGTACTCACCACCTAGAGTCGTAATAGCAGTCCTCCCAGAGCTGGGAGATCTGAGTGCAGGGAATATACCACCCCAGTACCTGCAGTCTGCCCGTCTCAGACTACTGTGATGAGATCTGTAGTCAGCATTTCGTTCAGGTCCCTCGTTCCTAGAGTTGGCCTGTGAAGTCAGTTCTGTTCAGCTGCTTTTCTTGCAGTCACTTTCCCGTGCTCTGTTGTATAGGAAAGCTATACTGACCGCATTCTTGGAGAGTAATCTTCATCTTGAGACTAAACACTATATCCTTTTCTGTTTAGCTCTCCAAATGACAAGAAGTCTTTTTGCTCAATTGAAGGGGAATGGAATGGTGTGATGTATGCAAAATATGCAACAGGGGTAAGAACCTTATTTTGCCAGTTTGTCTTAGACCACACTGAATGGTAGCCTGTCCCTTAATGCTTACTGTCTTCATTTGAACTTGTAACTACCTTCAGGGTGAGCTGTTCCTTCTTTCTCTGCCTACTTTCCAACAATGCAGGTAACAAAATGGTTTTCACTTTTTTCTGCTTTCAAAATATGAGGGGGCTGGAGAGACTCAGTGTTTTAAGAGTGTCTGCTGCTCTTCCAAAGGACCCATGTTGGGCAGCTTACAATTGCCTAAAACTTCAACTCCAGGGGATCTGGCACCCTCTTCTGTCCTTCACAGGCATGGGCACACATACAAATCCCAAAAAAGAAAAATAGTGCTCACCCAGGAAATGTCAAAATGTTTTCTAAAATGAAGCGCTAAGCTTTGTTTTTCTACACTCACAATTTTGTGATTAATAAAATGTATTGACGGACTTGCACCGAGGATAGAGAAGGGAGAATTGCCATCAAGGAGTGCGGCTTCCTGGAAACACTCCCAGATGTTCCCAGTAAGCCAGATTAGCAGGGATCGAAGGTGAATGGGAGTTTGGAGAGAAGGTGCAGCCTGTCTGAAGACAGGCTGTTTAACGTGAAAATTACTTTCCTTGGGGATCATCCGGCTCCCCAAGAGATTAAACTCCTAGCCTGTAGCAAACAGCCATGTTGAATAATCCGATGAATTGAGTCTTTAAACTTGATACAGACAACCGTTACTAATTTAGGCTTGAGGCTGCATATAAAACTCACTGCATTATTAAGGTACATGGGAGTTATGCATTAAAGTCCTATGGGAAAGGCTGACGACTGCATTACCATTCTGAACAGTAAAGTGTCATTCTACCTCTTGTTGTCTAGGAGAATACCGTCTTTGTAGATACCAAGAAGCTGCCTATAATCAAGAAAAAAGTGAGGAAGTTGGAGGATCAGAATGATTACGAATCCCGCTGGTAAAAAGCCATAACTGAGCAGCTGCTGGGGTGTTTGATGTTGGTGTTGCCTCGGCACAGCAGCTTGGGTCTGGGAGACAGAATCATGAGAAGCACTAGAGACTGAGCTCAGTTCTTGGGGTCCTTTCTCAGTACCAGTACTTGCTAGCTTTCTAACTGGGTAAGCTTGCTAACTTCTCTCCATCTCCTTCCTTGCAACTGGAACAACATCCTTAAGAAGCAGCCACATCTTATGCCCTGAAGTTCCTTCAGTTGACTCTTGACCCTTTCAGGATCACATTTTAAGTCTAAAGGAATTTTCCTGAAATGAAAATTCTTTCACCCTCTGATATAACCCTTTCAGTTTATACAGAGAGGGGATCAGAAGCAGACACCTAGGCTCCGCTCCCACTGTTTTCTACCTCTGTCATCCTGTCACATGTCAGATTGCCTGTCCTTTGTTGACATTAGCAGTGGGTTCTTAGGAGTCAGGCTCTGTGCTCTTTCTCTTCTGGTGTCCTGATGTCAGCTTCAGGAGCTCTGCATTACACTGTTTTCAGAGGTAGTTTGTAGGCTTTCATTCTCAAGCTCACCAGCTCCTTTTGAATTTTAGCCTTTGGAAGGATGTCACTTTCAACTTAAAAATCAGAGACATTGATGCAGCAACTGAAGCAAAGCACAGACTTGAAGAGAGACAGAGAGCAGAAGCCCGAGAAAGGAAGGAGAAGGAGATCCAGTGGGAGACCAGGGTAAGCCCTGCCTCCTGCCATTGCCCCCTCCCCCGACAGCTTGAGCAGTGACTTGTTCATTTAAATGCATTTGAAGAGGTGATGTGCCAAGCATTCTGGCTGAAGTACTTATCATCCACTGGGGAATGAGGGGTGAGTGTGGCAGGAAATAGAGCAGGCATCTAACTGAATCTCTCTTCTTTGTCTCATAGCTATTCCATGAAGATGGAGAATGCTGGGTGTATGATGAACCATTACTGAAACGTCTTGGTACTGTGAAACATTAGGCTGGCCACACAGAGCTCACACCTGATGACCTGGGCAGTAGGCCTAGTTAAGCAACAATCGCTCTTCCTTCAGAAGAACCCGTCACTCCCTCCTTATTGCAGTGGTTCCTATCTCAGGGATACTGGACTTCACAGCGCAGATGAACAATTAAAGTGGGAAAAGCTTCCCTCTTTTTCTCTGGCAGTTACAATTTTGACTTTAGTCCTGAGAAAAACTTCAGGTTTTGAAACAAGATGTCTCTTCCTTTTCCAAGTCCCCTGCTTTGAAAAGCATTTATAAGCCCAAGTCTCAACATTCTGTACTCTAGTTCTGCTGTTAAGACATAAGACCTTTGTTTCCTAATTACTGTAATCTTGGGTTCTATATATACATTATATATAGACACACACATTATATATAATGCACACACACACAATATATACTTAATGACAGATTTTTCATAAGTACTCCCATCTGTAAATAGTTTCCTCAGAGTTGTTTTAGGAAATTAGCAAAATGTATTAAATCAAGCATTAGGAAATTTCATGGTTTCATCTATAATAACGTTTATTTTGGAACTATTATTAAATTGTATCTAAACCTGCAACACAGTTTAATATATACAGTGCTTTTAAGGCTTCATAAAGTAATTTTTCCAACCTTTTTAAAACTACGTTTCTTTTATTATTTTCATAGTTAAATTTAGAAACCAATTTGGCAACCCTTTTAAGATATGGCTTCTTGTTAGAGCTCGTGACATAACAGAGGGTCCAGCCTTCCCTCCCTTACACTCCTTCTGCCTCCTAGGTTACTCCTCCTGCAATACATTGAGTTCACCCAAAAGTACGTCATAATTTCACAAACTTGGAAAGGAGTATTTTTTAGATCATAAAAAAAAAAAAGAAGAAGAATGTCACGGCAAGTGGCGTCATCTGAAGGGAAATACAGAATTACCTTTATTTAAAAATACATTAGAAACAAAAACAGGTACCTAGCATTTTTGGTACTAGTAACAAATTAGTTATATATAGGCTCTCAAGAACTGGATTCTCCTCCTCAGAGGACACAGGCCAGGGCTTCCTGGGCTTCCTCACACTCACACTTGACCCAATCTGGTTGATTTCTCTTTGCCAGCCAAAACAGTAAATACCCCGGGTTAGTCTTAATAGAGGAGAGAAAGTAAATCAAACCCTACGGGTCGCCAGTGTAAACCGTCAGCGGAAGCCCTAAGGCAGCAGTAGTGTGACTCCATTAAATACACACTGCTTCAGGCGAATGAGACTGCAGTTTATTTGACTATTTTATGATAGGGGAAGAGGCTGAGTGTTGCTGTGAAGGCCCTGATGTCGGTAATGGGGATGGTGGACCCTGCCAGGAGAGGAGAGGGCGGCAAGTAGGTTAGCTGCATCCCTTCACAAGAACTTGGATCCTCGCCAGAAGGGGTGGCGTCGTCCTCCAGTTCATACTTCCCATATCCAACAACCTGAAAGAGAAACATGCCAGTGAGACTTGAGCAAGATTTGTTCAGAACCTGTGCCAACAATCCAAACAAACAGACTCCAGAAATAACATGGGAAGGAAAAGAGCTACAGTTTGGTTAACATACTCACATGAACGCTGAGCATTTTACTTCCAGGTCCTCTGTGAGCCTTGAACCAATTGACCAGGTCTGATTTTGAGAAAGACTTCAATGCTTCAATCTTGGAGAGGAAAAGAAGATACGAAAGAAACAGGTTTAAGAGCATTCCCCGCAGGCAGACCTCCTTCACTCCGCCTAGCGTCTTGAGTTCATTTGAACTCTTCCCTACTTGTCCCTAACCTTCTACAACCGGGTAAAGGTGAACCGCGGGGACAAGCCTTCGCATTTCAGGGAGGTAATCGCAGCTGACTGCTGTAACCCCAAATGAGAAACCCAAGTCTGTAGTGTCATGTTTCACAGGGCAACTGCATAACTGGCTTAAGAAAACACAGCAGCTGTTGAGACAGGTCAACTTTTTCTTGAACTGGGCTGACGCCTAACAGAACAGTAATAGACTTGGAATGCATATCAAAACAGGACTGGACTGTAGAACTCAAAGCTCTCCCGTAATAGTTTTAGTGACAGAGGAAGTCTGAGAGCTCTCAGTTTTCCTTAGTAGAAGCCTATAAATGGCCCAGCTACTCTGGCTAAAACTTGTGTGTATAAAGGTAAAGCTTAGCATCTTACATTGCTAGAAAACGAAGGATTTAAGTTAAGAAAAAGGCAAATAAGCAAACCAGAACAAATGGCCTGTGTTTTCCTTCCACACAATACTAGTTTGCTCGGACCTGAGCACAGTCCACCTTTCCCAGTCCCTTAGGGCTGTCTTGGTCTAAAATCATTACCTCATGGGCAAGGCGGTCAAAGAGATACTGCTGAGTCACCACTTCATTCCAGTTCCTGTCCACCTCCTCCCCGAGGTGGGTGTCCTCGCACTCTTTCAGCTTGATCAGAGCTGTGACCTGTTCCCACCAAAAGGACATAGACATGGCCTCAGCAAACGTGGCTTGGGACACACCTGGCAGCGTGATGCGGGGGAGTTGAAGGGGACTCTGTGGTCAAGACTGAGTGGGACTACAAAGGTGAAACCTGGCCAGCATGCAAGGAAGCTCTGAGGACTGCTCTGGGTGTCTTGAAGGCTTACAAAGGCCAACAGACCAGGCTGGGTAGTCAGTCACCTGAGTATTGAATGCATCTTCAGTGAGGTTCTCAATCTTCTCCTCAAAGCTGGAAAGGAATTCTTCTATCTTCTTATCAACAATCTCAGAGCTGAAACAAAACCGTTTCAATGAAGAGCCATTAGAGAGACCTGGTCTTGGGTAGGAATCAGAGGAATTCTGACTCAGACATATTTTTAGGAAAAAGGCCAAAATTTTCTACCCTAAGCCAGGTTAAGAAAATGGGGAAGAATCTCCTGCTCCTCCAACCAGCAGCCTCATTTCCTAGTATCTACATACTAACAAATGCAGTGGGAGCCAGGCTGGGCCATTCTGTGACTGGAAACTCTTAAGGTCTTTCACCTCAGTTCCAGCCTGAAAGCAAGTTAGGCTGGGGTGGGAAAGAATAAACAAGATCTATACATAACCCAGGCTGGCCTTGGATCCTTGATCCTCCTGCCCCAACTTCCCACATGCTGGGATTACAGGGACATGCCATCATGCCTGGTTTTATTTGTGGTGCTGGGAATCCTATCCAGGGCTTTGTGCCTATTAAGGAAGCACTCTTAGCAACTGAGCCATGTCGCCTATCCAACATCCTTTCTCTTTTTCCACTCCCCTGGAAAAGAACAAGTATTAGCAATCCCTATAACAGTAACCTCTGCAGGATTTAGGCCAAGTCTCGTAGAACTAGTGAAACTGTTGATTAGTCCTAGGTAGCCCACCTATCTACTTCTAACTAAGAGAGCAAACACTGCTTGGTTAGAGCTGCAAAAGGTTTAGGGAATCACTGTAGCCCCACTCTCCATGTCCAGACATGCAGGTTGGACCTAGTTACTCCCTTACTCACTTGTATTTGGTGGCCTGAGTTCCAACGGTGACAGAGAATCCTAGAATCCCAGATGTATTCCTACAAGTTGGGTAGACATGGTACCTAAAGCCAGAGTGAAAAGTTACATGAACTCGTGGTTACCTGGCTATGTCCACAGAGGTTCTAGATATGGAGGTGAAGGGTCTCTGCCCATTCAGATCGGGAAGTAACTGCTTACTTTATGCTCAAGTGAAGGTGCCTACCATTCTGCTGATTAGGCACAAGCTAACTTTTCTCTAGTTTATCCTGAAGCTTGAACAAACCAAAGCCTGATCATTATGTAAGATACAAATTCCAAAAATGCTGTACACAGTAAGGCGTGGAAGGACTAAAGGTATGGCAAGCTGCCTGCAAAGTAAGGCCAGCGGACTTGCCAGCGGACTTACCCAAGGGTCTGCTTGGTTCGAAGGAAGTCAAAACAAGGCTCTTCCATGTGCATCTGTAATTCAACATACTCTCCATCAGCCAAGTTTCCATCAGAGATCCCACCATTTCTTACCCCAAGATGTTTACCTCCCAAAATCCAGCCTCCCCTGCTGCCTTCTTCCTGCATGACCCAGGTCTGTGAATTCTCACCTTCCAATGACAGGTTCCTAACTAGCCTCGGTGCCTAGCCCTCAGGAGAAAGGCTGGCTTCATGGTAGAGCAGGAACTCCTAAACACCCTCTGTGCACTTACCACAAGTAGTTCCATAAGAGTGTATTCTCTTAGACTCCTGGTACCTGACTGCAAAGAAAAAGTGAAAAGACAACATCCAGTCACTTACAGGACTTTAAACCATCTTGGCAACTCCTTTCTTAGGTTTCACTCCCTATCTTCTTCCCCCGCAACATACATACTTTCAACAATCCTGTTTACATCTCTGCCTTCCAACTAGCCTGAAGGTTTGAGAACAGGAATCATGCTAGAACATCTGTATTCTTGGCTCTAGTACAATTTGCAAGTAGACATGGAGGTGAGTCCAGCAAGCACTTATATACGTGCACGCAAAACACTCATAGACACAAAATAAATTAAATCTTAAAAAAAAAACCAAGCCAGTTGTTGTGACACATGCCTTCAATTCCAGCACTCACGAGGCAGAGGCAAGCGGATCTCGAGTTCAAGGCCAGCCTGGTCTACATAGCAAGTTCCAGGCCAGCTGGGGCTACAGGGAGACCCTGTCTCACAAAGACCAAAAAAGAAAAATAATAACTTCCACAGTCATACACAGGGTTACAAACCAGGTGCTAGCAAAGTACACAAGAGACCTGCAGAACAGCAGAAGAACTCAGAGTAAAGAAGTGGGAGGTCAAGCAAGGATACTGCTAATGCTTGCTGGAGTAGGTCTCTTGCAGGCTTCTCTGACACATTCCTTCCTTGTCCTTGCTATTTCACCAGAAGAGGCCAGGGCCTGGGTGACCATTAGCTCTCATTAGCCAGCAGTGAGAATTCCTGTTTCTCTTCCAGAGGACTACAACAGCATTAGTCAGCACTATCGATTTCCTATTCAGATGTGCTCTACATGGATTCCTTTATATGAGAAGCTAGTATTGATAGGCAGCCTGCAAATATGAAATCTTGCCTAGAACCTGAGGTAGTACTGTTGTCCCTGGGTTTTGGCCAAGTAAGGTTGTACCACTTAGGAGTTTGGGATGTAATAATTAGAACTTAGAAAGATGGCAGGACAGAATGCTACAGCCAGGAAGACAGCTTCCAGAGAAAAGCTGAAACCCAAGAGAAAGACAAAAATCTACCAATCTAACCCAGAACCACTGTGACTCTTGGATCAAAAGACTCATTAAGATGAGCTTAGGGATCAACTTCTGTGAGATGACCATGGCATCAGGCAATGAATCAATGAATTTGCTTCTGACTGCCAGACCAGGACAATGTCAAAATAAAATGGAGGAGAGAAACCAGGAAAGAGAGTGAAGAACTAAGGAGATGGCTCTGAAGGTAGTGCTTGCAAGCTCAAGGACCTCAGTTCAATCACCAGAACCTGTATTTAAAAAATACTAGGTACATACACTTGAAATCCTAGCCCGGGGGAGGTTAGAAATAGGCAAATCCCTGGGGCTCACCGGCCAGCTACCTAACCTACTTGGTAAGTTTCAAGCTTATGGGAAACCCTGTCTTGGGACAAAAAAAAAAAAAGAGGGGTAGATGGTGCCCTAGGAATGCTACCCAAGGTTGACCTCTGACCTCCACATACACATATACATGCACACCATTTAAGAAGGAGGGGACTGAGCATGGTGATGCGTACTCTTAGTCCCAGCACTCGGGACACAGAGGCAGTAAGATCTGAGAGTTGAAGATGACCCTGGTCCAAATATAACCTTCCAGGCCAGCCAGAGCTACATAATGAGAGTATCTTTAAAACAAAAAAATTTAGACCAGATATAAACAACTAAAAAATCAAACAAGGCTATGCCACCCAAAGTCCAGACCACAGATCTTTACAAGGCCAGCAAGGAAGTGAATTCCTCATTCAGGAAACTCAAGCTCACCAGGACAGGTTTCAAAAAGTTGCTCACAGTCTAGAAGTGAGTGGAGCCAACCAAAGGCTAAAGCAGGCTCTAAGTCAACTCAGACTGCTGCAAAGCACTTCCTGTTTACAGCTCCCCTCTTCCCTCCAGAAGGGTGGAAAGGACACAGAAACAAGGCAATTTGACACCTAGAAACTAAAGAACTCTAGCCTTTTTGGATTTATCATTCTACCAAAAAATAGGTGACACATCTTCTGTCTTGGGTACTTTGAACCATTTGGGGTATATGTTTTTTCCGGTGGGGTGTGGGGAGGGTTGAGACAGGGTCTCCCTGTAGCCCCAGCTGGCTTTGAACGCAGAGAGATCCACCTGCCTCTGCCTCCCAAGTGCTGGGATTAAAGATGTGCGCCACCATGCCTGCGTTTGAATCATTCTGTTGGCTCTATATTGTTGCTTAGCTAGGTTTACTTTTACTTCTTTCTTTTCTTGGGGTTCTGTAGGGAATATATAGGCACTTCCATCTATAATTTAATTTATTTTTATTTTATGTGTATGAGTGTTTTGGCTGCATGTATGTAAGTACACCATGTGCATCCAATACCTGCAGAAGCCAGAAGAAGGCATGGGATGCTCTGGAACTGGAGTTACAGATGGTTGTTAGCTGCCATGTGGGAGCTGGGAACCAAACCTGGTCTTCTGTAAGAATAACCTGTGCTCTTAACTGCTGAGCCATCTCTCCAGCCCCTCCATTCATTTAGTATTTTTTCTTCTACATTACTAGCTACTTGATTAATGAACCAATACTCACTGTGATAAAAAGGGATCCATTTTACTGACAGTTTTTAAATGCATAAACTTTGCTACAGAGATGACAACAACAAAGCCTTGAAAGCCACTTCAGGAACTCATCCCTAGGCACTGCAGACCTCTCACTAGGCTTCAGGAATTTGGTCATGAAGATGGTTATACAGTGTGGTCAACTAACCTGGTAGTACACAGTGACTTCGGAGTTGGCATCACCTTTGTTTAGAGCTCTGACTTTGCATAAGTGGTGGCCACTGGGCAACTCTATCACCTGGAACTGCACAGGCATCTCCTGCTCCAGGGGCATGAAGTTCAGCTTGCTGCAAAAGAGTCAGCTTGGGTCACTGAGGCAGTCCTTTATGCTCTTCCCCCACCACAAACTGAAGAAGCACTCAGGCCTTCCACTGGCCCTCCAGAATTGCTTTGCTAACATCAGACTTGAGAAAATCTGGCACAGAGAGAGTCTACAATGTGATGGCTTAATGCCTTCCTTCTGGTAAGAGCACATAAGCCTCAAAGATAAAACTTAAATCAACACTTACTCAACAACATATTTCAGGAAATCCATTGATTCCTAAAAGGCAAAAGAGAAGAAAATACCTATATTAGTCCCTCTTGACATTAATTTCACCCAGAACCAGGTAATTCCAGTTTTCTAATTTCTTAAGGCATCTTAGATAGCATTAGAAAAGCAGACTTAATCCATCACCTAAATCTGGGCAAGCCATTCACTCATCAGGCTATTTACTGTGCTTACCCAATACTAAAGTGACTCAAATAAACTATTCATTTTCTGACTCACTTGGCACTCACATTTTCACCCTTTCCCCACTGTATCAAACACACTTGTTCAACATTAGTTTATCTAGCTAGGCCACACATCTATGGCAGCTCTTACAAAAACCTGGGCCCACTGTCGCAACCCCGGATAGAATGAATGGACAGCAGAATAGCACTGATACTAGGTGAACCCATCGTTTCCCTCTCCCAGGACTTCTGTTTTCCTCCCTGCAGATGAAGGCTTAGGGGAGTTGGGTGATGTCTCCAGCGGGTATTTCGTAGCACCAAGTCCTCTGGTCCAAAACACTGCCTGGTTCTCGCTCAGATAAAGACAGCTACTTGTCTTGCCATTGGTTTTAGACTGTGAAAGCTTCTTCTGCAGGCAAAAATAAGCTGGCTTGGGACCTGGGGGAGAATCGCAGCCACAGTTTCAAAAGTGACTGCTTTTATATTCCACCGAAGGGCACCCTGAGCGACTAGATGGGCATGGAGCAAGACAGTTCAACAGCCAAATGGCTTTAGACGAGGGTTCTAAACAAGTACTCCTGCCTGGAAGAGGCCTCAGTCAGATACAAGGCCCCAGAGATAGGTCCCTAAGTATCAGAACAGTGTGTATCAGAACAGTGGCTCACAATCCTGCTGCTCCTCCACTAAGCCATGGGCTCCTTTAAGAACAGCAGACTCCTCCCTCCCGCCTCAGCTCCACATCTGATCATCATTTCCTAACTACCTCTCATGTGCTCAACTATTGTCAGGCTTCAACATTTTCATATCACAAAGTTTACTATCTTAGCCAATTTTAAAAGTGTATAATTCAATAGCGTTAACTATATTCATACTTGTAAAACAGATTTCTAAAGTTTTGTATGTTGTAAAATGAGAATTCTCTATCTATTAAACAACTCTTCCCTTCCTCCCTCCCCAGCCCCATTGGTCTCTAGAAACTACCATTCATTCTTTGAATGCTATTACTTTAGATATCTCATTTGAGTAGAATCATTTCACTTCTTAGCTTGGGGTACAGGTTCTGGCTATCACTCTCCTCCTCCCATTTTAATCATTACATTATTGTTTCTATACATAACCTTCAAACTTAACCAAACATATATAAATGACAAACCCCTTTCACTCAGCCTTAAGGCTCAACCTCAGGAGTTCAGAAACTCAATCAGAATTTAGCAGTGCAGGCCTATCAAAACCACAGCACTTCCCCTTTAGGGAAGAACTAATATAACTTCACAGTCTACAGTTGCATTCATAGCCCAGCCTCTAGTAAGAGAGCACCTCACTCACCGTGCTTGTGACATTTCCTTGTACCAGGCCCTCAACAAAGAGTTGGGATTTAAACTCTTTGACAAAGCTCAGCAGAGAATCAAGGGAAAGGCCATCCATCAAAGCCCGGTACTTGTCGATCATCGACCACCGGGCATATTCGAGGATCAAAAGCCGCACATCTCTGTATAAAAGGCAGTTTTTTTAAAAGCCATAAAGTTTTGTTGCAGGAAATGTGTCTTAAGAATAAGGAGAAATTTGGGTCTACCTTCTGTAAAAGTGTTTCTAAAGATAAGCAATTCCTATTACAACTTGGAGGGAAAAACAATGCCAAACAGCAATTAAATCTGCATACAGAGTTTTAAATGGATTTACTCACCAATACAACATGCACCTTCCTGTCTCTGTTGCAGAGTGAAATATTTCACATAAGTTGCCAAATAACTTTACCCAATTCTTATACCAACTTGAAATAATTACTGTTTCTGTTAACCTCACTAACCAGCAGAAGACATGAAGGGGCTTGAAGCCATGTGGACAACTGGTTACATCTTGCTCACAGGGGACTTTTCTGTCCTCCTCACAGAGTGTCTGCGAGCTGACAGAGTACCCAAAGGACATCTTTTTCTCATTCACACCCAGGTTACCATAACCCTGGGCTGCAGTGAGAACAGGATCTGATGGAAGATTCCAGGGGAGTGCACATTAGCAGAGCGTTTAAGTATTAGCCAATTTTTCAGCTGCCTTCTGTTCTGAACTGAAACCTGGGCTGAATTTTGGACAGTAGAGGTTATATGGCAACGGATATGGTAAACAATTTTATTCAGCAGCTCACATACTTCCTTCCCAAGAAGTCACGCATTTTTAGCCCCCAATTACAAACACATCCTGTGTACACGTACTTGGCCAGAGTCTCAGGCTTGATGAGGATGTTAAAGTAGGTCTTCTTCAGCTGCTCGGTTATCATTGTAAAGACAGCTGGTGTAGAACTGAACTCAGCCAGGTAGTCAATAATGAGCTGAAATAGCAGCTGTAATGAAAACAGACGCTCTGTAAGCGGCAAAGCAGGGAATCCACTAAGCCTTAGGAAGAGATGCTTCTCTCTGCATTACCAGGGGCTCAGAGGAGACTGGGCAACACAGGGGACATTAGAGAAGTGCTAATGATGCAATCATCTCGCCAAACCAGCAACACTCTCAAAGTGGAAGTAATGATTCTTCATTTTTCATCATTTTCCTCAGCATTCTTGTTTACCTTCCAAACTATCTTGCAGAAGACCCAGGTTCGATTCCTAGCACCCACATGGTAGCTAACAACCATTTATAATTCCAGTTCTGGGGATCGGACGCTCTCTTCTGACCTCTGTGGACACTGCACAACACGAGTGCACTTACACACTTGCAGGCAATACACTCATACAGATAAAATAATAAAATATTTAAAAATAAAAATAATTTTATCAAGCATCCCCACCACTCAAACATGCCTTGAAATGGAAGGCATTACATTTACATACATTTGGGGAGCAATGACAGCTATATAATAAAGAGCTTGTCGTATTCAGAAAAATGAAGTTTTACCACTTTCTTTAGATAAGTCTTATACTTTCTACTTCCTTCTTTTTTCTTGACACTGTAACTGAAATATCTGTTTGCATTCACTTCTAAAAGGTTACTGCTAGAACAAGGAAAAGTCACTAAATTCTGAAGCTACAATTTCATGACTGTCCACATCATATCAATTAGTTTTTAATTTTAGTAACATCTTAGGTTTCCTAAGATTACAATCAAATGATCTATAAAAACATTTTTTCTTTTCCAAAAATAAGCTTTCATTTCACTTTTTCATTTCATTATAGTAGCCCAGACCTCTAAAATAATGTTGACTAAATAACAGAGGCAGTTCATGGAGTATCCTTGGCTTTTTCCTGATTTTAATGTTTAGCACTTTACCATTTGTTTTGAATTTTTTATTGTATTTAAGTAATTTTCTTTAATCCTATTAGGAGTGCCAAATCAAATTTGGGGGATCTATTACTACAGTCATATGGTGGTTCTCTTCTGGCTCATGTTGTAAATTTTTATGAGATACATAAGATACCATGGCAAAACAACTTAAGGAAGGAAGGGCTTTGTTTGCCTCACAGATCCTGGTGGGAAAGTCATGGCAGCAAGAACTTAAGGAGCTTGGTCATCACAGACTCCGGTTGCATCCACAATCAGGAAGTAGGGAATAATGCATGCATGCTCAGGCTCAGCTCATTGCCCCCTTTTTATTCAGTCCAGGACGCCAGCCAATTGAATGATGCTGCCATAGTTAAATAGACCCAACCACCTCAATTAAGTCCATCTAAACCATGCACAGGCATGCCTGCCCACAGGCTACTGTCCCAGGTGAATTCAGATCATCATTGACAATAGCAGTCATTAGAGCTACATTCATCAACTTCCTAATATTTGGTCAACCCAAATCCTATTCCTAGGCCATGGTGCATTATTCATTCTGTTATATTATTGGATTTGATTTTCAAAAAATTTAGGAAGTGTGCATCTGTACTCTGTAAATAAAATCAGTCTTTAGTTTTTTATACATATGGTTATGTTCTAGATCTATTTTTAAAAGATTGGGCTGGAGAGATGGCTCAGCAGTTAAGAGCACTGGCTGCTCTTGCAGAGGACCCGGGTTCAAATCCCAGCACCCACAACAACCATTCATAACTCCAATTTCAGGGAATCCAATCCCTCATTCTGACCTCCATGGTACTGCACCACACAGGTGCACTTAACATACATGCAGACAATACACATAAAATAAAACACACATAAAATAAAAATATTTCTTTAAAAGATTTATTTACTTTCTATTTTGTGTTGGGGGTGCTTGCCTGCCATGTATGTGTGTGTGTACTGCTTGTGTCTGTGGAGGCCAGAAGTTGGCCTCAGATCTCCTGGAACTGGAGTTAATACTTGGTTGTGAGCCACCATGTGGGTGCTGGGCAGCAAACCCAGGTTCTCTGCAAGAGCAGCCAGTGCTTTTAACTGCTAAATCATTTCTCTAGCCCCATTAAGTATCATTTAAAAATACTAACGTGCAATAAGCCTCCAAAAAATAATCAATTACTTTTCTATGGTTTCTATTTTTAAACATATTTCCCAAAAGCCACCTACATATTATATACCTCCATCTGTTTGGATCTTAAAGCTACATTTGAAAGAGAGAAAAAGTAAATTACTCCAGGATGCTTCCTCTTAAGATAATCTTTGCTCCTGGACAGACAGAGGTCAAAGGTATAAAGGGGACCACTGCACTTTCTCCAGAGTTTCATCCCAGATGGAGGCTATCAGCTGTGAGTACAGCTCTGACTTCTGCTAAGTTTGTTCCTCTAGAATCTTTCTTACATGAAACCAGTTCCCAAAATTAGTAAGTAAAAATCTACCCAAGAAACTGAGATATAAATGTACTATTGAGTATACTGATCTGCCGTGGTATTAATGATCACTACTCTCTTAGCTAGTATTTCCTATAACTTTTCCCTTTCATTTTTTGACACTAGAACACATTTTTTTCTCCTTTTTCTTTTTTTTCTTTCTTTCCTTTTTTGAAACAGGGTCTCCCTGTAACCCCCAGCTGGCCTGGAACTCACTATGTAGACCAGGCTGGCCTTAAACTCAGAAATCTGCCTGCCTCTGCCTCCTGAGTGCTGGGATTAAAGGCCTGTGCCACCATGCCACACTAGAACACATCTTTACCAATACATTACTGACATGATACAAGCCTATTTCTAGAAGACGCAAATGTAGAGAATAAACAACATATATACACTTGAAATGATGGAAAAGAGTACAAGAGAAGGAAAAAAGGAAAGATTTAAATTATTTTCTATGACAGGCAATGCGCACATCTTTCAAATTTGTTATTGCTATACTGTATGAAACCTTCCTCAAACCAAACCTAAATGACAGTGTCAGCTGCAGAGAAACTGAAAACAAAGGGAAGTAGATCACACAGCACAGGCTGTTCCCTGTGCATTGCTAGTGATTTATATAATTATTGGGGATGTGGAAATGGCTCAGTCAGTACAGTGTATGCCACACAAGCATGAGAACCTAAGTTCCATGCCCAGCACCCATGTAAAAAAGCCAGGGCTAAGCTTTTTAGAGATAGAAGGATCCTTGAGTTTTCTGGACAGCCACTCAAAAAATAAGTCTCAAATATTAAGATGAGGCCCTTAAACTCAACCAGAGTGGTTGTCTACTCCGGTAACACTCAGGCCGCCACTGCACCCGCTGGCCTGTCTTACCGGACCAGCTGTTAATGCAGCTTACAGCTTCTGCAGCTGGGCAAGGCTGGTTACTTTTCTCTTTCGATAACATACACAGCACTTCCAGCACAATAAAAACTAGCCAGTAGAGATGAAGTTTTGAGGTCAGTATGAGCTTTATTTCTTCTTGTTTGTTTTGTGACTCATGTATGTGGTAGTGTCTATACCAATAGGGTCTTAAGTTTTGATGGGTAACCATAGAGCCCTTACATGGCACTGATATCAGGCCTTGGAATCTGTGACTAAACAGGTCACAGGCTAACAGGGAGAATTTAATACTATTATTCTGCTGAATAGATAAAGTATTAAACTTACTTCTAATGACTTATTGCTATATGCATAGATTAATGTATCTCTCAACTATCACAAAAGAAGTTTCTTCTTGCAGTAGATGGCAATTAACACAGAGAACCATAACTGGTCAATGTGCAGTGCTACAGAGTGCTTAGCCCTGAACGAGACGCCTATATAAACTTCTACCTCCCAAAGATCAGGGATCATTTCAGAAGAGGGGAGACACAGGGTAGGCTGACCGGGCTCCAGGGAATGGACTCACACCAAAGGGTGTCTGGGTATACAAATTAGACTCAAATGGCCTTGAAAAAAATAACAGGGACTAGAAAGACAGCTCAGTGGTTAAGAGCACTAGCTGCTCTTGCAGAGGACCCAGGTTTGGTTCCAAGCATCCACATGGCAGCTAACAACTGTCCTAACTCCAATTCCAGGAGATTCAATGCCCTTTTCTGACCTCTGCAGGCACTGCACAACATGGGTGCACAACATGCAGGCAAAAAACTCATACAGATAAAATAAAAATAATAAACAAAATAATAATGGCCATGAAACTGGACAGGGCTTAATAAGAGATGGGGTGCAGACAGGAGAGGGGATCTGAATATGATCTAAATACATTGTATGAAATTCTCAAAAAATCATTAAAAATATTTAAATATTTTTTTAAATGTGGAAAGTAATTGAGGTAGACAACTAACGTGGACTTCTGGCCTCCACATACGTGTGAGCACATGCCCCCCAACACTCACACATTTATATATATAGCTGTCATAGCCAGGAATAATATGACATTGCACATCTATAAGCACTTCTATGAAAGCACCCCAGGCACAAGCCTCTGCTTGGTGCAATGGGGCAACAAAAATAAATATATTATTTTAAAGCTTCCTCTGAGAAAAAGAGAGTTCATATACTTACAGGTAGTTTGTGGTTGAATCCTTTCACCCGAATAATCAAACCATGTTCTCCAGCTACCAGCTTATACTCCAGCTGTGCAACATCAGCTTCATAAGCTGGTTCTGCAAGGTTATGGGTCAGAATATTGACAAAGATATCAAAGAGGACCACACTGGAAAACAGAAAATGCAGCCAGCATTATTAATTCAGAGTAAGAAGCTTCACTTAGTGAGAGGTTAACTTTCTACTTCAGAATGTGCGAATGTCGAGTCACAAGGTTTGAACCCGATCTGGCTCACTCAGGACCCACCACAGGCGCATCACAGAACTCCCTTCAGCGGTTTCCCCATCTTCCCGCATCATGTACAAATGGAAAAGGACAATGTGCATACTGCACACTGATGCAAATGGAAAAGGTATCAAAAGCAACTGGCCTCAAGGCTCAGACTACCCCTGGGCTTAGGCTTTCTGGCTGATGAATTCAAACTATGAGAAAAGGGAGAACAGTAATACACTTTTTGGTGTGGACACTAGTAAGTGTTCATACTGCTTACCATCTTAAAGATGGATTTTATAATTAAGAAGCAAAAGGAAAAGAAACACACAGTTTTCCTAAGCCCTTCCAGTAACTTGGGCACATTATAAACTCTGATTTTCTACATAAATGAATGAATAATTTATCGTGAACAAAGTATAATTAAAACCCTGAAAGTCTTTAAGTACCAGATCAGCAGACCAGGCAGTCTTCTCCATAGAAGAGAGGCCAGCCCTAACTGGCTCCAATCCAGGTTTAAGATGAAGGCTGAATGTTAAGGCACTTTCCTAGTTCAGCAACTATATGACTAGCTTACATTATTGTTTGGAGCACAGAAAAAAATACACTAAGCAACCAACACAGCTCATTCTTTCTGGTAGAAAGAATGCAGAACTATTACAAAACTACTTTCCACTAATTCATGAAAAGAAGACAATTGCTTACTTTGCTGCAGACTTCTGAATCAAAGGTGAGATCAAATGGAAACGAATATAGGCTGAAAGAGAAAGACCCTGCATAAAACACTGACAGTCAGAGGCCTTAATTAGGTTAAATGCCTGCTATTTTCCCTTAATGTGGCTTTTCAACTCTAAATAAACTACTAATCCTTAAATACTTATTGTAGTTTTATTATTTCTACACACTCTATTTTTTATTCTTAAAACTCTTAAAGAATAATTTTTACCATTCCAATAAAGTGTCTTAGAAGGCACACTTTAATCTATGGGAGCATCTAACACACAAGACACCTACAAAATGGTCTATGAATATTCTTATTTATCAATGGTCTCAGATAGGCAAAAATATTTATAGAAGTATACATGTCAGGAACATTAAGCAAGCAATCCAATGTTCAAAGAAAAATTTAACAGCCTTTTTCTAAAGAAGCTGCTGAATAAAAGGCAAGAATGTTTCTAAACTCTTAAAAGCCATTCAAGAAAAACTGCCATGCCAGGCACAATGGTATTGCTCTCTAATCTCAGAACTTGGGAAAAGCAGAGGATTGCTCTTTGGAGGCCCATCTGGGCTATGTATTGAGTAAAGTTTCAGAGAGAACAGAGGGGGCGAGAGGAAGGGAGAAGCTGTGTATAAGGCTTGGGACATGGGTTAAATGACATCCAAGGGCACTCCATTATTCCAAGGTGCCACACAAAATTCTAATGCCACACACAAGAACTAAAAAGCAACATAGTGTGGACTTCTGCCTTAAAGACAGGACTCTAAAGAGTCTGTTCAGCCCCACACTACACTTTCTTTATGCTTTTAGAAGGGGTGGCACATTACCTTTAGGGATTTTGAACTTGTTGTCTTTCTTATACCACAGGCAACCTTGCGGAGTGTTCACAATTTTAACAGGGTACTCAGTTTCAGGGCAATCAAAAGCCTTTAATGTAAAGTCCGTGGCTAAGCAAAAAAAAAAAAAGGAGAAATAATAATTGATTCAAATGCTGGAGTACAATGTATACTTGGCCTTAAATTAGATGAAATCTGAAGATCTATAATCCCAACAGTTATTTCTGAGCTCTGTACATTCTGCTTTATTCCCTTTCTCAAGTAATTTTAATTTTTTAACTTATTGTTTTATGTGTATGAGTGTTTTGCTGCATGTAAGTGCACTCATGTTGTATAGTACCCACAGAGACCAGAAGAAGGTGTCAGATCCCCTGGAACTGAAGTTACAGACAGTTGTTAGCTGCCATGTGGGTGCTGGGAACTGAACCTGAGTCCTCTGCAAGAGCAGCCAGTGCTCTTAACCACTGGGTCATCTCTCCAGTTCTCAATTTTAACTGTGAGAGGGACTTTGGTCAGGGTACATGTATATTTCAACTTATGAATATATATTTTTTAATCTTATTTATTTTTATTTTGTATATTTATATAAGTGGACCACATGTGTACAGTGCCTTAGAAGGCCTGAAGAGCGCCTCAGCTTCCCTGGAACTGGACTTATGAACAGTTGTTAGTTGCTATGTGGGTGCTGGGAACCAAACACAGGTCCTCTGCAAGAGCAGCCAGAGTTCTCAAGCACTGAGCCATCTCTCCAGATGGATGACTACATTCTTGAATATATTCTTTTACCAACCTTAAGAACAACTGAAAAGGTTACCAAATAGTTCTGTTCAAATAAAGCCAAACCTGTCATTTCAAATTAATGGAAATCATTTATGTAACATGAAAGTGAAAGTTAATTTAAAGATTTGAAGAAAAGAAGCATTTGTGGTATTTACTAAAATGAGCAGTTTGGTGGCATCACCTTTAGTCCTAGCACTCAGGAGACAGAGTTAGAAGTCAGGACTGGTCTACATAGTTCTAGGTCAGCCAGAGCTACATAGTGAGATCCTGAAGCAAAACAACCACAATACCAAAAAGATTAGATGTTTTAAAGTGAACAAATTTGGGCTGGAGAGATGGCTTAGGGTTAAGAGCACTGACTGCTCTGGCAGAGGACCCGGATTCAGTTCCCAGCACCCACATGGTGGTTAACAACTGTCTGTAACTCCAGCTCCAGGAGATCTGACTCTTCTGCCCTCCATGGCACTGCACAACACGGGTGCACTTATATACATGCAGGCAAAACACAAACATGGAAAAAAAAATATATATTTTTTTAAGTTTTAAAGTGTACAAATTCAAGGATTTCAAGGATATCAACACAATCATAAGCTGTGTGACAGCCTTTATCTAATTTCAAGTTGTTTTTAATCAACCCAAACACCCCTACTACCCCATAAGGAAGTTGTTCTCGAGTCCTTAGCAACCATCAATGTGTGTTCTGTCTCTATGGGATTACTTCTACTGGATATTTCATAAAAATGATCGTCTGGAGAGGGGCTGGAGAGATGGTTCAGCAGTTAAGAGCACAGGCTGCTCCAGCAGAAGACCAGGATTCAGTTCCCAGAACCCACATGGCAGCTAACAACCACCCATAACTCCAGTACCTGGGGATCCAACACCTTTTTCTGGCCTCTACAGACCCTGCATGTAAACTTGGGGTCATTTACATATATGTAGGAAAAACATTCATACACATAAAATTAAAAATAAATAAGATCTTTTACATCTGACCTCTTGTACTTGACAGTACTTCCAAGACTCATCACATTGAAATACATATCATTACTTCCCTTCTTTTCATGACCGAATAATACTGTGAGGTATGTGTGCCACAGCTGGGCTTATTCACCTTGTGACTGCTGTAACTAGGGTCACTATGAATGTGCATGTACACAGGCTGACTTGAGTGCCTTCACTCAGTTCTTTTGGACATGTATTGAGTAGAACTGCTGAGAAGTAAGGTGTCCTGAGTAAACTATATTTACATACATCTGCAGGAACCCTATGATCTCTGGTTTTTAACGATTTTTTTTTTCTTAATTGTAACTTAGAAATATATTTGCTAATGCAAGCTAATAGACAAATATGTAGATATGTGCCTGTTTAGAATACAACGTTTTTGAAACAACACCATTTCTATATGTAATGAAACATTCAGCTACTTTCCATTCAAATAGACTTTGAATGTTTATTGGCGCTCATTGTACCAAACTCAAACCCATTACATTGATCACAACCTTCTTTCTAAAAATATATTATTTTATTTGGGGGCGGGGCTATGCAGATGCCAGGGCACATGTGTGGAGTTCAGAGGACAACCTGTGGGGGTACTTTCTCCATCACATACATTCTTGGTCTAATTCGATTCATCAGTCTCAGTAGTAAGCATTTTACCTGCTGAGCCACCTCACTGGCCCCAATTTCACAACCTTCTAAAGATAATACCTTCCTATGAAAGGATCAGCTATTCAGAAACTTCAGAGTCTCAAGATCTATGTTTAAGCCCTATCACTTAAGCCAGTGACCAACTGAAGAGCCTTGGATTTTGCATTTTTCAATTTATTTTTTGCTCCACTAGGAAAGTAATAAAATAGAAATGCCCATCCCAAAATATCGCTAGGGTTATAAAATATTAATTCATTTGTAAAATATTATGCGTTCTACAGGTGTGTTTTATTAGCACATGGATAAACATATATAATGATTGTTGTTTTACTGACCTATGTATTTGTTTTCTGCTGGAAGATGAAGATCTGAATTTAATTCAAAATTACTCTTCCATAGTTCAGCCCAAGAATTTTCAACATCTGTAGAGAGGAGAAAGTGAGTCAACACCTAATGCAATGCTCTGAATTCTCGCAACAAGCCCATCAACAGCTGGTCTTCCCAAGTCAGTTCTTCCTTGGGAAAACTATCTTCTGGGCAACCTGGACACTCACTAGTCAAAGTGGGACCCAGTAGCACTACCACCTGAAACAGTACTAGAACTGCAGACTAGAGGCTCCACTCAGACCCTCTCTAATCAGAATCAACACACCTTTTTATTTTGCTTTTATGAGTCAGGGTCTCACTGTGTAGTCTAGGCTCTCATCTAACTGGAAATACTCTTGCCTTAAACTCCTGAATGATTACAGGCATGTGCTGCCACATCCAGCCAAAATCTGTACTTCAGATCTCCAGGTGACAGACATGCAAAGTTAAGTCTGAAAAGTGCTTTTTCCTTTATTTTCTTTTTATAAAGAATAGTTTACATATTGAGCTTATTGAGTACATTGCACAGGAGCCATGAGCCAGGCAGTGATTCAGTACTGCCTGTCTCCAAACACTTCTCTAAAACCAAGAAAAACCAGGTGTGATGACACATGCCTGTCATCCCAGCACTCAAGAGTAAGACAGGATTGTGAGTTCTAGGCCTGTCTAGGCTACACAGTAAGTCCTTGCCTCAAAAACTTTAAACAGAGGTTGAAGAGATGGCTTGGTGGTTGAGAGCACTTGCTGTTCTTGTGAAGGACCTGAGTTCAATCCTAGCACCCATATCAAGTCACTCACAACATCTTATAATTCCAGTTTCAAGGAATCCAAAGCCACCTGACTACCTCAGACACCTACATGCACATGGTGCACAGAAACTTACACAGGTATACACACATAACAAATAAATCTTTAAAATAAATAATAAAGTAAAAACTGTCTGTCAAATAACCAATAGACCAGGACCAGGATATTTTCACTAATAAAGATAGCAGAAAGAACTCGCAAAGTAAAATAAGTAATTTTCATTTCAAAATATACTTTTGTCTCCCCCCAAAAATCCAATTATTAAAGCATAAAAATTCACAGCTGAGTCAGCTACACTTAAATAAAGAAGAACGATTACAGGGCCTCACCTTCCATACTATACTGAGTCCCAAACCACTTCTCCTTGAGGTCACATTTTCCCTCATTAGCACCAGACAGGAGAACAAGATTTGCTTTTTGAGGGACTAGCTGATTAAGGGCTTCAGCAATGACCTAACAGAGGAAGAAGAAGAGACAGAAGTTAATCCCAGATGTGTTGTTGGACCCTCCGAAGACCCGAGTGTCTTCACACTCGAACCATTACAGACCATGAATTCCTTAATTTACAAAACTCCCCAAGTTTATTACTGTTTCAAAAACTTTTAGTTCTTTTGGGGCTGGAGAAAAGGCTCAGCAGTTAAGAGCATGGGCTGCTCTTTCAGAGAAGCTGGGTTTGGTTCCCAGTGCCCACATGGCAGCTAAAACCTATCCTTAACTCTAGTTCTAGGGGATCCGATGCCTTCTTCTGACCTCTGTGGGCATGGCACAACACAGCATAGATGTACTTACACACGTGAAGGTAAAACACTCATACACATTAAATACTACTACTAATACTAGTAAATAAAAATGTTTAAAAACATTTAGTTCTTGTGAGTTAACACTGACAAACATCAAATGTGTTTCTTGATATGCTCTAAGTACACTCACCTGAAATCCCCTATTCTAACATGACTAACAATAAAAGCAGTCGTGCTATCATTAAGTGACAAGAAACAGTGTATACACATATTTTCTTTAATCCCCAAAACAACCATATGCGATGCCTATTTTACAAAATACTCAATACTGGAGGTGAAGGCTAAGTAATGCTTAAGCTAGATTACATAACTCACATAAAAAAATGCAGCTAGAAATGGTAAAAGTAGGGTTCTAACCAAGTCTGTACATTATTGCAAAGAGTAAGTTCTGTTTTGTTTTTTGAAACAGGGTTTTACTATGCATCCCAGGCTAGCCTCAAACTCAAGATTCTTCTGCCTAAGTCTCCTGAATGCTAGAACTACAGGCATGTGCCACCATGCCTGGCTCAAGAATGTGCTTTTTAAAAATATTTTATGTATATGAGTGTATTGCCTACATGTACGTAAGTGCACCCATGCCGTGGAATGTTCACAGAGGCAAGAAGAGGGCGTCGGCACTCTTAACCACTGAGCTGTCTCTCCAGTCCTAAGAATGTGCTCTGAAAACTATGTTTTATGCCATCTCATAGGCAGGAATCAGTCAAATGATACAAGTATAGGGTCTTCTCAATAATCCTCCAGCAATGATAAGGACTAAACACAGACTATGTGGGTTGGTTTGGAATCCTAAATACTCTTTCTTTAATCAGAGGAAAAGTGGCTCATAAAAACTCACACTGTTAAAAAACCAATCCAGAAGGTGCCAAGAGCATGTGATTGTAATTTTTTTCTTACCTTTCCCCATCCTCTTTAACATTAGTAGACTGGGGACTCATATGTATAATCCTAATACTCAGGGCAGAGGCAGGAGGATTGCCATGAGTTAGAGATCACTTTACATTACAAAGTGAGACTGTCTCAAAAATTAGTAGACCTGGAATGAAAACACTCTCCTAAAGCTTCTCAATCTCAGCACTAGCAACATCTAGGGCCAGAGCATTCTTCATTGTTGGGTCCTATCTTCTGCATTTTAAGATGGTCAGCAGCATCTCAGGCTTCTACTTCTACTCACCAGATCCTTCAAGCATCCCATACCTCATCCCTAGCTGTCCCAAACAAAATGTCTCCATACACTGACAAATATTCAATGAGGGCAAATTACTGCTAGCTGAAAAAAGCTGCCCTCTAAAAAACAAGCCGATGATCGGTTGGAATGGCTAGCCAACCGATGATCATTTGTATGTATATATGAGTTTTGTATCTTTTTTTTAAATCCTGGGGATTAAACCTAGGGCTTCTATATACTAGGCAAGTGCTCTTCCATTGGGCTGAATCTCCAGTCTTCTTTTGACTTTATTTTGAGACAGAATTTCACTAAGTTACCCAGGTTAGCCTGGAACTCATTCTGTAGTCAATGTAGACCTTCAAATTGAGCTCTTCTTGCCTTAACCTTCTGAATAGCTACAATTACAGGCCTGTAACATCAGGCTTAGATTATTAAGTAATTCCTATTAAGTAATTCCTTTCAAATATAGGGATTCTTATATTTTTCTTATAAATATTTTTAAGTGATTAAAAATTTAACTGTCAGGGCTACAGAGAGGAATCAGTGGTTAAGAGCACTGCTGCTTTTGCAGAGAGCCCATTCAGTTTCCAGCACCCACATGGTGGCCAACAACCATCCATCACTTCAGTTCCAGGGGATTCGACACCCTCTTCTAGCCTTCATGGGCAGTGCACAACAGAGATGCACATAAATTACAGGCAGGCAAAACACTGATACAAATACAATAAAAATAAATAAATAATTTTGTCCTAAGTTTCCAATTAAAGGTAAGCTAAACAATTTTTTAAGTGTTTAGGACTAAACTGTGTAAGTCTTAGAAATTGCCTTAACTATTTTAGATGCTTCAACACATAATTACACGTAGTATGTAAGAAGATTTGGTTTTTGTTTTTTATATAAAAGATAAACATGTGGGGTTGGTGATATAACTCAGTTTTTTTAGTGCTTGCCGAGCAGGCAAGCAGCTCTGGGTTTGAAAACAGTACAGCATAAAATCTGTACTTGATTAGTAGAATCAGGAGGATCAGGAGTTCAAGATCATCCTCAGCAACAAAGCAAGTTTGAGGATGGCCCAGGAGACATGAGATTCTGTCTCAAAAAAAAGGAAAAGACCTAGTAAGGAACTCCTGAGAAATGATTAATATTGACACATCTTCTGTTAAAACAAACAAAAATTCTGGCTAAATATGACGAAGTTCTCTTCACTCTCACAGTTCTTAAGTACATCTCTGCACTTTCTCTCCCCTATTTCCCTAAGAGCAAGTTCTAAAAGTAGAAACTTTTTACCTCTGGCTTGTATTCAAACAGAAGCTGGTCTCCAGTGAGAAAGTCCTGTAACGGGTACAGCTGCATGTTTTCACACATATTCTCCACATACTCAACTGGATCTGTCTGTGAAAAGCGAAGATTTCAGGCCAGAACCTCCCCATTCTCACCCTTAATTTGACACAACATACATATATTTTCCTCTTTTTACATGACAAAAAGCTTTCAAAAAGATAGAACAAGATGCAATTGCATCATATGAAGCTAATATTCAGAATTCTAAGAAAATATAGTCTGTGCTTCTGTGCTATGGAACTTAACTCCTGGAACTCCCATCCTGAGCCTAATAACCCCTTACATTCCAGATATATCAGCCTCTCTAAGAAAGGAGCCACCACACTGAACTCTGTTTACTTGTCAAGTACACTATATCACTGTGAGGTCAATGATGACAGAGGACTCACCTCTAAGCACCACCACTAATAATACTGTGTAAGCAAGAACCAAATTACAGTGTGTCACTAGATAAGAGTACCGAGAAGCAGACAGTAGAAGAGCAGTTAGAGATGGTTAACAGGTGCAGGGCACCACTGGATTGGGGGGAATAATTTTCTTAAGTATTTCTTTACTATTTTTATGTGTACGAGTGTATTGCTTGTATGTATGGTAAGTGCACCTGTGTCATGCAGTGCCCGCAGAGGTAGAAGAGGGCACTGGATGCCCTGGAACTGGAGTTATGGACAGCTATTAGCCACCATGTAGGCGATAGGAACCGAACCCAAGTCCTCTGCAAGATAATCAGTGTTCTTAACCACTGAGTCATCTCTCCAGTCCCGGGACGAGTCATTTTTAATGTTCTATGGAACTGTAGGAAAATTATACTCAATAACAATTAAATATTTCAAAATAAGTCAGGAAAAAAGGAATTTCAGTGTTCCTAAAACAAATAATGTTTTTGGTGATATTGATTATTCTGATCTGAGCACTATACATTATACACATGTATTAAAATATTACACTGAACTAACATATGTATAATTATGCATTAGCTAAAAAGTTTTTCAATTTTTAAAATAGTTTAATTTTTCAAATGTTATGTGTATGAGTATTTTGTTTGCATGTACATAAGAGTACCATGTGCATGTAATGCCCATGGAGGCCAGAAAAAGATGTCAAATCCCCCAGAATGGGAGTTATGGATGGCCTTTAGCTGCCACATGAGTGTTAGGAACTAAACATGGGTCCTCTGCAAGAGTACCCAGTGCTCTTAACTACTGAGACACCTCTCCAGTTCCTTAAATAATTCTTAAAAAGAAGTTATATTAATTGGGTCCGGTGAGGTGGTACACGCCTTGAATCCCAGCACTTGGGGAGGCAGAGGCATTCAGATCTCTGAGTTCAAGGTCAGCTGGGGCTACAGGGAGACCCTGTCTCAAAAAGATATTTTTAAAAAGTTACATTAATTAGTATGCTACCCTAATTTAAAAATTAAAGGAGGCCAGGCAGTGGCACATGCCTTTAACTCCAACAGAGATCTGCCTAGTCTCTGCCTCCTCAGTACTGGCATCAAAGGTGTGCACTACCTTTGGCTTCTATTTTTTTAATTTTGAAAGAGGGCTTCACTCAAGTAGCCCAAGATAGCCTTTAAGTCCCTCAGTAACCCAGACAGACCTTGAACTTACAAACCCTGCTGCCTTAGCCTCTGGAGCAATTGAGATTACAGGTTTATGCCAGTGGGCCTGGCTCTGTTATAAATTTTTTCATCAGTTATTTTTACCAGCTACTTTCTTATAGTGTAATTGTTCTAATCAGTATGGGGCAAAAATGAGATTCAAAGGATTTGCTCTGGGAAAAGAATGTTGGCTAAAACTGGATCTTTGAAGCTAAAGCAATAAATAAGTAATAGGGAAAAAAACTGGAGGTTGTAGAGCATGGCAGAGAGCTTGCCTACTGCTGGTTCAGTCTCTAGTATCACAAAGGGAACATTACACACATTTTGAGGTACATTTTATTTTATTTTGTAATTTTGATCTAATTCACATGCCACAAAATTCATCCTTTTATGATCTATGATCAAGTGGGTTTTAGTTCATTTACAAAGCTGTGCAAGCATTACCATGACTGTGTTTCAGAATACTTTTATCACCCCCAAAGGCAACCTCATACTCTTGATTACTCACTTCCCTCAGCCCAATAGTCATCTACCTGTGTTCTGTCCCTCTGAATTTACTTATGTTATTTCAAGTGAACGGACTCACTTATTAAGCAACCTTTGGTGACTGGTTTCTTTCATTTAACATAACATTTTAACAGTCCATTAATGTTGTAGTACAAATCATTCATTTTTATGAAATAAACATAACTAGAACATTCTGCTCTATTTATCCATTTAATGGTTTATGAACAGTTAAGTTGTTTCTACTTTTTGGCCATAATAAGTAATGCTGCTACCAATATTTGTGCATAAGTTTGTGGGTATATATGTTTCCAATTCTCTTGGATATCTACCTGGGAGTAGAAGAGATGGTTCATATAACTCTGTTTAGCTTTTTAGCTGTTTTCCAAAGCAGCTATACCATTTGCCATCCCTAGCGATGTTTGACAGTTCTAATTTCACATCTTCTAATACTCGCTAACATCCATCCTTTAATGTTTTAGTCTGCTATAAACCCACTGCTTCTCATTAATTGCTACATTGGTTTCATAGAACTGTAGGTCATCTATGGCTACAGGGAGACCCTACCACAAAAAAACAGAAAACAAGCAAACAAACAAGGAGTCATCAATGGTAACTGGCTTTAGTAACCTACCTCATGTACTTAAGTCTTCCACCAATTGAGAAAACAAGTCTCTGGTGATGATCAAAAGACAGCTTTAGAGATGCTCTGATTGGATTTATTATAAATGAGAGCTCTCAAATCTAGGGCCCAGAGATATCCCCTATAACATGTCAATGGACAAATTCAGAGAGACCTATGAATTTGTTGGGAAGAGATTACATATTTTCATTAATCTCTAATTTATTTTTTAAACTATGAATATCAGGGGCTGGCTCAGTAGTAGAGTGCCTAGCATGCAGGAGGCCTAGATTCAATCCTCAGTACCACATAAAAATAAATAAAATTATTAATATCAGCAATAGGCAATATCTATGACAACCACCAATGGCAATCATAATACAGTTTTCATGGGTATCTTAAAAAATGTATACTTACTACTGCTTAAAATTATAAAAAGTATTAGACATTCTACTGGATCTTATTATGTCATACAATAGATACATATTACTTTTTTACTGTTCTGAGCATCTAATTTCTATACTCCTTTGTAAATTGTCACATTATTTTGCAGACTGTAGATGAACAGTATAGTTTCAATATTAAAATTCCCAACTGTGACACTATACTGCTTGATATGTTATCTAACAGAACACCTGTGCAGGAAATATTTGCTAAGAACACTTAAAGTGAAGTATAGTCACTGTAACTGTTAAGCAGTCAAGTAAAAGAATACACACACACACACACACACACAAGCCCAAGTGTACATGTGTAGAGGTCAAAGATCAATGTTTAGTGCCTTACTCTAATGATTTCCACACTTATTTTTTGGGACAAGGGAGCTCACTGAACCTAGAGCTTGCTGTTTCAGCTAGACTGGCTGGTCAGCAGGTCTCCAGGATCCACCTGTCTTCATTCCCCAAATGTAGGGGTTACAACTCATGTCTCCACACCCATCTTTTACATGGATGGTAGAGAGTCAATCTCAGGTCCTCATGCTTGCACAGAAAGCACTTTATTTCACTAAGCCACTGCCTCAACCCCATGAAGTTCTTTACTTAGTGCCTCCCAGTGCCTAGAATAAAAATATCCTATGATTTTTGTAAACTCAACTCAAGTTTACCATATCCATGAAGCCCTTTAATCAAGGAGGAAAAAAATCCCTTCATTTCCCTAAAATCGCAAAGCTCTAGTATTATACATGGCAATTATTATTCATTACCTATAGAATAGCTTCACAATATCTGACTCTCCAAGCTATCGAATTCTATGGTGAGTTCTCCCATGAATCAAAGGGACAGATATACAAAGCTAGGCCAGGTTGTGTACGCTCTGAGTCCCAGCACTTGGGAGTCAGAGACAGATGGATCTCTGTGAAAGCAAGGCCAGCCTGGTCTAAATAGTGGGTTCCGGGTTATCTGGAACTACCAGGGAGACCCTGTCTCAAAAAGCAAAAATAAAGGGGCAGGGGATGTGTGTGAGAGACAAAACAAATGATTACATAGAAAAATGATGGTCACACATCATGATCTATGTCACCAGCCTAATCTTGTCCTGTAACGAAATATAATAGCCCAAAAAACACAAGAGTCAAGGCTACCTTGAGACATAATTGACAGAGGATGGCAGAAATAAAACTCCAGTTACACTTCCACAAAGTGGAACAATGTTCACACCAGTCTAAACTTGTTCACAAATAATGTGTACAATGCATTTGACTTAATACCTGTTCTTGGTAATGAAACTCATTATCTTCAATTTTCTGAATCTCTTCAAAAACTCTATAAAAGAACATGATAATTAGAAAATGTATTAAAATTTCTCATTCTAATTACCAACAAGGGGCATAAAAATAAAGTATTGGCCAAATAAATGTAAAACGTCAGATGTAGAGGGATCTGGACTTAGAGTCAAAAAAGGCAATAGAGTAAGGAACAACAGAAAAATCATCTCAGAGAACTAAAGCATATGTTGTCCACTGGCAGCCTGAAAGCTAAAATATACTTGGATTGACTCTTGGTCTCATCCTAAGAAATATTTATTACCTTTTCTCTGGGCCTAGTTTCTGCAGCATTTTTAAATACTGAAAGACAGTGTGAGCAACCTGGAAATAAAATATTTCATTAGTCTTTTGCATCAAGTGATATCTAGATAGAAGAAAAGCAACTCCCTTTAATGACTTACCTCATAAAAATGCTCATAACCTTCATCAGTCAACGTAATAGAAATGCTGAACACAGAATAAGTAGAATTTTGCTCAAAACCTGTCTCACCATTTCCACCAAACAATGCAAGAGCCCAGCACCTACAGCCAGAAAAAAATTAATCCAATCAGTAACCCTTCAAATTAACAAAATCAACTGGGTTTCTATGTAAAACTTGGAAACCTCAGCTTTTGATGTAAATATATACTTGTAACAGTAAAGGATTTTGTTTGTATTTTTAGACAGGATCTCTGTAGCCCTGACTGGCCTTGAACTTGCAGCAATCCACCAGCCTCTGCCTTCTGAGATTACAGGCATACACCACCACATCTGGTATAAGTTTCAAAGTTCAAATTTAAGAGTGAAAGGCATCACAAAGACTCATCACAAAACATTTAGAAGGCCTCCAGAAAGAAATAGTAGTCCTCTTCATATGTTTAAGACTAATAGATATTGCAATATTATAAAACATTAATGGTTTTATGAAGCCAAAGTGAGTCTTGCTGAAAGGAAACAGCATAAAATATTAAATACAGCTACTAGGAGGCACTTGGTTTATCATCTTTGATCCTACCTCCTAGAAGCCTTGAAACACATCAAATATATCCCAATTCAGAATGCCAATCGAGTTCTTTGAGACTATTAGCTAACTTTCATAGACTGTCCAATAAAGTAGCAATCAGAGTACATCTCTTTCTGGCGAGAATGTTGAAAACTCAAAAAGGAGGGTAGGGGCTGGAGAGATGGCTCAGCAGTTAAGAGCACTAGCTGCTCTTACAGAGGACTCAAGTTTGGTTCCCAGCACCCACAAGGCAGCTAACAACCATCCATAACTCCAGTTCTAGGGGATCTTCTGACCTCTGAGGGCACTTCATGACACAGGTGCACTTAATATATATGCAGGCAATACACTCATACACAGAAAATTAAAATAATAAAATATTTTAAATAGGAGGGTACTGCACCAAAGTATAGAGTTTGGAATTCTAATAAAGTTCAGTAAGGAAGAAAGGCCAAGTACATCTCAAAACTCATTACACACATTGTGAAAAGATTGTATGTATACATTCAATATCAAATGTAAAACACAATTTTTCGGCAATAACTGCCTCTCAATTTGACAATTCAGAACACAATATCTTAAATAGTATTTCTTTACATTTCTCATCTTGATCTCTTCATTCTCAAACTAGTTTACAGAAACAAACAAGGAGTTAAAGTACTGATCTTGATACTAAAGTTATATTTCTACTTTATGGTTATAAATGAAATGGGTACTTAAATGCATTAGGACACACTATGCAGACAGATTCATATACTACTTTTTTTTTTTTTTTTTTTTTTTTGTCTTTTTGAGTCAGGGTCTTGCTCTAGCCCCAGCTAGCCTGGAACTATGTAGACCAGGTCGGTCTTGAACTTAAAAAGATCTGTCTGTCTCTGTCTCCCAAGTGGTGGGATTAAAGGGATGCGTCATCACACTCAGCACAAATACTTTTCTTAATCCCACATATTCAGTGTGATTTTTCTACATCTTAAAGTCCACGTTTTGGGATAGAAACCCTAGAGATCTACAGCATTTAAATAACTGAGTTAAGTAGTCAAATTCAAATTCTTGATTAGAACCTTTTATATAATTTCAGAATCTTTTAATTTCACATAATTTTTTTTAATTTTGTATTTTTTCAACATGAGCTTAAAAGGCAGCTTATGAGAAAACAAACAAACAAAAATGGCCATTAAAATGACCTATATAATTACCATAACTAAAATCAGCATTAAGTTTGAGTCTAGACCTCAAAGCAGCTAAAAAAAGAACGTATTATAACATCTATTATTTGTTACTCAGATACTGTTACACACAAAATACTCCATAATTAAATACTTGCTTTTTTCTGAGATAAGAAAGAATGCTGCCTTTGCCTTCATGTCCAACGAGCCAGGAAATATAATGAAGTGGCTTCACCCTTAAGAAAAATTAAAGTTCAAAATCCAAAGAAACAGGGCTTAAATATGCAAGATTTGAGAATAAAAGCTTATTGTCCTAAATCCATTCAACATGAAATTGTAATCAACTTAATAACAACAATATAAAGACAAAATCGTGTATCCTCATGTTGTCATGAAATGAGTAGACTCACTCCAGAATGCAACCTCCTAACTTCCTTTTTAATGCAGGGGGAGTATTCTTTTGCATGTGTGTGTATGTGTGCATGTTCATGTGTACGGTGTGCATTTTCACATGTGTGTGTACATGTGTATGGGGGCCAGAGGTATCCTCTGATGTCAGCCTCATGAACTCAGTCCATCTCCTCTGAAACATGGTCTCTCATTGGCCTGGAGCTCACCAGTTAGGCTACACTGGTTGACTAGACTCGATGAGGGGAGCTCCCAATCATCCTCCTGCCTCTATAGTACTCTGCACGATGTCCATCATTTTCACCCTGGTGCTGGGAATCAAACTCAGGTCTTCATATATGGGGAGACAAGCACCTTACTCAGTGAGCCATTTCCTCGGCTTTTAAAACTATTACCCCACTTCAGCATCAAACTTATCTCCTTTTGATAAAATCTTTAATTTTTGTTTGACTTACAATGAAAGTAATATAGACTTGTCATTTTAGAACCCAATGTAGATAAGAAACACTGTCCACAAACAAAACTTTACAAATGTTTTCATTATTATATCAGTCTGTGTGGTAAAATGAAAAATGTTGTCCTAGGGCTGGAGAGATGGCTCAGCAATTAAGAACACGGGTTGCTCTTGCAGAAGACTCAGGTTCGATTCCCAGCACTCACACGGTGGCTAACAATCATCCATAACTCCAGTTCCAGGGGAATTCGACACCCTCTTCTGACCTCCACAGGCATTGCATGACGTGGGTGCACTTACACACATGCAGGCAATATGCTCATACACAGGAAAAGTAAAATAAAAATAACATATTTAAAAAAAGAAAAATGCCCTAAAGGTTGGAAAACCCAGATTCTAGTTTCAGCTTTTCCTTCAAGTACATTAGGATCTTGAACCACACAAAATTTCATTGTATTTTCTTTCTCTTCATTTGACTAACCACCTACTCACAGAATCTGCATGTAAGCACAGTAACAGTTGTTATTATCATATAATAGTCTATGAAAATTTGCTTATGTATTCAAATTATTTTGCCATTAGTTTCTACAATAACTTTGAAATGTATTCCTAACAAAACAAAAATATATTGAAAAAGACTTAGGAACTCTAATTAGGTTACAGAATTCAACTGAAATTTATTAAGGCAAAGTGAGAAAGAATTCTTAGGGGGGCTTTCCAAAGGAAAAAAGGAATATTTTCTATTTAATAAATTTCTTTCCTTATCAATTAATTAATGTATTTATTTACTTTGAGATGGAGTATCTTTATGTTGCCTAGGTTGGTGTCAAATCCCTGAGCCCAAACTATCCACCTTTCTCAGCCTCTCCTGGTATAGGGATTACAGGTACTAGCCACCAGGCCCCACAAATTTAGCAAACCCTTGAAAATCAAAATATTATGATTTCAACTCTGCTAAGCAATCCTCAAAACCTAATGCACATAAATCAAACTGTGAACTGTACTATATACAGGCTAGACTGGCACGGAAGACTAAAGTAGTAAAAGAATGAGGCCAGCAAATTACACATTTACATCGGAGCAAAGCTAATGATACTCTAATTGGTAACACTGAAGGAAAAATACTTTAGTTCTCTGTGAACAATGGGTCTCTACAAAAGTTAATTTACTGGGTATTCATATATTTGGGGTATAAAAATGACTGATAATGAAATATTAAACAAACAAATAGGCCTTAAAAATAGCTGGATGGAAACATAAAAATACTATAGCTTTTAGAAAACAGAACCATGGACAGTTTGTCACTTTCTATAATTTTGTAAATTTCTTCAATCAACTACCTTTGTAATTAAGAGGAAAAACAAGGATTTGTTACTAGTATATGTGGTACAATTCCACTTCCATAAAAAGATGCCTTATATTCAATATTATAATTCCTGAAGGATATAAAATAAACTTTATTTTTATTTTATGTGTATGAGTGTTTTGTCCACAAATATATAAATGTACCTGTGTCATGCAGTGCTCATGTAGGCTAAAAGAGGGTGTCAGATGCCCTGGAACTGGAGTTATAGATGATTGTTAGCTGCCATTGTCAAAAATGAAACCACCCATGGTTGTGGGTGCTGGGACCTGAACCCGGGTTCTCTGCAAGAGCAGCCAGTGTTCTTAAGTCCATAAAATAAACTATTAATGTTAGGCATGTTTTTGAGGACAGAGACAAAGACAGAAGAAGACACTTAATCCCCTTAGTCCAATTTAGCATTTTGTAAGCACAGATTATCTTATAGCAAAACTTTCAATAAAAATTTAAATGTGTTAGTACTGTTAACATTTCTTAAAACATTCATAACTATATACTCAATATATATATATATATATATACACACTCAATATATTTTTTTTTCTTATATATACAGATAGTTTCTCTCTATACAGATAATGTCTTTGTTAATGTTAGTGACTTGATTGTTCAAATAGTCTACCATGAAGTAACAGAGAGCATTTCTTACTGAGCTCAAACAATCTGGACTGCTTCCTCCTGCTGTGTGTTTTTCCTCATAGCTTTGTTTTATTGGTAGTGGTTTAAAAAAACTAAGTGTGAGCTGGACATTTGGCTTAGCATCCATGTCAGGTAATCACAACCACCTGTAACTCCAGTGCCAGGGTTCCCTATATGCCTTCTTCTGGACTTCAAAGGCACCTGCAGTCACATGCACATATCTCACACACACACAAAATTTAAAAATAGAATTTTTATTATGTTATTTATGAAATAAGTTATTTATGAGTTCTAATTATGAAACTTTTATAGACACTGAATACTCCTTATCTTTTTAAAAAACTGCTTGGTCCAAACTTTCTTATATGGTAAACTGAAGCACCCTAATTTATACAAATCTGCCCCGCAACTCCCAGAAGTAAATCCTTGGAAGTTATTTAACTTTCATTTTATTTATAGGCCCAGCTAGCCAAATAGACCAGGCTGGCCTCTATCTCACTGAGACCTGCCTGCCTCTGCCTCTTGAATGCAGGAACTAAAGGCATGAGCCACCACATTCAGCTAACTTTCACTTTTGACAAATAAATGGCACACCCCATGGCCAAACAAATCATAACTTAATATATTTTTATTCTAAAATTACTAAAGAAAATATTTAGTAATATAAAAGTTAACATTAATATTAAGTGTTTAATTTCAAAGCCTTGGAAAAGAGTAACTAGTTATATGACTATTTTAGATTATTATCCAGAATGCCCATAAAATATATGACTTGAAAAGTCCCATAGCTAAGTTTCAGGTTACCAGACACCTATGTTAAAAAATTCAGAAACCTCCAACTTACCTCTTAGCATTCTTTAAAAAATATGACTCTCAAAGGTAGAGAGATGACTTAGTGGTTAAGAGGGATTGCTGATCTTCCAGAGGACCAGAGTTCAATTCCCAGAACCCATGTCAGGGGTCTCACAACCACAACTCCAGCTCCAGGAGATCTAGTACCTCTTCTGGCCTGCACCCATATGTGAATGTACACACACACACACACACACACACACACACACACATACACACACATAATAAATAAAAATAAACTCCCTTTAAAAAAAAAAAAACGACTCTCAATAGCTACTGAAGTAAATTTCCCTTGAACTCTTCTTACCTGTAATGTTGTTGTTGAGGAGGAAGTGCCCATGTGATGGTCAGAGCATGAATTTTTCTGATTGGAACAACTAAACAAAAATATCACAAGAACTGTTATGTGTTTCTCCATAACTTTACTATGCTACAAGAAACTTTTATTTCAATATATTTCATCCTCCAAAAACAGTCATAGGATGGTTAAATAAAATACAGTTATTATTTCAAGTCTGCAATTTTCCAATTTGAATAATTCCATTTTGAGTAAGAATAAAAAGACCAAGGGTTGGAAGGATGGTTAAGTGCACTGGCTGCTCTTAGAGATGACCCTAGGTTGGTTCCAGCACCCACATGGCTGACTCACAATAGTCCATAACTCCAGTTCCGGTGAATACAGTCCTCTTCTGGCCTCTATAGGTACTGCACATGGGGTACTAACTAACATGTACATGTGGGCAAAACACTTGTAGACTTAAAATTATGTTTTTAAGAATAAAAAGAACAATGAGAATATGAAATGCTGCTAAGGATGAGTCCCTCTTTTCAAGAATGGATACAGGACAAGGAGTCAGGAGATCGATGGCAAAAGCCCACACCTACTTATGGATCTTGATAAAACTCACTCATATTTAAACCTTTCTGGATCTGCTTTCTCATTGTGCATTGTGCTAAAATAATTCCTTGAGATTCTTCTTGGTGATATTAATATATGAATCTATGAATAAGGAAATAACAGAAAATACTCTCTTGGAAGATTGGGCTTTATGGAATGGGACCTTCAGCAGAAACAATGTACCAAACAGTCACTAATCAGAGGAAGGGAAGAAACAAACTGGCATTGGAGCAAAAGTGAAGCAAAGGAGACCTATGGCATGTGGAGAAATGAAAAAAAAAAAAAAAGAAAGGATGAATTAAGAATGCTTCTGTAACATTCACTACTAGCAAACTGGTGAGTAAATTACAGTATAATCATGTGATGACTCACATATCGTTACTATAAACACAATACTAAATTTCTGAAGAAGGACAGATGTATATCTATATAATAAGTATACATTTTTATAATTGTTTATATTTTTATGTCACCATACCTATAAAACATCAGAGGAAATTTGCCAAAAAAGAATTTTCTTAATAGTAAGATTTAAAGACAGCCTCTCTTGCCCAGTTTCCTGACACTTTACGGTCCTTTTCATTTAATAGATATAATGAAGTTTTTAAAAGATTGCTTTCAAAGTAATTTCTCTCTTCTATTTTCTTTCATCTATTTTCCTTAAAGGAGGAAGGAAAGGAGAAAAGGGAGGGAAAAGATGGTGGAAAAACAGGAGTTAAAGCCAGGGAGAAGCAGGATGCAAACTCAAGCAGCAGCAGGCTCTGTGGTGCCCAGCAGCCTGCTATCTGCCCTCCGAGGATCTCCATGACTCTACTATTCCCTTTACAACAGTTATATTTCCCACTGTGTTTGAGTTTTCAAAGAAAATTGACAGTGTTAAGTTTTGGATAATGTGCTGAGGTTATTTCAAACAATCTTAAACCTTAGGTTCACAAACCTCTATAAAGTTTGTTAAATGCTGGTGTGTCAAAAGGATCCGTTAAATGGCCAAAGTTTGGTTTAGGTAACCCACTGAAAATAAAACAAACACATTAAAATTTAATTAGCAAAAGCTTTTATGCTTCACTAGTTGACAAATATTTATCAGCAATCTATTTTGCACACTCCTGACTAAAGGACATTCTTAGCATGAGCAAATGGATGGGAACAAAGATCGGAAATTCTGATTGCGCTCCCTATTCTTAACCTTAGCCTTGATAACTAAGATGTCTTTGTAACTGACAGGAGAAAAGGATGAATTGAAAAGACTCTCCCCCTCAATATTTACTGCCTTTATTGAGCACTATTTAATTTTAGTTCTCCTCCTACAAATAGCAATTTCAGCAAGAAAAATTGTAATAGAGATAATACTTTTTAAATTTAAGAAATTACTGATTAGGTATAAATCACCATTGTCTACAAAATTACTTCTTTTATGGGGAAAAACATTCCACATTCCAAACAACTGACTTAAAAACAAGACACAAAGACCTTTCAAAACAAAACTTGTTATGAGGTAGGAGACATAAGCATACATTAGATGCTTCTTAATATGGTATTTCCACACCACACTTGACAGAAAGTGAGAAATAAATGTAAAGGAGATTTAAATTCCTCAGAATTACTGCTTACTATAAATTTACAGGCCTGTAAGTTTTGAGGAATAGAAGTTATGGAAATGGTTCTCATCCTCCCTTTCCTACTCAGGAGCTATGGACTCTTGATTAAGTCAGTAACCTTTCCTTTCTTAGCTTCATGACTTTTAGAAAACAAAAGGAAAATTCCTTTGGGACTCATACAAAAAGTAAATTTCTTACTTATTTGGTATCTGAGAGAAGATTTCAGTCACCCACTTTTCCAAAGTATCCAGAGTTTCTTGAAGAAAGACAAGGGGAGAAAAGAACATACAATGTCATTAGTCAATGTAAAAATACTAGATTTATTTTGATTTATTTTTATTTTTGGTTGTTTTGACAGAGTTTCCTTATCCAGCCCTGGCTGGCTTACAAGTCACTATGAAGACCAGGCTGGCCTTGAACTCACAGAGATCCACTGCCTATGTCTCCAAAATGCCGGAATTAAAGGCAAGCACCACTACATTAAGTCACAATATTTTTTTTAAATGCTTGAGGCACAAAACAAAAAGGTATTTTAATTTGGGTACCACCTAGCAGTACTTTGTTAGACTCTTATTTCTCTCTGGTAAAACTAGAAAAGGCACACAAGTTTAAAAACACAAAAAGTTCTATCAATAGGCAAGTGTAGGGAGCTACAGACAAGGATATGCCAACTGTCTTCCTATGCCATTCCAAAACTAACACATGTTTCGGGCAGATTTTTGTTTTTTTCCCAAACTAACTACATTATTCTACCCCTCTTTTTGGCACCCAGTTACTACTTTCATAACCCTACCTGTATATATACTTTTATCTTCTACTATACTTGGGGGACGGGTGAGACAAGGTTTCCCTGTAGCCCCAGCTGGCCTAGAACTAGCTAATATAGACCAGACTGACCTCAATCTCACAGAGATCCACCTGCCTCTGCTTCCCGAGTGCTGAGATTAAAGACCTGTGCTACCATACCTGGTGATTGATTAATTGATTTTACGTTTTTGGGATCTTTTTGAGATAGTGTCTCCCTGTAGCCCCAGCTGGCCTGGAACCAGCTATGTACACCAGGCTGGCCTGCCACTGCCTCCCAAGTACTAGGATTAAAGGCATGCACCACCAAACCCAGCTCCTAGTGATTTATGTGTAAGAATGATTTCCCATGCATCCAATGCCTACAGAGAGAAGAGGGCATTGGATCCCTTGGAATTGAACTTTGGATGGTTGTTAGTCATCATGTTGGTGTTGGAACTGAACCTGGGTCCCTGCAAGAGCAGCCAGTGCTCTTAACCACTGAGCCATCTCTCCAGCACATGTACTGCACTGTATTTACTCCATGTCTCCTTGGGTTTCAGATATGTATGTCATGGTCAATCTTCATTGTCAACCTGAATAATAGAATCAAAGGAGACACACCTCTGGGCATGTCTGTGAAGATATTTCTCAAGAGGTTTAGCTTAGGAAGGAAGATCTACCTTGAAGGTTCATGGCACCATCCCATTGACCTATGTCCCAGGCTGACTAAAAAGGTAAAAAGTGGGAAGCCAACTGAGCCTTGCTGTCTCCCACTCTGCTGGGGTGTGAGGAGTAGAAGCCCCATGCTCTTGCTACCATGAACAACTCCACTTTACCCACAAACCAAAATAAAACCTTCCTTCCTTAACTTGGTTTTGCCAGGTGCTTTATCACAGCAACAAGAAAAGTAATATAACATGACTACAAACTTCTTTTGATTTTGTTTTTACCTTTCATAAGAGATGTCTTTTGACATTTCTACTAAAACACAAGATGAAAAAGAAAACCTTTCAGCTTTATCTAAGAGACCCATCACTGGATAGTATTTGTTAGTTCCAAGTAGACACATAAGTTTCAGCAATTCCCAGTAAAGATGCCTGGTGAGCATCGTTTAGTGTCGAGCATGTGTTTATCATGAGAGATGCCCTGAGTTCAATCCCCAACACTTGAAAAAAAAAACTAAAGAGGGGAAAAATGAATTAGACTAATCAAGATTTTAATCTAATCTAAACTAATTTACTTGTAGAGATTATTTGAATTTTTTATTACATTTATTGAGTGTGTGTGTGTATGTGTGTGCTCATATGTGGAGGTCAGAGGACAACTTTGTGGGAATTGGTTCTCTCCTCCTACCACCGTATTGGCCCTGCCATCTGGACCACAAGCATCTTTAACTAACCAATAGCACTTCCACCAGATTTCATGCATTTTATCATATATGTTAAGACCTATCAAGTCAAATTTGGCCTCCCAGATGTTCCTCAGTGTGAGTTCATCCACTGGAGCCTGATCAGCTAATATAGCATCATCACTCCCTTAAAGAAGACCAACTCTCCCTCATCCAGCAATGACCAGCTGCCAGTCCACCATCCCTGGCTCACACAATCTTTCCACCCCCTCTTCCACAATGGTCCCACCCTTAGGTGGGTGAAATCTAATATAAAATTACATTATTTGTCTGTTTGTTTTATGTGTGTACAAAGGTCCACCATCATGTGGATTTTGATCCTAGACTTGGTGGCAAGGGCATTTACTTACTGAGCCATCTCAAGCACCCATACCTTATTTTTTACAGGAAGGCCTCATCTGAAACTTACCAATTTAGCTAGACTGGTTGGCCAGTAAGCCACAAGGATTCTCCTAGTTCTGCAGCCTCATCACCAAGACTACAGATGAATGCCACTGTGCATGCCTTTCTGATGTGGACGCTAGGGATCCAAACTCAGATCCTCAAGCTTATGAGACAAGCACTTTACAGACTGAGCCATCTCCCTAGTACCACATGTCTGACTTTTAAATATTACAATAGGGGCTGGAGAAATGGCTCAGTGATTAAGAGCACTAGTTGCTCTTGCAGAGGACCTGGGTTTGAGTCCCAGCACCCACATACTGGCTAACAACCCCTATAACTCTAGTTCCAGGGGAATCCAACGCCCTCTTTTGAGGTCTGTGGGCACTGCATGACATGGTTGCACTTACAAACCTGCAGGCAATACACTCATACACATAAAAATAAAAAATGGTAATAAATAAAATATATAAATGGGACAATAAATAAGAAAGCTCCAAAGTCTGTGGAATCTACATTGTATTTAGTGTTATTTTAAAATTTTGCAGTAAGCATTAATAAGCTCTTGTACGGGTATCACAGAGGAAGAAGATACAAAAGAAACAAACCTCTAGGGTAATAAACATTCATACGCATGAAATAACTTACAATTAAAACTTATAAACTACCGGGCTTGGAAGCATATACCTTTAACCCTAGCACTAGGTAGGCAGAGGCAGGCAGATCTATGTGAGCTCAAGGCCAGCCTTGTCTACATAGCAAGTTCCAGGCTAGCTAGAACTACAGAGTAAGAACCCATCTCAAAAAAAGATAAGAAACTTTTAATTTACATACTAAATATGACAACACTTGTTACAACAAATATAAAAGTAATTTAGAAGCACATTTGAAATCTGAAAAAAATCTACAAATTATACTCATAATTTCATGTTCATTTTAATAGATTAATTTTGAAAAGGCAAAAATGTTTTATATATAATTGCCAAATCAACTTTGATCTTAATTTTGAAAAGGTTTGGGGCAAAATTTTGTAAACAGGAGAATCATATTAGGGTGAGGATTAGCTCTTCACAAAAAGAAATGTGCAAACTACAAGTAATATCAAAAGGAATGTTTAGTAATTCATTTTGAAAAAGACTGAAAAAAAAGGTTAAAACACAAAGCAAACAAAAGAAAGCTACCAGAGGTTTTTGCTTTGATTAAAAAAAAAAATTTATTTATTTATGTGTCTGAGTATTTTGCCTGCATGTATATGAGTGCACCCACATTGTGCAGTGCCTGCAGGGGCCAAAAGGAGGTTTTGGATCTCCTGGAACTGGAGTTAAGGATGGCTGTCAGCCACCATGTGGGTGCTGGGAATCAAACCCAGGTCCTCTAGAAGAGCAGCCAGGCTCCTAAACTCTAAGTCATCTTTCCAGTCCTTGTTTTGTTTTGTTTTTTTTTGAGACGGGGTCTTACCATGTAGCCCAGGCTTGTATGAAACTCAGGTATCTGTCTTCCTCTGCCTCTCAGTGCTGGGACTAAAGACATGCACCACCATGCCCAGACCTACTACCAGTTTTTTAAGGGAGGTGTTAACATGAATTACCAAAGATAAAGATACAAGAAGGAAAGAAACAGAAGTATTCTTCAATCTTTTATGCTACAGATACTTCTATCTTACAGGACCTTATATGAGAATGAACATACCATTTTTATATAACTGTTCTGATCATCTTCTAGGACCTTACATAAGGATGAACAACTTGTCCAGTAAGCTTGTAATCAGTATAGATTAAATATAAAGTCACAGCTACAGAGGCAGCTGAATTTGAATTAAAAGAGTAATCCATAAGCGAGGTATGGTGGTATATGCCTATAGTCCCAGCTACTCAGGAGACTAAGTTCAGTGAATTCATGGCCACCTTGAGTCCAAAATCTGACTTGTAATAGTCAGCTTTTGACAGAAGCCTTATCAATAATATAACCACCTATTAATACATATTTCAGATTTCCCATGCATTATATATGTTTAAAACCAGATCATTTTTTACTACAATACACTTTAGTAGAGAAGACCTACTCAGTAGTGTTCTAGGTAGATGTCACTCTTGACCTCACAGCAAAGGATATACATATGAAACTATTATAGTAGTAAATTACTTACTACAATTAATTTCATGGAACTATGTTTTAATACTTTAATTGTCCAAGTTAACATTTGTTTACATTTCTCTCTGCTGTGAATGATGCAATGCACGGTTTGTGAGTGATTATCCAAGTTTTGAAAAACTCTGCTCTTTTATAGTTGATTTGTGCACATTTTATGGTAGTAAATAAGATAACTAATTATTGTATTTTATGCAATCATGGAATACCTACATTTTTCTTAATTTGTATTTTTACGTTTTATCCTATGTGTATCATTCACAAGTTTATCCAACATGTTGCAAACTTTCAAAACTAAGCCACATGTAAGTGGGCCCCATGCAATTCAAACCACATTGATCAAGGGCCACTGGCACTTCAGAGTGACTAAGGACAATAACAGACAATATTACCTTTGGACTGGACAACTAAAGTCATGTAATGAGCTGAGTAGTAATGCATCCAAAATTCTCTCAGTCTGGCATGCGTATCAATATTATTCTTCTTTGGTTCATGCTTGAGAGTCTCAGCATTTCCTGTAAAAAGATGAAAAAAAAAAAAAAACAGAAATAACTGAGTTTGTTTTGTTAAATGTGTTTTCTGCACAAAAAATGAATGTTCTTCAAGCTTATGAAATAATCCAAGAGACTCACAAATTTTGAGCCAATATGTAATAACAGCATACAATAAGAAACAGTTCTGAAACAGATACATAAGGAATTAATCTCTAATTGGAAAACTTCAACAACAGATAGCAATGCCTAAACTTCTTTGCTTAATAGGAATATTCAATTTAGGTTTTCTCTATGAACTATTTTACTAATATTCTGCATAATCCTTAAAAAGCAAAATACCAAAAGCCAGGATGCGATGTAAAATGCATATAAACTATACAAAAGATACACAAAGTATAATAAAACACCCTTTGAAGTACATAAACCCAACCTGATTTCCATGCTATGAACAACTAAATCTATCAACAAGAAAAAGCTATTATAAAAACACATATACCAATTAAACAGTTTACCAGTTAAACAAAATTAAGTCACAGTTCAGAAACTGTTAGAGAATCCATTCCTGAGCCTGTCTTTGTTGATAAATGGAAATATCAGGTTGTGGTATAGCACAGACTTTAAAATCAGATAAACAGATACTTAAATCCCTTATCAAATATTTACTGCTTTAAATATTACTTAAGCAAACTGGACAAATTCCCTGAACTTGTTTATCTTAATAGAGATGATAATGGTACCTATCTCTTAAAATTGTGATAGAGAACAGATGATATCATTCATATACTTTTAGCACAGTATCTGGCACCTAGAAATCATTCACAGAATGTTGGGTTCTAGTCTAGTTATATCCAGTATTAGAGAACCAAACCAAAACATACTAATGACTTTTTTTTCCCCTTGGGCTTGCAGACCAAACTCAGGGCCTTGTGCCTGCCACTGAACTAAATCCCTAACCCCACTAATGAACTTTCTATTTCAGACATTTTCTAGCCACACTATACTAGAAAGTAAAAGGCACTTAGCTATGCTAGCTTTATAGTTTTCATTCCTTTTTCAGCTTGTTTTATTTTTTTGTTGGGGTTTGTGTGACAGAGCCTTGTGGACCCCATGCTGGCCTCTAACTCGAGGATGACACTGAATTTAAGGTCCTCCTGCTTCTATCTCCCTGAGGGATCACACCCAATTTTATCTTTTATTTAGTATTGGTGACAAAAACCAGGGCATTGTACATGCTAAACAAGTACTCTACCAATATTCCCTGCCCTCTTCGTCAGTTTTTCTTATTTTCAACCTTCCTTACCTAGAAAATAGGTGAAATAAGATCGATTACTTAGTACCTTACCCCAAAAAAATTTCCCCATAGGATGTCCAGGTCTAGCAAGGCTTCCAAACAACATTTCCTTTCTGTTTGCATCAGAAGGTCTTGCAAGTTGATATTCTGTCAGTTTTAAAGAAAAATTAAATTCCATTAATCTTTTTCATTATCTGGAAATTCAATCAAATTTAAAACAAGGGAATAACAAAAACTGATTTTAAAAATATGTTATAAAACTGAAGTTGGTAATTCTATGACCTAAGCTTGGACCTATCAATCTATCATTTTGAGTAAATTAATCACTTTTCTATACTTTTTGTCTTATTTTCAAATGAAAGAAGGTAGTTAATTATCTGAAGGTTTCAGCTCCAGATTACTATATCCAAATACTGAGAAAGTGCTAATGAAATAAAATGCTAAATCAAAGCCTTTGTATCTGGGATGCTGGTCATCTATACTGCTTAAATATCCTCCAGAGCAACCGTGTTGATAATAAAGTATGGGTGGTTAAGAACAATCACTTTGAAGTCACAGATATCTTTGCTACTAATTCTTATATTACCCTAAAATTCAAACATTAAAACCAAATCTGCAATATGATAGTTTTCAAAGGTGGGGACTCTAAGAGTGTTTGGGTCACAAGCCCTCAGGAATGAAATTACAGCAGAAACTCCAGAGAGCATTCCCACCCCTTCTATCATATGAAGACATAAAGTGAAGGTGACTGTCTATACACCAAGAAGCAGACCCTTACCAGACACCAAACCTTCAGAGTGGACTCCTTAGCCTCTAGAATGGTGAGAAATAAATTTCCATTATTTGCAAGCCCCCCAGTCTATGGTATTCTGTTGAGGTAATCTCTCACAAAGAGATTAGAAACAATTCTAGCTCTATCATTAAGCTACAACCTTGCGGAAGTTCTCTAATTTCCTCTGGCCACCATAGTTACTGTATGATACAGGGGCACTTTACAAAGACACAGGCAAAATATTCATCGGTCTGGAGAGCTGGCTCAGTGGTTAAGAGTTCTGGTTGCTCTTGCAGAAGACCTGGGGTTGATTCCCAGCACCCACAAGGTGACTAACAACCATCCATAACTCCAGTTCCAGGGGTATCTGACACCTTCTTCTGACCTCCGTGGGCACTGCATGACTCAGGTCCACTTACATACATGCATGCAATACACTCATACACATAAAAATAAAGTTAAAAAAAAAACACTCATCCACATAAATCTTTAAAAAATTGTTTCAAAGAGATCAATATGATTGAACAAAATTCATAATTAAAAGGGAGGCAAAAAATGTGAATAAAGAGATAAATATGGCTGGAGAGATGGTTTGGCATTAAGACCACCAGCTGTTCTTGCAGAGGACCCAGATTTGGTTTCCAACACCCACATGATGGCTAGTAACTATCTATAACTCCAGTTCCAGGGGATCTATACCCTCTTCTGACTTCTATGACCATTGCATGACACAGGTACACTTACAGATATTCAAGCAAAACACTCATACTCATAAAATAAAATTTCTAAAATTAAAAAATAAAAAATAGGGGGCTGGAGAGATGGCTCAGTAATTAAGAGCACTAGCTGCTCTTACAGAGGACCTGGGTTCAGTTCCCAGTACCTACATGGTAGCTACCAACTGCCTGTAACTCCAGATCCAGGGTATGACATAGGACCGTCTTATGGTCTCTGAGGGCACAATCACAGTCCACTTAGATGCAGACAAAACATTCATACACATAAAAATAAATAAATAAAATACAGCTGTGGCTACAGGAAAACCCTGTCTCAAAAAGACCAAAAATAAATAATTTTTAAAAGAATAAAATGGAGGACTTGGGAGATGCAATTAACAGTACCAGCTACTCTTGTAGAGGACCAGGTTCAAATCCTAGTACCTACATCCCAGCTAACAACTGTCCACAACTCCAGTTCCAGGGAATCTAACACTCTATTCCATCCTCTACAGGCACTGTACTATACGAGCGCACTTACATAAATTTAAAAATAAATAAATTTTTTAAAATTTAGAAAATAAAAAATAAAGATTTTTATTTATATGGTTTTTTTTGTTTGTGTTTGTGTGTATGTGTGTGTATGCATGTGCATGTTCTGCGTATGGTGCTGAAGATCCAATCTTGGGGGGACACACATGCTAGGCAAACGCTCTACCAGAGTTATACCCCACACCCAAGAATTGGTTTGTGACAAAATATAGTAAGACCTTTGAGACGTATTAAGTGTGTATGAAATTATTATTTCTCATGGAGTAAACAAAGCACTGCAGATATTTAACTAAGGGGGATGACACCATGAGATTTGCATTTTAAGAAATCCATTCTACATGCAAGTACATGTTCTCTTTGAAGAGAACAAAAAATAAAACCTGGAAAATAGGGACACAACTGTTAGAGTTAGTGGGAAACTAGAAACAAATAACAGAAATATTAGCAGAGTCAGCATATTCAAGAATTCATCTTGGTTTTAAGTTATATAGGGAACAAAACCCAGGTCCTCTGCAAGAGCTGCCAGTGATCTTAACCACCAAGCAATCTCTCTAGTGTCCAGAAATTCCATTTTCAAAGATATGTACATTTTGGCTGGAAAATATATATAGCTCAGCCAAGCATGCGTAAAACCCTGCTGGGGCACAAGAGGAGAGTGGGGGATGGTCCACATCCTAATCTCTAATATGAGAATATGTCAGCGTACATAGAAGTAAGAACTTTGCAAATAGGATTATGTCAGAATTCCCCAAAACGAGATATTATTTTGGATTGCTTTAATGGACTCATTATAATCATAAGAGTCATTCTGAGTAGAAGATACGAAGATAAGAATCAGAAAAAAGACAGAAGCAGAGATCAGAGAGGACAGGATTCAGCACTGCTAGTTCCTAGGATGGAGAAGGGGGCCAGAGCCAGGAAACAAACAGCACCACCTTGAAGTGAGAAAAGGCAAGAAAAAGACAGATTCTCCTTTGAGTCTCCAAATGACATGAAACCCTGAGGAAACATTCTGGACTTCTGACCTCCTAAACTGTAAGAAATCAAATTGCTTTATTTTTAAACTACAAATGTTCTGATAATTTGCTCAACAGCAACAGGTGTCTACGTCCTAAACATATAAAGGTATCCACAAAAACTGGCTAGTTTATAAAATATAACTAAATATCTGAACATAGAGACCACATCTCTGCCACATGATAAACAGCTTCTGGCCATACCCTTCACCCCAATTGCTATGATACATTATGTTAAATGAAAGAAGGAATTATTGAGATAGCTTTCCCCTGTCTCTCTTTTTAGAGACAGGGTCTCACACTGTAAGGTCCAGGCTGAGCTTGAATTCAAGCCTATACTTCTGCATCAGCCTCTAGAGTGCTGGGATTACAGTATATGCCACCACATCTAGCTTAAAATAGCTAATTTTTAAGCATAAATTTTCCTTACAATCTTCTTTTAGCAACAAATAAATTTAAAAATCTGACTGTTTTTTATTCATTTTTCCCCCCTGTGGATATGAGATAGATACTTCTGTTATTAAATGCATTCAAGAAAACTGTAAAGCACTGCACTGTGTTTTGTAATGTTTACAAATATGTATGTACACATTAATGAAAAAACAGACCAAAAAAGATACAGAGAGCAGTATGATGTACTCAAGTTAGCACTAGTTAATAAATTAAAAGACCAAGAATCAATCTCCTCCTTAACCAGATAGAGACAAAGGAAAAGTAAAGGTTACTCTATCAGAGTAATCTACCAGAAACCTTTCTTCATCTCCTAATATATGGAATTGGCCAACCCAGCATGTGGGAACTGAAGAGAATGAAACAACTAACACCTGAATGATAGAAAGATGGTCAGATCTAATGACTGAGCTATCAAAACCAAGCAATGAAGGTTTAATTACTGAATCAATTACATTAGTCAGATCATAAATTAAAATCCAGATCCATCATTAAAAACAAATGAATGAAACTAAAGCACACTGGGGATTTTGCCTTAAATTCCTCTTATGCCAAAACTACATACATAATGTATATATGCATTTGTGCACGTCATATATCACATCCCTATGTATTTCTACATAATTTTCAAAGCATAATATATTCTGAGAACTGGGGATATGGTTCAGTTGTTAAGCGTGCTTGTCAAACATAAAGCAAGCTCTGGGCTCAATTCCCAGAACCCAATAAAAGCAGATGTGGTGGCACACACCTGGGGTCCCAGCATATGGGAGGTGGAGGCAGGAGGATCAGAAATTCAAACCCATCCTTATAAAGAGTTCCAGGCCAGCCTGGGCTACATGAGACCCTGTCTCAAAACAAATAAATAAATAATATATACTCTGACTTAAACTCTTAAAATCTAAGTACAAATGTCTGCTCTGCTTTTTGAGGCAGAGTCTGGCAATGTAGGCCAGATTGACCTAGAATTCCCCATTTTACCCAGGCTGGCCTTGAATTCACAGTGTTACCTCAGCTTCCCAACTGCCGGAATGACACATATGTACTTCCACACTCTGCCCAAGGTCCACTTTTTTGACTGGGACCATAGCTCAGTGGTTTTCTTCATAGTATTCATTCTTTAAATCCCAAAGATAAGGAGGCCAGGGTGCAGTTCAGTGATACAAGTACTGGCCTAGCATACACACAGTATTGAATTTGATCCCCAGGATTACAATAAATAAATCCCAAAAGTTAAGAGAAATGAGGTGCACTTAGTTTCCTCATCCATAAACTTATCACAGTTATTTTTATAGCTAACAAAATTCAAGCCACATAAAAGCACATAAACACACAGGTAACAAGCAGCAAAGGATGAACTACACACAGAAAGTGTTCTTCAAAGGAGCCCCAGAGAGAATATCCCTTCAAGAAGAAAGAGTAATTGAATTTTTAATGTTTTAACATTTAATATTAGCTTTAAGAATCAGGCATCCTTTGGTTCATTGCACTCTATTCTGAATAAGACATTTACCAACTTCAGGAATAAACATATCTATTTCAATGTTGCCCTTTAAAATAAAAGGATAAAATGACTTAGTTTTGAAAAAGAATGGCAGGCATGCCAATAACCAGTTCAATAAAATAAAATGATTGGTAGAAAACAAAAACACTTCTTTTACCACTGTCGACGGCTTCAACTTCACGATCAATTGCATCTCTGATCATTAGTGGATGGATGAAAAACTGAGCCCACCTGAAAAATAAAACAGGTGTTCCAGGTTCGTTAGAGTTCATCAATCTACTTTTTCTTTTTTTTCCATCATTTTGAGACAGGGTCTCCCTGTAGCTGCAGCAGGCCTGGAACTCACTATGTAGACCAGGCTGGCCCCAATCTCACAGAGATCTACCTGCCCCTCCATCTCGAGTGCTGAGACTAAAGGTGTGCTCCCCCATGTCTGAATATATTTTTTATTATTTTTATTTTATGTGTGAGTGTACTGTTTGTATGTGTGTAAGTGCCAGTGTCATGAGATGCCCTCAGAGGTCAGAACAGGGTGTCAGATCCCCTGGAGCTGGAGTTACATGCAGCTGTTAGCCACCATGTGGGTGCTAGGAACTGAACTTGGGTCCTCTGCAAGTGCTCTTAACTGCTGGGCCATGTCTCCAGCCTCTGAATATGTATTTTTTAATTAACCAATTTTATCAATTGGAAATTTAGCTTACAACTTCCAAGATCAAAATAATAATCTGTGCTTCTATATTTTCAAGTCCATAAAACACTTCAACTTTTTCTTTGTGAAATAAAGCACTCATACAGAGAAGCACTTAAAACTTAAATACATAGGCTAAAGCATAACTACGAGGTGAACACCCGCTTGGCCCTCCCATGTGAAAAAACAAACCAGGCAGCACTTTGGCTATACCTGGCACCCACTCTCCTCAGTTATCCCAAATGGTACAGCAATCTCTCCCTTGCCTTTGTTTATAATTTTAAAACCTAGATAACTATTTCTAGATCAATGTTTTATGCTTTTTATCATAATCCAAAATAGCCTTATCAGAACTTTCCTATTCACCCTGCCCCATGTCCCTTGTTTGGCAGTGCTAAGGATCAAACTCACAGTCTCTTACAGGCTAGGAAAACACTACCACAGAGCTACACCCCCATTTTAAGAGTACTGCTATGTTGATCCTCCTGCCTCAGTCTCCCAAGCAGCTGTGATTACAGGCACGCCCCCAGACTCCTGCTTCCCTACAACTACAGTCTTTATATATATCTATGTTTTCATTTAGAAAGGAGTTACAAAGCTTACTCTATTCGATACAAGTTATGCATGGCATAATTTTTAAGTTAAAAAGGTAAAATCAGAATTTTAAAGGCTATTGATATTTAACTTCACCACACAAGTCTACTGGTGTTATCTTTTTTACAGAGAGAGAGAGAATATGAAGGGCACATATAGAGGTCAGAGGACAACTTTCAGGAGTCAGCTCTCTTTCCCTACCTTTTCCATGCACAGTCTCTCTCCTTGTTTCCTACAGTGCTGCATACTCAGGCTAGTTGGCCTGTAAACTTCAGGAAATACTCCTGTATTTGCTGCCCATCTCACCTTAGGAGTGCAGGAATTACAGATGTGTGAAACCACATCCAGCTTTTTTATGTGGATTCCAGAGGTCAAACTCAGGTTGTCAGGCACTTTGACCCACTGAACCATCTCACCAAGCCCTGGTGTTCTTTTCTTTTTCCTCTCTTTTGTTTTTTTTTTTTAATTTATTTTTTATCTTCCTAGACTATGATTTTTTTAAAATCTCTAGAAGTTCAATTAGGTGATTTACATTTCCTGTAGTACACAGGTTTTTAATTTTTTTTTTTTTTTTTTTTTTTGAGACAGGGTCTCATGTCACCCAGGTTGGCCTCAAAACTTGCCCTAGGATGATCTTGAGCTCTGCTCTACCTCCTGAGTACTGGGATTAAAGGTGCACTATCATACCAGGTTTATGTGGTGCTGGGGATCGAACCCAGGGCTTCATGTATGGTAGACAAGCACTCTACCAACTAAGTCACATCCCCATCTCCCTGGTTTTCTTAATGTAATTTATTTTACTTATATGAACAGTCATAAATAAAATTCCATTGATTAGTCTCTACTCCTATGCCAGCTCTAAATCTTGACACTGAGAAATATGAGTCCTCTAACTTTGTTCTTAAATATAGGTTGCCTACTTTTTTTTTTCCCTGTAAAAATTATGAAGTTAGTTCACTAATTTGTCTTAAAAAAAAAAAAAAAAAGGTTGAAATTTTGATGTAAGTTGAATCTGCAGTTCAATTTAGAAATTTTTGCCATTCTTAAAAGCAGTACTGTGCCCATTCTTAATAATACCCAGTCTTTAATGCTCATGGGACAGCTTCTCATTTATATCTTTACTATCTGCTTTTTTATGACTTTCCACTTTTTCAAGTCTCGTAACTTCTCTTGTTAAATTTATTCTAAGGTATTTTATATTTTTAGATGCTATTATTGAAGAAGTTATTTTCTCTCCTTTTTAAAAAACATTTATGGGGTGGGGGGTGGGGGGTTTGGAAGCCAGAAGAAGGCATCAGATCCCTAGGAACTGGAGTAACAGGTGGTTGTAAGCTGCCTGATGTGGATGGTGAGAACCAAACTGGGGTCCTCTGGAAGAGCAGCAAGTGCTTTTAACCACCAAACCCTGAAGACACTATAACTCTATTTTTAGATTTTTCATTGCTAGTGTACAAAAAATAGAGGTGGAGGCTGGACAATGGCTCAGCAGTCTGCTCTTCAGATCCCAGTATCTATATCAAGTGGCTCCCAAACACTTGTAATTCCAGCTTCAAAGGATCCAATGCCCTCTTCTAGTGTCTATGGGCACCTGCACCCACGTTAGAGTACACACACACACACACACACACACACACACACACACACACAAATAAAATAAATCCTTGAAAAAATAATTACAAGGGGCTGGAAAGACGGCTCAGTCAATAAAGTGCTTGACATCCAAGTATAAAGACCTGTTTAATTCCCAGCACTCACATAAAAGCCTGGCACGGCAGCACATACCTGAAATCTCAACACTAGGGAGGCTAAGCCCTCTTAAGAGAATCCCTGGGATCTGCTGACCAAGTCTAGCCAAACTGGTTCACTGATAGACCACATCTCAAAAATACAGTGGAGAGGGATGAAGACACCAGACATCAACATTCATATCTAAGCAGACACCTGTGTTCACATATTACACACATACACACATACCCAAACAATGTTTGAATACTGATCTTGCATCTGGCAACCTTGCTAAACATTTTAACAGATTTAATACTTCTTCTGCATATGTTGTAGGATTCTCTATATACAGTGATGGCTATATTCTCTACAGTTGCTACAACCATTGAATTAGTGAATAAATTGAACCATTTATTCTAGGAGAAATACTTATACATATAAACATTTCATTGTCAGAAACACTGGGATGATGGTAATGTTGTCAACTTCAGAGAATCTAGAATCACCTGGGCATACCTGTGGGGGACTATACTGATTGCCTTAAATGAAATGGGAAGACCCACCTTAATTATGCTTCTTGACTGTAGGTGCAAGAAGACTAGGTCCTTCACCCTCCAGCTGCCTTGACTTCCCTGCCATGATGGAATGGACTTTGAACTATGAGCCAAAATAAACCCTTTCTCTCTTAAATTGGTTTTGTGAGGTTATTTTATCACAGTAACTAGAAAAGTCAGTTATAGACAATGGGTAAAACACGTGGTCTGCACCTGACATCTAAAGAGGCCTAGAGAGGCAGTCTTGGAGACAGAGCTTTCAACCTGTGAGAGCCAAAACTATCTCTAGGTAGTTCCTCTAATTCAGTCAAGACTGAATTAGCAGACAGACAGCTGTTATTCCTTGCCAAAATACTTGCTTGCTGGTAAGGAGAAATCCCTATACCTTTTGAGGTCATAGATGTCTTCTATATTGATTATAGAATAAGAGCAGAGCAAAAACCAGGCAGTTTTTCCAATACTCGGGCTTTTTCAGTTGTACCTGAAAATCTATTTTACTACCATTCACAAAAGATATCTTTGTCTGGTATAGAATTTGTAGTTGGTTGGTATTTATTTTCTTTCATATCATTAAGTAAAGTAGTTCCAATACTACTATTGAGTATCACCTGTCAATACATCAAGTATTCCTTTGAAGGAACTTTTCCTTTCTTTGTGGTAAAAATGTTATAAACAGAGGCATGTATACACAAACAGACACTTTTCTGAGTCAGCATCTTCCTCAGGCTGGCACTGAACTGGCACTCTTCCAAGTTCACCTTCCCAAAGGCTGGCATTTCAGGCACGCAGAATTACATTTGCCTCTATATTTTTCACAGTATCATGTTCTCCTACGTGTGATTTCTTTTAAGGTAGCCTATCAGAAGCTGCCAGACTTACTTACTCTGGTCTGATGTATCACATCAGGTTCTGAAATGTTCCACTGATAAAGCTTTCAGGTACTATCTCCACTTTGTTTTCCTTCTTTGGGTTCTAAGTCAATACATACTAACCATGGCTGTTCTACCCACTACACCTCTATCCTTTGGCTATACTATATGTTCAGCTTTTTTCTTACAATGCTATATTTGAATTAGTATCTTCTGGCCTATTTTACAATTTAGTAATTCTATCTTCACATATGCCTAATCTTTTCTTAAACTGATTAATTTCCAATTTCAGTTATATTATTTCAATTCAAGATACTCTATAATTGTTTAAATCTCCTAGATCATATCTCTTAATTTCTTACTCCTTCCAAGTGCCTTTAAACTGTCCTTTATTTCTTTGAAAATATAAAACATGAGCAGGTATAATAGTATATGCCTGGAATCATAGCAACTTGGGGGGTTAGAGGCAAAAGGATCAGTAGTTTATCCTTCAGCTACATAGCAAGTTCAAGGCCATTCTGGTCTATATGGGACCCCTATCATGGTGGGGAGGAAGGGTATTTCTGAAAATATATATGCAAAGGGTCAAGTGTGGTAGTGTGTACTTTAATCCCAGCACTCAGGAGGCAGAGGCAGGCAGATCTCTGTGAGATCAGTCCAACATGGTCTACGTAGAGTTCCAGGCCAGTTGGGGCTACAGGGAGACCCTGCCTCAAACCACAACTCCCTCCAAAAAGAATACGGAGACAGAAAGAGAAAGAGAGAGAGAGAGAGAGAGAGAGAGAGAGAGAGAGAGAGAGAGAGAGATGCAAATATGCCTAGCAATTGACCTTTTTGGAATTAACTGACCAAAATAACTAAAGATATATAGTTTAGGATTTTCATCAAAGCTCTATAATCTAGAAAACTAGAAACAAGTGCCTATTAACAGCTTATGGTATCTCTATACAATGCAAATAATATGTAATCACCTAAAATCATGTTTTATAAATTACATGATAAATGAAAAGTATATATCTTGCTTAAAAATACAGGTTATAAGAGTTTGAACTATATGATTTCATAAGCATTAAGATACATACATGGGCCAAGCATGGTAGCATATGCCTTTATTCTCAGCACTGAGGAGGCAGAGGCACGCAGATCTTTGTGAGATGGAGGCCAGCTTGGTCTTCACAGCAAATTCCAAGCCAGCTGTGGTTACACAGAGATCCTGTCTCAAAGATCAAAAAACAAAACAAAACAAAAACATAGCTATGTAACAATCAGTTACTTATAGATTGCAAAATCAGAAACAATTTGTTCCTTTTTGTTTGTTTTCCTATATTTTCTACAATATTAGAAAAAATTAAAATAGTCAATATAATATTTATAAAACTCAAAATCGTTTGAGTTTCAGTTTAATATAAAAACTGGTTATTAGAACAAGAAATAACATGCATTTAATAATTTTGGTTTTTTCCCCCCAAATATTCTGATCATTCTATAGAAAATACCATAGAACATGCCCAAAATTTCCATTTGTAAAATGTTATTTGATAATTAAAATTAAAATATATTTTGATTTACCTATCCAAGGCTTCCTTGAAATATTTTCTCTGGACATCAAACTGAAAGACTGTACGTTCACAATCAGTTGAGGCATTATCACTACCCCCATGTTTCTTCAGAAAGGCATCAAATCCATTCTCATCTGGATATTTCAAGCTACCCATGAATACCACTAAATGAAAAGAACAGAAAGTCACACAACACAAAGATACAGACAACAGTTTTATTATCAAAGATGAATTTTTATATGCACAGAAAATATACCAACACATGAACAATGGTTATATCTGGCTATATAACATTCTATAATATTCATTACTTTCATACCAAGAAAAACCAAACATTTCATTTTTAAAGAAAGATGAATATTTTGCTTATAAAAAGGTTAAAAGTTAAACATAAGCAAATTGACCATTACTATAAAAAGTTATCAGGTAAGAAGTTTACCTTCAAATAGCTTAGAAAAATTAAAATATAGAAAAATGAGTCAGAAAAGTAAATTATGTATGAAAACATTTGCAACTGTATAATATCCACATAGGATTTTACATATTCGTAATTAAACTGATGGTTCCCTTTTTTAGGTAAATTAATCATCTCTTTTCATTATCTGTATTTTTGATGCTCTGATATCACAGATGATATTTATAAACCCTGAAACCAACTGCTCCAAACAAGGATACTAGAGAATAGCAACTGTCTCTTGACCTGTTCACTGGACCATACTTGAGTAATAATACCTGTATTAAAATAGGTTTGGGGCTGGGGATATGGCTCAGCAGTTAAAGTAGTTGTCGTGCAAGTGGGAAAGCTAGAGTTCAGATTCCCAAACCCATATAAAATACTGGATGGGTGTAGCAGCCTGCTGGTAATTCCAATCTCAGAAGGCAGAGATAGGGGATCCCCTGACCCCAAATCAAACTGGCTAGTAAAACTAGCCATACTAGGCAAGCTCTGGGTTTGATTTTGAGGTCTTGCCTCAATAAATAAGGTGGAAGATAGAGGGTGATGCTGAACATAAACCTCCATGTGCATGTGCACTTAACCATAACACATGTGTATCCATACACATGCATACCCGCCCCCCAAAGAACATGAAAACATGGAAAAAAGAGAAAAAAGTTTCTATTAAGATTCTCGATCTAAGTAAACTTAAAGGTCTGTCCCTATGATTATTCACAAAACAGCACTTCTTAGCTTTTTCTCTTCAATTAATAAATTATTAATCTTTGAAATCAATTCATACAAAAAATTATTATTATTATTTATTATAGCTCCAACTGGCCTGGAATTTGCTATGTACACCACACTGACATCCACCTGCCTCTGCCTCCCAAGTGCTGGGATTAAAGACATGCACTACCACACCCAGCAATTCATACAAATTTAAAGAGAAAAAGACAACCACAAGATCTTACTGTGCTCCAAAAAGTGTGCCAGCCCAGGCAGGTCATCTGGATCAGCAAAACTCCCAACTCCAACACACAGAGCCGCTGCAGACTGGAGTAAGTAGAACACATACAAACGGTTGAGTCAGTCCTAAAGTAGCATCAGCATTTCCAGGATTCATTTGGAGCAGTAAGTTTTCCAATAGACACTAACAAAATTCTTTGGCTGGGAATCAGGAGGAGCAGCAAAGTGAAACTCACCAGAACTGTGTCAGTTTCACCCTGCTGCTCCTCCGCTTGCCATCCTGCCAAATGCTCAACAGGTGCAGACCTGAGGGAGAAAGCAGAAACAGACAAACAAAGGGAAGAGGCCAGCCACCCAAATAGCATTTCATGTCGTTGTTTCAAAGTTCTGAAGCAAATGTGTGCCCTGAATTATTAGATTTTGGAAATCTAAATAAAGAATTAACCAGTCTAGATAGAATAAAGACCTCTAAGCAATTAAAAAACTTTATGTTGTTCAGTAACTCAGTAACAAAATTTGAAACTTCTCAGTATGTTATTCTGAAAGCTTTATTTTTAAAATAAGTGGTAAATTAACAATGTAGGAAAATACTTAATAAAAATAGTAAATAAATGATTAAAAGATAAAATCCTTAGCTATTTACAAAACTACAGAACTAGACTTTAAAGAGGCTTTTTAGTTCTTCACTTTGTATTGAACACAGACATTATAGCATACATTATTTATCAATATACTTTTGCCAAATCCTTGGTAAAATCAGTTTTTAATAAAATGGCAAGAGGTACACATAAAACTCTACATTTAAAATGACTGGGTCACACTATTACCTCACTAGTTGAAAGAGATTTTTTTTTTAAAGCAGAAGAAATGGTCAATTTGAAAATTAAGTGTCAATTTTAACAAGCTAACCTATCTAGTGAAGCAGATTGTTTGATCAAATTATTCTCTTAAAAAAAATAGCATGCACCTTGTATCAGAAAACAAGTTTGTCTTTAGAAGAACCAAACAGCCTCACTTGATAGTCCAATTCCCATTTTTGAAGACTTAGGCATATAAGCTCATTTAAAACATGGAAAAATATCCACTTCTTCAAACCACAGTCTAACCTGTTCTGTGATGTTTAATAGATGCCTAACCTGCTTTCAGCTCCAACTACCCCATAAAGATTCCTTGTCTCGACCAGCAGGGCTGAAGACATTTTTGAATAAGTTGACTTAAACCAGAGTCTATCAGTCAGCTTTGACCACAGCAAAAACAGGTTCTGCGATTGCTAGAAAAGAAATTCATACTTGAGAATTTTCTACCCAAGAAATTCATACTTGAGAATTGAGTTATAAAACTCAAAATTATGAACAAATCATAATTTAGTATATATCATACTTAAATTTCAATCTTGTTAATTAACTTTTCAGATCAAGAACAACTTTTTGGAGGAAGGAAACAGGGTGGGAGGGGGATAATCAAAAAAGATGCTTCAGGAAAATAACTTAATTAGATAAAAGTTCTCCAAAGCTAACAGATTGTTTTTCTTCCTCCATTTATTAATGAGAATTATTTACCTTAAACAAGGATCACATTTCAAAAATGAAAATTAAATTCCAAAGTTACATCAAAACCTATACTTCTCAAGCCACTTCTTATCTACACTAACTGAGCTTACCCTTACCAGACACACATCCACAAACTAGAAACTATCTCCCAATATTACAGTCATGGAATCATTTCTTTCACTAGGCTGTCCATTGTTTCAGAATGAAAATGATTTGATCTCTTCAAACCACAATTGCTTTATCAGTTAATAGAAAATAATATCAAGTCCAGGGGCTGGAGAGATGGTTCAGCAGCTAAAAGCACTGGCTGCTCTTGCAGAGGACCCAAGTTTGGTTCCCAGCACCCACATGGTAGCTAACACCCAGTTCCAGGGGGATTTGATGGCCTCTTCTGGCCTCCATAGGCATTGCATGCACAGGTGCATTTACACACATACACACAAAACACTCTGACATGAAATAAAATATTTTTGAAAAGAAGTCCAAAACACAGGAAAAGTTACTTACAAATTACTTATAAACAGAAAGACAGATAAAGAAACTTAGAGTTAAGGAACTAAGACTTGAGGGATGAAGAGATGGCTCAGCAATTAAGAGTACCAGTTACTCTTGCAGAGGACCCAGATTCTGTTTCCAGCACCCACATAGCAGCTAACAACTGTCTGTATTTCCAGGGGATCCAACACCCTCTTCTGACTTGTACAGGCACTGAACAACATGGGTGCACTTACATTCATACAAGCAATACATTCATATACATAATAATAAAATACTTTTTTAAAAAAGAAATAACACTGTCATTTGGGGAGCTAAGAAGGATTTCAAAAACTGTGAACTTAAGAGGCAGATGGATCTCTGTGAGCTCCAGGCCATCCTGGTCTACATAGCAAGTTCCAGGCCAGCCATGACCCTGTTTCAAAAGAAAAAGTGCAAGTTTGTTTGAGAGCAAGAGAGTGCCTAAGATCATCCAAGACAGGGAAAGAGCTAGAATTAGAACTTGTATTCATTTTATGACATTCATAATTTCTTCTATTGCTCTATTAAGAATTATGACATGTATTTTACATTAAAAGTAAACCTATTAATTCCCAATTTGTCTATGAAGACTTTAGAATAGACTACCCATGGAATATATATTCAGTTTTTTCAGTATTTTGAGTTTACCTCTAAAGTTTTCTAAGCTAATACCACTCGGCCTACTATTCTACACATACACACACACACACACACACACACACATATTAAATAAATAAATAAATAACCAGTCATCTCTCAAAATCTACATAGAAAGGGGAAAAAGCTTCTTAAAACATGACTCAATCCCCAAAAACATTTGGTGAAAAAACTGGAACATTTATTTTTAAAGAAGTTTGTTTTTTTCCCATAAAGAATAGCTTCGTTTAAAAGAATTATTGAGTCAGGCATGATGATACACACCTTTAATATCATCATTCAGAAGGCAGAAGCAGGCTGATCTCTGCAAGATCAATGCCAGTCTAGTCTACATAGCAAGTTCCATACCAGCTGGGGCTATAGGAAGACCCTGTCTCAAAAAATAAAAAATAAATTATTGAAGCCAGGAGCAATGGAACATGCCTATTGTTCTACTAGCAGGATAGCTTGAACCTAGGAGTTTGAGACCAAACTGACTTCCATCTCAAAAACAAAAACAGAAACAAAAGGCTAGGCATGACAGGGCATGTCTATAATCTTAGCATTCCATTAAGTCCATCCAGCACTCAGGATGCTGAGGGACAGAGAGTTCAAGGGTAGCCTAAGTTAAATAGCAAGACCTGGTCTCAAACAATTACTATTTATTTTCAAATGTTTGAGACAGGTTCTCCCTGTAGCCCCAGATGCCTGGAACTCCCTATGTAGACCAGGCTGACCATGAACTCACAGAGATCTGCTTGCCTCTGCCTCCCAAGTGCTGGGATTAAAAGGCATGTGCCACAACGCCCATCATGGACCACTTTTTTTTTTAAACTAGTAATTGAATCTTTATTATTTATTAGAGTGTGTGTGTGTGTGTGTGTGTGTGTGTGTGTATGTGTGTGATGTATGTGAGAGTGCAGTGTATATAGAGTTCAGAGGACAACTCTTAGGAGTCCATTCTCTCAAGCACTGTGGTTTCCAGGGATCGAACTCAGGTCAATCAAGCTTCAGCAGCAAGCACCTTTACATGTTGAGCCATCTTGCCAGTCCCAGAGGCTGACCACTTAGAAGTATTTCTGTTAGATCTAAATTAATAATCTAAGCATAAATCCTGTCTTTAAGATGATACCATGTTGATGTATTGATATTCAAGAAACTAACTTTTAAGACAGGCATAATGGTACACACCTGTAACCCTAGCACTTAGGAAATACAGACATGAGGATCAGGAGCTCAAAGTCATCCCAGTTACACAGAGAGTTCGAGCCCAGCCTGGCCTACATCAGACCTATTTCAAAAACCAAAAGAAGTGCTGGAGAGATGGCTTAAGGGTTAAAAGCACTGGCTGCTCTTGTAGAGGACCTTGGTTGGACTCCCAACACCCACATGGCAGCTAGCAACTATCCATAACTCCAGTTCCTTCTGTCCTCCACAGGTACTGCACAACACAGGTGCACTTACATAATGCTGGCAATACACGCATACACATAAAATCAAAACTATAAACTAAAAAACGGAAGAAAAGAGAAACTTCTATAATGTTGTCAAAACATTGTCCTCTAAATTCCCAACTGAAAATGGAGGCATTCTTCAAAATATACACTGAAGAAATTCTCCCTATCAAGAGCCATATACCTATTCACTGATTTTGCTACATTCAAATCCTTCACTTAAAACTTTCCCAGTATTTTTTAATTCCAGCTGTGGATGCTTTCTCATAAAAAGAGAGGAATCAAAATCAGTTTTCTAGGTAGAAATTACCCATGTGACAACTCTCAGAACTCTTAAGCCCGAATGATGATTTTTGTTTTGTCTTGTTTGCTTTGTGTTTTCTGGGGTATAGGGGTCGTTTTATTTTGTTTTGAGACAGGGTCTCCCCATAACCCCAGGTGGCCTAGAACTCACTATGTAGACCAGGCTGGCCTTGATCTCACAGATTCTCCTGCTTCTACCTCCCAAGTACTGAGATTAAAGCTTCCAGTGAAAAATTTTATACACACTGTTCTCTTCCTCTTTTCCAGACTCGCTGAGGATGACAGAAACACCTATTCGACTCTTAGGCTAAGAATTATGCAGAGTCTCACCTCCTGACATTTTTTAAAGCATACGATGTATATAAATATACATAAATTCAAATATCACTAGCTTTTTACCCCTAAGAGATAATCGGTGATTTCTGCACTCTCGCTTTTTTTTTGTTAGTCTCTATAGTTAAATATTTATTACTTTTATAATCAGAGCAAAATGTTTTCAAAATATAATCCTTAAATAGAACTTTATTAAAAATCAAGACAGTTATATATCTCCTTTGTGCTGTTAAAAAAATAAGGCATGAAGAAAAATAAAGCAAGAGTTCAAAAATTATTCCAAGTTATCAAATGAGAAAAACACAGTAGAGATATGACTCACACCTGTTTCTCAGTGGTTTTCTTTCTAGTTTCTGCCCTCTCTTCCAGTTCTTCCAATTCATTATCCTCAGTATCAAGATCATCATCATCATGTTCATCATCATCAAATTCATCTTCATCATCAAATCCCTCTTCATCATCATCCTCTATCTCAGCTCCAGAATCTTCATCATCATCGTCATCATCATCCTCTTCCTCCTCCTCTTCCTCTTCTTCCTCCTCCTCCTCCTCCTCATCTGTTGCATTTCCTGGTTTACCATCCATATTACTTAGATCTGAAATCAAAAGTGCCTGCAAGCCATTCTGCAATTTGATGTACCTGAAAAAAAAAAAAATCACAAAATATTTTTGATTCAGCTCTTCTTTAAGAAGAATCCAAGTGGGGGTGGAGAGATGGCTCAGCAGTTAAGAGTATATACTACTCTTACAGAGGACCCATATTTAGTTCCCAGCACCCACACTGGGTAGACCACAACCTCCAGCTCCAGCTCCAGAGGGTCTGACACAGTCTTCTGGCCTCTGCAGATACCTGCACTCATATATACACATGATTAAAAATTTAAAAATATATATACATACAAGAAACACAGTACTACATAAGTACTCCCACGTATCTGAAGTTTTAGTTACTCAGAGTCAACCAGGGTTGAAGCCATACTAATTAATACATTTTTAAATTGTGCATCATTCCATCCAGTCCAGGGTATAAAAAGGGTTTCATAAAAATAATGATTATTTGTCTGAGATATCCATGCTATATACACTATCTGCCCATTAATCACTGTCAAGATTATCAGATGGGCCATTATGGTATTGTAGTTTTTATGTTCAAAAGTAATTTTCAATTTACTTGACAGTGGCCTCCAAAGCTCAAGACAGGTGATGCTAGTAATTTGGCAATGCGAAAGAGAAACCATAAGTATTTCCTTTAAGTAGAAAGGTAAAAGTTCTCAACTGAATTTAAAAAAAAAGAAAATCTTGTATCCATGAAATTATGATCTCAAACTGCAGTTACTCTTATTTCACTAAAAGTAAAGATTTTAAAAAGCATTGAATGTGTATATCTAAATGCAATATGCATATAGAGTTTGGAGAGTCCCCAAAAGCTCCTGGACCAGTGGGCCTGTCAGCAACAAGATTCCCATCTGAAGCAAAGTACAAGGCAGGGTGACCTCCACCTCCTTTCAAGCATCCATTGGGGCATTTGGCTTGAACCCTCCAGGATCAAGAAGACCACTGCAATTGTAAACTAATCAAACTGGTTGATCTGGGGAAGGAATCGCCAAAGCTAATCAGTTTCTTAATTGCTGGAAGGAAATGAAGGGACACACTGTACTGTATTGTTTATATTTTTCTAGTTCTTAATCAAAAAAATACACTTACATATTGAAAAGACAGGTTTTAGGGTTAGGGATGGCGTTCAGTGGTAGTGCTAGAGTGCTTGCCTCGTAGGTGAAACAGCCAGGTGCTGTAGTAGCTCATCCCTGCTATCCTGGTACTGGGAACACTGAGACAGAAAGATCATGAGTTCCTAAAAATTTGGAAGTTAGGCACACAGCCCACCTCTTCCTATTCCTTTAGGTTAGAAGCACACATTCTACCGTACTAGAAGACAGCCTAGGAAAACACCTCTCTATATTCAAAGTAGTCATACCAGCAATAAGTATCAAAGCCACACAAATTTAAAGCTTACTGATTTGCTTTGCTAAAATATATGTGACATTATATGAGTTTCCAAAGCTGCTTTAATAGACTGAAGAAATGGCTCTAACTCTAAGCAAACTTCATCCCACCGAACTATAGCCCTATAGGAAAATGATATTATTTAGTAAAACTATTGTGGCAATTTGATGATCGAGTGTCTATCATAGCCTGCTCCCATTTGTACCAATTCTTCTATGTATTATTCCAGAAGCATCTTTGATTAACACCTTTGTGTGTCAGATATCATGCTACATTAGGAAAAAAAGAGCATAAAACCATGGTCCTTACCACCAAGGACACATTGTCTGGTAAGAGTTTGAGGTTATCAAACCAGAAATGATGTTTTCAGAAACACAGAATGTTCCTGAAAGAAGTCATCAAGGAAGGCCTCTGAAACAAACTACACATAAGTCAAGCCTTAAAGTTCTGGGGAGATGGCTCAGTGGGTAAAGTGCTTAGTATGTACATATGAGGATCTGAGTAAAAGGTGGACTTGGTGGTACGTGTACTATGCCTGCATTCCCACAGTGAGAAGGGAGGAGGAGCCAGAAGAGTCCCCAGAAGCTCCTGGACCAGTGGGCCTGTCAGCAACAAGATTCCCATCTGAAGCAAAGTGCAAGGCAGGTGATCTGACCTCCACACACGCACACCATACTCACACAAATGAACACATACAGAGTGTTAAACAGAAACTAGGAAGCATGACATTAAAGCAAGATAAAGAAATAAGCCTCTAGTTTAAGCCTCTTCACTCAAATATAATATTTTCTCTAAAATATTTTTATATTCATATCAAAAATAATTTACACAACAGAAAAAAATTTGGTTGTTTTCCTTTTGTTTGCTTTTGGGAATAAAATCATGGGAGCTAAAAAGCATCAGATCATAAAAAAGTTAACAGATCATAAATTTTTAGAAATTAGAATATGCAAATTTGGTCAGATTAATGGAGAAAACAAAACAGAAAAACCACAGAACTAAATGTATGTGATAACACTGATTCTTCTCCCCCAAAATAAAAGCCTGGAGAATGCCTAAGTTTCAGATCAGATCAATTTAAAAAGGGGGAGGGGGGCTGGGGAGATTGCTCAGTGATTAAGAGCACTGACTACTCTTGCAGAGGACCCAGGTTCAGTTTCCAGCACCCACAAGGCAGCTAACAAACGCCCATAGCTCCAGTTCCAGAGGATCCAACGCCCTCTTCTGATCTCTGTGGGCATTACACTACACATACATGCACTCATACACATAAAATAGAAATAAAATGCTTTTTTAAAAAAGAATACAGAAAGACTCCTGATAATAAGTTCAATTACTAATCAATCTGGAAAACCTCAAATCCCTACTGTGCTGGATATTCAGTTGCTATGACATACCTGGGAAGAGGGAACTGCAACGGGGAAATTTCCTCTATTAGTTCCACCTACGGACATATCCATGAGGCATTTTCTTGATTGTTGAGTGATGTGGAAGGGGGAGGGCCCAGGAGCTACCCCTGGTCAGGTGGTCCTGGGTTGTATAAGAACGAAGGCTGAGCAAAAGCTAGAGGAGAGAGCCAGTAAGCAGCTTTCCTCCTCGGTCTCTGTCCCAGTTCCTGCCACTGGGTTGATTCCTGCTTGAGCATCTGCACTGGCTTCCCTCAGAAGGGCTGTATTGTAAACTGAGATAAACACTCTCTTTCCCACATTGTTTTTGGTCATGTTTTACAGCAATAAAAAGCAAACTAGAACATCTACTGAGAACAGAAGGATAAACTTTGATATGTTCATACCACAGGTGGAATAATATAAAACAAGGAAACACATAATTTAGCAACATCCTACAAAACTGGTTAATCTTCAAGACATGATAAGCAAAAAAATGCAAGTCACAGAAGCCAACAGATCGCATTAAGTACTATTCATACAAAGCCAAAAAACAAGCAAAAGTAAACAACATTTAGCATACATATGTGACAAAACTTAAAAGTTTTATCAAGCAAACCAATGGAACAATGCACCAAAAACTTTAGAAGAGTTGGAATTGGAAGGCAACCTAGAAGGAAAAAGAGAAACAAAGAACTTGTCTTGGGTACAGAGGAAAAGAGCAGCTGAGCAGATACCTTGCTGAAGACCATCATCCCAGTCTGTGCCACAATGTTCCATTTTCAAAACTGCACCCCTGAGCACAATATAGTGTCTCTCTCTCTCTCTGTCTCTGTCTCCCCCCCCCCCCCCCCCCGCCTCTGAGACAGGGTCTCCCTGTAGTCCCAGGTACCTGGGAACTCACTATGTAAACTGGGCTGGGCTTGAACTCACAGAGATTCACCTGCTTCTGCCTCCTGAGTGCTGGGATTAATGGCAGGTGCCACCATGCTCCACCAGTCTCTAGACTCTTTATAATGATACTTTAAATTAGTTCACACTGTTTGTCGCTACTGTTTATGTTTTGTAATTTTCTGTCTGCTACATTAGAGTACTAAAGTAAAGCTTCTTTTTCTTCCTAAATACCATGTCATTCATCAAATATTTGAGAAATACTTGTTGAACAAACAAAATAATGTTAATAGATATGTGTGGTGGTAGATGTCTGTAATCCTAGCATGAGAGGCCCCGGGAATCCTAAATTCAAGACCAGTCTGGGATACATAGTGAGAGAGACAATATTTCAAAGTTTTTTCTCATCATGTGCCAACAAATGGTATCAATACAATTCAATTGAATACTGTAATAGTAACTAAGTTTGAGGTGACTTAAGTAATTAGCCATCTGCGAATACTGTATATGGAAAAACTATAGAATATTTTCAAAGGTACTGAAAAAAAGAAAATGAATGCGGTATAAGCCAGAGTAGCACTGCTAATAATCATTACCACCAATGTCAGTAAAACTTCTTGTGGGACAGAAAATAGGCTCAATTGGACAACTTACAGAGCTTCTGCAAATATGAGATGTTTCAAAGCCTCTGGTTATATATACTTATTGTTCATGTCTATATCATGTGTTGATTGAACTAACCATTGGTAATTCCAGTTCCAGGGGATATGACACCCTCTTCTGACCTCCTACAGCACTACACAACACAGATGCACTTACATACATGTAGGCAATAAAATAAATATAATTAATAAAATATTTTTAAAAGAAATAGCTTCTGCTAACATTCTTTTTAGCAGGGGATTCTTTAGAATTCTTTTAGCAATTCTTTAGAGGGGATATGACACCCTCTTCTGACCTCCTACAGCACTACACAATACAGGTGCACTTACATACATGTAGGCACATAAAATAAAAATAATTAATAAAATATTTTTAAAAGAAATAGCTTCTGCTAACAATTCTTTTTTTAGTTCTTTTTTTAATTCTTTTTTTAAAAAAACAAAAGGTTTTAGTTTCTTTTAGGCCAGAGGAAGGTGTTAGATTCCTTAGAACTGGAGTTTATGGACAGTTGTTCGCTGTCACTGAGTGCTGGGAACCAAATCCAGGTCTTCTTGAACCCTAAGCATCTCTTCAGCCCCTTGATAACAATTCTTAATAAATTTAACTTAAAATTAAAAAGAAAAACATAGTTTATATGCCAAACACAGACCCTGATAAAGCACCCAACAATTAATGTTTGAATCAGAAACAGCAGGGGTGGCACATGCACTCTGCCTTCCAAGTCCTCAGTTTATGCCTGCCTTGTACTTCTTTATTTGTAACTTGCCTATTGATTCTTGTTTTCTAGGAAATTCAGGAATTTTTAGAAATTGGCCAGAATACAAATTTAACATAAGAGCTTTCTGGGAAAATATTCCTAAGAGTTTCACAAAAATGCCTAGCACTCATGCATTCAATTATACTTTAAACAGTATCAGAGAATTTACAATGTGCTGGGCACAGAGTGAATAAAACACACTTGTTCTTCATGGTCATGAGGTTTCAGTCAAGCAAACATTTGTCAAACTGAGTTCATAAGGGAAGAGCAAAAAGAAAAGGCACATCAATTAGAGAATAGTCAGTACACACACCATTCAAGTCTGGCTGCCTCTTAAACCAGGCTTGCTACATCCTAAGAATCTAAGTTAGGACCTTCAGATTAATCTTAAAGCATTGTTTTCCAGTCGGGTGTGTTGGTACAGGCCTTTAATCCCAGCATTCCTGAGGCAGAGGCAGGCCAGTCTCTGTGAAGCCAGCCTGGTCTACATAGTGAGTTCCAAGTCAGCTAGGGCTACAGGGAGACCCTGTCTCAAAATAAATGATACATAGATAGGTAGACAGATAGATAGACAGACAGACAGACAGATAGATAAAAGGCACTGTTTTCCTTACACCAAATTCATGCTGAAGAACTCAGAAATTCTCACTTCGTATTGACCAACTATCACTAGTTCTCATTACTATTCTCTGCAGTAGCTGTTTCAGACCTCCACTAATCAAGGTCCCCTATACTACTACTTCCCTCATACTACTCAACCACAGAAACATCTCCATGCGTACAGAAGGGAATCAGTGTCTGCACACTGCTACTTCCTCCAATTTCTTGTCTTTTCTCCAGTTTCTCCACTCCCTCATCTTCACAAGGGAAGAAAAACCATCATTTCATGTATATTTTGGATCCTTTCATCTCACTATTATCTGAGGCCAACATTCTATCATCTTAATTTCAACTTCTTCAAATAATAAACAGGTAATCTCTTCCAGTTTGAAGTTTTTTCCCTTTACTCTAGGTAGCCCTTTGTCTTAAAAGTTCTCATCCCTTCTATGTTAAAACCAAATCTTGGGGACCTGGGAAAGTAGCTCAGTTGGTTGAGTGCTTGCCTGGCATTCACAAGGCCCTAGGTTTGATCAATATTGCATAAACTGGGCATGGTAGCACACGCTAGCACTTGATAGAGGCAGGAAGATCAGAAGTTCAAGGTCATCCTTGGATACATATTGAGTTTAAGGCCATCCTGGAATATATGAAACTGTCGGATGGCTTAGATACATAGATAGATAGACAGACAGATAGATGGATGGATAGATAGGTGGATGTAAGGCAATTTCCTTCAAAATATCTACCTCATAATCTAAAATTTCAGGCACACTGGGTATGGGGCACACGCCTTTAATCCCAGCACTCAGGAAGCAAAGGAAGGTGGATGCCTGTTGAGTTCCAGACCAGCCAGGTCTATATAGTGAGACCGTCTCAAAAAATAAAAAACAAAAACTAATGCCATGCTTCTCATTCATTTTTTACAACCTGGCTTCGGCCTCCTTATCATTCCTTTAAAAATACTTTCACCAGAAATAATTTCTTAGGTGTAATTTATAATTCTTTATAATTTATAATTCTTTATAATAATTATAAAACTTTATAATTCTTATACTACATGACAGTATCAAATAATCAGCATTATTAACAATTGCTCCTTGCTAAAAAGCCTTCTCTTCCTCTAGGTTTTCATTTTCTTAAAAAAAAAAAAATTTTTTTTTTTTAATCTAGTTTTTCTTCTCCCTCCTGGCTGTTTCTGTTTCTGTTTCAATTTCCATTGTTTTGGGTTGCTCTACTGTGTCTCTTTGAAGGTTCTGTGTCTTAAAGAGATTAACTCCCTCAAAGTCACATCATATAGATAGGAAACTAGAGACACAAATGACTAAAGCCACCATACTTCACCTATGACATCTATAATTCAGTTTCAGCATCTGGGCCTTGACTCTACCACCACAGATAACACTGCTCCAGAAAGTCAAAAAAGAGCACTTACCATCATCATCCAGTTCTTCAAAAAAGAGTGCCTTTTTCAAAACAACTTAAAAACAATCTAGTTCTCTAGGTTCATATTAACCCATCAGTCCACATTAAAGAAATTGGTCTAAGGAATAGTAACAGACAAAAGATGTTTATGAAAGTTAAATACACTATTCTAAAAGATTTAATGTAATTCAACCTTAGGAATGCTTAATCTGTCAAGTGAGTTTAGATCTCATGAGATAATTCCTAGATTATAGACTAAAATGGTAAAAAAGAAAAATGAGATTTGGATTCAGGCATCAGACTAAGGAGTTGGATGTTGTCAAGTTCCTAGAAAGCACATAGTGATTTCCTTCATAACTCTAAAAGCCCATGATCATATATATATATATATATATATATATATATATATATATGTTATGTATGTGTGTATATATACACACATATAAATGAAGTTAATTCCTCATATATTCAATGAAGCACTATTATTCTGTAGTCAAAAAAGTCTACAAATAAACCCATGCTAATAAACCCATGCTCTTACAATTCAATATAAAAGGAAACTGTCTCTTATTTGCTGATGTATGGCTGCCTTCTGATAACTTAGATTTATCTGAGGCTTCTGAGAGTAAATAAGTCACCTCACTACTGAACTAGGAAGCCAGCAGATATTGGTATTCTCAATGCAACTGTTGGATTGTGCTCCTTCTGTTCAGTTCAATAACACATAACAGTAAACATAACAAATGACCAGAAATAAAATGCTTTATTTCCTACAGTAAATAAAGAGAACTTACTAAAATAACCAGATCAAGAAGAGGGCCATCAGGTAAAGGAACGAAGCAAGCCTGGCAACCTGAGTTGAGTTCAATCCCCAGAAACCACATAGTGGAGAGAACCAACTCCACAAATTTTCTTCTGGTGCACACGCAGGCATACACACACTGCAAATATAAAATTGCCCTCTCTGTACTTCTAACAGTTTCATCAAAATTTAAATGAGAAAAAAATTTAATTAAAAGGAACAGCCTTTTCATGTTTCTTTTATCTTCTCCTAAGGAAAGCGATGTCTTGCTACAAAGAGATTAAACAAGGAAGTCTTTTATACTCATTTTATCAAATGCAAACTTACCAACATTAAGCACTCTTCATTATTAAGATAACTTATTAGAATGCACCACTACTAATCCTGTCCGTCTAGAATTTCTACCCTAAACCAATAAAGATTTAAGTAATAGTTCACAAACTAAAGTCCCTTAATCCTTCTACAAGAAAAGCTAATTAACACTTACCTGATATTTAAACAGCAACCCCAAAAAGCTTAACAGGGGCTGGTGGAATGGCTCAGCTGGTAAAGGCGCTTGCTAAGCCTGGTGACCTGCGTTTGATCCCCAGCACACACATGGCAAGAGGAGAGAACTGACTCCAGCAAGTCTCGACACCACTGGATGCATATGTGTGTGTGTACACACACATACACATACACACACACACACACACACACAAATTACATAGAAAATAATTATTTTTAAAGCTTACCAGGTATCCTAGATCTTCTGTCAATTTTCAAAAAAGGTTAAATACAAATTACACATATATCCTTTAAATAGGTCTCTCTGTGATACTTCTCACTTTCAAAAGATATATAATAGATGGCTATGCACTATAATGAGTAAATCATATACAAAGCTCTACAGAAATACAATGGAAAAAGTACTTAGTTTTGCATGGAAAGGCTTCACACAAATTTATGCAAGTACTAGAAAGACAGTTTAGCTGTAGAGGCTCCAGACACTTCATGTGTCTGTTTCTGGATACGAAAATTCACAGAATGTTTTTAAAAGATTTATTTTATTTGTATGTGTATGAATGTTTGCATGTGTGTATGTGCACTACATGAGTGCCTGGTGCCTGCAGAGGCCAGAAGAAAGTGTTGGGTCCCCTGAACCTGGATCCTCTCCAAGAACAGCAAGTGCTCTTTAAAAAAAAAAATTTTTTTTAATTATTTAATTTTATGAGTGTTATGCCTGCCTGCATATATGTAAGTGTACTTGTATCGTGCAATGCCTGCAGAGGGCAGAAGAAAATGTCAAATCCTCTGGAACTGGGGTTACAGACAGTTATCAGCTGTCACATTGTTGCTGGATTCAAACCCAGGTCCTCTACAAGAGTTACCAGTATTCAACTGTTGAGTCATCTCTCCAGCCCCACAACAAGTACTCTTAACCACTGAGCCACCTCTCTAACCCCAAAATCCATAGAATTTAATTTGACAAGTCCTTAAAGATCTTCTAGTTCTGAAGTTTTCCACCTTTATTTTAAAGCAACAAAATATTTTCTTCAAAAGTTGAACTGAAAGACAGACAGTGGATGTCTATCATCTCAGCCCAGGGAGGGCAGAGGTCAGACCATCCCAAGTCTAAGTCAGCTGGGTCTAAATAGCCAGTTCCAGACCAATCAGAGATACAGAGCACGACAGCTAAAAATATAAGTCTACTTGAAATATATATATATATATATATATATATATATATATATATATATATATATATATAAAAAGTCAAGGTGAATGGAAAGGTAAGGAAATTATTGGAAAACCCTTGTTCTAAACTTTTTTCATTTTTAAAACAAAAATGCTGAACCACTAAGACAATGACTTGACAAAGGACCATATGAAGGCATAAATGCAATGATTTATTCAGAATATCTGTTAAACATCTCTTCCTTGAAGTCTTACCTTTCTCCCCAGGTAAAATTTATCATTTCTTACTTTATTTTCTGATCTGCCTAGCAAACTTCTATTCTGAATTCCATAAACTTTGGGCCCAATATTTTGCTTTTTCCCCCTTTGATTTTTAAGGCAATGTCTTATATAGCCTAGGCTGGCCGTGAACTCACTATATATAACCAAGGATGGCCTTGACTCTTGACTTTTTATCCTTGGGTTTCACTTCTCTAGTGCTGGGATTACAGGGTTGCACCACCGTGTCCCACTCTCATTTTACTTTTTAAAATGTATCCTCCAACACTTTAATTTTCCTGAGAAGGACTGTTTTAATCATCTTTCTATGTCACCTGGATAAAATTTATTACATTATGTTTGACCAAGTTTCAGAAAAGCTTTTGGCACCTGCCACATAATAGTATTTGTCAATTTGCTAAAAATACGGTCACTGAATACATCAAGAGCATTTAGAATAGTAACATGTTGTGTACAGTCCATAAATATTAACTATTATTAAGTAACTTTAAACAGAAAAAACTAAAATCGTTACTGAAAATTTAATCTGGGAAGCAAAACCCATGTCACTTTATCAACCTGCTTATTTACATATCACAAATACAACTACATCTTTGGTAACAATTTGCTTGACCCTGACAGCCTGAGCAAAGATGATACAGAGACATGTCACTTCTCTGTAAACATCAGTCTCAGTCATCTGTGAAATGCTGCTGGGGAGAAGTGGAGAAGATGACCTCTAAAGTTCTTTCCTATTCTAACCCTGTAGCTTTATAAATTTGAACCTAGACTCTGTCGGTTTCCAACTTGGCATGAGTAAGAACTTTATTAAAAAGTCAGCCAACAGTGCACTAAATTCAGTTTCATACGAGCTCTAATATTACACTGAGAAAGAAACACAAACTCGCAGGGTCTCAATTTCTTCAACCAGCAAAACGAAGTTGCTGGACAATATGAATTGTTTACAAGATATGCACATTCTATGAAACAAGCTAGCTCAGAAGTTTATTCAGGTGGAGATTGAGTCACCATTCATTACAGAGGATTGGAACACTGGAGGTTTAGAAACAGACAATTGACCCAACTGAGGCCTCGGTCCTCTCTGATACATTTCTGAAAGAAGCAACCTAGCCATTGTAGTTATGACGAACTAACCACTGACACAAGACACTCCATCTTAGGCCAGCTATGATGTAAAGTTCTTTTCCTGAAACCACACCATTCTCTTTGTAGTTTTCACTCACTGTGTTACCTCTCTTTTACTTAAGGGACTCTCGAATATCTGCGGATAGAGATTGAATGGCAATAGCATTCCCTTTTAAATATCCTCCCCTCCAAAACTGAGATCGCTAACTATCAGCCTTTGCTTATAGTGTACCCCTACCCCTTTACCGTCCGTTCTTGTTTTAGTGAATGTGAAATTTACTCCAAAAGCTCTCCCAGTTCTGGCTCCTGGTGGAACACCCCAAACTGCCCTGACCACCTCCACCCAAACATACACTTGGGCTGGGTCGTAATGCCCTGTTGCTTCTCCGGAGGTACGGAGACAAGAAGTGACTGGGTCGCCAACCGAAGCCCGCACCCTGTTCTCCCAGTCCAGGCCTCCTCCCTCACCGGTACTGTTTGGGGTCGCTGGGAGACTTGACGATCTCGGGGTCGCCGGCATTGCTGAGAGACCCGCTCCGTCCCTCCTCCTCAGATTCATCCGCCCCGAGACGCGCCACCCGGCCGCTCTCTCCCAGATCCTGGCCATTGGGCTGCAGGTCCGGGCAGCTGCAGGTGGACTTCGCCTTGTTTCTCCCGGGCATAGTCAGCATAGGAAAGTGTCTCGATTCTTCGCACAGACCCCGTGCTTCGACTCTTCCCGGCGCAGTGAGCTCACTCCCGGCCTCGCACCACAACTTCCTCCCGGTGGCACAGACTGCAGCAGCCGCGAATCTCCTCAGCATTCACCGGCAAATGCAGCGCTGGACATCCCGCTCCCCAGGCCCTCCTCCTCCTCCTCCAGCCACTCCTCCTCCGCGGTCCAGAGGCGGCGGCGGCGGCCGGCGTTGTTGCTGCCACAGCCGCAGGGGAGGACAGGCCTGAACCCCTCCTCCAACCCGGCCTCTCTCACACCGACTTCCCTCATCCCCACCCTCTTGACAGCCGATGACGCTCTGATTCTAGCCAATCATCACGCAGGACGGTCGTCACGCTTGCAGGAACAGCCAATGAGAGCAGGGAAAGAAAGGGACCAATAGGGCCGGGCCGGGGCCCGGAGCACCCAGAGAGCCTTTCGAACCTGACGGGGCGGGGCGAAGAGGCGGGGATTGGGCCCGGAGGACCACGGGAGAATCTTCGCTGCGATTGTGACGTGAGCCGCTGGCTGTTTTAAGAGGAGCGCGCAGTAGTGCTCCGCGTGGCGGAGGAAAATACTCCCGGGAGGGCTGATGGAGAAGCGAGTGGGGCGAGTGAGTGCCCCTCTCTTTTGTTTTTTCTTTTTCCCCATTTGCGGCATATTTTATGCGCCTGGCCTCAGAGACCAGGAGGAGCCTTTGGCTGTGACTCAGCAAGTCAAAAAAACAAACCAAAACGGAACACCGGAAGTCTCTTCCGACCAGGACGGACGAACTGTGTTCTCGTTTGGCGCCAAGCACCGGAAATAGCCATTACACCTTTCCACACCGTAGGCTGCCAAACCATTGGTGCTTTAAACTCCGAAAGCCTGAGGGCGTGCTTACAAGGGCGGTTTGAATGTACTTACTCTTGTAGGCGGAGTGTTTTTCAGCTTCCCCACGGACTGGAGTCCGCAGTCAGCCTACCTTTGAAGTTTAGCTAACTCTAACTTTTATTGAGAAGCAGCTGCCCTCCAGTTAACTTCCCCAAGTTTTTGTTTGCCGTGGCCTTTGCTGGGTAGTCTAAGAGGTAACTGAAACATGAAAACGGAAAGGTAGTTTAATATGAAGATACAATATACTGATAGTGTTTTTTAAAGAGACAGCTAGTGCACACGAAGAAATACATGTCTACAATATGAGTAAGTGGAAAAAGACGAGACTCAGAGCTATACTGGTGGTTAAGTCATTACATTTTTTTTTCCAGCCTATGAACGCCAGATAACGGAGAGGAAGTCGTGAGCCAAACATATATCCTTGCCTTCCAGAAATTTACACTGTTGAAGAAACTGGCCATCAAATAAATGATTCAAAACCAGTAAACGCACCGGGGTAATCCCAGCATTTAGGAGGTAGGAGCAGGTAGATCTCTGAGTTTGAGGATAGCCTAGTCTACTTAGCAAGTTCCAGGGCTACGTCGTGAGACCCTGTCTCAAAAAAAAAAATTAATATATAATAAATGCTGAAAGCATAATACAGGATATAAAGATAAAGAGAGGAGGGGAGAGGAGGTAAATTAGGGCAAAAGATGGATATTGAAAATTATTCAGATTTCCTGGTTTCAAAACGTCTTCAAGAACCTGTCCGTTTGTAAATTATGCAAATTTTACTGGACTTCTCATTCGAAGCAGCCTTGTTCTTTATTTCTCCAGTCCCTTCGTGGCTTCCCAGTACATAATAAAACAGTGTTTGCCCATTGAATAAGTATCAGAAATGACAGTGTGTGCTGTATGCAGGGTTGTTCTTTTCCTCTCCAAAATAATAATGCCATAAATAAGAAATCTTCAACTATCAGATTTTCCTAACAAGAAAAAGAATTTTCATCCATAAATGTGACCTGTTAGTTTTTCCCTATAGCGAAACATGAAACATTCCATCATTCATCTAACACATTGAGGTCCTGCCAGAAATTGAGAGTAATAAGCAAAACATTTTCCCATTCTCTTGGAGCTTTTAAGAGAACTAGTGGGAGAGACAACAAAGAAGCACACAAATTTTAAATCTATAATTGTGAATACTTCTAAACAGAGATAAAGGGATATGCCCTAGAAAGAGTTTTTCCAAAGAAGGGAAATTTACACATTTGGAGAATGTGTAAGAATTGGTACAGGAATTAGCTTATGGGAAAGTTCTGGCTAAGGCTAAACTAGTGATCTGGAAGCAAAAAGTCAAGGGGTCAGTGGCAAAGATCATACAAAATCTTCCTAAGAGTAAGTGATTGGCTTGTCTGTTTTATGCATCATTGGATTCCCAGGTCTTAGAATGGTTTCTGACATGCTGTAGGTACACCCTGACTAATGTGTGAACAAATGGAGAGAAGGAATGATCACAGTTGTGACTGATGAATTAAGAAATGAAGTGGCTGCTCGGGTGAGGGCTCTGTAGATAAAGCACTTGCTGTGGAAGCGAGAGGATGGGAATGGTGATCCCCAGAACCTGCCAGATGTGGTCATTTGTAACCCCAGCACTTGGGAAGCACAGACGGGATCTCCAGAAAAGGTTGACTAGACTAGCCAGAAATGATGAGCTCTGGATTCAGTGAGAGACCTTACCTCGATAAAGTGGCGCATGATTGAGGCAGACACTTGATGTCAACTTCAGGCTTCCACATGAGTGTGCCCACAAACGTGAAAAATAAATTGAGGCAGAGTGGAGACTGAAACTTTAAACGGAGTAGGCATATCTGTAGTCTGATCTGGTACTAACTATTAGGAGGCTGAGACAGGAGGATCAATTGAAAATCTTCCCAAAAAGAAAAGAGCAGTTGGGAAACAATCAAAGTAATATGGGCATTGAAAATAACCTGGATTTGAGCAGTTACAGTGGAAATGGAGAAGTGTAGACAAACATGGGTTTAGAGCATGGCATTGACTGGTTTTAGGTAGTGGTTTTTTAAAAAGTTTTATTTGTGAGTGTGCCATATGTGTGCTGGTACCTGCTGAGGCCTCAAGAATGTGTCAGATCTCCTGGAACTGGAGTTACAGGAGATTATGAGCTGTCCAGCATGGGTGCTGGGATCCAAATTCAGGTCCTCTGGAAAAAAAAACAGTAAGAGCTCTCAGCTGCTGAGCCACCTCTCTAGCCTCAACAGTGATTTTTTTTTTTATATGAGAGGATCAGGTGGGAGAAGAATCAGGTATAACTCCTGGTGTCTCGTTTTCTGTGTCGGATATATGATGGTGCTATAAACATCCTAAGAATGAAGCTTTTCCATGAGACACGCCTGTACCCTTCCCCTCAGCTGTCAGGCTATGGAGTCCTCCAAGGAAGTGGAATTATCCCAGTAGTCTCATGCTGGGAGAAAGAAAAGGTTGGATGACTTCGTACCTACAGAGGAGGAACTTGTCAGATCACTTTGCAGAGCCAGTTGGTGATGGTCAGTAATGGGAGGGGTTGAGGCTGCTGTTGTACTCTTGCCATCTGTTTAAACCTAACCCTCACGTCAACCCAGAAGGTGAGACTTTGTGGGTCACAGGACTTACCTAATATTTCTCAGTGTGGCCACGTTGATTAAATCTCCTTTCTCTGCTTTTCACTGTATTTGCCTTCTTAAGTGGCCTGTTAAGGACGGGTAGCCCAACTTAGCTTGTTAGGGTTTCCCAGGTTTGAACCCCACCAACTCAGCTGGTAACTCAGGGAACAGGAAACTGAAAAAGAAACAAGTTGCTGAGAAGAAAATATTAGCTCAGTTTTTGACACACTGTGACATCTGTGTGGCTGTAGTAGATCAGTTTGGGACACATTGTGCCATCCAAATGAAGATCAGGCCAGAACTTATAGAATGAAATCATCTATGAAATCAACAATAAAAGACCTGAGTATGGTGGCTCGTGCTTGTAATCTCAACACTCAAGAGGCTGAGGCGGAGAATGCTATGAGTTCCAGGAAAGCCTGACCACTTAACGAGTTCTAGGCCGTCCAGAGCTACAAAGCAAGACCCTGCCTCCAAAAAGGAAAAAAAGTGGAGGACCTAATACCCAAACTTTAAAGAGCAGTCAGGCTAGTAATATCAGAAGAGTGTGGAGTCACACGAAGACTGCTTCTAGGCCTAGTCTGGGCCAATGAGAAGCATCAAAGTGTCAAGTGTATAAAATGTAAGAATTCGGTGCAGGAGACATGATGCAGTGGGTAAAGGTGTTTACTGCTAAGCCTGACCACCTGAATTTGATCCTCAGATGTACTTGGTGGAAAGAGAGAACCAACTCCTATAAGTTGTCCTCTGACCTCCATGTGGCATGCACTTACATGTGTGCACACACACACATAATAAACGTAATATAAAACTCATTTAAGAATTGGCAAGCCAGTGTGGTGGTGCACACCTTTAATACCAGTAGATGAATCTCTATGAGTTTGAGGCCAGCCTGGTCTACATAATGAGGCCCTGTCTCAAAAAATAAAGAGGGATGGTTCAGCAGTTAAGAAGAGCACTGGCTGCTCTTGGAGAGGACCTGGGTTCGTTTCCCAGCACCCACATGGCTGCTAACAACCATTCATAACTCCAATTCCAAGGGATCTGACACCTCTTCTGACCTTCACTCTTACATATGTGCAGACAATACACATATACACATAAAATAAAAATAATTTAAAAAATTAAGAAGTCACAGAATTACTTTATTTTGGTCACTTCAAATTTACAAAGACAAATACCTACCCAGACAGTTTAAAGTTCACAAATGACTTACAGACCAGCTAGGACTTTCAAACCAAAAGTATTATTTTCCTATTGTAAAAAAAAAATGTTAAAGATGTCACACCTTATTTCAATATTAACACTTATTCTAAAGAATATTTCTTGCCAGAACCAGATAAGTTTAAGCTACTACCATTGTATAAGAAATTGAGATTTTAGAAAATTTTTTAATTTCCTCAAGAAAGCTACAGACCACAAGGTTATAATTGGTGTGTACACAAGTGCACATGTGTGTGGAAGCATGCATGTGGTGGCCAGAAGAAACCTTTTGTGTCATTCCTCAGGAGCCATCCACCATATTTTTTGAAATGGTATCTCTTACTGATACCCAGGGCTTGCTGAGAGTAGACGGGCTGAGTAGCCAATGAGCCAGCCCATTGCTGGGATTATAAACGTGCACCATGACTAGCTTTCTTACCCAGGCTCAGGGGTTAAACTCAGGACCTCTTGCTTGCAAGTCAAGCACTTTATTGGCTGGGTTATCTTCCTAGCCCCAAAAATATAATTTTTAAACACCTAGACTTTCTTAGGATGTTTAAGTGATTTTTTTTTTTGCTAGTCCCACATCATTTTCGGCCATCCCATAGTCCTTCCTATTTTAAACTCAGAGTTCCCTTCCATTGGGCTTAGTTCCCTTCTTTCCCTATGATCCTGACAAGAGTTCAGAATTCATCAAAACGTAAAGCATCTCTCCTCTGTGATTAGTGACTATCTCTAAATGTCATTTGCCTTGATGTAATGGCTGTCTGCCTGCCTGCCAAATAGGAGCCTTACTTCTAAAATTCAAAAGTAAATTATTTTTTCTTTTTTAATCCTTAAGATTTGTTAAGCATTCTCAGAATCACCTTAGATGATAAAAACTAAAAGAAAATTATATAAAATCTTATCAGTTCCCTGATGGTTTAATAGCTAGGATCTTATCCTTGAGATATAGAAAAAAAATCTCCTTTGACAAATAAAGAAGCCAAAATTTTTAAATTAGTTTTCTCATCCAACACAGTTAAAATATTCAAAACCAAAATTGGTTGGGAGACTTTAGGCTTCTAGGTAAATTATTTAAGATTATATTTTGGACTTGTTCACTGTGTTTATAATTTTATCTATGAATATATCTTAGTTATGGTAATTCTGTTAAGGAGTATTTTATATTCTTATTTTTATTAACACATGCTAATTATACAGAATGATGAGTTTCATTATGACATTTTCACTCACATGTGCACTGCACTTTGATTACGTTTACCCTCTCCCCTTCTCCAGTCCCCTTTCTCTTCCCACATATCCACCCTTGTACTTCCATGTCTCTTCTTCCTGCATAGGTTTCAAAGGTAAATGATTCTAAATTCCATTATCTACCTTTGTATTTTCAATCAGGATGTCACAAGTGTGCAGTGTTGATTCCACATTGAGTGGATCAGGAGTGGTATGAGCCTTTTAAACTTTTAAACTTTCAAGCCCCAAATTATCTCTCTTTACTGAACAAAATTCTCTCTCTAGTCATTCATTATCCCTTTATAATTCCTCTTAAATGCCAGCAACACTTTTAGGAGTGAAAAACACCATTTTACAAATAGATTTATTTTGTTTCTTCTCTTTCTAAAGCATACTCTGGACAGCTTGAGATTACCATAAACCTGAGATGGGTAAGGAGATTTTTAAATGTGGATGAAAATGCACAGAAAAAAAAGAGGGAGGAAATAAGGAAAATATTATCTTCAAGATATTGCCCAAGGCCCACATTGTAAGAAATTATACCTTTGGAGTGCTAATTAATAGGTGTTCCACTCACTAATTGCTATCCACATGTGGCAGCTTTATATCCATCTAGGTCAAGAAGTAGACATATTCTTATGGAGTCTTGTTTCGGGAGATTAAATATATGTGACACTATACCAAGGAGTTTGCATGATCATAAATAGTTTGCTCCTCTACTATTACGGTGGTTAGCTTTATCAACTTCACACAACCTAGAATCACCTGGGAAAATAGTCTCCACGAGAGATTTCTACATTGGGTTGGCATGAGGGCATGTATATGGGAGATTATCTTAATTAATTGATGTGGAAAGACCCGGTCCATTGTGGGTGGCACCATTCGTTACACTGGGTATCCTGCCCTGGATAAGATTGGAGAGATTAAGCTGAGTACAAACAAGCAGGCATGTATGAATGCATGCATTTTCCTCAACTGTGGATATGATGAGACGAGCTCTTTGAAGTTACTGCCTTGACTTCCCCAAACTGATGGACTATAACCTGGAATTATAAGTTAAATCCCTTTCTCCCTCAGATAGCTTGTTGTCAGGTATTGTCATAGCAACAGAAATGAAAGTAGAACAACTATAACATAGTTCTAGAAAAAATTTAGTATTCAAACCTTAATGTAAATTAGCAAGGAATCTAAAAAATAATTTATGCCACATGTAGGATTATTTTATAACAAATCCAGCTAAAGGCTCTTCATACCTTCTAAAATTCCCTAGAAGGGACACAGAAATTATATCAGGTAATGTAACTCCTCTTTAAAGACTCCTCAGTAACTCCCTTTTACTCTTTTGACTTTTGGGGGGGGACAGGGTTTCACTATGTAGTTTCACTATGCAGCATTGACCTTGAACCCTCTAAGTAGACTAGGCTGTCCTCAAACTGACAAACTCCATCTGCCTTGCCTCCCAAGTGCTGAGATTAAAGGTGCATGCCACCACGCCTGGAGCAGGTGACTATTTTTTGTTGAAAGTACCATTCTAAAATTAGTGCTCATTATTTATTTGTGTAGTAGTTTGTTGTCTGTATACCCTCTCTACAGTTTAAAGCCATTGGGTACTTGATCTTTCTTATTCCCTTCTATATCTCTAATCAAGAATCATGTCTGGAACATACCCACTATTCTATAAGCAATTTTTGAATTGATGAATGAGTGAAACAGAAAACTAATACTACTGAAATTTCAAAATCCCCGAGGAGGCTGAAGAGTAGGATTAGCCACAAATTGGAAAAAAAGTACCTCTATCATTGGATCTGGAAGGAGAGAGGAACAGATAGATACAGATATCATTATTAACATTTTTAGACCTGGAGGGATGACTCAGCAGTTAAGAACACTGGCTGTTCTTCCAAAAGACCCAGGTTTGGTTCCCAGCACTCACATGGTGACTAACAGTCATTTGTAACTCCAGTTCCAGGGGATCCGATGCCCTCTTCTGACCTCTACAAGCTTCACGTGGCAGGGGTGCACTTATATACACGCAGATGTAGGCAAAACACTGATGTGGAGCCAGCTGTTGTGACTCACACCTTTAATCCCAGCACTCAGGAGGCAGAAGCAGGTGGATCTCTCTGAGTTTGAGATCAGCCTAGTTAAGTTCCAGGCAAGCTGGGGCTACAGAGAGATCCTGTTTCAAAAAACCAAACCAACCAACCAACCAAATAAATAAATAGGGGACTAGAGAAATGACTTAGTGGTTAAGAACACTTGCTCTTCTTAACAGAGGACCTGAATTTGGTTGGTGCACTTACATACATGCAGACAAAACACTTATACACATAAATAAAATATTTTTATATAATAATAAAATAAAAAATAAAAGTAGAGACTGTCTTTTTCTTTCTTTATTTTTATTTTTGGTATTTACAGACAAGGTCTTTCTGTAGTCCCAGCTGGCTTGGAAGTTGATATGTAGATCAGTGGAATTAAAGATGTGTGCCACCATACCAGCTTATTTGATTTTATTCTTTTTTTCTTTTTTCTTTTTTTTTTGAGACAGTCTTCCTATAGCCCCAGCCCCACTATATAGACCTGCTGGCTTTGATGATCTGCCTGCCTCTCCCTCCATCCATTCAGAGTACTAGGATTAAAGTGTGTCACCACACCTGACCTTTTAAAAATTGTAATTTGATTTGATTTGATTTTTTAAACGTTCTGTGTGTGCCTGTTTTGCTTGCATGTATATGTGGGCACCGCACCCATGCCTGTAAGGCCCTGGAGAAGCTCGAAGAGGGTGTCAGGTCCCGGGAACTGGAGTTAGAGATGTTTGTTAGCCACCATGTGAGTGCTGGTAATTGATCCCTGGAACTGGAGTTAGGGATAGTTGTTAGCTGCCATATGGGTGCTTGGAACCAAATCTGGGTCCTCTGCAAGAGCATCTGCTGAGCCAGCACCTGTATAGTCTCTTTATTGAAGAGCACAGCCATGTTGTGTTGTATGCCTAACCACTTTCCTTTTCTTCTTTCTGTTTTCTCTGTTCACCTTTTCTCTAAGGCTCCCCTCCGCACTATGTGGCAATCTGCTGCTGTGTGACCTCCATGTTGGCTTAACCCCATGCAGCATGGCTCCTTTTCCTTTCCTTCTCCATTCCCCTCTTCCAGACAGGGCCTGAGATTTACAGCTTGCCTGCTCTGTTGTTTGTTTTTTTTTAATTGTTCTTTTGTTTTGTTTTGTTTTAACTGGATAAAAATGCCATTTTCCACTCACAGTAACCAGGACTTTTTAGAGAAATAGCTGATTCCAGGGTTAGGACAGAGAGAAGATTGAAGATAAACTTAAAACATCTTGTTATGCCAGAAAGTGTTCAAAGAATCACGAAGACGTGCTAACATGATATAGAGACCAGCTTAATGGGGCTCTTATTCTCAGGGGACAATTTAAGCAATAAAATAAATAAGCACATAGTAGATTATAACTCATTGTATAAAAATGGGAATCAGTGCAATTAATCACTAATGGGTGAGCAAATGAGTGTGGAGGAGAGTGCACCACTGTTTAGCAACCGTAGTAGTAATGGTAGTGTGGTAGAGAAGGAGGAACAGTCCCATGCTTTTGCCCACAGTAGCCTGAGCCTTAATCTTTTAGGAATCTCAGCTCAAGTGTAAGTGGATCCTTGGCTTTCATACAGAAAAGAATTTCAGATCAAGCCAATGTGAACTGAATTGGGGTTGGTTAAAAACAGAAAGAAAGATATTTGGAAAGAGTAAGGCACTCCCAGGAGCATAGGTCTGGGCTTCTCACAGAAGCCTCACTGAGTTGGAGTTTTTTTATTAAAAGAAACTTTAAATAGATTTTTTTTTTTTAAGCGTAAGTGTTAAGAGATAGAAAGTGCTCAGAAAGAAAGACACACACAAGATAATGAATGTTTGCTACTCAGGGAAGAGTTGCAATTACATATATATATATGCCATTTTGGTGGCTCTCAAATTCAAAGGGAAGGCTACTAAGCAACTCTTTTTCAATAAATGAGATTATGGGGTGGCTCTGGAGGTGACTGGATGAATTATAATCTGATAAAATGAAAACAGGGGAGGGTGGGAGAGATGGCTCAGGAGTTAAGAGCACTGGCTGCTCTTGTAGGGGATCACCCTATCACCATCTGGAGTAGAGATAACTTTGGCCCTGGTGATGAAATAAGCAGAATAATGCAGTGAGAGCTAGCCTAGATCAGTGGTAATGGTAATGGAGCTGTTGTCACTCCATAGAAGGAGGGGAAAGGATCACAGGATGCTCACCTGGGGTTCAAGCCCTTATTTACTCCCTTCTGCATGCCCCCTCCCCCAACCCTCAGCTGGAAGTGATTTTGGGAGAAGCTAGAACATCTAGAAGGTGAAAGGTTAGAGTTGGAAGATGGTGACAACATGCAGGCACAATCTGCTATAATCTCCAGGAGGAAACTGGGGAGGGCTGAAGAACAGCTACCAAGAAAGGTGAGTGCTAGTTTAATAGCTCAGTAAAATAGGAAACCTTTACAGAGGAGAAAGAGGGAGCAATCTAGACTGTTTGCTTGGAGAGATGGGTGGGTCAGGGCACTCTCCTCTCCCTGTGAGAAGGAATGAAGGGAGCAGGAAACTAGCACTTCCAGCTTAGTAGCAGACATTTTTAAGGAAAAAAAGAGAGAGAGAGAGATGCTGTGCTTGACCCCTACTTAGCAACCTGGTGCCTCCCTACTCCATCTGATGGGAAAAGGAGGCATACCCATGCATTTAAAGTGACTTTTCTATGTGAGTGTAAATACCGTTTTATGATTGACTTTCATATTTTAGGACACAGTACTCACCTTCTATTGGTTTTATAAAATGCTTTTTAGGAGATGAATGCCACAGTTGTCTAGTGGAACATCTATTTGCAAATGCCCTGCTTGCTGAGACACCTGCAATAAACAGGGTCTGCAGAGAAACAAGATATAGATTCTCAGAGGTATGCTCAACATCAAGGACTGTCTGGGGGCAGGGCTAGCTGTTGCAGCCTGACTACTGAAGGTCACCTCAGAGGTGTGACCAGCATCTGTGACCCAGCCTGTGAAGGACCACTCACAGCCACGACAGGCAATTGAGACCCTAGGAAGGAATGCTGATGGAGAGTAGAGCAAGTCCAATGCTGGACTGAGTTCAGACTGTACACCCTATCCAACTCTCCTCACAATCATTTCTCCTTTCTTTAATACTTTAATGCTCTAACCAGGTATTGCTGAACACTGTAGAGCTGTGATTCAGAGTTTTTTCCCTGCAGTCTAGAGGTATTCTGTTGGTCAAGTACCAGCATATCAGTTTGCCAGGCCAATGTCTCTCTCTCCTCTTTTCTTTTTCATTATTCTTCCCTTTTTCATTTTTCTTTTGATAGGCTCTCCCAAGAGCACATTTGGCCAGATTTGCAGGGTTTCTGTGTCTCACTCTCATGAGAACTGGGGATGTGTGGTGGTTTGACTGAGAATGTAACCCTAGGCTCTAAGTATTGGGACATTTTGTCCCCCGTTGATGGCACTGTTTTGGGAGGTCTTAGAAGGTGTGGCCATGCTGGAGGAAGCACGTCACTGGGGGCGGGCTCAGAGAGTTCTTAAGCCTTGCTGATCTCCAGTCACACTCTGCTTCCTGCGCCTGCTTGACGATGTGAGCACCTGTTTTGGGAGGTCTTAGAAGGTGCAGCCATGGGCACTGGGGCCTTTGAGAGTTCTTAGCCTTGCCATATCTCTGGTCGCTCTCTGCTTTCTGTGTCTGCTTGAGGGTGTGAGAACTTAGCTTCCGAGTCTACCTCCAGCCACCTCTGCCACCACGCCTCCCCACCATGAACTCTTGCCCCTTGCAACTGTAAGCTAGATAAACCCTTCCTTTTATAAGTTCCCTTGGTCAGTGCTTCTGTCACAGCAAAGTAACATACAGGATCTTTTACATTATCTGATTACATTTCTCTGTATGTGTGGGGGTGAGGGGGTGTACGTGCATGTGTACTCCTGGTTGGGTAGAAGTCAAAGGACAACTTCAGGTGTCTTCTTACAAGTCATCCATCTTGTTTTTGGAAAACAGTGTCTCTCACTGATGTAGGGCTCACCAGCTAGTCGCACCTGGCTTGTCATTGAGCCCTTGAAACTCATCAGTTCTGCCTCCCTAGCACCTCCATGCGTGCCTTTGTGAGGTGAGTTCTGTGGATCAGATTCAGGTCCTTGTGCTTTCATAGCAAGGACTTCACTGACTGAGCTGTTTCCCTCCACCCCAGCCCCCAGCTGCACTTCTTTACCTATCCCTTTTATTCCATCTTATAAAAAACTGCCTCATCTCCTTCCAACCCCTTGTCCCCCTGTTCACCCCTTGTATTTAATTTTTCTTTCTCTGCTTTTTCTCTGTCCACATATTAATCACTAGTCGTACTTTGCTTTTTTTTCTTTCCACTCATAGCACAGTAGTTAAAGCACACACACTCTCCACACACACACTCCACACACACTCACACTAAATGTTAAAAACTTTAAATTTAATAAACCAAATAAAATGTTCTGTGGATCCAGGGGTGGTAGCAGATGCTTTTAATCCCAGCACTCCAGAGGCAGAGGCTGGTGGATCTCCGTGCATTCCAGGTCAACCTGATCTACATGGCAATTTTCAGGCCAACCAGGACTATATAATGAGACCTTGTTTTTTTTTTTTTAAAGCCCCATCAATAGAATGGGTAAGGGGAGAACAGACTATTGGGCTTGAAGGTGAGACAGAGGAATTGAACTTTCAGACTAGATTAATAAGATACAATAACATTTGAGGTCTGTGGGACACCACTAGGAAAATACCAAAATTTATAAACCAAGGGCATAGAAGGAGAAGAATTTCATGCCAAAGACATAAAAAATATCTGAAAGAATAACACCTAGAATATACAAAGAACTAAAAACACTAAACAAGAAATCACACTACCTAATCAATAAATAGGACTAATGAAATGAACAGAAGGTTCTTGAAAAATGAAATAAGCTGGGTGGTGGTGCACACCTTTAAATGCCAGCACTCAGGAGGCAGAGGCAGGCAGATCTCTGTGTGATCAAGGCCAGCATGGTCCACATAATGAGTTCCAGACCAGCTGGGGTTACAAGGAGACCTTGTCTCAAAAGTTATTTTTAAAAAATGAAGAAGAAGAAAATAAAGCTGGGACTATAGCTCAGTTGGTAGAGTGCTTGCCTAGCATGCACAAAGCCTGGGTCAGATTCCCAGCTCCCCATGAAAGCAGATGTGTTAATGAACATATGTACTTTTAGTATTCCAGAGTTGCAGGCAGAAATATCAGGAGTCCAAGGGCATCTTCAGCTACATAGTGAGTTTGAGACCAGCCTGGGCTACTGTAATGCCCAGAGAAAGACTCCCAAAGACCACCAAGGAATCTGGAGTGTATGCAAAAATAAAGAGCCTTTATTCAAGCTTAAGCTCGGACTCTCAGACCTCACCAACGCAGTGGATGCATGCTGAGAGCCCCGGCAGCACATCTTCCTTGCCTGACATGCCCAGGCTCGCCTACTTTATAGCCTTGTGACTGCAACTGAAAACTTACAGCAAAAGTTGACAAAATGGAGAAGTTAGCCTCTAGCCTAAGATGGAGTCACTGCAGCTTGTTCCCCACACTACATAGAATCTGTGAAAAAGAAATAACAAATGATGGTACTGATGTGAACAAAAGGGAACCACTGGTGATTATTTACCTAATTTACTCATTACAGAAATCAGTATAGAATTTACTCAAAAAACTAAAAATAGATCCACTATATGATCCAGTTATATCACTCCTTGATATTTTCCCAAAGGACTCCAAGTTGACATAGCACAGAAATACTTGCACATTAGAGTTTATTTCAGCACTTTGTACAACAGCTAAGTTTGGGAACCAACCTAGTTATCCAACATCAAAGGAATAAAGAAGATGGGAGGTTGTATAATTCTTTTTGATTTTCTTTTCATTCTTTCTGGATGAAGTTATGTTATTTGCAGAAAAATGGATTCAACTGGAGTTAAGTGAATTAAGGCAATCTCAGAGACTATCATGTTTTCTCTCATTTGTGGTTCCTAGTTTTTATAGATACATAAAATCACATATGTATATATGACATGAAAGTAGAAGCAAAACTGTCTGGTGAAATGGAAGGGACTGATGGGAGAGAAGGGTGAAAGGGATGAGGGGTATGTTCAACATACACAGTGTGAGTGTGTCCTTATGTAACAGCCCGTGTACAGTGAATATTCAGTAAGAAAGAAAGTGGAAGGTTAATTTGAGATGAGACTCCATGAGCTTCCATGAGGCCATTGTCCACAATGCTATGTGACTTTGCATTGATGGCCTGCTTTGGGGTCACCCATGCTCCTGGAGGTAGCCCCTCACCTATGTGCTATAAATAAGCCTGATCCATGATTAGTTCAACAAATTGGATTCTTAGGAATCTTTACTTTGGTTTGTTGCTGGTGCCTTATCTAGGGTGAACAGGTATTTGTTTTTGTCTCCCCAGGAAAAGTTAACCCAGCAATAATGCACTAATCTTAATTTCCTGATGTAAAGACTGGGCATCTCCATTAGTGGCAGAGTGTATGTGCAGAACATATAAAGACCTAAGGATGAAACCTAGACCAAAAATATTTTTAAAAGGGAGGAGAAGGAAAAAGAAATTCCAATTTTGATTACTGGCAGGTAATATGGCATCTTATGGGCAAGTTTACTTTCAAAGGGCTTAAGGGTAAACAGTCCCTATGTATTATTCTTTTATTGTTGCTTTTTGTTTTGTTTGTTTTGTTTTTTGACACGGAGTCTTCTGGTGGACCCAACTGGGCTGGAACTCACTAAGTAGAACAGGCTGGCCTTGGTCTCCCAGAGATCACCCTGCCTCTGCTGGGACTAAAGGCGTCCACCACACCAGCACACCTGACTTCTTTGCACTGTGTGTGTAACTTTCCTTTATGTTTGAAATTTTTGCAAAAGAAAAAGAAAAAAAATGCTGCTGATGGTGACAACATGAAAACCTTTTGAAATAGGGGAACTAACTGCAGGTGGGTGTTCTGAATGTGTAGTGTGATTCCTGTAACTATGGGGAGATAAGCTCTGGGAAATAGCTGCACTAATCTCCATCTCTCCACCCCATCCAAGGTCCTATTGAAGACTTTCCTCTTTCAGGCTTTCTTTGAGCATTCCTACCCATACTTGGCACCCGTTCTATGCCTGGACTCAGGACAC